>JAHFWL010000571.1:2400000-3000000 GCA_021292165.1 Shinisaurus crocodilurus | reverse complement strand
CCCGAGTGGGGACTAGAACCCAGGTCTTCTGAATCCCAGTCCAACGCTGTAACCACTACACCACATTGCGTATGTACTGCTGCTCTTTGTGTGGAGCGGTGTACCCCGTAATGCTGCACTTCCAGATTTTTCCACTGCACCACTGGAGAAGGGATCTTTTCCGTCGCCTGCCATCTTGTCCTTTTAACTGGAGATATCGGGCACCAAAGTTGGGACCAACAGTCTTTATGCATAGGAGGTGCTGAGCTGCATCCCCCCCCCCTCCAAGAAGTGGGACCGGATCAAAACAGGTCCATCGAAAGGGCAGGGGGGAGACAGAAAATACGTGCATGGCAGACTTGACAGAGGGAGTGCAGAGGCAGAAAAGGAAAGTGAGGGCAAGTGAAGGCAGCGAGCTGGGAAACGGAGAAGCTTAGAGCTCTTTGATCCGTGGTTGCTTTCCCTTATCTGAAACATTTCTGGGGACACGGCTACAAAGGAAGTTTGTCACATTACAAACGGCCTGGGCCAGCTCGCAGCAATCAGCATCTAGTAATTAGCAGCCGGGCTCCGCATCTCGTGGGACTTCCAGAAGGATTTATTATTATTATTATTATTATTATTATTATTATTATTATTATTATTATTATTATTTTAGCTGGCTGCTGAGTGGTAATGGAGAGCGGTCTGAGCGTCTGTGGGAGGAATCTCTGGCTTGTAGCCGGCCTAAAGGTTCAGCGAGGACAAAACTAAAGGGCGTCATTCAGCTGGTTTTCAGGCCTTTCCAAGACAAAAAACTGTAAACAGTTTTTTTTAAAAAAATTATTTGTTTGTAAAAAGAAAGAAAAATAGGGAGGTGGAGACAATTTGGAGGGGGCAATCCCCCCTCCCATGGCTATGGGCCTGGGCCAGCCCCACCTCCCTATCTGGGGAGGGAGTGGATGTGACCCAACCTGCTTACAATGTAATACGCAGCACAGGCTGCAAAATAAATTTATTTCCGCCTTGGCATTGCGTTTTCACTCCATCCAGCCATTCACCCCAAATCTCTAAGGACTGGGGTTACTTGGAGGTTAGCGGGAAAGCACTTTGCACATGGCTTCTTGACTTCCAAAGTTCCCATTTGAAAGCAACTTCTGGGGCTCAACCCTAATCAAGCCCTGGCCTGGATCTCACGAGCTACCAAAAAAATTCGGGCGGAAACGAACTTCTGCGAAAATTGAGAAATTGCCCCAAATGCCTGGTTAAGCCATATACGATGTTCAGTGCAAAAGAGAGAGATGGGGTGAGGGAAAGTTAGACATGAAATTCAAGTCTGGAGGTCAATTTCAAAATGTTCACTCCGTTTTTAACGTGCCAGCTTCTCTTGATTCATTTTCGTTTGCGTTTCAAATGTACAGTCTCACAACAGCGACAATCAGACTCCAGAGATCACATCCAGCTGAACGTGTGGAACCCTGTCAAATACTAAATACTGAAATAAAACATCATTGGGGGGGGTCACATACATACCAGTATAAAATATTTGGTGCCCATTTGGCGAATATTAGAACGTTCTGTGATTTTCTGAATATTTGACATCGCCATTTTTGATGGACTTTTCTATTTGTTTCTTTTTTTGAAAGGGGGGGGAAGGAAAATTCAGTTTGGGCCAACTGAAGTTCCAACCCTATAGGCTGCAATCCAGTGTAATCCTTTACTCAGAAGTAAATTTCCCATTGAAATCGGGCGGGGGGGTGTCACTGTTGGGTCAACGTGTTTATTCTGGGACTAAGAACTGGAAGGGCCTAGCAGAAAATTTGGAAGACTATCTTGAATGGCGTGATAGAATACGGAATATTGCAATCTTCTCAACATTAACTGATGATAGAAGATCTAGGAATGAACAAGGGAGAAATAAATTTAGTGGAAAAACTGGACTTTATTTGCAGTGTTCTGGAATGCCAGCCAATATATCAGGAGAATATTCAACCATATATTTTCTTCTGCCGAATTGTAGAGTGTTTCTTGGTGTGTGTGTGTGAGAGAAAGAGAGAGAGAGAGAGAGAGAAATACCATGTAACAAAATATGTTATATTTGTAAGGAAATAAATAAAAACAAAGAGGCAAGAGAGGGGAGCTATAGCCTAGATGAACTCTTGGTCTTGTCCAGTTTGCAAAGGAGAAAGAGGAGCGGGAAACCAGGAATGAAAGGCTGTTGGCAAAATCTTTTCTAACCTTTCCCAATTAGGTGTCCGGGGAAGGTTAGGAGAGCCACAGGTTACAGAAAGGAGAAAGTAAACTCTTTTCAGATGTAGCGTCCGTCTTTAAGTTCTTCGGTTCTTGCCCCTAGGCCAGGCGGTTTTAAGCAGAGAGAGCAGCCCTTTCTAAAATTGGAAAGAAGCACTCCGCTTGACCCTTCAAACAGAGGACGGAGGACATGGCTGTTTTCGGGGGCTCCCTTTCTAGGTTTGTCAAGCTTTTTAAGTCCTGACTGCCTCCTTTGTCTGAAGTCCCTAAAGTTCGCAGATCAAAGTGACCTGTGGCGAGGCCGTCTTAGGAGTGGGGGGGGGGAGGAAAGGGGGTGGAGGAGACAACTTGAAGCCAAACTTATGAAACTCTCGGTTGCGAAAGTCTTTGATTCTCTTCTGTGTTGTCTTTTTGAAAGGCATTCCAACCAGGGTTGTGTTGTGTGTGTCGGGCGGGGGTGGGTTTTATTGTATTGATTTTATTTTATTTTCCCCAGGCTGGCCTTGGGCAGTTTGAAAGAGGCAGGGAAAGGTAGCAATCGTACAAAAGTCGGTCTTTTGGCAGGAGGGTATATCGCACACGGAGCGGGCTGTTAGTTTCTTCTTATCAATCTTTTAAGGAAGTTTTGGTTCTCTGTCTTAAGCGTTTCTTCCTGGAGGACTGAAGTGCCTCCCCCACAGGCTGCGACGATGAGCTCTTTTCTCGAAGTATTTGAGAAGAGGGCTCATTTGAGACTTTTGCTGCACCGTTCGGTTGCGCTTGTGCATGTTGTTAGCATTGACGTGGAAAGTGGGTATTTAAAAAGAAAAGAAAAAAGAAAGAAAACTACTATGTGCATTCCGGCCAATCTTGGGTTTTGTATATATGCGTGGCAAACTGATCAAAACCCCAAGGGATCTGAGAGTCCTTGTTCTAGGTTCCTCCGCTACCTAAAACAGGGTGGACAGCAGAACAGGGCCTTTTTCTGAGTGGCACCGAAGTAGCAGAAATCCCTCCCAAGGGAGAAGGGCTGTTCTGCTCATTCACTCCAGTTTTTGTTTTGTTTTTTAAGCTAAAAGCCCCCACCGGGTGGGGTGTCTGATTTGGGCCACGGCAATGGCAATGGGGTGACTTTAACCCTCCCCCCTCAACCTGAATTGCCCCGCTCTGATCTGGATAGCCCCACTCTGATCCAAACTGCCCTGCTTCCTGAGCTGCCATTTGCCTAGTAAAGGAAAACAATGTCCTTTTCCGGTTGGTGTTCCCTGACTCTGCATTCTTCGGTTTTGCTTGGCTGGTCTTTTCCTTGCTCATCTGCTGCATTGTTTCTGATTACGATGGTTTTTGTTTTATTCCCCCACCCCCCATTAGATCTGTTTTATTCCCCCATCCCACCCCCATTAGATCTGTAAGCCACCTTGCAGACCTGTTGAGCAGGCTAGAGATAGTTATTGAATCAAAGCCCCACTTAAGCCTCATCTCTGTGGCAGAGCTGAACTGAAACAATCTGCAAGGTGGAGAGGAGGTGGGACACTGATGTGTTTTCAATCCATCCCCTTGGCAGCAGTGCGTATTAGAGGTGTTGAACCTCAGGCCCACATGGCCACGCCCCCTTCCATGCCCCCACCCCTGTCTCCCACGACCACCAGTCGCTGGTGGTTTCCCGGCTTTTGTCCAGTCCCCCCCACCAATTCTAAAAGGTTGAAATGCCTCTCCTAAGGCTGAGTGACTGGCAGGGGGAGAGCTTTGAGCTAAAACAGGCTGGCACTTTTTGGTGGTTTGGGCCCTTTGGCCCTGCCCACCACTACGTGCAGCCCCCGAGAGCTTCTCCAGGATGGAATTCGGCCCCCGGGCCGAAAGAAGTTCTGTACCTCTGCTCTAAACAGCGGGAAATCTCTCTGTACTAGCTCAAGCCCAGCAGCGACTGAGATGACTCCAAAGCTTTGCCGGCTGCTGCATGCTGGGATTCACTGATCGATCGGCTATTGATTTCCAGCCCGAGCTCTTACTGCAGTGGTCACCCATCTGCGTCTGGATGGTACCCTTTTAGTGCTGCAGGCAAGACAGAACGCTCGCTCTCCTGTCCTGTAGAAAGAGACTAGGTAGCATGTCAGGGCTAGGCTAGACCTGTCCTTGCGCCTGACCTGTTAGATTTCTGCATGCAGGGAGAGATTTGTATGTAGCGGATCGTGCAACCATGCGGGCACCGCCTGCAACCCTGGCGAGAAGAGGGCCGCAGCAGCTGGGATAGGTGAAGCATGGGAGCACGTGTGTGAGCTGCTCTAGGTTTTTCTCTCTAGCTCAGCTTCCCTGGTGTCAATCATAGCTGTGGCTTCACCCACTGGCTAAAAGTGCTGAAAAGCAGGCGGGGGCTCGTGGCTCGTGGCTCACAAAGCGATTGGTTAGGATGGTGCCCGCACATTGTGCTTTGTATCTCTCATTCTACAAGTGCTAGACTGCAGTGTTCTCCAACCTTGGGCCCCAGATGTTTTGGCCTACAACTCCCAGCATGCCCCAGCCAGCTACGCTGGCTGGGGCATGCTGGGAGTTGTAGGCCAAAAACATCTGGGGCCCAAGGTTGGAGAACACTGTGCTAGAGGCTTAGTTTCAATATATATATATATACATACAGTAATACCTTGGATTGCAAGTAACTTGGTCTGAGAGCGTTTTGCAAGACAAGCAAATTTTTTAAAATAAATTTTGACTTGATAAACAAGCGACGTCTTGCAATACAAGTCGTAGGGATGTAACCGCTCGCCTCGGCCCCGCTCACGCCCGCCAGAGACTCGCTTTGATAAAAGAGTGTTTTGGATTACAAGCACGGTTCCGGAACAAATTATGCTTGCAATCCAAGGTATTACTGTATATATATGAAAGCCCAGGTTCTGGGCCCCGGTAGAACACATATGGTGAGATGTGTGCTGTCTTTCTACTTAAATGGTAATAATTATGTGTAAATTTGCATCTCTACATGTAAATTACCATATGCAAATCTCTGCCTTCTTTGTCGACTTTCCTGATGATTTTATTTTATTTATTTACAGCGTTTATATACCGCTCCACATCTAAACAGATTCCAGAGCAGAAACTTTCTTTCTTTTATTTTATCTATATCTCACCTTTTTTTCTTGCAAGGAACCCAAGGCGGCTTACATAATCCTCCTCCTCCTCCTCTCCATTTTATCCTCACAACAACCCTGTGAAGTAGGTGAGCCTGAGAGTCAGGGACTGGCCCAAAGTCACCCAGTGGACTTCATGGCTGAGTGGGGACTAGAATCCGGATCTCCCGAGTCCCAGTCCAACACTCTAACCACTAGGCCACGCTGGCTCTCAATGCATTTGATGGCGCATTTCCTCTTTTTTGGCAACTCATAAGTGGTCACCCTACTCGATCTAGTTTAGTAGAACAAGACCCACTTCCCACCCACCCCATCAAATTGTGTATGTAGGGAAATAAGTATTTAAGGTTTTGCTCAAGAAAGAACTATGGCTGAGATCCAAATGGTGACTTCAGCCTTGCCCAAGGGCTTTTGTGTTTGCCCTTTGGGATTCTCCGACTTTCTCCCTTCTCTACCTCAATGGCATCTTAAAAACAGCTTTCGAAAAACCCTCCCCTTCGGTTTCCAAACCCGTTTCCCGGGCGGAGTGCAGTTCTGCTCAAGGACTGCGATGCCCAAACCCCGTCGGGGCCCTGCGGCATGAGCTGTGCGCTCCTTTGGGTCCCGCTCTTCGAGGGCTGCCTCTTGAAGAAACGTCCAAAAACCAACAACCCTACAGGCAATTATTTCTTTCTATCAGTTTTGCTGCTCCCTCTGAAATGACAGCTTCCTCCCTGCAGAAATCTCTCTTGTCCTTGCCGAAATTTCATCCAGTTCTCTCTCAACCTTCTATTGGCTGCCAAATTGCGGCATTCGATGTCCTCATTCAGCTGGGGATTTCCCCCCCGAAATTGTGGAGGTTCAGTATACCACCTTGTTACTGTCAATTTTACTTCCCTTTTTTTTCTCTCTCCGTGAAACGCCCCCCCCCCCCTAATCTCATTCTGAGCACCAGGCCTCTCTTTTGCATGCAGTTGAATAAATGCGCAGTGGGGATACTTCAGTTTCTATCTTTCAAACTCTCTCGACATAGACAGCCAGGAAAAAAAGAACATTTAAAGGAAACTGTTCCTGTTATTTTGGGGTGCTTAAAAAAAAGGCACAAAAAGCTTTCTCAACAAACTCTGCCTATCTTTCCAAAGAGAGAGTGATGGAAGTATTTTGTATTTAATCTTTTTTAAAAAATAAAATAAAAATAAAACTAGATAAACCTTTTCCCCTGCTCAGTGAATTTTTTAAAAGTCCTTTGGGAAATGAACCCTAAATGGTGAGCTTCGTAATGAAGGTTTTGGAACAGATCCGTCATCAACCCCTTTTTAAGGTCTAAGCTAAATAGTATACATTTTTCTTAGCAGATTTTTACAAATCCTACACACGTTTAGTAGGCATTAACAGTTCCATCCTAGACATCATGTCTGCTCAGAAGTAAACCCCACTGAGTTCAATGGGGCCTCCTCCCAGGTCAGAGTTGCAGCATGCGTTCCATGCAACTCGGGTGGTTTACTTCCGAGTAAACATTCTCAGGGCCCCCGCCAAAAGTCAACCAACTCTTGCTAAACTGAAAACTGTACACGAGACCATAAATTTGCTTTGGACAGTGTTTAGAAACAAAGGAAGAGAAATGTTTAAGTCTGAAGATTTATTTAAAAAAATAAATTAATTAAAAGATCAATTTCCTAAGATAATTTTGCCTCTCATCCCCCACCCCAAACAATAAATGTTTTAGTTCAGGTTGGCTCTCCATTTCAACCATCTGAGTTTAATGGGACCTGCTGCTTTCTAAGAAGTGCTCCCCACCTTTCTCAAACTTTGCTCATGTTCTGCTAAGAAAATGCCGAGGGCTTAACCCAACTATGCACTCGAACAGGTTTCGGCCTTAGGCCTGTTCCAAATTTGCTAAACTTTTTAGTAAATTTAAGGGAGGGGGAAAACCAAAACATTTTACAACAATTTCCCCTATTAGATGGTGTACTGTGTTGTTGTTTTTTAATGTGGTTCCCCCCCCCCTTTCTCATCCCTAACCTCTCTCTCTCTCTCTTTCTGTCTTGCCTTGCCTTGCGATCATTTCTGAAGTTTGCCTCGTTGCGGTTGCTACATTCTCCGGGCAAGCTTCAATGGCTCCCCACTTTAGAAATACAAACAACTTTTAAAACTAAAGTAACCAGCCCAGAATGGGACTTTCAATGGGGGAATAGTTGTCGAACTTTGCCATGGTGTGTTCAGCCGCCTTTGCTTAATCCACCTTTCATTTTCACCCGCAAATGTCAAGAGTCTGTCTCTGTCTCCAAACCCTCGGGAGCCCTGATTAGTCAACAAAAGGACACCATTATCCGCAGAGGAGAACAGAGGAGCGGGGGGGGACACACACACACGCGGGGGGGGCAGCTCCGATCTTGCGGGGTGAGGGCATCTTTAAACTATTGACTTAGTGGATGAAGTCAAAAGCAAACACGCTGGGATCTGGAGAGGGAAAAAAAAGAAGGAAAGAAAAAAAGGGTGGGAGGAACGGAGGGGGTTGGGGAAGCCATGGATGGAGGGAAGCGACACCAAACCGAAGGCAGGCTCGGATTGGAGGAACCCGTCCTGGCCTAGTCGCTCGCCTGGGCCTCCTATTCCTTTCTTGGTCGCCTCCGGTTACTTCTCCAAAGAGCCGAGGATGCAACCGAACCGGCAATCGCCTGCAGGTCTCCTGCCTTTTGGGACGATGCCTGGAAGGCCCATCTCCATAGTTTACATCAGAGGTGCAAAATGATAGGCCGGTGGGGGGAGGGGACAGGGCAAAGCCTGCCCTCTGGGCATTCCAAATCTGGCCCTCTGGGCTTCCTCAGATGGCCACGCCCCCTTTCTCCGACCCCGTTTGGCCGTTTCCCGGGCTTGTGCGGATTTCCTCCCCGCTCTGAAAGGTTGAAGTGCCGCTCCTAAGGCTTAGTGACCAGCGGTAAGAGCTTTAAGCTAAAATGCGCCGGCACTTTTTTTGATAGTTTGGCCCCTCCCCTTTTGCCTTCAGCTCCGCCCACCCCTGAAACGTGGCCCCCCTGAGAGCCTTCCCGAAATGGAATTTGGCCCTCGGGCTGGATTAAGTTCCCCGCCCTTGGTTGACATCAAGGGTGCAAAAGAATTTTGTTTGGGGTGGGCTGAATTGCACCCCACTGCAGAGTGGGGGGGGCCTCATCAGTGGGCATTTCATTTCATTTTTTGCATTTTTATGTCGCCCAACAGCCGAAGCTTTCTGGGCGGTTTACAAAGCTTAAAAGCTTAAAAATACATTTTGAAAAACCACATGCATACAAACATATAAACATATACAACACAGAGAGACACACACATGTACCTAAAAACATGGCCACATCCACTGAGGTAGTTGCCCCGGCGTGGCCTGTTTTATCTTTCTCCATGCTGAGGGAGGCACTGAGTTCTGTTTCTCTCTCATCATGGAGAAAGGGACTCGACCGGCGCTGGGACGAGCAGCCAATTCACTCAGTGCCATCCAAGTTCCTCGTCCATGCTGTTATCTCCAGTCTGAGCTTGGAGATAACCGTGAGGATTCCACCAGGGGGGGCTGGGCTTGGAGGCTGCACGAAACCCAAGGAGGCTGCACTGGCTGGATGCGGGACCCCCATGGCCTTGGTTGGAGCTGGAGGTTCTGTGTAGATGGGTGAGAATTTTGTTCGTTGTCTTTTTGTTTGTTTGTTTGTTTGTTTGTTTGTTTTTGTGTGTGAGAAGAGCTTACCAAACTTCGCACATTTCTTCATAAACGGGATGGGAAAAGGACTTGTTGTTTTTAAAGTCAAACGCGCAGTCCTCACCACCACTGTTGTCTCAGCAGAGCAAGAAGCAGGTGAAGAAGCAGGTTGCAATGGGGAAGAGGCGGAGCAACTCCAGGGGGCTCTTGTCCGTGGGCCCCTGCTGGGGTGTTGGCCCTTGGCAGGGGCCCGACCCTTGGCGCCAGCCCTGACGAGTAGACATGTATAGGTTTGCACTGCTAATTCTTGATGGCAGATGGAAGATGGAAAAGGGCCTTTGTAGATAGTTTTCTTGAATCTTGACAGAGGCGGGGGGAAAGTGCTGCTCCGGTCCTGGGTTTCATTGGTGCTATGTTTGTCTGCCATGAGAACACAGATGTTCTAGGATTTAGATGTTCTGGGATTTCTGGGCAGTCAGGTAATTTTAGACTCTGGACTTTCTGGTCTTCGGGCTCTCTCTTTAGCGAGCCATGTGCATTAATTCACTTTCTTCAACATATGGCAAGTCGCCCTTGCTGCTGCTGCGGTGGTGGCGGCATTGGGGGGGGCCCTCCTGCTCCTTCTGCCCCATGGGGCCGTCAGCATCTGCCCCAGAGTCCTGCCCCGACGGTGCCGCTATCTCTGGGCCTTCCCCAGCTGGGCGCCTTTCCCGGTACCTTTCCAGACTACAGCTCCCATCATCCCTGGCCAGCATGGTTCATGCTGGCTGGGGATGATGGGGTTTGTAGCCTGGCACATCTGGAAAAGCGGAGGCTGTGCCGGTCCCTCGTGTGGGACTTCTTCTTTCCCCTCCAGCATCTTTTCTCTTCCCAGTCTCTGGCTTTCTCTTTCTGAGTTTTGGGGGGAACGGTGAATTCTTCTCCGTTCTCTGCCGTGTATTTATCTTTGCACTGCCAAGGATGCCACAAACAGCTCCCTTTTAACCCCCCCCTGAGCTAGTGCTTTCTTTCAAGCTTAATTTAACGTCTGCACCCACCCAGCGCCGGTGCCCCCCCCCCCGCATCCAAAAAGGCTATTTAAAAATGCCGATTTAAGTGCCCCCGGGCTTGGCCAAACAGAGTTGAGTCCGAGGGATTCCCGTTAGTGCTTGTTAACCTCAAAGAGTCAGGAGTTTCTCTCTCCTAGTAGAAGGATGGCCAGAGGGGACCAGATCGCAGAGTTTAAAAGCCTAGGTCCCTGGCTGCATCCCTCCCAAAAAAAAAACAAAAGTGCCATTGTGAAACCGCACCAGGCCCGGCTGCTAATTTGATCCGGGGTTTGTTTCCTGGAGTGTAGGAGGCTAAATTGAATTAAGGGATGCTTTGGCGTATTAGGGAGAGGACGCTCCGTTTCCTTCCAATCAAAAGGATCTTTTAGCTTTCCGATCTGGAGATCACTTAAAGTCCTCTCTCACCAGAAAGCCAGCCTCGTCTGGATCAAGAAGAGCAGGGTTAAGCAGTGGGGTAGCTGTGGGCACGAATGCACCCCACCGGCACGTGACCTAACTCTCCCACTTAAAAAAACAACAACAGCCAATGATAGCGCATTTTCTTACTGACAGCTGGGATTGCTGCCCAAGGGGTTTCTGTGGGTGCTGAATGCTGTGGGTTCAGAGGTGTTGTCTAGTGCGCCTGGGCTCTCAGCCCCCTCCTCTGCCTTGTGCGCAGTCTATTTGGGCAGGCGACTTGTCCTTCGCCACGCCTCCCATGGCGGCCATTTTGTGGTGGTGCCCAGGACCGTTTCTCAAGTTGCCCACGGCCCCAAAAAGGTTGGCCTCCCCCTGATCTAAAGTGAAAAACAGCAACCGCGCCTTAATGATTTGCCAGTGTGGCGCAGTGGTGAGAGTGTTGGACTGGGACGCGGCAGATCCGGGTTCTAGTCCCCGCTCAGCCCTGAAACCCACTGGGTGCCTTTGGGCCAGTCACTGACTCCCAGCCTCACCTCCCTCACAGGGTTGTTGTTGTTGTGAGGATAAAATGGAGAGGAGGATGGTTATGTAAGCCGCCTTGGGTTCCTTGCCGGAAAAAAGGTGGGGTATAAATATAATAAATAAATAAATGATTCCATTCCATTAACCCTCACTCTTATGGTCTTCAGCCACCCACAACAGAAAGTTAGCATCCCGCGGCCAAGTTGTCAGGGCAGGGTTGCCTCCCTTTTATTCTAAAGATATATTTTTTTAATTATTATTATTTCTGCAAAGCAAGCTTGGGGTTCCCCAAGCCTGCTGTTGCCTCTCTCTTGTGCATGGGAGGTGCCATTTTTGCTCAATAAGGATTGGCACTCAGCCTTCAACACTGCAAATAGCAGGAATGATTTTAGACATACAGCCTGCCACATTCTGGGGGCTCAGGCTGGATAACAAGCTCCTTAAACAAAATGGAAGAACAGGCGAAATGAAAGATTTTAAAAATTCCCTACCGGATCAGACTAAGAGCCCAGCATTCTGTCTCCAGTGGTGGACAGCCGGCTGCTTTTGGTGAAGCTTACATGCCAGCCATAAGGAAGAGATGACCTGTTGATCTCCTGTCCGTTGCACTAGGGGCACTGAGTGCAGAATGCGGGAGGCGGATTCTACCCCAGTACAGAGTTGCGGCAAAAAAGAAAGTTTCCCAATAGAATCTTACCTAATAGGCAGCTGTTAAAATCACAGGAGTCCTGCTTGGGGTGGGGGGGTGGGGGCACAGTAGGGGAGGTAAGGGGAAGGCAGACATTTTGCGTAATACGGATATCTGAATCTGGGTTTCTCGTTTATTAAGGCAGCAATCCCATACAAATCTACCTTGATATAATCCCCATTGAGCTTCATGGAGCTTGCTTCTGAGCAGGCACGCATAGGATTGCACTAAAATGTCCAGGCGTCACACAAAAATTTAAAACTTTGCCATTTCTGTCCGTCTCCCGCCGCCGCCGCCCCCCTGTATTTTTAAGATGTGTATTTGGAGGGGAAATGTTTACTAATTTCTCTTTGAACAGTATCTGGAAGGGAAATCTATCTCTGTCTGTCGGTCTCTCTCTCTCTCTCTCTCTTTGCATCTCTCTGACTCTCTCTCTCTCTGTGTCTCGCTCTCTCTCTATCTGTATCTGTCTGTCTGTCTCTCTCCCTGTCTCTCTGTCTGTCTCTATGTCTCTGTCTGTCTCTCTGTTTCTCTCTCCCTGTCTCTCTCCCTGTCTCTCTCCCTGTCTCTCTGGCTATCTCTGTCTCTCTGTTTCTCCCTGTCTCTCTGTCTCTGTCTGTCTCTCTGTTTCTCTCTCCCTGTCTCTCTGGCTATCTCTGTCTCTCTGTATCCCTCTGTCTCTCTGTCTGGCTATCTGTGCCTCTCTGTCTCTCTCTATATATCTGTATCTCTCTGTCTGTGTCTGTCTGTCTCTCTGTCTTCCACTATCTGTATCTGTCTGTGTCTCAGTCTGTATCTGTATCTGTATCTGTATCTCTCTCTCTCTCTCTCTATATATATATATATTATATATCCTATCCAGTCTCCTCACCCCCACTTTTCTTCTCTCCATCTCTTTCTTCCGGTCCAGCCTCCTGGATCAGTCCAAAGGATCCCCCCCCCCCTCCCAGTTGCGTCTGAAGTCACCCTGTAGCTTTAATTATCTTTCATGGTTTCCCTGGAAAGAACTTGGCAAAGGAAATGGAGAAGGAAGAGGCGGCGGGGTAGATGTTACCTGTCCAATGGAAGTTGGAAGGGGGAGACCAGAAGGGGAGGGAAGGTGGCATTTTTCCAGAGCCATAATTAGATGTAAACAAGAGGCGAGAGGGGGCCGCCAGTGGTCCAGGCACTCAATTGTGGAGGGATTAACTCTTAAATAAACTAATAAAGGGCCCCGGGGTTGCAGGCCAGATACAAAGCCGGCAAGAATATCAAAGCCCGCGCGGAGGAGGCCCAGCCTCTCAGGAGTCCCATTCAGAGCCAAGCCAGGAGAAAGGTGGGGAGGAATTTGTGTCGGGACGCGAAGCAGGCCTCTGCCGGAATCGAGTGAACCGGAGCGATTGCTGAGGCTTTGGCCAGTTTAGAACTCCCGGTCTGTAGGCAGGCTGGGCTGAACATGGCCCCAAGAAGATGCTTGGTGCAGAGCCGGCTCCAGGGTTTGGAGGGCCCGTGGGCAAGACCCCCCTCCCTCAGCGCGTCTACTTTCTCGGCGCCATATTTTCCCCAGCGGCTCTCGCTCCTCCATCCTCTTTCTCATCGCGGCTACTGCTTGCTCACTGGACAGCCAGAGAACCACTGAGCGAGCAAGCAAGGACATCTCCTGCTCCTGCTCCTGCTCCTGCTCCTGCTCCTGCTCCTGCTCCTGCTCCTGCTCCTGCTCCTGCTCCTGCTCCTGCTCCTGCTCCTGCTCCTCCTCCTCGCCACCACCGTTGCCTGTCTGGGCCGGAGCGAGAGGCAGGCGGACGAGCAGGTGGCAATGGGGAAGAGGGGGAGCCACTCCGGTGGCGGGCCCTTGTCAGCGGGCCCCCTGCTGGGATGTGGGCCCCTGGCAAGTGCCCGACCATGCCGACCTTTGATTCCGACCCTGGTGTCAGGTTTCGACAAGGGTCCGACTCCAGGCAGTCAAGTTCAGAGATTTGGGGGACCTGGCTGTCGGTCCGAGTGGACCTGAAGCAGATACAGTAATACCTTGGATTGCAAGTAACTTGGTCTGAGAGCGTTTTGCAAGACAAGCAAATTTTTTTATAAAATTTGACTTGATAAATGAGCAAGGTCTTGTAGGGATGTAACCGCTCGCCTCGGCCCCGCTCATGCCCGCCAGAGACTCGCTTTGATATAAGAGTGTTTTGGATTACAAGCACTGTTCCAGAACGAATTATGCTCGCAATCCAAGGCATGACTGTATATGAATGAAACAGCAGGCGGTCAAGCAGTGCAGCCCCAGGTTTCTGCGGGCCCTTGGGCAAGTCACCCTGCATGGGCCCCCTCCCCTCAGCAAGTCGACCTTCTCACCACCACCATCACCAGCTGCTCTTCCTCCTCCTCATCCTCTTTCTGATCGTGGCTACCACGTGCTTGCTTGACAGAGAGCCAGGGAGCAAGGAGCCAGGGAGCAAGGTGGCCATGGCATCTCCTGCTCCTTCTTCTCAGCACCTCCGTGGTCTGGGCCAGAGCGAGAGGCAGGTGTAGAAGCAGGTTGCAGCGGGGAAGAGGAGGAACAACTCCGGGGGGCTCTTGTCCGGGGGGCCCTGCCGGGCTATGGGCCCTCTGCAGTTGCCCCACCATGCCTACCTTTGACACTGGTGCTGGTCTTCCATGGCCTCGGGTGGCCTTGTGTCCTCTTTTACAGAGGGCAGTGCTCTCTTCGACGGGCTGCCAGAGAATTGTCCTCTGTTCTGAAAGTCTCCTCTCTTTGAAGGGCCCTCCCATCCAAGCCTGATTTAAGTTCAACGAACCTTTCGGAAGGAAGAGCCCTTGGCCTTGAAGTTGCCTATCAGCCGCACCGGGATAGCCCCCCCCCCCCCCCGAGCAAGGCACACCGGTCACCTGGTCCCGGTCTTCCACCCGATGGGTTGTACGTCTCCCGTGTGAGTCCACCTTAGAGTAAAGCCATTGAAGTGAATGGGACTTCAGTGACCCCACCCCACCCTACCACTGGTCCGTCTGGCTCAGTTTTGTCTGCACTGATGATGGCAGCTCTCTGGGGTTTCAGGAGAGGGGCCTTTCCCAGGTCTACCTAGAGGTGCTGTGAATGGAACGTGGGGACCACAAAATGGTGGAGAAAACTGACCAGGTGATTTGCGTGCCTGCTGTCCAGATGCTCATGGAGGAGAAGGCTCTCAGTGGCTACTAGTCCTCGTGGCTATATGCTACCTCCAGTATCAGAGGCAGTGTGCCCCTGTGCCCCAGTTGTTGGGGAACATGGGCGGGAGGGTGCTCATGTCCTGCTTGTGGGCTTCCCATTGGGGCTGCTGGTTGGCCACTGTGTGAACAGAGCGCTGGACTAGATGGACCCTTAGCAGGGCTCTTCTGATGTTCTTAACGGTGGACGGGGAACTTCAAGGCCCCGGCTCTGCACTCTCTCCTGAATGGTTCTTTGACTTTCAACCAGTCTCGGGCTGGACAGCCCACAAAACAGAGACCACCTTCCGTTAGAGGACTCTGCCGGCCCTCCAAAAACAGAGGTCCGTCCTCTGTAAGGTAGGACACTTTGCACCCTCGCCTCTTCACGTTTGTTTCTTCAATATGTTTCTTCGTTCGCTGCCTTTTGAGACCGTAGAAATGGTGTCGCCAAGGGGGCCTGCAGCCTCTGACTTGACGTTGTGAGCGTCGATACACGTGTATCCATGAACTGGCCGGCAGTTCGTGGATCCCCCCTGAATGACCTTGACGTTTACCCCCTTCGAAAGATATATATAAATTCAAAACGGCATCCCCAAAACCAGGAACGACCACTGTTGTTGGTGTTTTTAATCCTTTCCCCCTCTTTCCACTTCTCTCTCTCTCTCTCTCTCTTTAAATTTGTTCTCATTTTTCGTTCAGGTATTTAATTCCCCCCCCTCTTTTTTTTTTGCGCAGTCCGGAGTCTCCTTTCTTCTCCCTGCCGTTCCATTCCTCACTTTTGGCCTTAATCCCAAGAGATCAGAGAGTTTAACCTTTCTGAAAAATCTGTTCTGGCGGCCACATTGCTGGTTGGGGGGGGGGGCAGGATGGAAATACCTGCAAATTTGATTTTTGGTGGGTCCCCCCCCCTCGCTCGAAACTTTGGGGCTGAGCAGTGCTTGGAAGCCTGTGGATCAAATTGAATTCAATGGGGGGGAGTGGATTGCTCTCCACTCCCCCATACATGCCCCCAATGTCCTTTTCTTATTATGGTATGCCTAGGGTGTCGTTTATTTTATTTTTTTTCCTCTCTCCCTTTTCCGGATTGCAAAAAGCCGAAAGATTACGCCTGCTAACCCCCAGCAGTTGTTTTGTAGTTGGAACAATGGGGAGACCTTAGGAAGTGAAACAAGATTGGAAAAGGAGAAACATACACACACACACACACACACACACACACACGGTCACTGCTGTGGCATGCACTTTCTAATCAACACGGCTCAAAGTTCATAAAGTCAGCCTGCAGGACTTAAAAACGACCTTGATGTCACTTCTACCAGCTTGCTGGCTTGTATGGACGGCGGTGGGGGGGGGGACAGACATGTGGGTTTGGAGAATGCAAAAGCCCACCACCTCGAAGCTCCCTAATGAAATTTTTGCTCGGAGAAGAAGGGGGCTTCGCCTTTCAAGTTGGCTCACTTGCCAAACCTGCCAGAGTGGACACACAGGAGCTGCCATAGGGTGGCCCCATGTCTTCTTTTACAAAAGACAGTCATGGAGGAGGAGAAGGCTATCGATGCTACTAGTCCTCATGGCTCTATGCTACCTCCAGGATCAGAGGCAGTTGCCAGGGAACATGGGCGGGAGGGTGCTGTTGCACTCCTGTCCTGTTTGTGGGCTTCCCATTGGGGCAGCTGGTCGGCCACTGTGTGAACAGAATGCTGGACTGGATGGACCCTTGGCCTGATCCGGCAGGGCTCTCCTGATGTTCTTATGAGATGATCTAAGATGGTCTTCTGAGCCCTGAGGACTTGTAGTCAAGCAGAGTTATGGAAACAGCTAGGCAAACACACACATACCTCCAACTGGGTACAAAGCCTGCCAGATGTCTGTCGTCTATTTGAAGGGTTGGCCTGTTTAAGCACCATAAGAACAAATAACACCTGAATGGGCCACCACTCAAGTCAGCTGGTCACAGTCTACCGCACTGTGGCGAGCTGTCCTGTGTTTCTATTCAGATTGTAAGAATTATCTCTAAATTTGCATCTGCGCATCTCAGTGAGCACACGCAAATGTTGTGTCCTCTCTTTTTGGTGATGTGTTCCCTCCTCTAAGCAGTTGCACTAACCAAGTTGGAGCATAATTTCATCTGGGCCTGTGTCATCTGCACTCCGAGGACTTCGCTAGTCCTCACGTTTTTAAGATGCTTCAACTGGAAATGCCCGGGTCCTTCTGCATGCAAAGCCTTTGGCATACTTGTCTTAAAATATAAAGTTGTCCTATGAAGATGCAGACGGAGTTGGCTCAATCTACTGTACAGAGTGCTTCCCTGGTCCAGCCGGTGGTCACTCACCAGTGGGGAACGTAGGAGGGAAACTTTAGGGGGAAAACTTCTACATTTTTAAAAAGAATATCCCCTTTGGGTCTGTTATCACCTCCCCAAAGTATAGGGTAGCTAAAGTATTGGGTTTCCTAGCAGGGTAGTTCATCCTCTGAGATGGTGAAGATTGGGGTAAAATCGGGGTTTCAAAGTGTGATCCCAAATCTGGTTTTGTTCCTCCTGCCCCGCTCGGCTCGCGCTGTTGAGGAACAGCCTGAAAGGGAGCAGCTGAAACGGAGCAGCGTCTGGGATGTGGACGCCCAATTAAGTCTGCGTTCGGCAAAGCTGTCAGTGTATTTTGGACGGGATGCACTAATGGATTTGACTCGGAAATCTTGACCGGCTCAGTTTTTTCCTCTTTTAAAACAAACTCATTAAACTTGTCAACACTCATTAGGGCCTTTAAACGCTGAACCGGAGTCACCGGGGGAATAGCTTGGCTGGGTTTGGGGAAGGGAAGAAAAGCTGGTTATAAGCAAAAGGGGAAAGGCACAGATTTTTCAAAAGATGAAGAAGAAGAACCAGAATAAAAAGGCTGAGGTGGATTTGGTTGAAAGGGGAGTGTTGTTTTTTTCTTTAAATAGCTTGCAGGTATGAGATTGGGGTGGAAAGCTGAAAGAAGAGAGATAGAATAGGCAAGATTATGTACGGTATATGACTCCCCACATTTTTTCTGGGAGAGGGTTTATTTTTTTTTGCACCTCCTAAAATCCTCCCCAAGTTTAAACTCCAGAGAGAGAACACAATTTGCAAGACCACTGACTTGGCCCGCTCCTTTTTTTGTTAATAGAGGCATGCTCAGTAGAAATCGGCAGGTGAAACTTCTTATGGCGAGAGAGAGAGAGAGAAACAGGATTGTTTGCTGCAGTGTCTCCATCGACTGAGCTGCTGTTAAAAGCACTGGGGTTAAAAGGGGGGAGACGGCACTTCTGATGTCTTTTGTACATGCAACCCCCCCCCAAAAAAAAATGTTGTTTGGGTTTTTTCTATGCCTGTAATTCAGACATAAATGCTACAGCAGGTAGATTTTGATTTTTAAATGTCTCTCTTCTCCTATCCCTGAGGGCAATGTTCACACATCCGCATGAATAGTGCAAAGAGATGTCTAAAAGCCGTCACAGGGGACTTGTGTGATGAAATGCCCTTAAACTCGGCCACTTTAGGACTCAACAAAAACAGCAAAGGGGGTCTGTGGTACAGCCCTTGCTGTGTCGCATGTACAAGGTCCCAGGTTCGATCTCCAGGTAGGGCTAGGAAAGAATCCTGCCTGAAACCCCGGAGAGCCATTGCTGCCGGTCAGTGTCGCCAATAGATGAACCGACACATCAAGAACAGCTTCCAATGTTCCTAAAAGAAATCAGCTAGGAATGTCGGAAGCACAGATTGAATTGGATTCCTGTCTTCTTCTTTTCAACAGGAGGAGGTTTCGATGGGCTTTTGGTGTTCGTTGAGGCCTGGAACACGGGCGGTTGGTTAGGCAGGGTGACTGTTGGCTCTTGGGAAATATTGATGATTTTTTGTTCTGGAATAAACGCTTAAAGGGACATCCACATGGGATAGTGGTTGACTTCTAAACTGGCTGGAAAACAAGGAATGGAGGAGGGGGGAGGGGCGTAGGTAACGTTTTGACCGATCCCAAGGTTTAGGCAGCTGAAAGCAGACTTTTGCAGCACTGTTGGAACTGAACTGGTTTTTGCATGTGTGCTCTGTGTAATATGTGGGACAGCATCTTCTTCTCCCTTCCTGGCCTGCCCTGTCACTGAGGTCATTGGATGAGGTGCTCCTGGTGGTCCCACTTAGACCTGTGCTCCACTTGGAGTCCACTCAGAGCAAGGCCTTCAATGCATTGGCTCCCTCTCTGTGGAACTCCCTGCCTGTTGATGTCAGGGAGGCACCGACATTGTTTCATTTTCGGTGCCTGCTGAAGAATTTTTTTAAAATTTATTTAAACAAGCCATCCCTGACTAACCAGCCATGGTTTTATTAGCATAATTTGATTTTAAAGATTTTAACTGTGTATTTTGATTCTTTTTTCTTCCTCTTTATCGTTCAGCGCTCGGGAATTTTATTGGATGTAGAGGGGTATATAAATCTTGGAAATGAATAAATATATTTTGCCTTCTCTTTTAAAAACAGCCCTTTTTTGCGGTCAACAAAACCATAGAGGGTTAAGAAAAAATAAAGAGGCAAGCTCGGATTGTGGATTGTTTTAGCACTGGAACCATCCAAGTTCTGACTGGGCAGGGCTGGCCCAGCCATGAAACAAGGTGAAGCAACTTGTTTCAGGTGGCAGCGTGAGTTGGCAGTGGGGTAGATGAAGGCAGGAGTTGGTGTCTGAATGGTGCAGCAAAACTTCCTTGGCTCATATGAAAGCTGCTTCTTTCCAGTGTCTTTCCTGTGTTTTTAACATTCACGCATGCCTCAATTTGAGAGGAAAAGGCATTCCTTGGGCCACATGTGAAAATACCCATAGAGCATGCAATCCAGCGAGAAGTTCTCTTCTTCAGGCTCTCTGCTTCTGAATGTGAGATGTGCCAAGGACATGATTTGCCATTGTGAGTTTCATTTCATATGGTTGGTTGTTCAGCTTGTGTAGGAAGGAATGTTGCTTGTGAAAATGGGCGAAAACAAACTATATAGAGAGTTTTTGCAAGTGATGCTAGAGAACATCTTTCAGCAGATTTCAATTGTAATCGTGTATACGTGGAAGAGAGTTTAGCTGAAATCTATAGGATTTCCTTCTTCAGAGTCATGATTCCTATCATTTTGGAATCTGTCTCGAATTTGCCACTTGTGAGTGTGTTGAAATGGACGAGGATGCCAGTGTATGAAACATACGAATTTTGTGCGTTTATCTATTTTTAAAATATCGTTCAAATTGCAGATGTGAAAAATACTTTAAAGGCTGAAAACATTTATGAAAACAGCCGCAGAATCCAGAGCAGGGAAAAGGACGTATTTATAAGAGCCCTGTTGATGCTCAGTTGCAAGCTGACGTTTCGCTTGAAATATCGGGGCGATGATTTATTTTTATTTTTCCTGAACGCGTTGAATTAAAATAGAAGGGGCCGAGTGGAGGAAGAGAACAGAGGAAGGTGGGGGGGAGGGGGGAATCGATCTCTTGGGAAATGCCCTGTGATATCCATCCCAAATCCCACTTGAGCTATAAAATAAGGAGGAAATTGGGTTTTCCCCAATCACAGCATCTCTAAAAAAAAATTTATTTATTTTTTAAAAGTCCTTCAGGATGCAGTGTGGGAAAAGCAGAGTGTATATATTTCACTGCTTCTATATTTCAATGTGTCTCCATGAAGAAAAGTTCTTTTTTTGAGGTGGACGTAGTAGGCCTTTTCTCTCTCTCTCTCTCTCTCTCTCTTTAAAAAGGGGAGTTTTCTGAAGCTTTTCATGACTCTTAGAGGGGGGGGGATATCTTCCCTCCCCCACCTCCATATATATATATATATATATATATATATACACACACACACACACACACACACACATATAAATAAACCCCCGGCCCTTCTGTTCCTTCTTTCTTCAGACAATGAGGGCATCAGCTATTCAGTTGGATTGATTAACTCTCCGAAAAAGTTTATTAAGAGGGGCGAAAACAAAGGCGGCAAAAGGCTGCCTGAAACTGCCCTGTCGGTTTTATAGACTAGGCCCCATTGTCTCCACTAAAGGGGGAGATGCGTGAGTGGCTTTCAATGAAGGGTTTCTTGGGAGTGACAAGAGCTTCAGACAACGGCGTGTTAAGAGCGGGGCAGCGTCGGTTTCTCCTCTTTCCACCCTTCCTCCAGCCCAAAGGTCTGTTCCTCCCTTTTTCTCTCCTGCATTAATGTACATCTGCAGGGGGAGAGAAAATAATGTGGGTTTTCCACATACACACACACTTTCTCTCCACCCTTTCCGACCCTCGAGGCAACATTTCTTCCACCATATGTTCCCCATCAGATCCCCAAACTTCGACCAAGTCAGGGGAACCGAATGAATTCCTCCACGGCTCTCCCCAGGAAAACAAAAAAGCAAGAAAAGCCACACAAAACAAAAAAACAAACACCCAGCAACATATATGCGGTGGTTGTTGTTTTTTAAAAAACCATCAAGGATCGGAGGTTGGCCTTCTCTTTGCTGTCTCGTAGTAGCTGATATTTAATGAAGTTTTAGAATTGAAAAGGATTTTGTACGGTAGAAATGTGGCAAAAAGCAAGCAAGTACATTCCAGCATGCATGCATACATGTGCGATTTTTTACATTTTGAGCATGCAAAGTGGCGGTGAAGATTGCATAAAGATGTCAAGGGATTTACCGTATGTACGTTGGCCACTTTTAACATTTATCCCCCTCTAGCGCTGTGAACGCCTGGGAGGGAGCCAGAAAAAATGGGGGAAATCCACCCCAAAACTCCCTGTAAAAAAAAATCAGGAAAAATATTTCGTGTGTGTGTGTGTGTGTGTGTGTGTCCCTTTTCTGATTTTTTTTTAACCCCAGAATTTCACATCTCTGTACACACACACACACACACACACACCGCTTCCCAGTCCTTTGCTTTGCTTACTCAGAAGTACCGTAAGTCCTGTTGATATCAGTAAGGCTCACTTCCAAGTCATCATCCTCAGAGTCACTGCTGTGGTCTGGGCTACATCGCTTGGTTGTTCAGTGTGGGATAGACAGGGAAGGAGCCCATTTTTAAATTCAGTGGACCCAACCTCTACTCCTCTATCGGGGTCGTTGACGTTCAAGATTAGAAGCGGGCAAAAGCTGACACTTAAGCATGGGCTTGGGAACGTAGAGTGCGAGGAGAGTCATGCCAGATCAGGCTACAGGCCTAGATCCTGTCTCCCACCATCGACAACCATATGACAAAATGGGACACCCCCCCAAGCAGGACCTGCAGGATATGACCCTTCCTGCTATGGTTCCCCAGCAAGCGATATTCAAAGGTAGCCTGCGTCTTCACCTGGAAGCTCCATTTATCCATCATGACGAATGTCCACATGGATAGACCTCTCTCTTCCCGCGCCCCCTTTTATTTCTTTATTTGTTGCATTCCTATCCTGCCTTTTGTCCTCCGAGGGGCCCAAGGCAGCATACCGGATCCTCCTCCTCCTTCATTTTATCCTCACAAGAACCCTGTGAGGTAGGTGAGGCTGAGAGTCAGGGACTTGCCCCAAAGTCACCTGGTGAGCTTCAGGGCCAAGTGGAGACTAGAACCCAGACCTCCTGAGTCCCGGTCCATCGCTCTAACCACTGCACCACACTGGCTCTCACGTCTAAGGTAGTGGCCATGGCTACAACAGCCTTGGGCTTGGTTCCTGATCTGTGGGGTACCAAATGGCCAATTGAGCAAGATGTCTGAATAGCATATGTTTGTGTGTGGAGCGGGGGACATTTTTCTCCCTCTCTCATCATACTAGAACCCAAAGGGGTCATCCCATGAAGCTGACTGGTAGGAGACTCAGGACAGAGATAGAAGGAAGTCCTTCTTCACACAGCACAGAGTTAAACCATGGAATTCACCTCCACAGGATGTAGCGATGGCCACCAATTTGGAGGGCTTTCAAAGGGGACTGGACCAATTCATACATGGAGCAGAAGGCTATCCATGGCTACTAGTCCTGACTGGATATATGCTGCCCCCAGTATCAGAGGCAGTGCGCCTCTGTACTCCAGTTGCTGGGGGACATGGGCGGGAGGGTGCTGTTGTATTCATGTCCGGCTTGTGGGCTTCCCTTTGTGGCAGCTGGCTGGCCACTGTGTGAACAGAACGCTGGACTGGATGGGCCCGTGGTCTGATCCAGCAGGGCTCTTTGTGCGTGTGTGTGCGTGTGTGTGTGCGCGCGCGCATATGAGGGACGCATGAGAGTTTTGTTTCCGTCCAGGCCTCTGTTCAGTGCCTCCATTTCCACCATCATGGCTAATAGCCATCAGTAAACCCCTCTTTCCCCATGGAATCGGTCTAATCCCCTTCTAAAACCATCAGAGTTGGTGGCATGTTCCTACCTCTTGTGGCAGAAAATTTCCACCGTTTAACTCTGCACTGTGTGCGAAGAAGTCCTTCCTTTGATCTGTCCCGAAACTCCCTTCGTTCAGCTTCATGGGATGACCTCCGCTGGGTTCTAATGTGATGGGAGGGGGAGGAAAACGTCTCCTTATCCCTGTTCTTCATGCCCTGTGCATAATTTTATTATCTTCTATCTCTTGCATGCACCATAGTTATCTTTAAGACCCCAACATTCATTTAAAAGTATAAGAACATCAGAAGAGCCCTGCTGGATCAGACCCAGGGTCCATCTCCTCCAGCATTCTGTTCACACAGTGGGACACTAGAGCAGCCGCACCCTCCTACCCATGTTCCCCAGCAACTGGCGTACATAGGCATACTGCCTCTGATCCTGGAGGTAGCATAGAGCCATTATTAGCCTTATCCACTTGAGTGGCTGGCCTTGGGCAAGTCAGTGTTCTCGTCGAGCCTACCTTGCAAGGTTGTGGTGAGGTTGGGGGGGGGCGGAAAAACACCCTTGAAAAGCCTCCGGAAACTTCGGCTGGTGCAAAATGTCACGGCCAGACTGGCATGAGGTGCTTTGCTCATCTTACACCTAGTTTGTTGGGGCCGCCTGGGTTGCCACTGTGTTTCCAGCCTTAATTCCAGCCTTAATTCCAGCCTTAAGCTCTCTGGGCGGTGTTGTGAACCGCCCAGAGAGCTTCGGCTGTGGGGCGGTATATAAATGAAATAAATGAAATGAAATGAAATGAAATGAATTCAAGGCACTGGCTTGAACCTCTAAGGGTCAGGGGAAGAGGCCTGATGTTCTG
Source organism: Shinisaurus crocodilurus (assembly GCA_021292165.1). Lineage (NCBI taxonomy): Eukaryota > Metazoa > Chordata > Lepidosauria > Squamata > Shinisauridae > Shinisaurus > Shinisaurus crocodilurus. Next base: position 2,976,032 of record JAHFWL010000571.1, on the reverse strand, counting down.
AACTCCTGCCCTAAACACCTGGGAATATGGATACCTTAAGGACTGCCTAATTCCTTACGTTCCTCCCTTCTTGCTCCATTCAGCATCTAAGAGCTTCCCTCATTTTTCTTGGCCACTGGTGGCAAGGTGGCTGGCAGCTAGCAGCAGGGCCTTTTTAGTAGTAGCACCCAGTGGCACGTCCTTCCAAGTGTGATCCATTATGCCCCGAAGTTGTGTGACTTCCAATACTTGATGGAAACATGGCTGTTCATGATGGCCTTTTGTCAAGTGGGCTTGGTTTTTGCCATGTGTTCTAACACCTTTCCTTTCCATGGTTCTCTCATACTGGTTGCGAAGTTGCTTTTATATGTTTGTCCTCTAGGGAGGTACCTTGTTTTCTTTTTAAGAAATTTACTTTTCGAGCCACTTTGGGAGAGAGAAGATCGAGGGCGTATTGAATATTTACTGGTTCTGATGATGATCGGATTGAAATTAGCTGTTGTATTGGGGCAGGAATGTATCCGGCAAACAACTTGTATGGTGATCACCCTTCCTGATGGTCAGCGGTCACACTGGCTGGGGATGGTGGGACTTGTAGTCCAATGCATCCAGAGGGTGCTGGAATAGAACACCGGGCTCTTGGGACTGGAGCGATGAAAGGGTTCCGATCCTGGCTCAGCCATGAGCTTCCCCAGAGGGATTTTGGGGCACTTCACATTCAGGCCCAGTCTACCTTGTTAGGGGTGTTTGAAAATAGAATAGGACAACTCCCAGTCATGCTGCCGTGAGCTCTTTGGTGGAGCTGCACATGAGGGTGATATAATCCATAGAAGTTCTGTGGAAGAGAGAGGATTTGAGGGCTGCCATTCCCACGACAGCCAATGATTGGAAGACCATGTGCCTCTTCCCGAACCTCCTGAGGGGAGACTTCTTTCAGTGCTGAGATTGGAAAGCCAAGTCACACACCCATAAAGTAAAAACCAAGAGGAGGAAGGCAAGACACATACCCCTTCTTCCCCTTTCTCCATCGAACAGTAGCTATTTCATGGCTGACTAAAGTCGAACGTCCCCCAAGGGAGAGCTTTGACACATGACCCCCGTAACCTGTACTTAGCACTTTTAAAAGGGACAACTACCCCCAGAGAGATGACCTTAGCAAGGTCTAAATTGCCAGGGCAAAGTGAGGCTATATATATATATATATATATATATATATATATTTTAAAGCGGTGTCAGGGAGGGTTACGGGCAGTGAGGGGGGAAGGCGATTGAATGTAAAACCAGAAGCGTTCCCAGCTAGGGGCACGGCGGCTCAAATTAACTCGCCCAGTGGTATCCCGAAAAGCATTTAACACGCCTCCCGAGCGCATTGGGAAAGGGTCAAAGGGAGCATGGGCTTAGAATGGCGCCAATGTGCCTGACGCATCCAATAATCTTGCAGGCAGGGGAGGTGCCGCCCGACAGATAAAAGTGGGGGGCAGGTGCCTGGCTGGTGATTTGGGGGGGCGCTTGAACCTTCTCCGCTCCCCTGTGTCCCTTCTCCGTCAGAACTGTGTTCAAGGACGAGCGCTGTTTCCGCCCTTGCTGGAGGGGAGTTGCTGGCGCCTTTCGCGCAGGGGTGCAGAACCTAAGGCCACGAGTGCCAGTCTGGGCCAACCCAGATGTCCGCATCCCTTTGCCCGGATCACCGCTCGTTTGGCGATTTCCCGGCTCTTGTGCAGGTTTTTCTGCCATTCTCAGAGGTTGAAATGCCCCTCCTAATGCGTCGTTCCTGGCAGTGAGAGCTTTCGACTAAAATATGCTGCTATTTTATTTTTGTCGCTTTGCCTTCGTCCGTTGGGCCTTCGGCCCCCACCCGCCACTGGAATGTGGCCCCCGAGAGCTCCTCTGACATCCCTTGGGCCGAAAGCGGTTTCCCAGCCCTGCTTGGGTGACATCGGCGGCTGTTCCTCCAATCCGCACACTGCTCTCAAAGCGTTCCTATGCCGGCGTTCCACCCTGTGGCCTGCGAGGCAACTCATGAGCCCCCAAAGTTGATGATGTAAAAAAAAAACCACCACATGTCAAGTAGCAGCCGCATCTGTCAAAAAAAAAAGGATCCGAAATGGAAGTGAAACCACCAGCTGCGAAATAGCAAAAAGATTGTGTTGTTGCTTGCCAAAAGCTTGAGAGATTAAGGGCATGCATGTTTATGCATGTTTAGACAAGGAAAAAAGGCCTACAACTCCCAGCATGCCCCAGCCAGCATGCTGGGGGTTGCAGGCCTTTTTTTCTGTCTGAACATGCATAGGAATTTGCATTAAAATGGCTTTGATGTGACGCCTAAAGGGCAGAAAGGTAAAGAAGGTGCTGAAAGGAGAATCTCTAGGCTGAGTATTCCACCACTGGGACACCACCACCAAGAAGGCACTGTTCTTGGTTAATTACCTAAATGGAACCTCCATGTTTCAAGGCAGTATATCTCTAAATACTCGATGTTGGGGGACCAGCGAGAGGATCTACCCAGCAGTGCTGCAATTTGTTTAGGAGCTATCCAGGGGCAGCTGGCTGAAAATGATTAGAAACAGAACATGTTATTATATGGGCCTTCTAGGCATGGGGGAGAAATTGATTCAGTCCTCATTTTAATACGAGCGTACCTAATTTTGCACTTCCGGGCCTGCACATGAAACAAAATTCGGTTATCCTTCCAAATTCGCACTTCTCCGAAATTTGCAACAAGAGTTTCCCCATCGGGGGGGAAAAATGCGCACCAAAAATGTCTTTATTAGGGGGGAAAGCACACACACACACACACACACATTGTAAGTGTTTGTGAAAATAATGTGTAAGACTGATTTATATTAAGGACAGTTGCTTGCAAAATGGCACGGATGGTATGAAAAATAATAATTTCACATTTCAGACCACATTCGATTTCCAAATCTCTGTGTGAATCCAGCTTTTGTTGTTCTGCCATTTCTTATAGATGGAAATCTGGTGGTGTGCTGTTTACATTTCTGAGTGACCTTCCAGACTTTGTGTCTGGATCTTGGCATTTTGGGGGGGTGGGGGGAAGTGATGGTTCTGTATATAGAGTGGTCTGTGCTCAAATACTGATGCTAAAGAGAATCAGTTTTTATACCTGGAGGGAACCAATCCACACAACATACCACTTTTGTACATGGAGCCATTCTGGCGGTCCTCGATCGTACTGGACAAACATAATGCATGAAAGCGACAACGGTCCAAGTATTTGGGGAATCCAAAACCATGAATGATTGTGATTGGTTCAGATGAGACTTCAAAGTCAAGATCTGTTGCATCCCTTCTCTTCTTTGTTTGAGGTTGTCTTCCGAGGAATAGGGGAGAAACTTGTTTGGTTCCCATTTTAATGCGAACGTACCTAATTTAAGGCAGAGGGAACATCTGGGTCTGCTCCAGCTGGACTGCCCGCCTCCCCAATCCTGGGAGATGGGGCGGGAGGCAGGGCCACAGGGAAGTCAGTGTTTATCTGAATTGTTGTAAACCGCCCAGCGAGCTTCTGCTATTGGGCGGTATATAAATGAACTAAATAAATAAATAAATAATTTTGCACTTTCAAACCAATATGCAAACCAAAACTCCGTGATCCTTCAGAATTTGCACTTCTTCAAATTTTGCAATGGAGTTCTTCAATCAACACACACACACACACACACACACACGGTTAGTGGAAAATAATGTTCAAAAGTTTGTTAGATTAGGAAAATTGCTTGCAAAAATGTGTGCATATTAGGCAAAATTCTGTAGGAAAAGGCATGCATTCAGAGGCAGGCACATACAAAAATGCACATGAATTTTCATGCAAGCTTGGGGGGGGGGGAACACTCAGTTCACGACAAACCAAACTTAAAATTGGAAAAATTCTCCAAGTTTGGAAAACTAAGAAACAGAGAGAAAACGAAATTGTCAGATCCATCCATCCATCCATCCCTATGTCTCCCTCCCTGTGAGCATCCGGACTGCAAGCTACTTGGGATTGGGACCACTCCTGTTTTTGTATATGCTCTCTCTAAGGCTCCTACAACATGGCATGGATAGTACTACGGGGACAACGCTCTCACTGTTGTCAGTTTGGAGAAGTTTGAACCTTGAAGGAAAGATGTGTCATTGCTTCCTCCAAACTCACAACCCTCCCCCATGGCTCCCCCCCCGTTTTAACCCCTCCCAGAATGATTTTTTTGGACTTTTAACACTGTCCTAGAACTCCCTTTCCACCGCCCCCTTCCAAACCGTCAAGACAAGAGGCCTCTGCCCCCAGCCACCTCCTCTTAACTTTGCGGTGGAGATCAACCCAATATTACCTCAATTAATTAACTCAAAAGACAAAAGCTTCTGAGGTCTCCCCTCTGTTTCCAAGGAAGGTGGTCTTTGTACCATAAACTCATTGAATGGGGGAGCCGGGAGGAGGAAGACCTGTAGGGGAATGAGTTAAGTGGTATTTATGTAGTTGTTTCCTGAGGCCATTTCTATCTTTGTGTGCCTGTTCCTCCCCCTTTTCTTTTTTTAAACTCCTGAAGCATTAAAACTCAGCTGGGGGTGTTCTGACGAAAGGGAGGGCTTGTTCTCTCTTCACATTCACTGCTGAAATCAAAGCAAATTCCCGTCTCTAGGAGGGGGCAGCCTCTGCTTCATAGCTTTTGGTGTCTTTTTATTTTGTTTTTAAACTTTGAGCAAAAAGTGTTTGTTTGTTTGTTTGTTTGTTTTGGAAGCTTTTCAGGTTAAATATAACCAATCTTTGTTTTGATTTTAAATATTATATATATATATATATATATATATAGTGAAGAGCTGCAGGCAAAATCAAAGTCAGCGAAACAACATGTTTTGGAGAATTTCAGCCCACCATTGGGTTTTTTTTATGGATGCTGTTGAGGTCTTTCGACGGAGCGGTGTGGTTGTAGCTGATTTTCTTGACCTCTTGCTTTGGAGGTTCTTATCTCTTTGCTTGGTGGGGCTGTATAAAGGCTAAGAGACTGCCCCCCAAATGATTGACGGCTGCCACTCTGAAACCTACTGTTTGCCAAGGCACTTTGCTCGTGGTGAGTGTAATGTCTCCTGATGCTATTTCTTGCCACGGTGTGCCAACCCTTCTGTGTTCACAGAATTTCTAAAAAGGAAGGGTCCGTGGCTCAGTGGCAGGGCACATGCTTTGCCTGCGGAAGGTCCCGGGTTTGATCCCCAGTGGCATACCCAGGTAGGGCCGGAGAAACTCCTGCCTGAAACCCTGGAGAGCCATTGCTGCCAGTCAGTGTTGACGATACTGGGCTAGATGCTTTGGTTCAGTACATGGCAGCTTCCTATGTTCCGGTGGACTTCTACATAAAAAATATAGATTCTATAAGCCTGCCTCCCCCAACCTGGAGCCCTCTGGATGTGTTGAACTACAACTCCCATCATCCCCCAGCCAATGTGTCCCCTATTGAGTGGGGATGCTAGAAGTTTTAGTCCAACACATCTGGAGGGCACCCAGTTGGGGACGGATGCTGTCAATATAACCCTTATTTTCAGCCATGAAAATCCAGGAGGCAAGACATTCAAAATGGCGGCTGAATCTACTGCAGAAATCTTTCCCAGGGAATATATGTGCAGAATTCTTTCCCTGGGTTTCATCCATCCATGGTCACATCTGATTTCCTTTCCCAACCCATGGTAAATGCGTGCCGAGCTGAGTCCCCTTGCATGACATCCATCGATTGGTCAGGCAGAAGGATTTTTATGGATGGTTCTCCACTTTTCAGGACTTCCCTCATGAGCCTGACGCGTGGTGGTGGTGGTGGTGGTGGTGATGATGGGATTCTCTCTCATCACCATATTATACCTACAGCTTTGGGGGATTTTTCATAAAACTGTGGTTTGGGATAAGAACTCCAGAATTCCGAGGAGAGGTTGTTGAGCATATAGAAGGTGGGACCATTGGTGGTCGTCTTCATGCTAGATCCATTTCAAGGCCTTTCTCAGTTTTTTCAATTAGGAACATAGGAAGCTGCCTTATCCAGAGTCAGACCCTGGGTCCATCTAGTCCAGTATTGCCAACACTGATTGGCAGCAACGTCTCTCCAGGGTTTCCGGCAGGAGACTTTCCTAGCCCTACCTGGAGATGCCAGGGATCAAACCTGGGACCTCTTGCATGCAAAGCGTGTGCTCTTCCCCAATAAATACGGACCACAGTTTCATGGCTGGTGATGCTGTGGAAACTCATCAGTAGCCAGTCCATCACAGGGGTTTAGCCAGTTATGCATAACAAGTCGTGACTCTGATGTGCCAAGATGACGTAGGTGTGACAGGAACAACAGTGTATGTTTCTTTCTTTGTGTCTACCATGACTGAGCCACCAAAGTCAAGTAGTATCTGCCATCTTTGCGCGTACTCGGATGTGGCTTCCTTTGAACCCTCAGCCCTCCAGATGTTGTTGGTCTGCCACTCCCGTAAGCCCAGTGAGGCCAATGGTCAGGGATTATGAGGCTTGAAGTCCCAAACATCTGAGATGCCTACTCCTTATGCCCTCTTCACTGAATTCTTCCTTGGATTCCTTGGAAGGGGTGGGTAGGAAGGAATCCATAACGGTAGGGAGAAACCATATAGGTCAGTGGCAGAACGTATGTTTTGCATGGAGAAGGTCCAAGGTTCGATCCCTGGAATCTCCAGTTAAAAGGGTCAGAGCCGTCCCCAGTCAGAGTAGACAATATTGGGAAAGATCTAGATAGACCCACGGATGGAAATGCGTCATCTTACTGCATGTACGTGTCACACAGTCTTAGGGATCTGTGCAAGGCTGTATTGCAGATGTGTGCGTGCGTGTGAGTGTGAAGAGACCATAATAGTCACACCAAATGTGAGTCGGAATTGGTCCTAACCGTACAGATGGTTGACGCATGCTGATCCCCTGGAGAGCTTTGCTAAGGCCAAATAACTGAGTCTGGAGCGTAGTTATTGGGGAGCAGAATGAAGGGTTGATGTTGTTGTTGGTGTGTGTGTGTGTGTGTGTGTGTGTATGTTTAAACATTTTAAAGGATGTCCTCTTTATTGTTTAAGCCACCTGGCTCCTTTTTTTTTTCCCCCATCAGGCTCCACTTAAGCTGATGTACCTTTCAGTGTATGGGAGGGGGAATTTAGGGTGGGGGCATTTGAAACGCTTTAGATATGGAAATGTGGTCCAGTTGTTTATAATTTTCTACCCTGCCAGTAACCTGAACCTGATGGAGTCAACAAAGGTTCTGAGACCCCAGTCTATTTCCCAGCTCCAAAAATATTGGAGCAAATCCAGAATTCTTGGAAGCAAATGATTTCTGGAAATCGGGCAACCGAGGTAGGGGGGCGGCTGTTCGGGACAGAAGGCGGATATTACTTTTTCAATAGACCTGTTGGGTGTTTTGTTTTGTTTTTCTTTTTTCTTTCCGTGGGTCTCCCTTCCAGAGTTTGGAAATGGTGCCTTTATTTGTACATCAATGGGTGGGTGGGTGGGTGTGCGTGCATGCCTGCATGTATATAGAAATTATATTATAATTGTCTGTGTGTGTCTCTGTGTGTGTGTCTAATATAATATAAATTATTATTTTATTTCTCTGTGTGTGGTTCTGTGTGCGTGTGCACATGCATGTGTGTATATATAAATTATACTATACTTTTGTGTCTGTCTGTGTGTGTATATATATATATATATATATTATATAAATTGTTTTATTTCGTGTGTGTGTGTGTGTGTATGAATTTGAACCTTTTCAGGGGTAGCTGACCAGGGAAACCCGTCAGCTAATCCTGCAAAGGTTCAAATTCTTAAATTTTGCATGGAGTGGCTGAAAAAAGGAAGACACCGAATGAAAGAGTTGGGCCGGAGAGGTAAAACGGTGACCAGGACCATCCCAAGACATCTCGCTGCTTGAGGCAAAGCAGCAAACGGTGCCCCTTCCATGTGGCCACACCCCGAGGCCCGGTCCGGAGTACCCAAGCCTGGTCCAGCAGCGCCCCTGCTTCTCCCTGGCCGTAGCAGTAGTGTTGGTGGTCATCCTCTTCATCGTCCTCTTCATCACAATAATCACAACAGCAACAAACAATTGGCTGCCATTTCCTGAAACGGAAAATTAGCATCCGGGCCCTGCTGCTGCCAAACAGTAGGGCCAGTAACGGAAGGCCCGACTGTTGCCGTCTGTCCGATGTTTGACGGAAGATGCTTCGCTTTAGGTTGCTCCTGGCCGCTTGGTTTTGTCCTTCCTCGTTGCTCCTTGTTGCACTTTCCGGGCTCAGCTGTTCCTAGAACTGGGCTGAGCTCACGAGGTTGAAAACACTCGGAATGTGCAGCTTGGCGTTTACGCCAAACATTGGCAAAACCATTTCTTTATCTCTTTATTTCTAAGATTTATTAGCCGGCCTAGCTCTTTGCCTTAAGCAGTGTGGAGGCGAGCGAGCCGTCCACGTACTGTCACCATGAGCCTATAAATCTGGCAGTAAATGAGGTGGCCAGGAGGCTGTTGAAACCCGAAAGAGCTAATATTGGATCTGGAACGAAGACACAGGCATGGGCCATTAGCTTTGCGAAATTAGCCTTAGTGGGCAAATATCGTTTGCTAATACACCGGAGAGGGATGTTTGCCATGCGGTTAAACAGCGTTTTCCAATGAGATTCCATGCTTTTGCCCGGAGGAATGTGTTGACGAGGTAGTGTGCCGTAGTGGCTAAGGGACCGATCTCTAAACCAGGAGCTCCATGGTTCGAATCTGGCCACAGACTCACCAGTTGGCCTTCATCTGAATCCCACCATGTTCAAAGTGAAGAACATCACCACTGTTGACTTGACCCTACACGGTTGTTGTAAAGCGAGGATGTTGAACCTCTTCCAGGCTGGTGGGGGGCCACGTTCAATTTCTGAGACGTCCTCGGGGGCCGCGTTCTAGCGGTGCGTGGAGCCGAAGGAAAAATGGGGGTATGGGGCCCAAAATCCCCCAAATCCCAGCATATTTCAGCTGAAAGCTCTGCCTGCCAGTCATTCAGCCTTGGGGAGGGGCATTTCAATCGTTGAGAATGGGAAGGAAACGCACAAAAGCCGGGAAACGCACCAAAGAAAAGAATTGGTGGTTGGGGGGAGGGGGGAGTGTGGGAGAGGGGGGGTCAGGTTTGGCCACGGGCCTAAACGTCTGCATCCCTGGTCAGCCTTACTTTGTTCTTGCATTGATTACAGTAGCTCAGTGGCAGGGCACCTATCATAAGAATATACGCACATCAGAAGAGCCCTGAGGCTGGACCGGGCCAAGGGTCCATCCAGTCCAGTATTCTGTTCACACAGTGGCCAACCAGCGGCCCCAATGAGAAACCCACAAGTGGGGCCCGAGCGCAACAGCACCCTCCCAGTTTTGCAGGCCAGCAGTTGGTCCCCGGCATCTTCAGGGATTTATTTTATTTTATTTATTTATTTATATTTACGAATCGCCCATCTGGCCATACATCCAGCCACTCTGAGCGATGTACAATCCAATAAAATACAAGAACACACACACACACACACACACACACAGAATAAAACACAATTTAAAACAGTACAAAACTTAAAAATCCTAACCCACCCCATATTCCCGCCGGAAAAGCCACGTTTTTAATGCACGGCGGAAGCTAATCAAGGAAGGGGTATGGCGGAGGTCACTGGGGAGAGAGTTCCATAAATTGGGGGCTGCCACAGAAAAGGCCCTCCTCCTAGTCCCCACCTGCCTGGTTTCTCTGGCTGATGGAACACAGGGAGAAGCAGATCTTGTTGAGCGGCCTACTTGATGTTGCTGGAGGCGCTCCTTGAGATAAACTGGACCGGAGCCGTACAGGGTTTTAAAGGTTAACACCAACACCTTGAATGTTGAATGGTTGGGAAAGACCCCTGCCTGGAAACCTGGAGACCCTACACTGCCAGTCAGTATAGACCAGTTGCAGGGAACCCCAGACCAGGCTTGGGGGGGAGGGGCAAGTCCACCCCTCTGTGGTTTCCCAGAAGGCCACATCCTTTTCACCCTGCTCCCAATCGCTTGGTGGTTTCCTGGCTTTTGTGTATCCCTCCACCCACCCATTCTAAAAGGTTGAAATGGATCTCCCAAGGCTGAATTACAGGAGACTAAGAGCTATAAGTGGGGGGGGGATGGTGACTCCAACGTCAGCGGGGCTCCTTATCCATTTCAGCTTTCATTCTGAGCTTGATAGGAGCTCTCGATGGTGCTCCGTGGTGGTGAACCTATTTTGGGGGGAGGTGGCGTTCAGCACCGTGGACAGCTCCTATCAATCTCAGAAGACCAGCTGCAATGGGGAAGGGGCCCCACGGACACGGGAATCGCCACCCTCCCCTGGCTGTAAGTAGGAGCTATAAGTTACAATATGCAGGGAAGGTATTTTTTGCCCCCCTTTGCCTTTGGCCCACACACCACTGGAATGCGGCCCCCGAGAGCTTCTCCGAAATGGAATTCGGCCCGCTTGGGCTGAACGAGGGTTCCCCGCTCCTGGTCTAGACAATCCCGAAGTAGATGGACCAGCACAATCACTTCCTCTGTACCTGTTTACATCACAGCCATAAGCACCAGGATCTTACTTTGTTTGCAGGGGAGGGGCATTACCTCGGTGGTCGAGTGCCGGGCTTTGCATGTCAGTGGTACTGGGCACGATCCCCGGCAGCTGGGCACGATCCCCGGCAGCTGGGCACGATCCCCATCTGAAACCCTGGAAAGCTGCTGCCAGTCAGCGTAGGTAACACCAAGGTATCTCTCTCTCTGTCCACCCCCTTCCATTTGGCAAACTCGGAACGCGGCGCATTCGCTTGCCGCGAAGTGTCAGCGTGACTTATGTGTACTACTAATTAAGAAATAAGTCGCTTGGCCGGTTCCACGGCAATCGTTTAGCGGAGTTTACTAACCACGGTCGGCTGCCTCAAAAATCGTCATTAGACCATGCTACTTACGGGCATAAAATTTCTCGTTTTCTGCCTTTCATCGGCCTCACCCTGGAATCTTGGTTTTGCTTTATTTATAAATTTGCACTCAAACAATAGCCATAAACCCATTCCCAGAGTGTTACAAATCAGAAATTTGTCGACGTGTTTTCTCCCCCCCCCCCGCCGCCGCAGCCGCCGCCACCTTCCGGGGCTAAGCTCCCTTTCTGCTTGGGAACGGCACTGTCCATCGCCAGCTGGGGGGGGAGATGGGGGGATTGTGCTGGAGATTGATTGGGGGAGGGGGAAGACGCTGCTGGCATGAAAAGGCAGACTGTGGTTAGAGGAGTCGCTTTTGTAAGGAGTGACTCAATCAAACCTTGGGGAACGGCGGGGTTTCAATGGTGGGGAAGCCCGGAAGACACACACTCAGAACTACTTCTCTGCGACCCCGGACACAAGAGGGAACACATGAATCCATTCCGTGGTATGTGATTTCCAGCCACTTCTTCGGTTCTTCCCAATTGCTTTCATTTCCAGTTCAGCCAAACACATTTCGGGAGGCCCGAGAGTTCCGTTTCTGCTTGCAAAACATGCGAGCATGCCCCCGTTCGACGCTCCGAGTGTGAGTGCGTGGCCCGCTGGAAATATTCGCAAACTGTCGAGCGTGTGCTCCCGTTCGTCTCGTTCCTGATTCCCACTTCAATTTGCGCAGATTTTCTCGGTGGACTGCATTGGCCCCACTTTCTGCCACGGAGGAAAGTTGCACTCATCGGGAAATTTGCACAAATTTTTTTGGGGGGGAACATGTGCCAATTGGGGTGGGGGAGCTTGCACAAATCTCCCGTTCGATCGCTACTCCATTTGCGTATGTTTCCTGTTCGTGCAGAGCGAGTGACGACTGCAAATGAAAATCGAGCATGAGATAAGGGGTGAGAGGATCTCAGACGTCGCTCGTTTGCCCACCCCAAATTACACATTTAGGGAGCAATCTTACGCATGTTTAGCCAGAAAAAAAGACCTTCAACTCCCAGCATTCCCCGGGCAGCATAGGGAATGCTGGCAGTTGTAGGACTTTTTTCTGGCCAAGCATGCCTAGGGTTGCGCCTTTAGGCTCTCATCCAATCGATGTGCACTTACTTAGAAGTAAGTCCTGCTGTGTTCAGTGGGGGGGTTACACTCCCAAGCAACCATGCGTAGCATTGTGTCGCTTGGCTGCAATTAGGGGAGTCCAGATTTTGTGAACTGTGTGTGTTGCATAGATTGCCCGGCGGTGTTCATTCCAGCAATTGCTGACAGACAGGTTAGAAATTTCATTTTATTTTTTTATGACACGTGGAAAAAAATAATCCACCAAAAAAGGCAACCAGTGCAAGTGGGCCAGAATCAGTCTTACATGTTCAGACCTTCTCATCCCTGTCATTATTATTATTTTATTATTATTACATTATATTTATATCCCACCTTTTTTTTCCCTCTTGCAAGGGACCCAAGGTGGCTTTACAGGGTTCTCCTCCTCTCCATTTTATCCCCACAACAACCCTATGAGGTAGGTTAGGCTGAGAGTCAGTGACTGGCCTAAAGTGAGCTTCATGACCAAGTGGGGACTAGAACCCGGATCTCCCGAGTCTCAGTCCAACACTCTCAGCACTGCACCACCCTGGCTCTCAGCCTGGCCACCACGTTTTGCACAAGCTGCAGCTTCTGAACCGTCTTCAACGGCGGCCCCACGGAGAGCACATTGCAGTAATCTAGCTTGCAGGTTACCTTCTTGGGTTCTTGAGCTGCTTGGGTTCTTATGAGAGAAGTTGAGATGGACCAACTTGTCCCTCCCTCAACCAGAGCAGCATGCCAGTAGCCTGACCTTGTATAAGACGGCTTCTGGTACATCCTAGCACTCCGCCGAACTGCTCCAATCCTTCCCGGACTGTCACTTCAGCTCCTCTGCCCCGGGGCTGTCTTTCAGACAGCTCTACACTTCAACTTCCAGCTCTGCCGGCTGACCCTTTGCTGTAGACCTGCATTCGCCTCTCCTCATCAAGGCCTCCGTTCCAGCACAGACAAAGTATTGGCAAGTGTCCCCGGCTTGGCAGGTGAACAAGGAGTTTACTACGAGCCGTTGGCCAGGAAAGGTTAGGGATTGCAGAGGAGGGGAGAGAGGGAACCGTTCCAAGAAGAAGAACAGCACGACATAAGCTTGGTGGTTGTGTCGAGTGTCGACCACATTTCTGGGAAAGCCAAGGCCTTAGAAGGGAACGCAACCTCAGCTTTAGTTCTTCCACCTTCTGTAACTTACCAGAGGCTCAGGGTAAGGCGAGGAAAGGAGGTAAAGGAAAGAATATTTACATCGTCCGGCTGCAGCACTGATGAAGGAATCTTCTTGTCTGTTTTCCAGCTGAAACTATCGAGCGTGGGCCTCGTTGTGTGGTTGGGTCTTTGCTTTCTTCGGCTGGTTGACTTGCGTATAACGTCTCCGATTTCCAACGAGTGCTCGCTGTCTTTTTGCAGAATTATATTAGAAGGGTGCACCCACCCACCCCCACCCCCAGTTTTGACTTGGAGTCCAAGTCAGCACTTCAGAAAACCTGCCAAGTTTTGGAAGGATCAGGTGCAGAAATCAAGGGGGTTAGGATGACTGAAAGCCAGTATTTGGGAAATTAATAAAATTTATTATGAACCAGGAAAGAAAGAAACGTTTAGGGATGTGTGAGGATTTAATTTGAGGGGGTGGAAGTTCAGCAAACTCGCCGGGCTCGACTGCCCGAACTCTGTCCCATCTACCTGCTTCCCCGGCTCGACTTGCGTTCTCCTGAGCCGAGCCAGGGAAGTGACTACCGGGTTCCTGGCGGGCCGCTATTTACATAGAAAATGCTGTATGATACGCCAAAAACAGCTGCAATTTGCACAAATTACGCAAATGCTGGCTCAGCTTGTCTGAGCGTGGAAAGCTAAGCAGGGTCAGGCCTGGTTGTTACTTGGATGGGAGACCCCTCCTCTAGTTTCCTGCACTGAGCAGGGGGTTGGACTCGATGGTCTTGTAGGCCCCTTCCGACTCTATGATCTATGAAAACCTATGAAATTGCGGCTGCTTTTAATGTATCGTATGCCATTTTCTACATAAAAAGTGGCGTGCCGGGAACCCAGAAGCTCGCTGAGTATCTCAGTGCTTGTCCGCTTTTGGCTCGGCTCAGCAGTAGCATCCGCTGAGCCGGAAGCAGATCGGGTCCCTGTTGGGCTGCTCACCACTCAAGAAAACCAGTTCAGGGCTTTTTTCATGAAGCCTGGTGGTGTCCAAAGAATCTTACAGCCTCATCTTTGCCGTCCCCCAAAGCACAGTGATTGGAGAGTCCCTGGTAAAACATGCCCTAGAATTAGAAGGTGAGCCTGTCAAGGCACAATCCTATCGAGTTGTGTTTTTTTTTTCCAAATTCAATTTTTATTACATTTCCAAAACGACAAAATACATACTACAACAACAACAGAAGCGCTAACTCTCCTTTGCACACGAGGTGGGTCTCGCTTTTGGAAAGGAATCGGTGGCGATGCTGCTCCACATTGGAAACTGCTCATGGGAACATTGGAATCTGCCTTATATACGCCAGGCCCTTGGTCCATCTAATACGGAGCACCTGTTCCGCGTGCAGAGGGCCTCAGCTTCAATTCCAGGTATCTCCAGTGAGGCTGGGAAAGAACCTTGGAGACCCGCTATGCTGCCTGGGTCTGCTGGGAGCTGTGGTCCGTCCAACCAACCAACCTGGAGAGCACCAGGGATGGGGACTCGGACTCGAGGACTCGACTCGTGAGTCGGACTGAGTCCCCCCTCTGACTCGACTCGGACTCGAGTCCCAATATTTTTAATGGGACTCAAGACTCGACTCGGGACTCGAGACCAAGGACTTGTCAACATCTCTGGGCTGTTGACGAGTCTTCTGGCTGTGCCAGAAGGAGTGCGATCACCGGTGAAGAGTGCATGGAAGCAAGGAGTGCCGCTGCTCGGCCACTATGGACAGCTACCAGGAGCGCAGCCCCAACGATGTGTTGAGATTTATTTTGATGTGTTGTTGTGGGGGGTTAGGGTTAGGGTCAGACATTTTGGGTTTGGCTGCCTCTGCCTGCCTGTTTGGGGTTTCCTGCCTCCTCTGCCTGCCTGGTCTCTTCTTAACCAGTTCCACAGTTTGAATTGTCCAAGACAAAGGCCCCTGCCTGCCTGCTTTGGGGTTCCCTGCCTCCTCTGCCTGTCTGGTTATTTTGGGTTTGTCTGCCTAGTCTGTTCTTGCCAAAATCAGTTGCAGAGTTTTGAAATAAAAAGGCACACTTGTGCCTAGAATTTATTTAAGCCACACATCTGAAGTACCGTAGGGGGGGGAACCCCATTGATTTTAATAGGGAGTCGTGGAGTCAGTTTTGGGAGTGACTCAGGACTCGAGACTCGTGAGTCACCATTTTGGACCAAGGACTCGGACTCGGACTCGAGACTCGGGTCCAAAGACTCGTGACTCGACTCGAGACTCGAGACCAAGGACTCTTCAACATCCCTGGAGAGCACCAGATCAGGGGAAGGCTGGCTTAGCACTTAAAGGCCTGGCTTTGAATCCCTGGTTAGTGCTGGATTAGGGTTGCCACCTCTTCTCTTCCGAAAGGCTCTTCATCTTCATTTAAATATATATATATATATATGACATTTCTATACTGTTCCACATCCGCACAGATTTTGGAGTGGCGAACAATAAAAAGTCAAAAAAGACGAAAAGGATAAAACTCAATATTAAAAACAGAATATCGATAAAAACAGAATATCGATTTTAAAAAAGTGGCTGGTTTAACAACTCTATGGCAGGCAGGTATATATCGTGGTCCTCTCCATGCTGGGAATAGCCATACCTGCTGAATTTGGCTGGGTGTGCATTTCGTTTCAGTTTGCGTTTCATAAGAATTTACCAAAATGTGCGAAGTTCATACTGGAGAGAGAACGAACTTAAGATTTTTGCAATTCGAATGTGGTGGAAAGCAAAACTGATGGGTTTGCCTATCTCTGCATATGTGTGTCAGAGATAGCTGGACTCCAACCCCCATCATCCTTTGTGAAATCCCATCACTACAGCTATTGGCCATGGGTGGTATGCGTTGAGAGTCCAACAACCTCCATGGGCCACAAGTTGGCCCCATGTGTCATGCAGTAAACAGGGATTTATAGAAGGAAACAATCGGAGGCAACGTCATAGCATATAAAAGTCAACATTGTAGATAAGCCAAGGAAAGTGTGTCAAGTTAGTACAGTATGGCCAAAACCATTATGGAGGCCTGGAAAAGCAAGCTAGGAGCACGCTTCGTCTTCAGAACATCTGTGCTGAACATAGCTCAGGACAACTGTCCCTTTGCCCATCTCCTTCAACCTTCATTGCCTCCCTTTGTGCTTCTCAACCTCCTCTAGCCCTTACATTTGAAAACTCCATGGCTCTCGCCATTTCAGACATCACGGTGCCCAGCCAGGAGACCTGGGCTCAGGCTGGCACTCATCCTCTACTTCCTGCCTGCCCTGTGAGGAGGCCACCGCTGCTCAGAGGAAGGAACTGTGGCATATTCATGCTGGGATAGTGAAGCCGTGAACCAGAATCCTCTGGGTCTGTGAGCCATGGGATGTGTGAGCCAGCCAATCCCATGCTGCTGGCTGAAAATACAATTCCCTTGCTGTTGTTACTGTTACATTTCTAGCCCATCCTTTTTCTTCTCGCAAGGAACCCAAGGTGGTTCACATGGTCCTCCTCCTCGTTTTTATCCTCCCAACAACCCTGTGGGGTAGGTTAGGCTGAGAGTCAGTGACTGGCTCAAAGTCACCCAGTGAGCTTCATGGCCTGCCTGAGTGGGGAATAGAAACCGGATCTCCTGAGTCCCAGTCGAACAGTATGACCATTACACCAGACTGGCTCTCTACACAGCCTGGATAACTTGCTGTGGTGCATGGGGGCACCACTTTCTCTTCAGCACGTGACTCAGTCTGCCGTCTCACATTGGCTCTCAGAAAATCCTCACACATCCCTAAACTTTTCTTTCTTTCCTGGTTCATAATAAATTTTATTAATTTCCCAAATTCTGGCTTTCAGTCATCCTAACCCCCTTGACTTCTGCACCTGATCCTTTCAAAACTTGGCAGGTTTTCTGAAGTGCTGACTTGCATTGGGAGGGGTGCCCAGTGGGTTCCCATTGGGAGCCCAGCCTTCCCCAACCTGGAAGCCCTCCAGATGTTTTGGACTTCAACTCCCAGTAGCCCCAGCCAGCATGGCCAATGGGCCAGGAATGCTGCCGTACAAAACATCTCAAGGGCATTATTTATTTATTTCTTATATTTATTAATCGCCCATCTGGCCGGTCACCCGGCCACCCTGGGCGATGTACAATTAAAATACAATAAAACAATACAATAAAATATAATAATAATTAAAACAATATAAAAAGTTCTTTTAAAAACCTAACCCACCCCATATTCCCGCCTGAACAGCCATGTTTTTAATGCACGGCGGAAGCTCATCACGGAGGGGGCATGGCGAAGGTCACTAGGGAGGGAGTTCCATAATGTGGGGGCCGCCACAGAGAAGGCCCTCTTCCTAGTCCCCACCAGCCTGGCTGCTCTGGCTGATGGGATAAGGAGAAGGCCGTCCGTGGCAGACCTTGTTAGCTTGGGGAAGGCCAATAACCAAACCATTCGCCTTGGAGCAGTCTATGCCGACAGCTGCAACCGAAGACGCCTGCTCGACCAGTCCTTCAAAACCTTCCAGAGGGGGAAAGCCGCCACAATCCCCATCAAGGCTGTGAATTCCGATGGGGAACTTTCACAACAGCCAGGAGCAGCCAGCGGTGTGATGTGGCTGCAACAACAACAACAACAAGGCAAACACAATTTTAGGTTGCATCAAGTATAGTTCCGAAATCACAGGAAGTGATCGTTCTTCTCTACTCTGCGCCGGTCAGGCCTCACCTGGAATCCTGTGTCCAGTTCTAGACACCGCACTTGAAGAAGGATTACAGATCAACTGGAACGAGTTCAGAGAAGGGCAAGAAAGATGTTCAGGGGACTAGAAACGAAGTCCTATCAAGAAAAATGGAAGGAACCGGGTATGTTCAGCCTTGAGAAGAGAAGACTGAGTGGGGATACGATAGCGCTTTTCAAGTACCTAAAGCAGTGTTCTCCAACCTTGGGTCCCCAGATGGTTTTGGCCTACAACTCCCAGCATGCCCCAGCCAGCTGATCTAGAGGGATGTTGCCACACAGAAGAGGGCCACAACCTGCTGTCTGTCATCCAAGATTGTCGGACATAAAATAACGGGCTGAAGATACAGAAAGGCAGATTTCGGTTGAACATCGGGGTCGGGGAGAAAAACTTCCTAGCCGTCAGACAAGGGAGCCAGCCGCCCAAGGAGGCGGCGGGCTCTCCGTCGCCGGAGGTATCCAAGCAGAGAATGGACAGCCATCAGTCAGGGCTGCTTCAGACTGGATTCCTGCTCTGAGCAGGGGGTTAGACTCGATGGCCTCAATGGCCCCTTCCTACTCTATCATCTCCCAAAAGTTGCCTCTTCCATCTGCAGTCAGGAGAGGGGGCGTGCATCACTTCTCGCCCTGTCCTTGGGTCTTCTGCTCAACACTGGGAGCTTCGTTTGGATGACTCTCTTCCTTTTGAGAGAATTCTGCATTCCCCTCTTCCTTGGCATTTGCGCGGAGGAGGCCTTCTCCTCCTTGTCCTCCTCCCTTCCTCCCTTCCTACCTCCCTTTCTCTCCCTGCCCCCCTCTGCCCCTCTGCGCCCTCCACCACTCCCATTCTGAGTGTCTTTTTCCAGGCCGTTGGAGGTTTTAATATTCAAGCCATACCTTCTCCGAGAGCCTGCACCGAGGAGCCAAATGCTGCCAGGGTTTATTGATATCACTTGGGCCTGTCAGCAGCACATTCAGACATAAATGGCCCCCTAAGGTGCCTGTCCGGGCAGTTGTAAAGAGATCGGCACCACACACAAAAAAATAAAAAAATAAAATAAAATGCTCCTTGCCCCCCCCCTTTTTTTTTTGTCCAAGGTGAGACAATGCGGACGAGGGTTCTTGGGTGCGACAGATGACAGGGCTGATAAAGAGCCCGACGATGCAGGAATATCTTTCTTTTCACTCCTTCCCCCAATTCTTCTTTCTGTCACATCCATTCTCTTCTCTCTCTCCCCTCGGCTTTCTTCTCTGGGAAGGGAAGACCGAGCCAAGGAGTTCAATTGCAGGCAACTCTCTCTCTCTCTCTCTCTCAACTTTTGATTCTCTCTCTTTTATAAAGCCAGGCCGGTTTCTTAAAAGACATCTTTTATGGCATCCGACGCTCGTCGTGGGCCAACGTTGAAGGTGATTGGAGGGCGCCCTTTTGCAAGTGGCCTCGTTCTCTGCACCGCCACCTCCTCCCTGCAGGTCCATCGTGGTCATGTGCTTCTTGAATGGTGGCAAATTAATTTTGCCGCTGCTGGGAAGGTGGAGGACGAGGAGCGGAGGGTGGGAGACCACAAAGCCAAACCACAGCCACGTTGAGCGAGGGCAACCAAACTGATCGAGGGGACTGGGGAGAGAGCAACTCCCCTATGAGGAAAGGTCTGGGGTTTCTTAGCTTAGAGGAAAAGCAAGTAAGGGGGGGGACATTATTAGAGGTGTACAAAATGGAGGTGGATAAGCAGAGTTTTTTTTTCTCCGTCTCCCATAATAGTAGAACCGATTGGGGGGGGAGGTCATCCTGTAAAATTCAGGACTGATCACCGGAAGGACTTCTTCACACAGTGTGTATTTGCACTGTGCAATTCGCTGCCACAAGATGTCATGATGGCCACCAGCTTGGACGGCTTTAAAAGAGGAGTGGACAAACTCATGGAGGAGAAGGCCATCAGTGGCTACAAGTCCTGATGGCTCTGTGCTACCTCCACCATCACAGGCAGTATTCCTCTGTGCCCCAGTTGCTGGGGAACATGGGCGGGAGGGTGCTGTTGCGCTCATGTCCTGCTTGTGGGCTTCCCATTGGGGCCGCTGGTTGACCGCTGTGTGAACAGAATGCTGGACTGGATGGGCCCTTGGTCTGGTCCAGCAGGGCTCTTCTGATGATCTTACAT
The DNA here is from genome assembly GCA_021292165.1 of Shinisaurus crocodilurus. NCBI lineage: Eukaryota > Metazoa > Chordata > Lepidosauria > Squamata > Shinisauridae > Shinisaurus > Shinisaurus crocodilurus. The sequence goes on along the minus strand of JAHFWL010000571.1, from coordinate 2,956,018 downwards.
TTCTATCATTTGAGAGGCAGAGAATGAGAGCAAAGGATCACGGCCAAATGGATCTCTCAGAAAACCACTGATAGTATGACTTGGAAAAGATACTGCACAGGGCAACGAGAAGGAGGAAGGGGTCCCTTTTCCATGCAAGAAAAAGCTAAAACTTTGGGGGCTTTTTAGTTAAGGGCAGGGGTGTTTAACCTGTTTTAGCCCAAGCGCAAGACTCCATTTTTGGAGAAGCTTTCGGGGCTTCGTTCTAGTGGTGGGCGGGGCTGAAGGCAAAACAGGCGGAGCCAAAACCACACACAAAAAAAATACCTGCATATTCTAGCTTGACGCTCTTGCTGCTGGTAACTATGCCTTAGCAGGGGCATTGATTTCAACCTTTTAGAATGTGGGGGAGGAAACTACGCAGATGCCAGGAAACACCAAATGATTGGCAGCTGGGGGAAAGGGAGCGTGACCATCAAGGTAGGCTGGACTGGGACCCCCGGTGGGCTGGATTTGACCTCCGGTGGGCAACATTTGGCCCCCTCGGCCTGCAGTTGTCCACCCATGTCCTATGGGATGTTTTCATCGGGCAACATCAGCAATTAATAGACCCAGTTAATAGACCCGTGCGTTTTGCCCGGTCCCCCTCCTCTTTTACGCACCGTAAGCTTTTGCCCATCACCGAATCTTGTTGTGGCAGTGTGTTCAGGGGGCGGGCAGGCTCTTGGAGAATGGGACACAGCAGACTCTCTAACACGCATGTCTTTCCCCCCCCCAAACAGGAAAAGTCTGCATTTTCAAACATGAAAAATGTGCACTTTTCCCCATAGGCTAAAGTGTAAAACGTTTCTCTCTGTAACGTTCACCATTTTTATCAACCTTTACCACAATCCGTTGACACCTATTGGCCAAGAGGGTTTCAGAGAGGCAGTTATATATCTCTGATTTACCAGATGCTGGGATCACAAAAACAAGGAAGGGGTGTCAACTTTGTGCCCCCTTCCTTGTGAGCTTCCTGAAATCAACTGAAAGGGAAGTGTAGACTAGATGGGCCAATGGTGCATTCCAGCAAGGGGGTTCTTAAGCTCTTATATGTTGTGATGTTTGGGAACAGAAGAACCACCATGTGCAGAGGCAGCCTAGATCTGAATGCCAGATGCTCAGGACAAAAAACAAGGAGAGGGGATGCTCAATGCTCATCACCATGCCCTGTTTATGAGCTTCGCAGGCGATCTGTCTGGCCATTATTGCCATGCTTCATGGTTCAAGGTTTCTCACAATATTGGTGCAGCCACTGACAAGGCCCTGTCTCTCTTGGCCATCAACCATTCTTCCACCCTAGGTCGGACACAGAGCAGGACTTCTCCCTTCTGGTCTATGGGAAGAAGCAGGATGATATGGGAGGAAGTGATCCCTCATGTATCCTGAACCCAAGCCATCATCATCATCATCATCATCATCATCATCATCATCAAGTTTTCTTAGATGCCTTTCTCAAGACAAAACAAAAAAAGACTTGAGGCAACTTACACCAGAACTAAAACACACAAAATTGAAAACAGCTAAAAACAATTATCCACTGAAAGGCCACCGCCCTGTAAAAGAACTCAAACACCAGGAACAGCCATAAGCAATTCAAGTGATGCATGAAAGAGCCCATTGTAGGCCATCAGATGCCTAGGAATAAATGAAAGTGTTAACTTGGCACTGAAAAAGGATGACGTTGGTGCCAGGTGGACCTCACTGGGGAGAGCGTTTCACAATCGGGGGGCCACCACCGAGAAGACTGTCTCCCTAGTTGCCATCCTCCAGACCTCCCTCGGAGGAAGGACTCGGATATCAAGTGTACTGTATAGGTAGGAACATACATTTGGGGCAGTGATGGGCATTGTGATGTTTTGGCCTACAACTCCCAGCAGCCCTCACCATTGGCTATGTTGGCTAGGGCTGATGGGAGTTGTAAGTCAAGGCATCTGGAGCCGCCCACCCCTGAGTTAGGACTTTCAAAGGGAACGGCAACACTTTGAATTGTGCCCAAGAGCAGAATGGCAACCAGAGAGAGAGAGAGAGAGAGAGAGCTTTCACTCTGCTTTCTGCAGAAAATTGCTTCTCTTTTTAGTCAAATATCCAAGTTGTAAACCCCGTATCGGGCATTGTCTCCAAATGTGGCTCTGTTACAGCTGACCAGTTCGGTGCCTGAACAGAGAGAGAAGCATCTTCCATCTGCCAAGGCCCCCAACGCTAATGTGTTACTGAGCACGCCGGTCCCCAGCTGAGCTTTAAATGACTTTTTTTTCATTTTCCTAGGCCAGCCGCCCGGTCTGTTTGGTATTCCCGGACCACCACCCCGCCAATGCGCGCTCTCTCTCTCCCTCATTCTGCTGCGGCCGAATTACTAGATTAAAACGCATATCAACTATTACGCGATTGGTTTTTCTGCTTACGGCTTCACGCCACCAAACCTTAAACTATGTTAAACTGTAATCAAAACTGGATTGGGGGTGGGTGGGTTGAAAAGGGGGGGAGACAGGAGTGACAGGTGGGGAAAGGAGCGACTGAAATGAACCACAGATATATCGGTGATGGGTTCTTTGTTGGCTCGATTTGTGGGGGAATCTAGTGCCTACCTCTGGGATATTTGTCAGTCCTGCACTTGAGCTTTTGGGGAGGGGGGGACTTTTATTCTGCAGAAATGTTTATTTCGCCCCCCCCCCATCATTCTCCTCTTTCTCCTTTGGGGTTTGACTATGCATTAGGCAGTCCTGGAGGGAAATTCTGTGGGGGGGTGGAGACTTGTTCCACTTTAAAAATCACCATCCTCATCCTCCCCATGTTTTGTGCTCCTATAGCGGCGGCCACATTTTCCTCTAGATTAGGAAGGCCTTGTTTGCATTTTGATGGATTTTGCTGCCTTTCCACCCTGTCTTTTTTCCTCCAAAAAAAAAATCCCAGAATGCCAGACAAAGGGGTGTCCAGTTGACTGTTGTCCAAGATCACTAGGAGAATAGAGGGGGAGCCCCCCAAAAAAATGCTAATAACCAAGCAAGTTTGCTTTATTTACCCTCTTGGGGGGACATTTTCTGATCCATCTGCTAAGCAGGAGGGGAAAAGCACAATTTCAAAATAATGAAAGCCACATTGGGATAGAACAGTGTGCATTAGGATCGCATGCTCACACAAAGTACAGTGGATTCTGCTTTTCCATGGACCGGCATGATCCAATTGGGGGCCCATTGGATCCATGTGATGGCTGCATCTTGCAAAGAACAAGCTACAGTGATGCGCAATCTGATTGTACTGTTATTATTTTAACTAGGGATATATATGTCATTCCTGTTTGCAAATCATGCGAAGATGTCCCGTAGCAACCCTGAACACAAGAAGGAATGTAATTTTAGGGAAATTCTCATAGTTTCCAGAGCTTGCGCTTGTGTTCAAAAGTGTGCACTTCCAAAAATGTGCACATGCGCAAGTGCATTTTCAAAGTGTGCATTTTCACACTTTCAAAGATTCACACACACACACACACACACACACCCAAAGCTGCATTTTTACACTTTAGTCTATGAGAGAAAGTGCACATTTTTCATGTTTGAAAATGCAGACTTTTCCTGTTTGGGGGGAAAAGGCACTCGTGTTAAAGAGTCTGCTCTGCCCCATTTATGCATTAATTTGCTATTTAAAGAAAAAACTGAGTGAAAATTCACATTAAAGTACATATTATCTCAAAATGTGCTTTTTTTTTAAAGTGCATGTTGATATGTTGTGGGTTTTTTGAGCTGACAACTGCATCGCAACATATGGAGAAGCACAAAAGCCAATGAAGAGTTATATTCCAATCTCTACACATTAGTCTGGATTTGGTGGAACTGGTCAGTGTGTATTGGAATCCACAACGGTCGGATTCCTTTAGCATCCTGACCCCAACCCAAAACGTCATCTCGCAAATCTCACCTTGGGAACTTAAGAAGAGCCCGAAAAGTCTATCTGGTTGAGGGGTGCGGAACTGATGGCTAGAGGTGTACAGATTTTGTTAAATCTGTTATGTCTGTGTTCTGTAGCTTCTCAGGCATCTTTCGTTCATGGCTCGAAAAAAAGCCAGGCCACTGTGGAATCCACAGGTCAGATTCATACAAATCTGAACTGATTTGAATGCATTGAGTTTTTTTTTTTTTTTCTGGCACTTTGGATGCTTTTCAGCTACCCAAGGGTCAAACCAGAAAGATAACTTCCTGACTGATAGAAACAGAAAAGAAATAAGAGATCAGGAAAGAACTGCACATTTTTGCACAGGAAGAACAATATAATTTATAAAACACTATAAAACATTTGTAAAAGAGCTTCAGCTATTGGGCAGTATAGCAATGTAATGAACAAATAAATAAAAAGTAAAAGTAATTTATAGATAGAATCATAGATTCATAGAATCATAATAGAGTTGGAAGGAGCCTCCAAGGCCATCGAGTCCAACCCCCTGCTCAATGCAGGAAACTAGAGGAGGGGTCTCCCATCCAAGTAATAGCCAGGCCTGACCCTGCTTAGCTTTCCACACTCAGACAAGCTGAGCCAGCATAAGCTTCCCCGTCATATACAGAGGGTATAAGGACAGACAAGACATATCACCGCCCTGTTACAAATGTCGCAGTCTCAAATTACAAGGGCAATCTTAAAGTTTGTGGCCATTACAACCTGCGGTAGTGATTTCTGCAACTCAGCTCAACAGTTGTACAATGCAGTCTTTCCTTTGCTTTTTTTCTGAGCTATGGCCCTTCCCTAAGTTTCTAGTCCTTATGGTTCTGTAAAATTTCAATAGGAACATGGGAAGCTGCCTTAGGAAGAATTCCTTCCTAGCCCGACCTGGAGATGCCGGGGATTGAACTTGGGACCTTCTGCGTGCAAAGCAGGGGCTCTACCGCTGAGCTATGGCCTTTCCCTAAGTTTCTAGTCCTTATGGTTCTGCGTAATTTCAATAGGAACATGGGAAGCTGCCTTATACTGAGTCAGGCCCGGTAATCTTGACAGTGACTGGCAGCAACAGCCAGGGATGTTGAAGAGTCCTTGGTCTCGAGTCACGAGTCTTTGGACCCGAGTCTCGAGTCCGAGTCCTTGGTCCAAAATGGTGACTCACGAGTCACGAGTCCTGAGTCACTCCCAAAACTGACTCCACGAGTCCCTATTAAAATCAACAAAATAAGGCTACTTCAGATGTGTGACTTAAATAAATTCTAGGCACAAGTGTGCCTTTTTATTTCAAAACTCTGCAACTGATTTTGGCAAGAACAGACCAGGCAGACAAACCCAAAATAACCAGGCAGGCAGAGGAGGCAGGGAACCCCAAAGCAGGCAGGCAGAGGCCTTTGTCTTGGACAATTCAAACTGTGGAACTGGTTAAGAAGAGGCCAGGCAGGCAGAGGAGGCAGGGAACCCCAAACAGGCAGGCAGAGGCAGCCAAACCCAAAATGTCTGACCCTAACCCTAACCCCCCACAACAACACATCAATCAAAATAAATCTCAACACATCGTTGGGGCTGCGCTCCTGGTAGCTGTCCATAGTGGCCAAGCAGCGGTGTGCCTTGCTTCCATGCGCTCTTCACCGGTGATCGCGCTCCTTCTGGCACAGCCAGAAGACTCGTCAACAGCCCAGGGATGTTGACAAGTCCTTGGTCTCGAGTCCCGAGTCGAGTCTCGAGTCCCATTAAAAATATTGGGACTTGAGTCAGACTCGAGTCAGAGGGGGGACTCAGTCTGACTCACGAGTCGAGTCCTCGAGACCGAGTCCTCATCCCTGGCAACAGCTCTCCGGGGCTGCAGGCAGCAATTTTCCAGCTCTACCTGGAATCAAACACAGGACCTTCTACCTGCAAAGCAGGAACTCTGTCACTGAGCTATGGCCTGTCCCCTAAAAATAAGGTGTGATCCCAGTCCTCATGAATACGGGGCTGATTTAAATAGGAAGCTGCCTTCTATCGGGTCAGACCCCCGATTCATGTAGCCCAGACTCTGAGCTAGGCTGACCGGTAGCAACGGTTCTCCAGAGTTGCAGGCAGGAGTTTTTTTCCCCCCAGCCTTGGGACTGGGGGTCCAAGCTGGGACCTTCCGCATGCAAAGCAGTGAGTTGCAGCCCCTCCCGTCCTACTGGTGGAAGAGGTTCAGCCGGACGGAAGGTAGAGATGAAATCTAGGCTTGCACCTTCAGAGCTGGCAAATATTTCCACCTGGTTGCGTACGTCTGCCCGCCACCAGGTTGCATGGTAGGAGCGGAGAGTTGTCAAACCAGGCCCTTTGGGGAGAGAGGGGGGGGGATTAGACAGTCCAGATGGGACCATATAGGAGAGAGAGGCAGAGACAGAACGGGAGAGAGAGAACACGAGTAGCAGAAAGGAAGCACGATGGAGAGAGATACATCTGCGGCGATCCCATCCTCCTGCTCCAAATGCACAGGCAGGCAGCCCGATCTCTGGTTTAATGAATGCATCCCCATGTCTGGGCTGGATGGTGAATCCTCCTAGGCAGGACTGAGGTGCTTGAGGCATAGACAGCAGGTCCTTGGCGTGCCTCAAGGGTTCGACTCGAGCCTGGAGGGTCTCGCCGTGGCCAATTCCTGCCTAATCCTGTTGATTAATTTAACTTTAAGGCCTAAAGAGTCCTCCCTGAAGCGATCGGGAGGGGGCGGGCGGGCGGTAGGAAAGCATGACGTCGGTGGGAGGGCAGTGGGAGAGAAGGGAAGAAGCCAGGCAAATATATCTCTTCCTTTTGACATTTCGCTATGTAGAAGAACAAGCCCTGTTCTGAAGGAGAAGGCTGGGTGCCCTGAAAAAGCTGGCATACATTCATTCGGAGCCTGGGGGAATGAGATGCGGGCACGAGACCGCCGGACAAGGTCCCACCGCGGCTAATGGAAACTATGACAGAAAGAGAGCGGGCACAGGTGGGGTGGTAGAATGGGGCTGAGGGGATAGGTACAGCCAGGGCCGGCGTCAAGGGTCGGCCTAGTCGGGCACCTGCCGAGGGCCCACGTCCCAGCAGGGGCCCACGGACAAGAGCCCCCTGGAGTCATTGCTCCTCCTCTTCCCCACTGCAGCCTGCTTCTTCACCGCCTCTCGCTCCGGCCCAGACGACGGAGGTGGCGAGAAGGAGGAGCAGGAGATGCCACGGCCTCCTTGCTCCCTGGCTCTCTGCCTGATCAGCAAGCAAGCAAGTGGTGGCCATGATGAGGAAGAGGAGGAGGAGGAAGAGCAGCCTGTGACAATGGTGGAGAGAAGGTGGACTCACTGATGGAGGGAGGGGGCCCATTGAAGGTCCCCTACCCAAGGGCCCTTCAAAACCTGGAGCTGGCACTGGGTACAGCGGGCCCCAAGGCGCCCCCGTGTGAATTTCTTCAGCAACAATATCTTGTTCTGAGCCATCCCTGTTGTACTGCAAAGTATTCTGGGATGGCCCAGTCTTGGATGGGCAATTAGGAGCCAGTCGCTTTACCGAAGACCTGCTCCTGGTGGGGGACGAAAACCGCTAGAAGTAGTTTGTTGATATGGATCTACACAGCCGCCTGCATTTTTGGATGTGGGCACGCCATTTGTGGGCATGGCTATGGGGACCGTCATGATGAAATTGACCACTAAACCACCAAGTGAGAGAGCCAGTGTGGCGTAGTGGTGAGAGTGTTGGACTGGGACTGGGGAGATCCGGGTTCTAGTTCCCGCTTGGCCACGAAGCTCATTGGTGGACTTGGGGCCAGTCGCTGACTCTCAGCCTAACCTACCTCACAGGGTTATTGTGAGGATAAAACAGGAGGAGGAGCAGGATTATGTAAGCTGCCTTGGGTTCCTTGCAGGAAAAAAGGCAGGATATAAATATAATAAATAAATAAGAGCCATGCTGGATCAGACCAAAGGTCCATCTAGTCCAGCATTCTGTTCCTATTCATTAAATCAAACTGGTTTGCCTTGATAAAAAAATGATCTGGTCCTTGTAGCTACAACTCTCCAACAAATAGATCCACTTTTGATCCATTATAGGAAAATGGACACGAAAATGCACGCATTACTAAAAATAACACAGATAAATGCATTACTATACAGGAAGTCTCTTGCAACAAAAAAGAAAAACGGCCACATATATTAGCAAACAAGAGTGAACAACGACACATATATTAGACGTGAACGTGTAAACATGCATGTGCAGACGTTTAAATAAAAGCCGTTCGTTGATGCAGAAGCGGGCAGCACCAAACTTAAAGTTAGGAAAAATGAGGAGCGGAGCAGAACCGAAATGGAGAGCTTTGCCTGTCCCTAGGAATGGCATGCTTTGATGTGGCCGGAGCCGTATGCGAGGAGAGCAAAAGTGCCCAGGGTGATCAAAGGGCAGTTGGCCATAAAGAGATGGGAAGGGAAGCCGGGTTTTAGGGTGCAGTCTAGCATGCGCAAACACATTAATTGCGGAATGCAGAGCTGGTCGGCTGTATTCTCGAGCGAAGATGGATGGCGGACATCGAAGCCGAGATGGGACAAGGAAGAGGCACCAGAAGGGTTTAGGATGGGGGAGCCAAGGTTAGTGATGCCACCGAATTTTGTGATTAGTTGGCTTGTTGGTCAACACTGAAGATGTACAGAATTTGTTTAATCCGTTCCATCTGTGTTGCACGGATTCTCAGACATCATCTGTTCTTCTCGTTGGTGGAGTGGGGGCGCTTCCCCCTCCTTTAGAAAACTGCGTGGGGGAAAAGTCCGCCACGATTTACGTAACTGCCCCCGGCACGTCACATTTTGCCTATTTCTCTTAGTTTGGCAAACAATCGGTGAGCGACGCGCACCCCAAAAAAAGAGCACTGCACAACGGAGCCTGAAGAGAGATTAGAGACGTATAAAGTGTGTGTGTGTGTGTGTGTGTGTTTAATGGCACATATATATTCGTGTATTTTCAAGTAACTTTCATTTGAATCCTCAAACTCGGAAGCTGTAAGTTCTCTTGGATTCCGTGGGGCAGATTCCTAGAAACCTGAAGTCGTTTGAATCCATTTTGGATATCTCTCCGGCATCCCTAGTTGAAACTCGCCATTCATAATGATCGGCTTCGTGGCGAGAGCCTGAACTGATGTATTACAAATTTGCTATTTAGCTTGGAATTGATTGCGCACTTTGGAGCATGCACGGTAAAGCAGTACAGAGATTTTCTGCCGCCATAAATGTTCAGTCGTCCTACCATCTAGACCTCCTCCCCCCCCCCAAAAAAAAACCTTACTTGAAACAGTCTCTTTAGCTGCTTCCCTCACTGTCACAGAAGTTTTGACTCCGAGAAGAAGGAGGACTCTGCAAGTCCATCATCATAGCAGCCGTCGGCGATGGCAAATAAACATCACATAGCATAGTCGTGGGCCAGAATGCCCCAGATGTTTTGTCATTTACAGAGGGGGGTAAAATGGCAGCATCCAGTACGGAGGCACCTTTTTTTTGTGGCAGCCACCGTTTTCTTGCCTTGGAATGACACAACATTTCAGGCAAGTCCGAAAGGCCACCACCGCTGCTTCTTTCCCTCTTAGCTTTCTTCTTGTTGTGTTCTGAGGCCACTTGAAGCTCACTGGGGAAGCTGTTAGCAAGATCAAGGCAAGCAGAACCTTGGATAGCTCCAAGTGGGTCCTGCTGGCTGGAGCTCTCTCCTGCTAGGACAATAGGAGGATGTTGTCTCAGCAGAGAGCTCAAGCCAACTCATCGTTATGTTTACGGGGGGGATTCTGACTTAGAGGCGTTCAGTCATAATCCCACAGCTGGTAGCTAGCTCCACCCCATTGGCTCCTCAGCCAAGCACATAAACTTAATGTCTGAACCTGCAGTTCCTCTCATACTGAACAGGATTGCTATCTGTCATCTGTCGGGGATGATGCTTTGACCTGGATTCCTGCGTTGAGCAGGGGGTTGGACTCGATGGCCTTGTGGGCCCCTTCCAACTCTACTTTTCTATGATTCTATGATCATCAGTAGGGCAAAACTAACCTATCTCACGATGGTCTAATCCCAGCTCACATTCCCTTATCGTTACGTTTAGGGGGGGGATTCTGACTTAGAGGGCTAAAGCCAACTGAACCCTGGTGTAGGCTGACAAGACCTCTAGTGTGGTTAGCTCTGCCCCTCCTGGACTGTTAAAGGGCCCTTGCTGATTTTGTAGCTTGAGAGTCCTATGAGGCCAGGGGACCGGAGGTTCTGCCAAGGACTCAGCCCTGAATAAGGCTGACTTTCCTACCTGATTATCCTCATCAGGATCCTCTGCTGAACACCTGAAGGCCCAAGGGGCGAGAGTGATACTGCTGCTTGGATTGGCTCCCATATCTACCCCTCTCTCTCTTTCTTCCCCCCACCAGGCAACAGGCTGGATGAAGGATCCGATGTGGAGTCCGAGCCGGACCTTCCCCTCAAGCGCAAGCAGCGTCGTAGCAGGACAACCTTCACGGCAGAGCAGCTCGAAGAGCTGGAGAAGGCCTTTGAGAGGACACACTACCCGGATATCTACACACGGGAAGAGCTCGCTCAGAGGACCAAGCTCACTGAGGCAAGAGTCCAGGTAAGAAAGGGGGCTCCGGGGGGGTGGATAGAGAGAGACACTTAAGAGAACACCCTGGATGGCTGCGAAGACTGAAGAGCAACTAGACCAGAAAGGCAACTATCCCGGCTGGGCTTTTGCTTTTCAGGAAGTGGCTTTCTCAAGACAGGGGTGCAGAGTCACTTTGGGGTGGTCCACCCACCTAGCTCTCCACGGGCCATTTGACAATCGTTAACACCCTACAACCAGTGTTCCCCAACCTTTGGGGTGGTCGAGTTTCCCCCGATGTTTTTGGCCTACAACTCCCAGCATACTTACCTGGCAGGGGAGACACCTTGATCACGAAGGAGGTTTTCCCAGGGTGAGGCTCATCCATTGCACTCCGGGTGTGCTGACCCCTGCGATTTCCCCAAATGCGGGAAACTCGACAGCCCTATTTGTAAAAAGGGATGTATGGACAGGGGAGAGGTGGGCATTTGATTTCGGGGGGGGGGGACTCAGGCAGAAAGATTCAAGGGGGCAGCAGGAGGGGAACCCCCGGGGGGCAAAAGCCAGGGGGAGGGGCCAAATGAGGGACCCCAGAGGGCCAGATGTGACCCAGAGGCCTGAGGTCCAACACCCCTGCCTTCAGCATATGACATGGTTTTATGCAGAGTCTCACAATTGGTCCATGTAGGGCCCTTTAAGAGGCCCTGTTAACCGAAATCCTTGTAGCTGCTGTTTTGGGGAGATTGGACTTCTGCATGCAAAACTGAGGCTTTAGAGCCAAGCTACAGCCCCTTTTTTCTTAGCTAGGTTGCTTTTTAATAAGAATAATTTTTTTAATGCACAAATGACACACACATGCCCATGCACAAATGACTTTTAAAAAGATCAGTAACAGGCCCAGACCTGGATTGAGTCAAAAGAAAGGGAAGCTCTCCCGTGCATGTGTTTTTCAAAAATCCCAAGTTCTACTTTAAAAAAGCAAAATCTGCATCCATCCCACACATGTGTGTCGTGTTGACTTTGGGGGCTTCTCAGAGAAACCAGATGGGTTGCTTCTCCAGAAATATTCAATTCGATCTTCCTAGAAGACAGAGGGTAGCGTACACTGATCTACGCCAACCTGGTGCCTTCCAGATGTTTTGGAACTCAATTCCCATCAGCCCCAGCCAGAGTGGCCAATGGTCAAGAATGTTGGGAGTGGTAGTTCAAAACAGCTGGAGATCCCCAGGTGGGCATTAACATTTCTGTTTAAATTATAATAATAATTGAGAGGCAGCGTGGTGTAGTGGTTAGAGTGTTGGACTGGGACTTGGGAGAACTGGGTTCTAGTCCCCACTCAGCCATGAAACTCCCTGGGTGACTTTGGGCCAGCCGCTGACTCTCAGCCTAACCTACCTCGCAGGGTTGTTGTGAGATCCAGTGTGGCATAGTGGTGAGAGTGTTGGACTGGGACTTGGGAGATCCAGGTTCTAGTCCCCGCTCGGCCATGAAGCTCACTGGGTGACTTTGGGCCAGCCGCTGACTTTCAGCCTAACCTACCTCACAGGGTTGTGGTGAGGATAAAACAGAGAGGAGGAGGACCAGACAAACTACCTTGGGTACATTGCAAGAGGAGGACAATAATATATAAATTATATATTCATACATGTAATAAATAAAATAAATAATGTCTAATTTTGCAGCTAGGCAGATAAATTAGCATATGCAAAATTTATGCAAATGGGTTCCTGTTTCATCTTATTTTGGGGGGGACCCCACCACAGTTCCCTTGCCTGGAGCTGCCCTCACTTGTGCACTGCGCTCCTTCAGAGGAATGCATCCCACCTCGTTTTTCTGCCAGGGTCCCCCACGCCATTTCACAGCTGTGTCAGAGACCAAAGTCAAGAAAGTACCGTAACTGTTTTTCTCCTACCCCATTTGTGGGGACGCCCGGAGGGGGATCAGCCACACCTGCTGGACGCCAGGGACGGAATGGGCCGACTTCCTCTCGCATACGCTTCTGTGCTGTTCTCTCTCACTCTTTCCCTCTTTGCAAATCTACGTAGAAATTAAAGATGGAGGATTTTGAAGTGGAGGCCAAAAATGCAGCTGGGGGGGTGGTGTAGCGGCTAGACAATACTATGTTCCCAGTGCAATTAAATAGCCCCATCGGGACTCCCGGGAACACAGCCCTTGTGCCTCGTCGCCGATAACTCTCGGGTCATTGTTGTGTGCAAACACACACAAGAGGGGCGGGGGATAAGAAGTGTGAACGGAGCAGTGGGTATAATGAAGTCTCCAGGGGAAGGGAGGAATGGATTCACCAGCAGCTAGTCTTTCCTGGAGGGAAGCTAGTTGCTGTGTTCTGAGATCTCTCTCCCCTGGGGAGGGCTCCATGAGGCCACGGTTAAAATTGCAGGCGATTTCAGGGACCAGGAAGGCAGCGGTGGTGCAGAGTCCCAATTTTCGCTGACCCTCCCCATGTCCCCATGTAGAAAGCTGCCTTAGGAATGTGCAAATCAGCCAAACGCAAGGCTGCATGAGAAATCCTTTCCGTTTGTTTCTTCATCAGGGTTTACCCAGTTCACACCTTCCAGACCGAACACGGACTCGGACGCAGTCTGCGGTCGAAGTCTGTCCGTTTCCGAGTTTGCAATGCGATTTTTTGCGGACACACACACACACACACACACACACACACACACCAAGTACGTTTGACGGCATGCATACATTTGAAGAATGTGCACGGGAAAGCGCATACTTTGGGGGGGAATGCGCACCAATATGCTTTCATCAATGGGGGAAGGATGCGCACATTTCAGAGATGTGCACGACTGAGCCCGGCTGGGCAAGAGGCCAGGCCTGAGCGAGGAATCCCACAGAGACACTCTAGGCCGACTCCTTTGCGTGTGGGTGCTTTGGTTTGCGGGTTAAATGCAGCGGTGGGTGCTTCGGTTCCTTCACGAACGAACGGATTTAAATTTTCCCGCAGCATGCCGAGGTTGGCGGTTGCTGGCCACGCCAGCAGTGCCTCATTCAAGGCAAGTGTGGTGTCCCGACAGGAGCAGGCTCCTTCCTTCTGCAGCCTTTTGGCTGTCAACATGCTGAGGCGAGAGAGAGGGAAGACATCCATCCGCCCGCCCCCAGCTGTAATTTGTGGACTCCCACCACCCCCCGCCGCCCAAGCCACTCCTCTGAGGCACTTTGCCCGAACTCCTTTGCTGGATTTCTACTAGCAGCTGCTCTTTGACTTGCATTCCTGACGGCTTTCCCATACCCGGAACCTGGCACGATCGGTTTCTTCCCACCACTTTTAAGCCTTGCTGCCCCCTTGTAAAATTTTCTGGGTATCAGAGCGGGTCTTTTTACTGGCTCTCGGGACGGGCAAAATGTGAGCCCGTCAAGTTTTTGACGAGAGCGGGGGGGGGGTGAGTGCGGGGAAGCCAAGATTCGTTTGTAGGGTGTGGTGTTGGTGTTGTTGGTGTTGTTTTGGGGGGGGCGGGTTTCCAATAGTCGGACGGCAAATGCAATGTTATACCCTGCAGGGAAATTTCTGGCGACCTTTGCAGGTAGATCCCCCTGAACATTTCTTCAAAACTTTGAGGACTTATTTTTTTTTAAAAAAAATAATGTTTAAAAGATAATTTAAAAAATAAATAAATCCCCGGGCATTACAGAGAGAGAATGTGCAGCTGATCACTGCCTGTACTTAGGCAAGGGCGGTGGCAAGCTCTCCAAATGACCTCATGGTTACGTGCCCCCCACTTCCGCGAGCGGTGAGCAGCTTCAAGCGGCATGGCCCATGTTTGGGTTTCCTTTGTAAGAGAAAGGGCCCTTGAAATCGACCGCATTTTTTTTTTTAAAAAAATTATAATGTCTGGTTTGTTTACGACCACCTGGGGCACTGCAGATGTTTTGGGCCACACTAGAGAAATCTTCAATGGGCTCAAATGAGTTCGAATTTCGAAGAATCCGCCCCACGGATTCCACAGTAGACCAATTCCTCCCCCCCCCCAAGTCATGTGGATTCCATGGACTTGCGGTCCGGCTTTTTAATTTTCCAAAATTGTGCACCAATTGAGTCATAAGAAAAAAACGTAAAGGTAAACAAACAAACAAAAAACCGTCCAGTTTGGTTTAAAGCATTTGGAAGGGGCCAAGTTGGAGAAGGTTGCTCTAGTGAGAAAACCCAGGAAGCCAGACGCTAAAGGAAAGTTTTACAACCCCTTCTGAAATAACTGGAGAGGACTGGTGATCAGGGCCGGCCCTTCCATTAAGCAGAGTGAAGCAGTCACCTCAGGCGGAGATGATGAGAGGTGGCAGGAAGGTGTTGGAGGAAAGACCTGCGTGCCCATGTGCGCTGCTCTGCACCCCCAATATTTGCCTACAGTGGAGGAGGCTATCCCGTGATCAGTGCTGAAGACCAATTTATCTGCCATTCCAGATGTCATTTGTCGAAATGGGAGGGGGGCGCCATTTTGTTCTTCGCTTCAGGCGGCAAAATGTCTTGAGATGGCCCTGACGTTGATTCCAGAGGGAAATGGTTCCACCGCTGTAAATCTGTGGATCCATCAGCGGGCGAAGGTGTAGTTGACGCATTGCCTGGACGCACCCAGTTGGCGTGTTCAAGGAAGCGCTTTCGGTGGATCATGGCCAAGATTGCAGCGGGCGATGGATGAAGGCAATGGATGGAGGTGACCTTGAGCATACGTTCAGTTGAGTGGTCCAGCTTGTGGCTTTGGAGTGCCCCCGTGGGATACATCCGGAGAAAGGAAGGCGAGGAGACCCGTTGAGGGTCAGCCGGTCCAACGCTGTTTTTCCCCCAGAGAAAACCGGCTCCAGAGAGGGGGGGGGTTTAGATGGTGGTGAAGTGGCCGGAGGATGCTCCAGGATGCTCAACCCCCCATGCACTGTGTTTCATACCAAGCGGTGGAACTTCTGAGGCCACCCAGGAAGGCCGATTCATGAGGGACGTGGGCATGAAGATTGGTTTAACGCCAATCTCGCTGGCTTTGTTGGGTGCTGGGAGGTTTCCTCCATCCGGGCCCGATGAGTATTAACTTGGGTCATGGGAAGCGGCTTTGGATCTAATGTGATTTGTGCAACGACAGTGTGTGTGATGCTGCGACCGTTTCTGATTCTGTGTGTGTGTGTGTGTGTGTGTGTGTGTGTGTGTGTCCTTTCCAGAGAGTATCGGGGAGTTTTTAACACTTCTAAACTGATGCATGCTCTACAGCCCCAGAGGACTTCAAGTTCCCTGTACGGAGGGCTGCTTCGCTTCGCACAAGGGTTGGGATGGACAGCGGGCAGGAGATGCCACAGACAGAGGGTTGAAGGGTGTTGGCCATGGAGGAGTTGGCCATAGATGCTTCCGCTCTTATACGAATGTGTAGAACAGCCTTCCCGTCACCGTCTGGATGCGTCTGGGCCACAACTCCCATCCTCCCAGCTGTGCCAGCTGGGGACGATGGGAGTTGTAGTCCAAGCACATCCAGAGGCTGCCAGGTTGGGGAAGACCGGTGTGGAAACCGAAAATGGCCGATCCCCTCTGGCAAGGTGGGTTTCCTATTCCTGTTCCCACTTAACCAGCTCGCCGCCCCCCCTCCCATCCATCTTCCACCAGCATCAAGTCCTTATTAAGTCGGTGGGGTGGGGGGGCTGTCCCGATGGACCATCTTTTGTCATGAGCAGATCTCCGCCTGGCCTACCTCCTTTCTCCTTGTCTGACAAATTGTGGGAGATGACCTAGGGCCGGTCTGATTTACTCCAGCCCTGTCACGGCAGGGAAGGGTTTTGCAGCTGCTGCGCTGGGCGGGAACCAGCGCAAACTCTGGTCGCGCCCCTCTGTTTCTCACTTGCATTGGACAGAGCACCTTCCAAATATCGGTGCACGTAATGTTTAGGTTTCCTGCACTTGGAGGAAGCATGAAGCAGTATGGGTTTTTTAGATCCAATCCAGTTCAGTCAGACTAGGATTCATTTATTTTTAAAGCAAGTTATATTTGATGGTGACTCCAGTTTAATGTATAAAGCTGTGAAGTTTTCTTTGGGATCATTGCTTTGAGTAGAGAGAAATGCTTGTAGCGCTTACCGAAAATACTTGTTTCGGAAGAGGATCTCTTCTAGAGCAGTATCGGACCGTGCTTCCTTTTTTTCTCCCCATGACTGTTTGGACACTCCTTGCCAAACTGTTGGGCTCCTCGTTGGCATTGCCCTCTCTTGCTCTAGCTCTCAATTGACGTCACTTGCCTTCAGTGATGTCATTGTTGGGCAAAATCTGATGAGCTACATTGGCATGGCCTCATCTTCTTTCTATTGGGCATGGGAATGATCCTGGAAGCATCGCACTGGCTCTTCCTTTCCCTCACTTGCCCGGAAGCATTGCACTAGCTCTTCATTTCCCTCACTTGCCCTTGGTGAAGTCATCACATAGACAAAACTGATTGGGCCATGTGATCTTTGTTGGCTGGCATCGCCCCACGTAAGTGAACCAATCTGGGAAGACACAGAAGCCTGAGGGAAATCTGGCATGAGCAAGAGCACAATTGCCATTTTCATCCTGTAAAATCAATCAAACGTGGGGCAGATTTGGCACAGCCCTAGATATCACTATACAGTGATGGCATCTGGGGTCTAATGTGACCCCAAATATTAAAAATCTGCATCCATTGGTGTGCAATAGCACTAATCCCCCCACCAAGTGAAAAACTGGTCCATACGTCCGCAGAATCCGCAGGTTGGATTCATAGAAATCCAAAATCATTGGAATCCATTGCGGACTTCTCCGACACCCCTACATGGGAATGGGTAAAGGGGAGGAGGAACTTATCTGTTCTTAAGTCCAGCTTTCCTCCAGCTTTCTGCTCCTCCTCATGTCTCCTTGCCCTCAGCCGGTATGTTCACTTCCACAAGCCATTAACTTTGACGGCTGGAAGAAAGGATTTCATAAATTCTCAGTGGATAGGAGCATTATCCGTAGTCCGGATAAACCAAGAGAGCCTCCATGCAACAGGGCAGTATACCACTGAGAACAAGATGCAGGCAGGGGACCAAAGAGCAGCTACCTTGAGTGCCCTTTTCCTTCATAGAAAAGCATGGCACAAGTCAAATCAATAAACAGGGGGGAGACCGTTCTTTCAGCACCCTGCTTGTTGTGAGTTTCCAGAGGGAAACGTCACGCTGCACCAGATCCAGCAACAACAAGTTCTTATTCTTTGAAACTTGCTTTCACCCCTGGACTTCTTTTGGGGGGTGGGCTTTGGGAGGAGGCAACCTTTGCCAAGGGGTGCGGACACCCCGACTCGGTTGATGGGTTTTTGTTTTTGTTTTTTGGTCCGACGCTCGGGTGGTGTTTTTGTAAGAAAGTTTTCTCCGCCTAATGATTTACGTGTGCTCAGCTGAGGACTTTCCCATCTGTTCTTTCCCTAGCAGATGGCAGAAACAAAAGTGAGCAGGCGGGCCAGGGTGGGGGGGGAGAGACTTAAAGGTGGTTGTTGTTGTGGTTGTTGTTGCCGTTTTATTTCTATACTACCCCATAGCCGAAGCTCTCTGGGCAGTTCACATCCATTGATAAACACAATAATACACATAAAATACAAACGATAAACATACCATGTCATTAAACATGGTTTAAAACCAAATGTAAAAAAGCCCAGTTTACAATGGCAATACTGAACAAGTTTATAAACTAAGCCTGCGGGTGACATTATTACACCCACCCACCCCCTGTGCTGTTTTGAGCAGTTAAATATTGAACGCCTTGGCACAGAGGAACGTTTTAACCTGGCGCCGAAAAGATAGTAAAGTTGGCGCCAGAAGAGTCTTAGGAATTTGGGGGGGGGGGGGCTACCACTGAGAAGGCCGACCGAGCCTCCCTCAGAGGTGGCAGTCAGAGGAGGGCCCCAGATGTTGTGGGATGAGCAAACGTGGATACATTGCGGTCAAAAAACAACCTGAAACGAATTTCTCCTACAACCCCCAGATAACATTCTTCCAACACCACCGGAAGGGCTGCCAAGCAGAAGCACGCAAAATAATAATAATAATAATAATAAATTTTATTTCTTACCCGCCTCTCCGTCTAGATCGAGGCGGGGAACAACAAAAATATAAAATACACAATACATACTATTAAAACCATCTTAAAACATATTAAAAACATCATAAACAACATCATTAAAACATCATTAAAACATCGTAAAAACATCTTAAAGACCTGTTCTCTGCTGCCTTTGCCAATGGCCGCACTCGAGCTGACGGGCTGAAGTTACAGGAAGACAGATTTTGGTTGAACATTAGGAGAGAAACACCCAGGAGCCGTTTGACCATTAAGCCAGCGAGGGATTGGCTCTCCCTCACTGGCGGTCCGCAAGCAGTAGCTGGAGAAGCATCTGTTGGGGATGGCCCACTCTGGATTTCTGGGGGTTGGATTTTAATCAGGGGTGGGCTGACTTTCAGCTTGCAGGATCGGTGTTGTTGTTGTTGTTAGAACCCCCAGGTCTGCCAAATGAAGTTAGGTTTTCAGTGTTTCTCAACCTTGGGTCCCCAGATGTTTTTGGCCTACAACTCCCAGCATGCCCCAGCCAGCATAGCTGGCTGGGGCATGCTGGGAGTTGTAGGCCAAAAACATCTGGGGACCCAAGGTTGAGAAACACTGGGTTAGGTGTAAAACAGTGACTAAGTACGGCAGGCAGGCGTATGCAGCCAGGGCCAGTATCAAGAGTCGGCACGGCCGGGCATCCGCCAGGAGCCCACAGCCCAGCAGGGGCCTGTTGACCAGAGCCCCCTGGACTTGCTCCTCCTCTTCCCCACTGCAGCCGGCTTCTTCGCCTGCCTCTCGCTCCGGCCCAGACAACGGTGGTGGTGAAGGGGAGGGGGGGGGGAGGAGGAGATGCCACCGCCTTCTCGCTCCCTGGCTCTCTGCCTGTCAAGCAAGGGAGTGGTAGTGATCCAGGATAGCGTCGACGGTCGGCATAGTCGGGCACCGGCCAAGGGCCCACAACCCAGCAGGGGCCCACTGGACTTGCTGATCTACTGCAAAGCACCCTGTGTGATCCAGCAGGATATCAGCTCCCTAGACTAGGCGATATGCGACCACCACCACACACACACCGTGATTCTATGAGCTTGTCCTGCATCTTCAGGAGAGGAGCCTGTTTAAAACAGTGTCCTTATTCCATATTTCATTTGTATTTTTTTTTAATTTAATTGTGTTTTCGGGAACCCCGTTGGAAAGAGGTTTGTGTTTGGGAGATCCCCATGTAATGAGGGCATTATTGTGCTTTGTGGTATCCCATCAAGGATTTCCTCTATGAGATAGCAGCACTAATGACCTTCCTTTATTCATTCATTTATTTATTTATTTAATACATTTTTATACCGCCCAATAGCCGAAGCTCTCTGGGCGGTTTACAACAGTTAAAATCATAGAATACAATATAAAATATAAAATTTAAATGTAAAATTCATCTGAAGATGATAGAGATAGATAGATAGATAGACAGACAGACAGACAGACAGACAAGACAGAGAGAGGGTGTGTGTCCTTTTTCTGTAAAAATGCAACTGGGCTCACTTCCTCAAGCGCTCTAGACTCGCTCTGCTACAAGTCATCATTTCAATCCATCTTATTTCCAAGGACGCCCCTATGGTGGAGGGGACGGCTGTTGTTGTTTTGCCGGGCTGCGCCAGCATCGTGGGGATTAAATGGCTTGGGGCCATTCAGAGGTGGCAAGTGTGGATTGCAAAAAAAGTGTTGGTTCCAAGAGGGTGGGGCTTAAGAGGTCAGGGGCGGAGCCTGGCCATGTCCCTGATGGATTATGTGTGGAACCTGGTAGATTATGCTGTTGACTGGATTCTCAGAATGATCAAGAATCTCCAGCCCACTGCAGTTTACTTCTGGGTTACCCAGAATGCCATTCCCCCTTTTCCTGACCCCGCCCTCTTTCCCCCAACTGGTGATAATTTGGTTTCCCCACATTTGCACAGGTTTTTTTCCCCATTCTAAAAAAGTTGACCTGAGAGGGCCTCTCTTAAGACTTAGTTACCGGCAGTAAGAGCTTGAATCTAAAGTAGGCTGGTGTTTGGGGCCCCCGCCCCTTTTGCTTGTGGCCCCGCCCACCACTGGAAGGTGGCCCCCATGAGCTTCTCCAAGATCTAATTTGGCCCTCGGGCTGAAAGAGAGTTTGACCACCACCCCCTGGATTAAAAGAGCACCGTCCCATTGTTTTGGACCAAAGATGGGTTTGATTGTCACCTCCGGGAGCTATTGGGGGAAGGATTTAGCCTCGTGGTACTGGAATCCGTGACAAAAGCGAATTTAGGGTGCAATCCTTTGCATGTTTAGACAGAAAAAAAAAAGTCCGGCAACTCCCAGCATTCCCCAGCCAGCATTTGCTCCCTTAAGGGTTGGGGCACCCAACATGGGAGCATCTTGGCCACCATCTTGAATACTCAGCCTCTGTGACTGTAGGCTCCGCTCAATATGTGGGACCTCATTGATCTAGAAAGGGGAGTGTTTCTATGGGGAGGGGGATAGACCAGCAGCCTTCAGGCTGCTTCCTTGCTTGCTCCTCCACCAACCCCCTTTGCCTCCGCACGGCGGGTTCGGTATCTGAAGCAATTGGCCGTCACTCTGGGATTAACATTTTTATTTTTATTTTTAATATATTTTTTTTTTGTAACCGGATCCCCCTGGCAGGAGAATCTTTTAGTGGCTGATAAAACCTTAACTGTGGTGGACTGAAAACAGGTTCCCTTTGAAGTGGAGCTTGCATTACCCTCTTGACGCTCAATCCTGTATATTTTAACCGCCAATAAAATGATTTATAAGCATAAAAAAGGAGAGAGAGAGAGAGAGAGAGAGAGAGAGTCTTCAGCCACCTTTCAAAGAATAGACAAGAAGGAAATGTTGCCAGCGTGAATTTCTGGGATGTATTTTCGAATCATCTTTTGGGGGTTTTCTTCACTCACAGAGAGAGAGAGAGAGAGATACACACCACAGGAGCTGTAAATAAGAAGCCGAATCAATCTGTCTATCTCTCAAAATGTCCCGTTTTTGTGAGAGACGAAAGCAACCTTTTTGGATCTTCGCATACGCGTGTGACAGAGGAAGATTTGAGCAGGGGGGAGGGAGATTTTTTTAAAAAAAGCAAAATGAGATAACTTCATCGGGGGAAAGGGGTCTCTCAAACTGTCATAGGGATGTGCCAAAACAGGGGAATCTGGCTCCTTTGATCTCAATGGACTTCCTGCTCATTTCCGATCCAATGATCGGAAGTGGGCCAAGTCAGGGTTGTTGTTTTTTAGTGGACTTCCATCTAGTAAGACAGGCCACAATTTGTGCATATTTAAAAAACAAAACAATACAGCGAATTTGCTCACAATCGGCCAATTTGCGCAAATTGGAATCCCGAAAAACACGTGGTTTTAGCACGATTTGCGCATCTTTCCTGGACGGATACATTTTCGTACACAACTTTTCCTGATGTAGGCAGTTTTTGAGCCCAGCCAGAACTGCATCGCGGAATTCAAAGACGTGGGTAGTCTGAAGGATGACTGCCTTCTCGTCCACACATTAGTCTGGGAACTGCGAATTTGGACAGTTTGCTTAGAAGTGCAGACCAAGCGAAATTAATTCTCCCCTGTGCCCAATCTGAGACACAGGGCTTTCCCATGATTTGTGACCTCCGGGACCTTCTGGGATCTGGGTGCAAAAAAGTACGTTCAACAACCCCTCCTTGTGTATATGAGAGCTGCCTTCTACTGAGTTGGGCCATTGGTATCTCTGGCCCAGTTGGGCCAGCTCCAGGGAAGATCCTACTTCTGGCTTCTAGGAGATTTGGGGGGTGTTACCTAAGGGCCACCAACCAGATGAAAAAAGTGGCATCTCAAGGACAGAGACAATTACCTACTGCAGGAGTGTGGAACATACGTCCCTCCAGATGTTGCTGGACTGTGATTCCCATTTGCCCTAGCCAATGGCGAGGGGTTATGGGAGTTGTAGTCCAACAAGATCCGAACAGCCACACATTCCCCAACTAATGACTCTAACTAATGATGGGCAAACTTACCCCAAGTGAAATAGTTATTTCCTTAGAAAGTAACGAATTAAATGCACGAGAGTTCTCCTTGAATTCAAGATCTCGTTCTGTGCGTATGAGTTTTTGCATATGCGCAATGTCAAACTGCATCTTGGGAGCTGTGGCTTGGAATCGCGCAATGCGACATACCGGCGTGCATCACCCTGTTATGTGCCCCCTTCCTGATTCATTGTTTCCGCAGCATGGCCTGCCCACGTGATGTTTACTTGCCGTCACCAATTGGTATATGGAGAGACCGTGGTGCCACGGGGTCCATCTGAAATGTGGCAGGATTGATCCCCCTCAGAAGGGACAATTCTGCCTGCACATTTCTTATTTTTCTGTCAAGAAATTCATCATCATCATCATCATCATCATCATCATCATCATCATCATCTATCAGCAGTTCCCTTTTTAAAAAAAAATAAATCAAAATTTATAAGGACTTATCAAAAACCCTCTGTGTTTTTTGTCTGTGAAATTTGACATGCATAATCCACACCCCACAAAGGACTAGTGTGCCTCAAAATTTCACCCTGTTCTGTCAAACAGCCCAAATAGTATCACTGTACATTTGCAATGCTAGTCAATGGGAGACACAAAGGTTTGGATTTCCAAAATCTCACCTTGGATTTCCAAAATCTCACCCATAGGGCTAAAGCATGGAAATGCAATTTTTGATGGGGTGGGTGGGTTTTACACAAGTGCGTACTTTCGATCATGAATGCAGTTTTGGGAAACTGCAAACATTTCCTGATAATTGTACTCTTCCTGCTCGTGTTCGGGGTTGTGAATGGGATAGATTTCATAGATCATAGAGTTGGAAGGGGCCTACAAGGCCATCGAGTCCAACCCCCTGCTCAAGGCAGGAAACTAGAGGAGGGGTCTCCCATCCAAGTAATAACCAGGCTTGACCCTGCTTAGCTTTCCACGCTCAGTCAAGCTGAGCCAGCGTGAGCCACAAGCCTGAATTTACTTTTGCATGATTTGTGAGCAGGAATGAAATTCTCATACATTCCTAGTTTGGTTTTCTGGTATGAGCGAGTGATGATAGAAGGTCGAAAGCGGTTCTTGCCACAAAGCTAAGACCCAAGGGATCATTGAGGAAGGAAAAATTCACCCTGCGTCCGCCCAAAGCAAGGATGCTGCCTAGCTATCTTTTTTCCCTTTGTCTAAACACGGTTGGATCCTCATTGCATTAAGCTTGTCTTCTCTCCCACTGCAGACTCCCCAACTCAACTGGATTTCTCCCCCCACCCCTCCAACCCTTGGTTTTTTTTGTTCAATTTCATCCCTCCCCCCCAACACCACCTCTATCGCTGTGAAATTTAATCATGTCTCTTAGCCCTTGAGGTCCCAGAGAACACAACAGCTGTGTTCTCAACCGTCTCAGAAGCTTAGCCACGTATTTCTCGGCCAACTCTCCAGCACCAACACCCGCCCTGCCCTTTCTCAGTCCAGAATCGCCCCCCCCCCAGAGTTTGGGGTTTCAAACGAAAAGGGAATATTTTTTAAAATCTTCGATTTGCAGCTGGATCGCGGCATGTGGCTTAATCGATTCAAACAAAGGCATGCCAAGATTTATAGGGAGGAAAGATGCGTGGGGCAGGCAGGAGAGATTAACTGATCTGGCCTTTAAGGCGAGGGTGCGGAACCACAGGTCTGTGGGCTGCATTTTGGCCTTGCCCCTTTTTGCCTTTGGCTCTGCCTACCGCTGGAATGCCCCCCCCCCCGAGAGCTTCTCTGAAATGGAATCCGGCCCTCGGGCTGAAAGAGGTTCAACACCACTGTTTGAAGGCAACATTGTACGTGCTGTAACTAAGTGGGGATGTGCTGATGCTGGGACGACAGGCTCATTTGAGCTGCATAGGCTTCCTGCCCACTTCCGATCCAATGAATGGACGTGGGCTGAGTCGGGGGAGGCTCCCGCGGACTTCCATCTCTAAAACAGGCCACGGTTTGCGCATCTAAAAAAGGGGGGGGAAACCTCTACGGAAATTTCCGCAATGTGCATAAATTTACACAATTTGTGCAAATTGGAAGCTGGAAACGACATAGTTCTGGCACGATTTGTGCAAATCATGCTAGAGCTGCATGTTTTTTTGCTTCCAATTTGCACAAATAGCGCAAATCACGTGATTCACGCAAATTCCCATAGTGGTCTTTTTTTTTAATGTGCAGACCACGGCCCGTCTTAGAGACGGGAGTACACAAGCTGGCTTGACTCACTCAATGGTGAGTCGGCGCCAGCGTGGGGCTAATGAACTGGAATCCGGGGCGGGGGGCAGATTGTGAAAAGCCATCACCCCCCTATCAGATTGCTCACACATCCCTAGCAGTAAACACGCACTGCAAGAAAGAAGTGTTGAAGTTCAGAGGCGGTCTGGATTGGCCAGCGTCTGCTCTGTTGAGCATCCAATGGAATTGTCAGGTGATACGGTTAGGAGCAGTGTGGTGCAGTGGGCGTAGCACCCGCTTTGCATGCCAAAGGTCCCGGGTCCAATCCCCCCCCGGCATCTGCCATGGAAGGACCTCAAGTGGTGGGATTGAGTCCAAACAGAAAAGGACGATGACAACTTATCTGAGATGCTGCCAGTCAGAGAGGCCAGCACTGGGCATGATGAAGCAAAGGCGGCTTCATAGATTCATGCCTCTCATTATGGTGGAGCACATGCCTTGCACATAGAAGGTCATAAGGACATCAGGAGAGCCCTGCTAGATCAGACCAAGGCTCCCTCTAATCCAACATTGTGTTCACACACAGTGGCCAACCAGCTGCTCACAGGAAACCCACATGCAAGATATGAGTGCAACAGCACCCTCCCGCCCACGTTCCCCAGCAAATATGCGGCACATGGGCCTACTCCCTCTGATCCTGGAGGTAGCATGTAGCCATCAGGACTAGTAGCCATTGATTTTAGCCTTCTCCTCCATGCGTTTCTCCAATCCCCTTTTAAAGCCGTCCAACTTGGTGGCCCTCACTACAACTTGTGGAAGTGAACCCTGTGCCGTGTGAAAGAAGTCCTTCCTTTGATCTGTCCTGCGTCTCCCGCCCAGCAGCTTCACGGGGGTGACCCCACTGGGGCTCCAGCATGATGAGAGAGGGAGGGAAATGTCTCCCTACCCACGTCCACCGCACCACGCGTCATTTTGTACACCTCCCTCAACGTCTCCCCTCGCTCGCCTTTTCTCTCCGCTCGCCCCATCCATAACTGCTTTCCTTCTTCCTGCTCCTAGGTATGGTTCAGTAACCGAAGAGCACGGTGGCGCAAACAGGCAGGAGCCAACCAGCTGGCAGCTTTCAATCACCTGTTGCCGGGGGGCTTCCCGCCCACTGGGATGCCGACTTTGCCTCCTTATCAGCTCCCGGATTCGACTTATCCAACCACCACTCTTTCCCAAGGTGAATGCTCCGGGTTCGAATGGCGGCATGGGAGGGCGTGGTTGTCTATAGCAGTGTTCCCCATCCTCCTGCCCTCCAGATCTGTTAGACGGAGAGCGGGGGAGGGGTGTCTGGGAGTGGTAGCCCAGCGCATCTTGATGGCCCCAGCTTTGAGAATGCTGGTCTATGGGTTGCATCCCATGTTCGTCTTACTTAGAGCAGACCCGTTGAAATGAATGGGACTTAAGCTAGACTAATAGTGGATAGAGCCCTCAATTATTACTAGGGGTGGTCTGTAATCTAATATTAGCAGGGGATTATCTTTGGGGAGGACTGGGGCGTTGTCCATAATATTCTTAGGAATTAATTTTATTTGATTTATTACATTTCTCTACCGCCCTCTACCGCCCATTTATTACATTCCTCTACTGCCCAAAGCTCTCCGGGCGGTTTACAAAGATCAAGGATGCAATCCTATGCAGGTTTCATAGATTTCATAGATCATAGAGTTGGAAGGAGCCTACAAGGCTATCGAGTCCAACCCCCTGCTCAATGCAGGAAACTAGAGGAGGGGTCTCCCATCCAAGTAACAACCAGGCTTGACCCTGCTTAGCTTTCCACGCTCAGACAAGCTGAGCCAGCGTAAGTAAACAGAGGAAAGTCCTACAACTCCCAGCATTCCTCAGCCAAAAAAAAGTCCTGCAACTCCCAGCATGCCCCAGCCAGCCATGCTGGCTGGGGCATGCTGGGAGTTGTAGGACTTTTTTCTGTGTCTAAACATGTGTAGGATTGTGCCCTAAAAACCTTAAAAATACAGTATTATGCATAATATAGATTTCATGGATCGTAGGGTTGGAAGGAGCCTACGAGGCCATCGAGTCCAACCCCTTGCTCAACGCAAGACACTAGAGGAGGGGTCTCCCATCCAAGTAATAACCAGGCCTGACCCTGCTTAGCTTTTCACGCTCAGACAAGCTGAGCCAGCGTGAGCCACAAACAGTTTAGTCACAGACATATAAACAGAGCACACACACACACACACACACACGTGGATCTGTTGATTTTGGCTTTTCCCTGTTTCTCATTTTTCCAATTTACCCCATTTCCACATCGGCTTGAGAACTTTAAATTTTTTCAAAAGAAACTTAGCATGAACATGTGTACACATTTTTTCTATGCAATGTACTTGCCGGCCGCCCAACGTGCGCATTTTTGCAAGCAATTGTTAACCACGGCTATACATCTGAAACAAGTCAATATGGGCACCCAGCCTCTATCAGTGCATACAGTAGAGGGAAGCGGGGCTTTGGGATGCAGGAAATGTTGACATCTTCACTTTCCTATTACGTTTGTTTGTTTGTTTGTTTGTTTGTCGCATTTATGAATCGCCCATCTGACCGGCAAACCGGCCACTCTGGGCGATGTACAACATGATAAAATATAAAATGCAGTTAAAACCGTATAAAATTTTAAAATCTTAACCCACCCCACATTCCCACCTGAATAGCCATGTTTTTAGTGAGGGGACATGGCGGAGGTCACTAGGGAGAGAGTTCCACAGTATGGGGGCCCGCCACAGAAAAGGCCCTCTTCCTAGTCCCCATCAGTCTAGCTGGCTGCTCTGGCTGAAGGGACAAGGAGAAGGCCGTCCGTGGCAGACCTTGTTGAGCGGCCTACTTGGTGTTGCTGGAGACGCTCCTTGAGATAAACTGGACCGGAGCCGTACAGGGTTTTAAAGGTCAAAACCAACACCTTGAATTCAGCTCGGCAAGCAACATTAGCCCTTATCCAGTGGAACAGAATGACGGTTGCATGATAACTGGGCCAGGTTTAAGGTTCTGGTACTAGTGTACAAAGCCTGAAACAACAACTTGGGACCAGGATACTTGAGAGAGCGCCTCTTCCCATACCAGCCTGCCTGGTCTCTGACATCATCAGCGGACAGTCTCCTGGTGGTTCCACATGGACCTGTGGCCTGATTGCAGTCCACCAGGAGCAGAGCCTTCAGTGTGGCGGCCCCATTTCTGTGGAACTCCTTGCATTTGGGAGGTCAGGCAGGCTCCGACACTCTGTTGCTTTCGGCGCCTCCTGGAGACGTTCTTGTTCTAGGAAGCCTTCCTTGCTGACCAGTCACAGTTGTAATGATACCTTTGTTTTCTACACCTTGTCTTTGTTCTTTATCTGTTTTTATCACTTAATTGTTCACCGCTCTGAAATCTGCTTAGATGTGGAGTGGTATACAAATGCTGTAAATAGATCAATAATCAATAGCGGCCACTCTTTCTCACCGTTATGTCTTTTCCCGCAGATGGGGGCAGCACCGTACACAGACCCCAACCCCTTCCGCCATCCACCATGCACCAGGGTGGGTTGGCGGCGGCGGCAGACTCAAGTTCCGCCTACGGGGCCCGACACAGTTTCTCCAGCTACTCTGACAGTTTCATGAACCCCGCAGCTCCGGCGAACCACATGAACCCTGTCAGCAACGGGCTTTCTCCACAGGTAGGTTTTTCGATGTGTTTTACTGTCTTCTCTGGCGTGGCAATCTGTGGGCGGCCCATAATAAGGAACTTGAGAGATCCTTGGCCCCCTTTGAAGAGTGACAATTCCCAGGAATCCTTGGATGAGCACCACGGTAACTCCACCGGTCTGAAACCAGTTGAACCCTCCAAAGTTCAGCCAGTCTCAGGTCTGTTGGAATTGTTGGAATGCCGAACCGAAGATCGCAGAGGATTTTTCACTTCTTCAAGCGGAGCGAAGATCTTTAACAAAGTTCCCTCCCTTTCACTGAGATCCTCAACATAAGCCCCACTCCACGTATCCTATCCGAAAAAGCAGGGCTTTGTCGGTGGTGGCCCCACGTCTTTGAAACATGCATCCCCAAGATGTCCGCTTGGCATCTACGTTGCTGCCATTTCATTCCCTCGGGGGCCTTTGGCTGAGCTCTGCTGAGTTGTCCTTTTGCTTGCCGGTGCTGTTGTCTTTCGGATTCGTTGCCCATCTCTGAACGTAACACTCGATCGTCTTCCATGATTCGTTGCCAAGTTTTCGGCGCGCTGCTTTGAAATCGCTATTTGGGAAGAATCAGGGTGCATACCCTGAAAAGGAATAAGAAGTTGATGGATTCTGGTGTTGGGTTGGCAACTGTCCATTCGAAACTCACTGGTTCCGTCTTCTCTGCACTCCCCACGAGAGTGGCAAATAAGACTGAATAAATTGTAATTTTGTGTACCGTCAGAGGCCCTTTCTCTATTCTCATTCCTGGGTGGAGAGAGGACAGAATTGTGGGGAGAGGGACTAGGGTCAAAACGGGAAGAGTGAGGATTTTCAGACTCAGTTGTGTTGTTTTATGGGTTACACTGGTCAAATACCCACAGGTTAGCAATTGCACTAGTAATTCTGGAGGCAGGGTGCCTTCCGACAACACATATACAGACATGCGCGCCTTTCCGTTGCTGTTTGGTTGGTGGTGTGCTGTGTCATGTGTGACAGGCCTGGATCTGGGCCCTGGGGTATGCCGGTTGTCCATTTCTGAAACACCTTTTCCCGGTGCGTCGTCAATGGGGCATTCACAGGTGTGTTGCACTCACCGGGCATCGGCAGCAGAGGTGGTGTTTCGGAGGATATCAAGACGATTTATGGAGGCACTCGGTTGATTTAAGTTTGTTTGCTTTTTAAAAATTGTTTGGATTAATTGTCTGGAGTTTTGTGTGTGTGTGTGTTGTTGGTTTTAAAAAAACTGATATATATATATATATACACACAGTAATACCTTGGATTGAGAGCATAATTCGTTCCGGAAACGTGCTTGTAATCCAAAACACTCTTATATCAAAGCGAGTCTCTGGCTGGCGTGAGCGGGGCCGATTTCGGCCCGCTACGCCCACTCGAGGCAAGCGGTTACATCCCTACGAACTACTTGTCTTGCAAGACCTTGCTCGTTTATATATATATATATATATATATATATATTGGCAATCCTAAACAAGGGCGAAGTTTTGAGGATCCTGAACGAAGGGGTCAGTAACATCCAAATTAGTCAAGGGTATCCCAATCAGTTGACAGAGAACAAGGGTGGCCAGGTGTCCTCCTTTACAGAGGACAGCCCTCTGTTTTGGAGCGCTGGCAGGGCATGTGGTCCTCTATTTCACTGTCTCCTCTGTTTAAAGGATGGTCCAGTCCAAGTCCAGTTTAAAGATAAAGAACCCCCAGAAGGGAGAGCAGCAGAGGCCCTGAGGTTGCCCGTCAACAGTGAGCCACCTGGACTGCAGACTGAGAGCCGCACGGCCACCTGGTCAGTCATAGGAGCAAAGGAGGCTGCCTTCTGCTGAGTCCGACCCTTGGTGCATCTAGCCCAGTATTGGCAACACCGACTAGCACCGGCTATTTGGTGAATTCTTTTCCGTCTGTGTTTCACAGCTTGTCCACTGACTTTCATTCCATCATCCGTTCATTGACGGACGTTCATTGACGTAATCGGATTTTCCCCCACACACACCGGAATGTCATCCTACTTGCATTAATTTGCCGTCGCCCTAACGCGCAGCTGTGCACGTGCTCTAATCCGCATTAGGCAATGCGAATCAACGCGAATGCGCATTGACCAATGCAGACTAGCGCATTTGTGCATTTGCACTAATGTGAATTTGTGCCAATCCCCCGACACACACACACAAGTGAAAAACCAGTCCACAAGTCTGCAGAACCTGAGTGACTTGGGAAAAGCAGGACCACTGTGGGATTCACAGGTCAGATTCATCAAAATCCGAACTCATTTGACTCTGTTACGGATTTCTCCGACATCCCTAGGTTTCAGGCAGGAGTTTTTCCACCCCCACCACCCCCCGGAGACACTGGGGATGGAACCTGGGACCTTTTGCATGCAAAGCAGGGGCTCTGCCACTGAGTTACGGGCCGGCCCCTCTTCTTGACTGTGCCTTGGTTCAGACAACACAATAACCCACACTCAAGGGTTGAGTGTGGCTTGTTGTTGAAACGTGGGTTACGTTGTTCTCTGATCCCAGCTGCGCTAACAAGCCATGGCTTGTTAGCCACGAACAACCCATGAAGAGAACCCCCAGTTTGTTGTTGGGTTGTGAACTGTGGGTTGCTTGCCATGGTTTGTTAGCACAGCTGGGTTCTGACAACACGATAACCCACGTTTTCAGCGACAACCCGTGGTTCAACGACAACCCACACTCAACCCATACTCAACCCTTGAGTGTGGGTTATCAAGTTGCCTGAACCCAGTCTATGTCCTCTCGACTATGGGGAGATGTATTGTATTTCTATTTACATTATAGCGACTATTTCTAAATCTGCACCTATAGATATACATTTGCATATGCCAATGTTACGCAAATTGCTGTTCCTTTTTTGTCCTCTGATGTACTTCCTCTTTTCCGGCAGAGCGTCAGCATCCACTGTATAAAGCCCTTTTTTTAAAAAAAAAAAATTTAATCTGTTTGAAACCAAGCAAGCAAGTTCAAGTTCCATCAGTATTGCGGGAGATACACAGCGCTCTAGAGATAATCCTGCAGGACTGGTCAGGGGTGCAAAACTGAGATGCTAGCCTGAAGAGAGGAATGGAGGGAGACCAGAGGAAAGCCAACAGGAGGAGAGATGCTCCTGGTGCAAACTATTCTCCATTCTCCTCCATCGCGGATTCCGTCGACATTGACAGACGGCGGCTCTTCCGGGCTTCAGGCAGGATTCTTTCCGGAGACCTTCTGCGTGCAATGCGTATATTCTCTATCACCCAGCTAACTCCCCTCCCGGCAATTCCCTGTCTACCTACCCGGAGATACCGGGGGTTGAAATTCAGACCATCCAGAAGGCCTGCTGGGCTCAATGCCCAGCAACTCCAGGTAGGGCTAGGGAAGAATTCTGCTTGGATTCCTGGAGAGCCGTGGCTGGCAGTCAGTGTTGGCAGTACTGAGCTAAGATAGACCAAGGGTCTGATTCCATACGAGGTGGCATTTGACTTTCCTTTCTATGGAGAGAGAGAGATGCACGGCACGCCAACTGGCCTTGCCGTGCCTCCAAAGGTCGGGCATATTTTTTTTTGTGAAAAGAACTTGTTCCTACACGGCGATAAGCCGAGGCAATGAATTCTGATCCTCGCCAGCCCGGCCCTTGCAAATTTGAGTGCGGGCAGGGTCCTCCCTTTACAGGGGGAGAAAAGGGGGGGAAATCTGTAATGCTTCTCCCTGTGCAACCATAATGCCAGGATGTTCCCAATCTGCTTTGAGGGGATGGAAAGATTAAGAATAATAAAAAAAAAAAAAAATTGCAATAAAATATGTGTGAACGAGGGGGTAATTGTGGACAAATGCGGCATTCAAATTCATTTTTCCAGCTCTTTTACACACCATTTCAATCTTATTTTCTGCTTATTAATGAGATCTTGTTGGCTAAGGGTGGGCAGAGCTGCCCAGTTTTTCTCGAGTAATTGCACATAATTTTCTTTCCACTAGTGATTTGCATCTGATTGGGGTTTTTTTTTTTTTTTTCTAATTCTTTGCTATTTAACACCTCCCCCCCTTCTCCTCCTCTCCCTCCTTCCCAAATCTCTCCCCCCTCCCCCTCCCCCTCCCCTGGTCTGGCAAGACTTCATTTTAAATGCTTATTATACACACGGACAAAAGAGAGAAAGGAGAGAGAGAGAGAGAGAGAGGAACAAGACGCAATCCGTCCGTGTTGAGAAATGAGCGAACGCAAGCGCTCTCAGTCGCTTGTGCCGTGCGTTTGGCCGATGTGACTCCCTGAACCACTGCGGAGCGGCATTGTCAGAGGTGTAAATCGCGCCAGTCTGTCCTGTCTCCTGTTCTGGCCGGGTTTCCCAACCTGGCCACGCCCCTCTCTCCTGGCCACGCCCAGTTCTTTACTTATTGATTTATCTATGATACGTGTATATACCGCTAAATATATTTATTTTATTATATTATTTTATTTATTATCTTTATAATTATATCCCACCGTTTTTTCCCCACAAGGAACCCAAGGTGGCTTACATAATCCTCCTCCTCTTTTATCCTCACAACATGCCTGCAGGGTAGGTTAGGCTGAGAGTCCGTGACTGGCCCAAAGTCACCCAGTGAGCTTCACGGTTGAGTGCGGACTAGAACCCGAATCTCCCCGGTCCCAGTCCAACATTCTAAGCACTACGCCACACTGGCTCTTCCTTCCTTCCTTCTTTTCTTTTCCTAAAACATCCTAAAATAGCACACAGATTATAAGTGATTATGATTACATTTCAGCTCATGCTTGTTTGTTTGTTTATTCATTATATTTATATCCTGCAAGGAACCCAAGGCGGCTTATATAATCCTCCTCCACAACAACCCTGTGAGGTAGGTCAGGCTGAGAGTCAGTGACTGGCCCAAAGTCACCCAGTGAGCTTCATGGCCGAGTAGGGACTAGAACCCGGATCTCCCGAGTCCCAGTCCAACACTCTCACCACTAGGCCATGCTGCCTCTCAATTATTATTATTATTATTATTATTATTATTATTATTATTATTATTATTTAAATAGAAGTGTAATACATCTCACCATAGTGTGGAAGAGCGTGACCAGGTGACCTGCTGTGTGCCCACCTGGGGATCTCCAGATGTTTTGGACGACCACTCCCAACATTCTTGACCATTGGCCATGCTGGCTGGGGCTGCTGGGAATTGAGTTCCAAAACATCTGGAAGGCACCAGGTTGGGGGAAATTAGCTGGCACTATATTCAGACTTCTACGAAGATCAGGGACTGGCCCAAAGTCACCCAGTGAGCTTCATGTGGCCACATGGGGATTTGAACCCGGGTCTCCCGAGTCCCAGTCCAACACTCTCACCACTACGCCACACTGGCTCTCAGCCAGGGAGATCAATTTATTTATATAAATTTATTCCTATAATAACATTCCTAGTGAAATCCCTTTCCCCTGTCCCGCTGGCGCTTTCCTGGCTTTTCTATAGATTTCCCCTGCCCCATTCTAAAAAGCTGAAACACCTCGCCTATGGCTTACCTGTTGGCAGCATGAGCTTCCAGCTAGAATATGGTGGTATGAATTTTTATTTTTTATTTTTTTGTATTTGGGGCCCCGCCCACCGCCAGCATGCAGCCCCCAAGAGCTTCTCCGCGATGGAATTTGGGCCCTCGGGCTGAAAGAGGTTCGACACGCCTGTGTCAGGGGGAGCGCTGAGTGCGTACCTGGTGCGCATTGCCAGAGCCGTGACTTGCATGGAGGTGTGTCAGGGTCAGACCTTACCTAGAAAGATGCCGCGGCCGGCTGAGCACTTTTTCTGCTCCAGACAAAACACCAGCTTTCTCCTCTCTTTTTTTAAACTTGCATTTTTGT
The DNA here is from genome assembly GCA_021292165.1 of Shinisaurus crocodilurus. NCBI lineage: Eukaryota > Metazoa > Chordata > Lepidosauria > Squamata > Shinisauridae > Shinisaurus > Shinisaurus crocodilurus. Next base: position 2,921,731 of record JAHFWL010000571.1, on the reverse strand, counting down.
GCAGTTCGGGGTCGTCATCAGAGGCAATGATGACCGGCGTGACATGGCTGTCGCCTGGACCGCGTTGCTCACATAAATGTTTTCCTCCCCCTCTCCGAACAGTCGCATCCACGAGAGGCAGTGTGTCCGCCACGAGCTTTAAACCACGAGCACCCGTGGGCCAAATCCCTCCCTTTCCCTGCCTGCCAATCATTTGGCGGTCTCCCGGGCTTGTGCGCAGGGTTTTCTTTTCCCCCCATTCTAAAAAAAATTTTCCCCCCCGTTCTAAAATTTTGAAATGCCTCCCCTAAGTCTTAATTACCGGCACGAGGGAGCTTTCAGCTAAGTATGCTGATATGTTTGGCATTTCTGTGTTTTTTTGGACCCACTCCTTTTGGACTCCAGTCACGCCCAGACCCAACACTGGAACATGACTTCCAAGAGGGTCTCTGAGACTGTATTCCACCCTCAGGCTGAGAGAGGTTCAATCGGGGTCGGCATGATCGGGCACCTGTCGAGGGCCCGCAACCCAGCAGGGGCCCACGGACAAGAGCCCCCTGGAGTCGCTCCTCCTCTTCCCCATTGCAACCTGCTTGTTCACCTCCCCCTCGCTCTGGGGGTGGCGAGAAGGAGGAGATGCCACGGCCCGCTTGCTCCCGGGCTCCCTGCCTGTCCAGCGAGCAAGCCGCAGCCATGATGAGGAAGAGGAGGAGGACCAAGAGCAGCTGGTGGTGATGGCGGTGAGAAGGTGGACTCCCTGAGGGCCCTCCAAAACCTGGAGCCGGCCCTGGGTTCAGCGCCCCTGGTTTCAATAGATTCGGAAAAGGGTCCCACGTGGGCTGATGTTGGATTCTCTGTGATGGCTAAGTTGAGCTTCCATATGCAGAAGTGGCCTACCACCCAAATACCCGACGCTGGAGTGGAGGCAACAGGGGATCCTACCATCTCCGTGCCCCGCTCGTGAAGGTCCGGAAGCAGCTATCAGGGGGGACAGTGTTCCAGTCGATGGACTCTTCCTTCCCCCAATCTAGAAAGGTGCTTCTTATGAGTCCCTGTGGCTACCCTGGCACAGTAAACCAAACCAAAAAAAGAAAAAAGAAAAAGGAGGCTAGAAAGAATGCAAAAAGGGGACCGAGTTCTCAAAAGTGCCTGTAATGAAAATTTATTGCAGCCCAATATATTTTGGGACAATTGGCTCCTCGTTCAGTGGAAAACTCATGCATCCAAGTTCGGGGACCAGGCCAAACCATCTTACATAAATAGTGTCTGTCTCTCTTGCACCATCAGGGAAGCCCACCACCACCACCACCCACACACACACACACACAAAACCTTAGGCCTGATGCAAACATTTTGTGACCTTTCCTTAGGCATGAGTGTGAGCCTTTGTGGGTCACGGGGACTGTATTCGACTGATGCGTGTGAATGCGTAAACTATCCCACCGCTGACACCATGTAATGTTGAATGGACAACAGGAAGAAGGGCCGGTATCAAACACTACTTTAATCTGCAGTGCAGAGTGACTCAACCATTCGAACAGCAGTTTCAAGCCTTCCTCTGCTCTTAACAGCCCCACGTGACCACAGGGAATGCCCACAAATGCCCATTCCTGTAATATTGCCGGCTTTGTGTACCAATGTGAGGGAATGTTTTCGGTGGGACACTAGTCAGCAATATAAAGGAGGAAATGACAAAATATAAATTCTGTCGCTGCAAGCTATATGACCCAGAAGCTGAACATGGATGCCTTCACACGCTTCACCCCACTCGGCCGCATGATGCATTTCGATGTGTCGAAATCATTTGGGAGAGGCAAAGCATGGCCTCCCCACCAAAATCTCACTTTTTTTCACGGAGCACAAATTCACACGTGTGATTTTTTTTTTCTCATTTAAAAAAAAAAAGGATTTCCCTTTCCCCCAAGGCAAATTGAGAGTCTGTTCCCCCCCCTCTCTCTCTGTACCCCCCAACCCACCCTACCAAAAGCTTTGCTAAGGTCGCTCCAGCGTGCCCAAGAGCTCAGTATCACATCTAGTTCTCCCTCTGTAAACTTTTAACCTACACGATCCCACAAAGCTGGTATTTCTTTCCCGTGAACTTTCCTTTCGTTCTTTGCACCCGATCCCCAGGCTCCTCCAGAACCATCTGTTCCTGTCAGTTAGTTGTCTCCGCTACCAGGCAGTGGGGGGAAAAGGAGAGAGCGAAAAAAATGACTTCTTCTTTTTTTTTTCTCGTGTGAAAAGAGAGAGACGTTTATTTTCCTAGTTTGGACTCCTGGGATTTCAACCGACCGGGGGTGGGTGGGGGGGGGAGAGACAGAGGATGGGGTCCTGCAGGTGTTTCTGTAACTGGCATCACACACACACACACACACACACACACACACACACACACACCATTCTCCTTTCAAATCGGAAACATGGCGAGCACTGTGAATATAGTTTCTCTTTACCATCCATTAAGGCGATTTTAGACTCTGGCCATCGTGGCTTTAGCGGGGGTGGCAGAGAGCTCTTTAAATTGTACGGCGTCGTGTTACTTCGCTTACGTTAACATGTGGTACGCCAGCCTTGCCAAGCTCGGGGACCCTCCCACTCATCCTGCTGAGTAGTCGACTTCTGCCCCAAGGTCCTACCCGGACTGCACCACTGCTACCAGGTTAGACGTGGCTTTCCCACCCAACTAAGTTTCATAGATTTTCATAGATCATAGAGCTGGAAGGAGCCTACGAGGCCATCGAGTCCAACCCCCTGCTCAATGCAGGATACTAGAGGAGGAGTCTCCCATCCAAGTAACAACCAGGCCTGACCCTGCTTAGCTTTCCACGCTCAGACAAGCTGAGCCAGCGTGAGCCACAGACCAGTGGTTAGGAATGTGTGAGGAATCTAGTAGGGGGGTGAAAATTCAACGGGTTTTCACAGATCGCCGCCCGCCCACCCCAGATTCTGGTTCATTAGACCTGCGCCGGCACTGACTCGCTGTTGTGCGTGTCGAGCCGGCTCGCGCACTTCCATCTCTAGGATGGCCCACCATTTGCACACTTTAAAAAAAAACGCTTTGTGAAATTTTTGCGCACATCACACTATTTGCTTTATCTGCGCGACTGGAGCCGAAAACGATGCCATTCTAGCGTGATTTACACAAGTCACACTAGAACGATGTAGTTTCCGGCTCCCAAGTTGTGCAAATTGTGTAACAGGGTTGTTGTGAGGATAAAATGGAGAGGAGGAGGAGGATTCTGTAAGCCGCCTTGGGTTCCTTGCAGGAAAAAAGGCGGGGTATAAATATAATAAATAAATAAATACATCTGCAGAAATTGCACGATTTGCACACATTTCCTTATGCTTTTTTTTTTTTAAAGCACAAACCACAGTCCATCTTAGAGAGAAAAGTCTGCGGGGGGTGGGGTGGGAATCAACTCACCCTGCTTCCGATCATCGGATCAGAAGTGGGCAAGAAGTTCGCTGAGCTCAAACGAGCCGGATTTCCCGGCATCTGCACATCACTACGCAGTGGTACGTCCTTCATTCCTCCCCCCCCCCCCCCCGTCTCTTTCCATAATCCTCACCAGAGTCTAGATTCCAGGGTTTTGTCGGCTGCCGATGGAGTGAGGGGGTAGGCATATACAAGAGATCCATTTCAGTTCAGTTTTGACCAGGAAGTGACACAATAATTTGCACCTCCTGGACCCGAATGCCATCTGCGGCCGAGCTGAGGCCCGCACATTTCCGAACCAGCGACGTGATTAAAAACAAACGTGTTCAGAAAATGCATGCGTCTGGAAAGTGTGCGTGAACGCACAGTAATCAATAGGTGGGAAATGTACCCCCTCCCCCCCAGGTCTGGCCATAGTGATGTCCCAGTAGCCCGTGATAACAAACAAACATCCAACCCAGCAGCTACTAGAATCTAACCCACAAGCTCCGTTGGTAGACCTCAACTCCGCCTCTGCATTTCAGAACTGGCATCAAGGGTAGGCACGGTCGGGCACTGCCGAGGGGCCTGCTGACAAGAGCCCCCCCCCCCCCCGGAGCTGCTCCTCCCCTTTGCTGTTGCAACCGTCTTCTTCACCTGCCTCTCACCCTGGTCCAGATAACGGAGGTGGCGAGGAGGAGGAGGAGCAGGAGACGCCACGGCCTGCTTGCCCCCTGGCTCTCTGCCTGCCAAGGAAGCAAGTGGTGGCCATGATGAGGAAGAGGAGGAGGAGGAGGAGGAAGAGCAGCTGGTGACGATTGCGATGAGAAGGGAGACTCACTGAGGGAGGGGGGTCCATTGAGGGGGTCTTGTCCAAGCGCCCTCCAAAACCTGGAGGCAGCACTGGTGCTTTTGGCTAACCCCCACATTGCAAAACCATCCAAGCCAGCGGCCTTCTCCAGATCTTGAAGCAATGAGTTCCATAAGTTTATTTTATTTATCTATCTATCTATCTATCTACCTACAATATTGATATACCGCTTCCCTATTCCGGTATGGAGATTTCATAGCGTTGAACGATAAAAGATAAAACAGGTAGAAGAATAAAAAAAAATATGTGTGTGTTAAAAACAGAATCAATAAAAAAAAAAACTGTGGCTGGTTAGTTCAGGAAGGCTTCCTGAAATCGAAGTGTTTTCAGGAGACGCCGAAAACAATACAGTGTTGGTGCCTGCCTGACCTCCAGAGGCAGGGAGTCCTGGAGAAAGGGGGCCACCGCACTGAAGGCTCTTCTCTGTATGGACTCCAGTCAGGCCATGGGTCCATGTGGAACCCCCAGGAGAATGTCCGCTGATGACCTCATTGACTGGGCAGGTTGGTAAGATTAATTTTGAATGTTAGGAAGGAATGCTTTATTTTGCTCAACCTCAGACCAATCCATTTCATGGGATGACCCTAAATTCTAGTACTATGAGAGGAGGAGGGGGGGAGGAGGAGGAGGGGGAGGAGACAACTCTCCCGCCCCCCAATCCACTTCCTCTACACCATCCACCATTTTTAGACTCAGGGCCGGCCCTACCACTGAGTGTAGTGAGGCAGTTGCCTCAGGCAGCAGATGCTGGCAGGTGGCTGCGGGCCACACAGCCAGCCTTATGCCCCCCTCAGCTAACCTGCCTGCCTGCCTGCCTGCCTTCAGGTGTCGCGGAGGCCGCTGTGCCCGTGTCGTCGAAGGCGTTTTCAGCCCCCTGTCCACTTAGCTTTTGTACATGGAACGGGAGCGGGCACCATCCTGTTCTTTGCTTCTGGCAGCAAAGCATCTCACGCCGTCCCGGTCTAAAACTCAGGTCCCCTGGTAAGCGTTGTTTTCTGAACATGAAAATGCCCCCCCCGGGGGGGCTTCATAGACATCCTCTCCAGAGCTGAGTTGATCCAACCCGCCGACAGCTTTGTTCGCCCTTCGACGGTATCCTTTTGGAGAGGGAGTCATTTTCTAGCTCCTTGATATATATCACCTTGTGTGTGTGTGTGTGTGTGTGTTAAATTTTGGGTGGGGAGTGATCCTCAGAGGAGAATCTTCTTGGCCTTTCACTCAGGACCATAAGAAGTCAGTCTTGTGATGAGCTCATATTTTGGAAGTTGCATTGGGTTCCTCCTTCCCAGTGGGCTTCCCCCCTCTGTGTGTGTGTGTGTGTGTGTGTCTTTCTGTGCAAGGCCGTTTCAGAGCGACCGAGATGTGAGCTCCCCTCGGCCAAGGGACGCGGGCTGCGGATAATTGCAATGCAGCATGTTTGTCCTCCTTGATGTCATGAATACGGGAGCCCGAGAGACGAGTTCGGGCAGGCCAGATAGAGGGGAGAGAAAATGAGAAATTAGCAATTAATGCCAGAGTGGCGAGGACCGCGGCAGGGAGCATCGGGCGACCTCTGGAATTCCGAGGCAGCCGTACGTTTGACAGGCTGCGGCAATAGCCCGTGGGAAGCTGGGGGTTTGGGGGTGGTGGGGAGCGAGGGAGGGAGGGTGGAATTGCAGAGGCTCTGATCTTTTGGCGGGAGTAGGGGACCCCAGGCCTGGTGCAAGCTGCCAAGGGCGGAGGACCAAGGTCTCCAGCGTGCCCACAGGCACCTCTCTGGCAGCCCCGTTACCTCTGCCGATGGTGGACAGCATACACCAAGTTGTGCTTATTTTTGGCCGAATGGTTGACAAACACAAGCCAAACCTGGATGATTGTGCGAGTATTTTTTTTTCTTTTTTTGTTTTTGCCTTCGCCGCGCTTGGGAAGTCCACATCTTGCTCTCTCGCAGACTCCAGAACACTCGGGGTCCTTGTCCGCTCCAGAATTGGGGACACTGGGAAAGCTGTGGCAATGAGTTCCCAACAGGGGCATTGCTGGGCCAGGGGCCCCATGATGATTTCCCAGGGCCCCAGAGCTATTCCACAGAGCCCTGCGTGTCATTTGGTGCCAATGGAAGGGCTTTCATTTTTTACCCCCTCTCAACTTAATTGCCACGCAAGGGCCAATTTTCAAGGGGGGTTGCAGATGGGGAGAGAAGAGTCTCCCCTTCCCACCTGCTGTAATGTCTCCCCCCCCCCCAAAAAAAACCCTCACCCCTGCAAGGCAATTAAACTTAGAAAAAATCTTCTCACTTGTGCCAATGGGAGGTTTTTCCTAAGCTTAGCAGGGGGGGGGATTTCTTAGTGGAATCATAGTTGGGGAGGGAAGGGTTAACCCCTCAAAAAAAAAAAAAAACACCTTCTACATGGGAATTTCGTTTTTGCTTGCAAAGCATGCAAGCATGCCCCGTTGGAGCTCCAAGCACAAGCACGTGTGTCCGCCGAAAATGGACACAAGTTGTCAAACAGGTGCGTGACACGTCCGTCTCGTTCCCGATTCCCGGTTCAATTTGCGGGAATTTCCTGATTTGCGGGAATTTCCTCTGCAGACTGAATCAGCCCTGCTTTCACCTATGGAGGAGATTTGGACATATTTGGGAAAACACACGCAAATCTCCCGCTGGATGGCTGCAAATGGCCAGGCCAAGTTTTTCCATTTGCTCAAAGCAAGCAGCGGCCGTGAACAGGAGTCGGGCATGAGTTCAGCGGTGAGGCAATATTCAGAGAATCCTGGCGATCTTGAACGTCGCTCATTCTCCCCATCCCATAATTCTGTTATCAGAGGCAGTGGGCTTGGGGGACCATGAGCGGGCGTGTGTTGTTGCGCCCCTGTCCTGCTTCTGCGGTTCCTGTTGGGGCATCTGGTCGGCCGCCGTGGGGAACAGAATGCTGGACTATAGAGGCCTTTGACCCACTCCGGCAAGCTGCTTCTTAGGTCCTTCTGACCCTGTGATGCTTTTTACCATGATAACTCTAAGCAGGTGTTCTCCCGACCTCCCAAAAATAGTAAGGAGGATGTCCTGTTGCCACGTCCCCAGAATTGGGGACACAAGCCATGTAGGCATCTAAGCCACTGGCCTAGATGGTTTCAAACCAAGCACCCTCCAGATGTTTTGAATGAGGATGCCCAGCATTCCTGGCCATTGACCATCCTGGCTGGGGCTGATGGGAGCTGAATTCATATCGGCCAGAGAATCAAGGGACCCTGGGAGGCTGCACCCACCCCCCCTGCTTCCCAGGAAGAACATCATGCCAAGGGGGGGAGAGACCAACATGGCTTCGTACATCAGCCAGAGAAGGAGCACCTCCATGGAGCTTGTTTCCCTTCCCTGCCAGAAAGAGCACCTATGACTTTGAAACTAAGAACTGGTGCCTGCGTTTTGCTCTCTCTTTTTTCTTCCTCCTCCCTCCATATCCCTTTTCCTTTTGTGTCGTGCTTTTTAGATTACAATATTTTTCCATGTATAAGACTATACTTTTTCCTAAAATTGTTAGACTAAAAATGGAGGGTCGTCTTATACACGGAAGTAAGCCAAGGAGAGAACCGCGCAGTTGCGAAACTGCCCAGTGGGGGGCGTCTTATACATGGGGGTGTCTTATAGACGGAAAAATACGGTATAACCCTGAGGGCAGGGACTATCTCATTATTCACCTTTGTAAGCCAATTTGGGAGACTTTCTTTGGCTGAGCAGCAGGGCAAAGACCCTGTAAGTAAATTAAAATAAAATTCCAACACATTCGGAGGGCACGATGATGTTGAGGGAAAGTGAATTAGACAGACTTTTGGCCGGAGCCACCAGGTTTTTATTTTTATCTTTAATGCCCGGAAGAGAGGGGCATTTTGCCCCTGGCCAAAGGAGAACCAAAAATGAGTCTGGCAGAATGGAGGGTGAAAGCGAAGTTTATGAGAAGGGGGTGCTTCCCGGGGCCCCGCCTGTGCCCCGTAGTTTCCCCATTAGACATGACCGGATGACGCTTTTTGGCACAGGCGGGGAGATCATCCATCCTGCCGGGGTCCGCGGTCAGCAAATGAGTCAACTGATCAAAGATGCAGACAGCTGGAGGTGCGCCGATAAGCCCCGGTCTTTAAGCTTATCGGGTTCGGGAGATGAGGCAGTTCTTATTGCAGTCAATACAGGCCTGGAAAGGGATCATGAGCTACTCGGGGAGCCGAGAGAGAGAGAACAGCGATGGGGGCGGGGGGGGGAGATGGCTGGAGAATGGGCGGGGGGGGTGATCTAATCTCGGTTAAGCAGCAAAGGGGGTGGGATGAAGGCTGGCTCCTGGGAATTGGACAAAGGGAAATAAACAAGGTTTTTTCTCTCCCCACCCCTCTCCGATTTCAAGGGAACTGCTTCTGGTGTGCGTTATCCCTAGCCCGATTAGCGGCTGGTGGAAAGGCAGACGGCCCAAGGGGTCCAGCCCGCAGGGACAAAGAGACAATTGCACTGCCAGAGATGGCGGACCGCAAGGGGGAGGCTCCTGCATCCGGACGAGGTGTTCTCCCGCCAGCGCCACCGGCCCACCTCTAAGCTGGGGCTAGGGGTGTAAGTGATTTCGGGAGGGCAAATTTATTCGATATTATCATAGCAGTCGCATTTAGATTCCTGAAACACCTTTCTCAAAGCACACACACACACACACACACACAAGAAACAGAGACTCACGGCCTCTTACAGCAGAATTAAAACATCCCAAAGTTTAAAACAGCTGAAAACAATGATCCATTACAATCCCGCCACCCTATAAAACAAAACAAAAAATTATAAGGATGGGAGAAGCCAGGGGTGCCCCAAGCTCGCCGAACTTCACTTCGAAACTTGGTTCGGTTCGGCTTGCTCATTTGCAAGCTTTTTAAAATTAATATTATTTACCGTTCATTTGAGTGGGGCAGTGCTCATTTTGAACAGAAAAAGCAAGCATTTTTCAAAAGTGCGCCCTTTTCCTCCACTGACTAAAGCATGAAAATGTGGATATATATATATATATATATATATATATATATATATATATATATTTTAAAGTGCACCTTTTTTCAGTGCGCACTCTTCTAATACAAATGCACGTTTGGGAATCGGCGAACGTTTTCGGAGAACGTGCGCTCCTTTTCGCGTTTGCATTCGGGGTTGCGAACGGGGCATTAATTCCGAGTGCTTTGTGAAATGAAGCAAAATTCTCATACATGCCCTACAAAAAACATCGGTGCCAGCCATAAACAATTCAACTGATGCATTATGGAGCCTGCCGTATGCCATCAAATGCTTGCGAACAGAGGACAGTTTTAACCCGGCACCAAAGATATGACATTTCTGGTGCCAGGTGGGCCCTGCTGAGAGTGTTCCATAATTTGGGGGGCCACCACCGAAAAGACCCTCTCCTTGTTGCCGTCCTCCAAGATGTTTGCTCCAGAACAATGCTACGTCTTGGGCTTCCTGTTGTGTGTGTGGATGGGGTGGGGAAAGAAATGGTCTCCTCCCAGCCCTAAAAATAAGAAGTGTGGGAAAGGATCACCACCATTGCCATCACACTGGTAAGATGGTCCCAGAAAAGTTTTGAATAATCCCTCCCAAATCAAACCCAACAGAGATGTTATTTACATCTCTGTCCCACTTTTCTGGCCAAACATCCCCCCCCCCTCGCCGCCGCACACAATTCTCATGAATCAGGTTTCTAGCATCAAAACACAGTGAGAAAAATAAAAACCAGCAACAATTAAGTTGAGCTGGACCAAGACAATCGAGCTGGACCGCAGTGTGGGTGGCGCAGGAGGCAAAACCTCTGTCAATCAATCAGACTTGTTTTTCAAACTGACAGCGGTCAATCTAAAGCGGGGAGGGGCCATGGTACAGAGGAAGGTTTAGGCCAGACTTGGAACACAGAAACCTGCCTTCTACTGGATCAGACCCTTGGTCCATCCAGCTCTGAATTTCCTACACTGACTGACAGTGGCTGTCCAAGATTTCAAACCCGGGGTCTTTCCGGGTTCTGCTTGAAGATGCCGGGCACTGACCCTCAGCTCTTAACCCTGACCTTCAGCTCTCAAGGGAGCCAGTGTGGTGTAGTGGTTAGAGCGCTGGACTGGCGAGTCCCAGCTTCAAGTCCCCGCTGGGCCACGAAGCTCACTGGAGGACCTTGTGGCCGGTCCCTGACTCTCAGCCTCGCCTACCTCACAGGGTTGTTGTGAGGATAAAACGGAGCGGAGGAGGGGGGACCCATGTAAGCCACCTTGGGTTCCTTGCAAGAGGGGGCGAAAGGCAGGCTATAAATGTGATAATAAATAAATAAAACTCCCTGTTCGGAGGCCTTCTGCCTTTTCTCGGGGGGGAGACAGCAGGGAGGGCGTTTGTTTTCTTTGCAAACCCTGTTTCCTGAGAGCAGCCCATGGGCCACTCTGGCAAGCAGGTTGCTAGCCTAGATGGCCGCTTGTGCCAATCCAGCAGGCCTCTGACCATGCGGTGGTGACGGAACCAGTTCTGCCACTCTCCGGACGTCAGTGTGTGTGTGTGGGGGGGGGTTGTTGCCCGTCCTCCAGAATCTGATGCGGTACCGAGCGCACTCGCCTCATCCTTGCCACATTTCTTGCTTTTCTCTCTCTCTGCCTCTCTCTCTCTCTCTGCCTCTCTCTCTCTCTCCTCTCCATTTGATGTCGAGGAGAGCTGTCTGCCACTCGGGCGCGTCTCGACCAAGAAGGGATCAGAACTTTCAGCGAGCGTTCGGCGCCGCTCCTTTGATCCATGTCCCGAGGCCGGCTCGACGGCAGAAAGGGAGGGGGGAACCGCAGAGACAAAACGAGTCACTCAAAGTGATTCCTGACAACTGTCTCCTTGCGATAAGGAAGCACTGCGTGTCTTGGGTTTCTTCTCCCCCCACACCAGCAACATCCACCCACCCTCTCTCGTTTTAATACCTTCTCCTCCGTCTCTCCGTAAGAAGCGGAGTCGCTTTAAACCGAGGAGAGGAACCGACGAGCCTCTTTTTTTTCTTTTTGCAAGCGAGCGCCTCGAGTGCCTCGTCTCACCTGCCTGCCGCTTTTCTTTCTCTTCCTTTTTTTTAAAAAAAATATATATATTCCCCGCTACCACCTCCCTGCCTCATTCTCTTTCTCCTGTGTAATGCGCTGTGTCGGATGCTGCCAGTTAACTCAGTGCCGCCTTAATTATGCGCAGGGGGGAGAGAAAAGAAAAGTCCCGCTAGATGTGCAGGCGGCTGAGATGCTCCTGCCGTTATTATCTTCAACCCCTATCCGCAGGGAAACACCTCCATTCAAAGGGAAGTTTAGTAAAGAGAGAAGAGAAGAAAGGAAAGTGGGGGGAAACTCTGTACATTATCTTGCAATGACCAGTCCTTTTGCAACCCAGTAGGACAGGCGTCCGTTATTGTTACGCTGTTATCTTTTGGACAGGCAATAAGTTTGCCTGGGTGTAGCAGATCCCCTCGATGGATTGTTGCTGCCTCTTCTCCCAAGTGGGGAGTCATTTTTCCTCCCATTGTTGGGCCCGTTGCACTGTCAAAACCGGTAGGCCGGAGCAAACAATTCCTTCACTGCCATCTCGAAATTGTGTCAGGCCGTTCAGAGTTTTAGAAAAGAAATCCCGAGGATGGATATTTTTGTTTTTATTTTGAAATGTAGTCTTGTACCACTGCCACTTCAGCAGCCATTCGGGGTGGGGGTGGGGGGTAAAATGAGGTTAAAATGTCCACCCATTCAGAGTGAGGGCAGGAAAGCACTGCCCTCACTCTGAATTGGCTTTGTGGCACAGATGGGGGTGGATTTTGTTCGACTGGCCTTTTTAAAGCAAACTCATTCGTACTTATACGTGAATCGGAACACAGTTTTCCTTCGGACAGCGCACTTCTCAACATTTTACAATGTGGGTTAAACTTTTTCCGGTGCTCCAACCGGCTGCCATTTTCATGGGTCCAGCTGCTATTTTAATATCCCCCCCAAAATGCCCCGGATGTTATGCCAGGTGCATTTCTCGGACTTCAAATGCCGAGCAGAAACTCATCACGCCACTGCGGTCTGCTGCCGGGTAAGACCGCCAGCCAGGGCCCATCACGGAAATATCGGGACCGCCAGGGGGGGCACTTTTCCTGCCTTCTCCTCAAATCTGCAGCCAGCCCTGGATCCATTGTGTCTCCAGGTAGAGCTGGAAGAGACCCCGATCTGAAAACCTGGAAAGCCGCTGCCGGTCAGCACAGATTGGCTCCAGGTTTGGGGGGGGGCACTTGGGGGGGGCACCCTCCATGGGCCCCCCTCCCTCAGCGAGTCTGCCTTTTTACCGCCATGGTCAGCAGCTGCCCTTGCTCCTCATCCTCTTCCTCTCATCATGGCCACCGCTTGCGTGCCTGACAGGCGGAGGGCCAGGGAGCGAGTAGGCCGCGGCATCTCCCACTCCTCCTCCTCACCACCTCTGTTGACTGGGCCAGAGCGAGAGGCAAACTGAAGAAGTTGGTTGGCAGGTGTCTGAAAATGCCCACCCTTGATGCCAGCCCTGACATTAAGCTAGATGGACCAAGGGTCTGACTCAGTATAAGGCAGCTTCCTGTGTTCCTCTTTAAACCCCACCCCTTTATTCGTCAGCATCATGAGGGCTAGTAGAATCTGACTTCATTTTTAGGGGAAGTGCCATAGTTCAGTGGGTAGAGCTTTGATTGTAGAAGGTCCCAGGTTCAACCCCCCCCCCCCGGCATCTCCAGGTAGGGATGGGCAAACTCCTGCCTGAAACCCTGGGGAGCCGCTGCTGCCAGTCAGTGTGGCCTAGATGGACCAGGGGAGGCCGGTGACGCCTATTTTGGTGGGGCGCCTAATCCATTGCAGGTTTTCTTTGGGGCTTTATAGGAGCTATCCATGGTGCTGAGCTCCATCCCCCCCCCCAGAATAGGTTCACCACCATGGAGCACCGTGGATAGCTCCTACAAAGCTACAAAGAAAACCTGCAATGGATTAGGAGCCCCGCCGAAATAGGAGTCACCAGCCTCCGCTGGGTGTAAGGCAACTGCCGAGGATCCTATAATCATCAAGCCAAGGCTCTTCTCTGAATGCCCCCTGCATCTCGAATCCTGACATTGTCTACGAGGGACAGGGCCTTTTCAGTGGTGCCCCCTCCCCACGTCGTCCAATGCCCTCCCCAGAGAGGTTCACCTGGCACCCATATTGCTGTCTTTTCAGTATCGGGCAAAGACTTCCATTCTCCCAGGCTCTTCGGCAGCTTCCTACATTTTCCAGATGATGCCACATCATCTTAATGCGTCTCCAGTATGGATATTGTTACATCCGTGCGACAGTTAGGACAACAATACCGCCAGCCGGCCCTACGTGGCCGTTTTGAGCATTCTGTGTGATTTGATATCTAGGTGTGCGACAGCTACGACTGGTGGTGGGTTTACCCTTCAATTCGATGTTCTCCTTTTAGTGGATTTGTTTGAGTGTCTGCATTCAATTGTGTACTTGTTCCAGCTAGTTTTAGGATGCAAACCTCTGCGTGTTTTGATGGGGGCGGAAAAGTCCAGCACTCCCCAGTCAGCATCATAGGGCTCCTTTTCTGTAGGACTTTTTGGTCGGACTTTTTTCTGTCTGAAGACGCATAGGCTTGCCCCCTTAAACTGTAAAATGGCATGCCACCCAGAGAACGCAAGCGATGCAGGCGCATCCGACAAATATAGCAAATAAGCGATCGATAATCTGCCGATGCAGTGTCTCTGACCCCGTCACATTTCCAGCTTCCCTTTCGGTCGGGACCAACTTCCATATCCAGACGGCACAAGGACCATGGGCCGTATCCAATGTTTGCCCTAGTTAAAGTGGACCCATCGACATGAAAGGGACTAAAGTGAGACTGAACGTTGGATACAACCCCTTGCACACTGATTGCACAAATATTTATTTATTTATTTATTTATTATTTGCATTTATTTATCGCCCATCTGGCCAGCAAACCGGCCACCCTGGGCGATGTACAGAAGATAAAACAGAATAAAATACATTAAAACATTTTTCTCCATTAAAATAATTAAAACAGTATAAAATTTTAAAATCTTAGCCCACCCCACATTCCCGCCTGAATAGCCAAGTTTTTAATGAGCGGCGGAAGCTCAGCAGAGAGGGGGCATGGCGGAGGTCACTCGGGAGAGAGTTCCATAGTACGGGGGCTGCCACAGAGAAGGCCCTCTTCCTCGTCCCGACCAGTCTAGCTGCTCTGGCTGAAGGGGCAAGGAGAAGGCCGCCTGTGGCAGATCTTGTTAATAACAAATTCTCCCCGGTTTTGAGGTTCGCTTCCTCTCCTTCGCTTCCGTGGCTTGGCTCGCTCAGAAAGAACGGTTCCACTTGACGGCCGTTGCACACCAGCCCCAAGTATCCCATGTGTTGGGGGGGCGGGGAAACACCATCAAAACCCACACCCCATGGTTTCTGCCTTTGGGCATAAGAACTCGTTGAAAGGTGGAAAGAACTAAGCACACACACACACCATTACCCTTTTTTTTTTTTAAAGAATTGTAAACCTCTGGTTGAAATCATTAGACTTATTGTATCGGCTGCTGCAAAGTCAAATTCCATTAGTGTGTTGGAAAAAGCTAGGTGAGGGCTGAGTGAGATACTGGAAAAGTTAGCAAAGAGGTGGTGTGTGTGTGGGAGAGAGAGGATATATCCCTTCCTCAATGCCCCCTCCCTTTCTAGAACCGCACTGCACTTCGCTGATAAACAGGAAATATCGGGGAACGGGATTTCCGCATTATCTGAGCGCGGCAGAAAATCAAAATTTCAGTCTAAATCCAACGAGACGAGGCTCTAAGCCCCTCTGCCTGATACGGCCGGCCCCTGCCAGAGAGAGGGAGAGGCTCGGGGGGGGGGACGACGTAGTATTTCTGCATTTCAGAAAGAGGGGGACGAAGACGAAGATGATGCCATGCAGTCAGGAGGGGGTGGGCGAGGAGGGATCCGTCTCTGCGTACGTCGCAGGTGAGAAAGGACAGGGCCGCATAGTTTGTTTTCATTTTCTTTTGTGGCGGGGGGGGGGGGGGCATCAAGCTTTTTTTGGATCGGGACGTTTCTCTGAGAGGTATCGGGGTCGGGAGCATAAGGCAGCCCCGTATCGGAGGAACTTTTTGCTGTGGCTTTCTCCCCACCCACCCCCCAGGGAGGGGGAGGGTTGGGTTGGCACTTGGGATTCTCAACCACCACTCAGGAGAGGTCGGTGAACCTTTAATTGCTGCTTTCCATGCGCAGCTGAGCACAATAACCTAGGTCTGTATGAAAAGAGCCACAGGAGGGCTGGCGAACCCCAACGCGAGCAAAACATACATTCACGTTGCCTTGAACGCATCTCCCCGTGTGGTACAGCGGGCCTTTTGGGGATGTGTTTGGTGTTGTTGTTTTTTAATTGATAGATTGATTGTGCCCAAAAAATGGCACTCAAGGTGGCTTACAAAACAAACAATTTAAAATAGATTAAAACACTAAAACCATTAAAAACACAATTATTGAGGGTTCATCTTTAGGTTCATACCTTGGTCTGAGAGTGCTGGAGACCTTCAAGAGCATTTCTCTCCCATACTACTGACCTCTCCTTGTTAGTTAGTTAAAGTCATCAGGGGAGGCCTTTGGGCTGGATTTTGGCGTTTGCCGGGAGGAGGTCAGAGACAGTGTGGAGCGGAGCCCTCTCCGTGGTGGCCCCTGCTTTGTGGATCATGCTGCCAGGGGAGGCTGGGGACGCCTCTGCCAGTGGGGCTCCTTATCCAGTGCAGCTTTTATTCTGAGCTTTATAGGTGCTCCAGCTCTATTTGGGGGGGGTGAAGTGCAGCACCATGGATAGCTCCTATAAAGCTCAGAATGAACGCTGCAATGGATAAGGAGCCCGACTGACAGAGGCGGCACCAGCCATGAGATGCAACGAATGCCGCTACCATAGGCAGCTTTAACAGGGGGATTGGGCAACTCCAGAGGGAGAGAGGAGAGATCTATCAAGGCCTACATCATCCCCTTCCGCCAGGGCCATCGGGAGGGATCATCTGAAACATCTGGAGGATGGCCAAGTTGGGGGAGGCTGGTACTGGAGGATGGTGGGTCATGGGTTGGCTTGGTTGGAGCAGAGATGGGCGCGAATCAGCTGGGCATCGTTGACGCTGGTTGACTGCCCCGATGATGCTCAGCCGATGAGTGTGGAAAAGGCCGTGCCTGCTGTGAGTTATGCCCCTTGCTGCTGGCCCCGGCCATGAACGTTTAACACTTGGCTTCCCGCCTGTAATCATAAACGAGATGCGTGTGTCTGTCCGTCCGTCCGTCCGTCCGTCCGTCCGTGCCAAAGCTCCGAGACCATGAAACCTAGACATCTGAAACATGGCACGAGTGCCAAGGGGGGACCGTAGGGATCATGTGCACCTCGGGGCGATTTTGTTTTTTTAAAAGGCATTCATCCATGTTGGTTAAACGTGACCGGGTGGATGAAGCGTGCGGTGCCATCTCCATCCACTAGGGGTCAGGCTGCCTCAACCGGCACATGGGCTTTGCAGTGCGCACGGGTCGCAGCCCGGGGAGATGACTAGGCCGGGGGACAGAGTTAGACGTCTGCCCCCCCTACCCTCTGCTGTGGAGCAGCCCCCCCCTTGGGGGAATTGAGTTGACAGACCCCCTCCTTTAGGCGGCTATAGGGGTACACCATGGCAGGGGCCATGCCTCGGGGTGCCAGTGGGCGTGCCTTCGCTCAGACGGAGCGGCTGCAACATGTCCAGCCTTAAAAGGGTTGTAAGTTTGCTGGAAGGCTTCTCTGTATCAGACAAAGGGCTGTTCCAATCTGGGTCCATTTGCTAGTTCTCTATAATAAAAAAAAATCCTTTATTTGTTTTTTTGCAATAAGGAACTCCTTTGCTGAGGGAACTGCACTGGCTGCCTGTTCGCTACTGGGCCAGGTTTAAGGTTCTGGTACTTGTGTACAAAGCCCGAGACAACTTGGGACCAGGATACCTGAGTGAGCGCCGCCTCCCGTACCAACCGGCTCAGTCACTGAGGCCCTTGGAGGACGTTCTCCTGGTGGTTTCGCATGGACCTATATGGCCCGATCGGAGTCCACCAGGAGAAGAGCCTTCAGCGTGGTGGCCCCCTTTCTCTGGAACTCCCCGCCTCTGTAGGTCAGGCAGGCTCCGACACTGTGTCGCTCTCGGCGCCTGCTGAAGACATCTTTGTTCCGGGCAGCCTTCCTTGCCGACCAGCCACGGTCTTAATGTTACCTTGTTTTTAATGCATTGTTTTTATATATTTTTATCTGGGTTTTTTTTTTTTACCTTTTGATGGTTCACCGCTCTGCAATCCGCTTCTATATGGTGCAGTATACATATACTGTAAGTAAATAAGTACATAAATCATGCCGTTGGCTCTGGAACAAATAAACGACGGAAGGTAAGCCCTTTTTCGGCTGGCCATCCGGGACCCCTTGGGGTCACTTCTCGTCGCATCCCTGTGTCGTTAGCAGGCGGTGCCCCCTGCGCGTCTACCTAAACGTCCCCCCCCGCTCCTCCATCCTTCGGCCGACCCTTTCCCGTGCCTCTCGACCTTTGGTTTACCCTCTTGCTGCGTATTTCACCCACGATCGCCACCACCAAGAGCCTCCGTCAAAGGGGCGTCGAGAGACGCAACCTCGTCTGGCGAGCGGGGTAGGGAGGAGGGTGAGAGGTGGAAGGTCATTCGGCAGCAAGTGTTTCCGTTTAGTTCCAGATGCCAGCCTGACAGGTGCGGCCCTCTTGATTAATTCCCAGTTCTCCCCATAATGTTCCTTCCAGTGTAGCCCAGACAAAAGCGGCAGAGAGCCTTGGCGCTGGGACACACAGATTGCACATACGCACGCGCGCGCGTGCGCATGTGCGCATCAGGTGCGGGGGATTGTGGCCGGCGCACTTGTTCTGCTGATCTGGGATCTGGGTTCGAATCTTCCGTTTTGGGTGCAGAGCTTGGGCAAAGTGCTCTCGCTGAACCTACCTCTCTGCCGGGAGAAGGTCTCCCGGCATCAGTTGTGATGTCACATTCCAGCACTGGGCAATATTTTTTATTTATGCCTGTAGTTCTCAATGACAAGGGCGAGTTTGTTTCTTTAACCACCTTGCCGAATGCTTGGCTTGTGGTTTTCTTCTGCATTTTTATGTATTTCCGGGACTGTTGTCCGCTAACCTGTTCTGCCCTGTTCACTGTACTCCACCCTGAGCTTTATAGTGAAGGGCAGCCTGGATATTTCCTCATGAAAGGAATGATTCCATCAAGTGGCCTACCTCGCCAGGTTGTTGGGAAGATTTTTTTAAAACTGGGGCAAGCTTCTTTACACCACCACCCCCTAAGCTGATGTGCAGTTCACATGTGTGTAAGAGGAAAACCCTTTAGAACACTGTTCTCCAACCTTGGGTCCCCAGATGTTTTTTGACCTACAACTCCCAGCATGCCCCAGCCAGCATAGCTGGCTGGGGCATGCTGGGAGTTGTTGGCCAAAAACATCTGGGGACCCAAGGTTGGAGAACACTACTCTGGAACAAGGGCATCGAAACTCTTTCAGTCCAAGGGCCGAATCCAGTTTTAGATAAGCTCTTGGGGGGCACAGTTTAGTGGTCGGCCAGGCCAAAGGGACATGGTCAAAAATACCAGTATATTTATTTGTATTATTATATTTATATCCCACCTTGTTTCCGGCAAGGAACCCAAGGCAGCTTACATAATCCTTCTCCTCTCTATTTTATCCTCATAACAGCCCTGTGAGGTAGGTCAGGCCGAGACTCAGTGATTGGCCCAAAGCCACCCAGTGAGCTTCTATATTGTAGCTTAAAGCTCTTACTGCGGGTGACTAAGCCTTAAGAGAGGCATTTCAAACTTTTAGAATTGGGTAAAAACTTAAATGTTTGCTGGCAAACCCCCGAAAGCTTGGCAGCTGGAAGAAAGGGGGTGGAGCCAGGGGGAAGGGGCGTGGCGATCTAGGAAAACCCAGAGGTCTGGTTTGGGGCTTGCAGGCAGGCTACATGTGGCCTGCGGACTTCTTCAGCTTCAATACCCTTGCTTTAGAAGGAACCTCTAGAAATGAACTCGGTGTGCGTGTCTCTGCGGGTGTGTTATTCGAGGCAGATACGATGATGCGAGGCAGAGTGAGGCGGTGACCTCGGGCGTCAGAAGCTGGGAGGTGGCAGCAGCCCACCTGGCCTTTTCCAGCCTCCTGAGTCAATACCTCAGCGGTCGTGAGTTTTGCTTGTCGCTGGACTGGGCTGACTGGCTATCTCGCCCAGTTGCCATCTCCCCCTGCAGGCAACGGAGGCCGGCAGCTCCGATGTCAGTGGGGCGGTGTATCCACCCCGGGCTTCAGTCTGAACTTTTAAGGAGCTATCCATGGTGCTGAACCCCATCCCCCAAACTAGGTGCAGTGCCACGGGTAGTTCCTTTAAAGTTCAGACTGAAACCCGGAGTGGATACAACGCCCCACTGACATCGGAGGCACCAGCCAGCGCTACCGGTGCATCACAGACCGCACCATTGGGAACGACCCCTGAATGAGCAAGCTTACAGAGAAGGAGCCAGCCTGGGCCACGAACCCCAGCAAGCTTCACACGCTCACCTGCCTTGCTTTGCTTATTGGACCCCGTGTGGCTCACCTGGCACCTTTACTAACGTCCTCCAGGCACCAGGCAAAGAAATATCTGTGGGGGCTGAGCCTGTTCAGCAGCGGGCAAAGAGTGTTTCCTGAATGTTGGAGTGGGCGGAAACCGGTGGGGGGTGGAATGGTGTGTCCTGGAAATGGGCGCGACTGGCTGGCTGGCTGGCTAAAAAAACCCGGCACAGAAACGCTTCACACCGTCGCATTTTGTTGTAGTGCTGTACAGTATCACATTAGCAAGAAAATGTATTTCTTTCCTCTCTTCCATTTCTTCTTTCCTTCCTATCTTGAGTGATTCTGACTTTATTGTGTCCCGTAGTTGACACCTTGACCTCCTTTCCTCCTCCCTGTATCTTCCTTCTTCCCTTGCCCCGAACTAAGATTCCAAGCTTGAGGACTGGGAGCTTATTCATGTGCCTTTACTAAACACACAGCACCTGGCACGCATATGAGGCATTTAATAACTGCAGGATGTTACTCACGACGGCACACTCCTGCTCAGCTGGATAGGTTGGGGACAGCGGTGTTTATTCATTTATTTATTCATTCTATTTATTTTATTTATCTATTCTATTTATACCCCGCCTTTTTTCCTGCAAGGAACCCAAGGCGGCTTACATGATCCTCCTCCTCTCCGGTTTATCCTCACAACAACCCTGTGAGGTAGGTTAGGCTGAGAGTCAGGGACTGTCCCAAAGTCACCCAGTGAGCTTCATGGCTGAGCGGGGACTCGAACCCGGATCTCCTGAGTCCCAGTCCAACACTCTCACCACTACGCCACACTCATTCTGGCAGTTCCCATAGCCAGACCCCCAAGGAGAGGCCAAAAATGCAAGCAGCGGCGTTGATCCATATCAACAAACCAGTTCTAGCAGTTTTCATCTCCACCAGGAGTGGGTCTTTCTTATTTGTTTATTTATTCATTCATTCATTCCATTTCTATACCGCCCAACAGCTGAAGCTCTCTGTGCGGTTCACAACCATTAAAACCATAAAATACAACCTAAGATGCACTATGAGGGTGTTAAAAGTTTAAAACTACAGTATAAAATGGAAGTAAAACCAAAGTAGGACCTAGCAGCAACACAAAGATTAAAATACAATAACAATAACAACAGTGTGGCATAGTGGTGAGCGTGTTGGACTGGGACTCGGGAGATCCGGGTTCTAGTCCCCGCTCAGCCATGAAGCTCACTGGGTGATTTTGAGCCAGTCGCTGACTCTCAGCCTAACCTACCTCACAGGGTTGTTGTGAGGATAAAAGGGAGGAGTGGAGGAGGAGGATTATGTAAGCCGCCCTGAAGGTGGGGTATAAATATAATAAATAAATAAATAAATAAATAAATTTAAAAACAGATTTTAAAAGCAGAAACTGAAAGGCTGAAATGCCTGGGGAAACAGGAAGGTCTTCACCTGGCACTGGAAAGAGCGCAATGTAGGCGCCCGGTGAGCCTCTCTGGGAAGTTCAGTCCACAATCAGGGTGCCACAACAGAAAAGGCCCTCTTCTTAGTAGCCGCCCACTTCACGTCCTTCTCGCTTCTGCCTTTGGTCAAGCAAATGGGTTTGAATTGCCCATTCAGGACCAGGCCACCCCAAAATACTTTGCATGGCAACGGGGAACAATAGATTGTTGCTGGGGAAAATCCATTTCTCCGCAGGTACTGTATGGAGCTAAGCTCAAAGGGAGCAGGGAAGTCCGAGTGGGGGTGGCAGATGAGGAAAGCATCCCTGCTAGTAAAAAGAAAAAAAAGTCCTGCCGCTTCAGCCCTGGAGAAGCTAGGCCACTCTTGATGGAGTTCCCTCCTCCATCCGTTTCTGCAGATGGAAACAGATCGTGTTGACTCTTGGGGGGGGGGGGAGCTGCTTATAGTTTGCTTGGTGACAGAACGTTCTTCATCTATTTTCACGGGAAGGGGGGGGGAAATATAAGCACACACCCCAGCTGCATCCCATTGTCAATTCAAATATTGTCAGTTTTGCTGATAGCATCTTCTTCCCATCGCTTTGCGGCTTCAGCAGTTGAGTTAGCAGAGGAAGACGAATTTGCAAACAACCCACAAAAAAAAAGTAGACCGCCCTTATCTGCCAGAATCTCTCCCGAGGAAACTGAGTTTGTTAGGTTAAAAAAGAGAAAAGGAGGAAAGGGGAGTCTTGTTTGTGTATTTCTTTCACTCACTCCCCCCCCCCCTCCACACTTTCTATCTCTCTCTTTCCCCTACCAGCGCCTGTTTTAAATGTAAGGCAGCCATGGGCAAATTTTTGCTAATTTTTTTTTTGTGTGTATGCTTTTTATCATCCTGGTGATGTGCCGGCAGCTTTATCCACCGATAAGTGGATTAGTTGTTGAGCTAAACAAAAAAGGTGTTTGACAACTAGGAAGCTCCAAAGAACATATTTTTGTTTTCCAAAGAATGGAGCTGATGTTTTGCATTTGTATTTCCTCCACCACCACCACCCCTCCTTCCTTCTTCTCCAGCATGCCGCAGAGAGGAACAGTTTGTTGCAAATACCAGGAACCAAAAGAGGGAATCTAGCAGCTTTCTTGCACACTTTCTCTGCTGTCCCTCTGGCTACTTCATTTTCAAAAAGGAAAAGCTACCATCTCAAGCTGATATTAATTAATTAATTAATTAATTATATTTATACCCCGCCTTTTTTCCTGCAAGGAACCCAAGGCGGCATACATAATCCTCCTCCTCCATTTTATCCTCACAACAACCCTGTGAGGTAGGTTAGGCTGAG
The DNA here is from genome assembly GCA_021292165.1 of Shinisaurus crocodilurus. Taxonomy (NCBI): domain Eukaryota; kingdom Metazoa; phylum Chordata; class Lepidosauria; order Squamata; family Shinisauridae; genus Shinisaurus; species Shinisaurus crocodilurus. Next base: position 2,899,086 of record JAHFWL010000571.1, on the reverse strand, counting down.
AGTCAGGGACTGGCCCAAAGTCACCCAGTGAGCTTCATGGCCGAGCGGGGACTAGCACTCCAGTCCAGAGCTCTAACTACTAGGCAACACTGGCTCTCTTATAAGCTACTGCTTACAGCAGTAGCTATAGTTTCGCTACAACCCCGGAGGAAACTAAGACAGGCGACTTATAACGGTATCTCGTAGGGGTGGACAAATGTGTAAGTTTCGGTTTCTTCTTCTTCCAATCTTCGGTTCGGTTCGTCCCAAACTTTGAGATGCTGGGGGTGGAAGGATGGAGCAAGGGCAAGGGGGCATGGCCTTTTCGGGAACTGGATTGATATTAACCTATGGGCCTGAGGTGTGTTGATCCCCCCTGGTTCAGGGTGTAGAGCAATCCCTCAATGGGGTGCAATCCCTGCGTGATGATGGCCCCCCAAGTAGGAGACGGGGCATTTGTCAGTTTCCCTCAGTTTCTCTCCGTTTCCTGACTGTATATTCATTTTGGCCCATTTCTGCATCAGTTTGCAAATTTGGCCCTCAAAAACGTCTGCATGAAAATTCCGGCCCGCGTCTTCTAATATACGTATTTTTCTGCTCACTTTTCCTAGCACGTGTGCTTTTTGCAGGCAAGCTACGTTGCCCGGATAGAGCGTGTTTTTGTGTGCCGTTGCCCCGAGAATATGCTTTTCCCCGGCGTGCACCGTTTTGTGTGCATTCTTTTGAGTTACGGATTGCATCACCGCATTCCGTAAAGTGCAGAGGTCAGGGTGCACGTGTGCATTCCGGTTCGCCTTATCGAACTCTGATACTGGAGGCAATAAATAGCCGTCAGGACTAGTAGCCACTGATATCTGTCTCCTCTGTGAATTAGTCTACTCTAATCCCATTTGAAAAACTCCCCTTTGAAAGCCGTCCAAGTGGTTGGCCACCACTATGTCTTGCGGCTGTGAATCCCAAAGTTTCACTATAAGGTTTGGGCGGCCGTCGGATCTCTTCCTTCTCAGCTACCAATAGGGACACATGACGGAGTGTTGTTCGCGATCGCTAGGATTCTCCAAATGTCGTCCCACCACCCGTCTTGTGCCTGATTCCTGTTCGTATTTGCGATCGCCACTCATCCCGCGCAAATGGGGAAATTGCGCAAATCCAGCAGCAAGGAAGTGTGAAATCTGCACAAATTTCCCCCACCAATTTTGCACGAATTCCCCCCCCCCCCAAAAAAAATCATTTGTGCAACTTTCCTCTGTAGACTAAAGCAGGGCTGATTCAGTCTACAGGGGGAAATTTGCAGAAGTCAGGAAGTTTGTGCCAATGGAACTGGGGAAGTTGCGCAAATCAAATGCGAGCACATGTTTGGAAATTTGCGAACATTTTCAGCAGATCCTTGCTTGCGTTCCGGGCTTGAAACAGGGCATGCTCACATGTTTTGCAAGCAGAAATGAAATTCGTATACATCCCCCCGCTCCTGTTTTCTGTGCCCTGGCTCAACGCTGGGAGACACAAAGAAATCAAAGGCCTTTCTCCCCAGTAGGCAAAGCAGCTCTTTGCCTTGACACCAGGTAATCCTAACCAATCCACACACAATCTGGGCCTGTGTTACAGCCTGGGCCTGCTGGGTTAAGAGCCATTTGCAGGAAGTTCTAGACTAAAAGGAGTGCAGTCGTGATGCCTAGTTTAAAACCGAGAACAGCTTTGTTTCAAGACCGGTACAAAACCTCTTTCCACCTAAGGGCATAGCTAAAATGATGGAACTCACTTCTACAAGATGGAGTGATGGCCACCAATCTGGAGGGCTCTAAAAGGGGATTGGACAAATTCATGGAGAAGGAGAAGGCTATCCATGGCTACAAGTAGTCCTAATGGCTATATGCTACCTCCAGTCTCAGAGGCAGTATACCTGTGCACACCAGTTGCTGGGGAACATGGGTGGGAGGGTACTGTTGCCCTCATGTCCTGCTTGTGGGTTTCCCATTGGAGCAGCTGGTTGGCCACTGTGTGAACAGAATGCTGAACTAGATGGACCCTTGGCCTGACCCAGCATGGCTCTGCTTATGTTCTTATGTTCTTATTCCATCTTGGAGAATCTTTCATGGGGCTGCGTTCCAGTATTGGCTAGGGCCATCGGCAACAGAGGCGAGGCCGAAAGCCAAAAATGCCAACGTCTTTTCACTTGAACCTCTTACTGCCAGTGTCTGTTTTTATTCCCTCGTTGTGAGTTTTTAATTGTGTTTTATTTATTTATTTATTTATTTTTAATTTTTTTAATGAATACAACAACAAAAAATACAACATAAACATTGTGCACCCCCCCCCCACCTCTTGGGACCAAGTTATATTTCTCACCCCAATTTTCTTCTTTTGTGTGTGTGTGTGTGTGTGTGTGTTTAATTGTGTTTTAATGCATTGGTTTTATTATTGTTTTAATCAAGTTTCATTTATGCTTGCAAGCCGCCTTGAGCTCCATTTTTTTCTTGGCAGAAAGGTAGGGTGCAAAGAGATCGATAGATAAATGAATAGATAAATGAAATATTAGATAAATAAAATAAATAAGCCCTAGGAGAGTCGTTTCATCTTTTCCAAAGGAGGGGGAGCTGCACAAAAGCTGGGGAAACCACCAAATGATTGGTGGTTGGGGGGGAAGGGGGCGTGGCCATCTTTGGAACCCCAGAGGGCCGCACTGGGATCCCGGGAGGGCCGCATGTGACACTCATTCCGGAGGTTCCGCACCCCTGTTTTGAGAGGCCTTCGAACCAAGTGTCACTCCCTCCGCCTTCGACTGAAAGGAGCAGAAATTACGGGCTGAGGAGTGGAAGCAAGGCGGGGGGGGGGGAGACCAACAACAACAACCAAAAAAAGAAAACATATAAAATGTCCCCAGCTGGCACTTTGTGGCTTCTGGAGTGAGCCTGAAGGCTCCAGCTGAGAGCTATTTCACTATTTATCTACATGTAATTATTGCTATGAGGTGCAGACATTAACACTGTCAAGAGCAATTTACCCTGACATTTTTCACTTGCTCTATAGCCTGATATTCCCCCCCCAGACCCCCTCCTTCTATTCTCTCTCTCTCTCCCTTTCTCTCTCGCACATGGTTAAGTATGGTGGTGCAAAAGTCTTGGCAAGCCCAGGGATTGTCCTCCTCTCATCTACGTGGCCCCTTCGCAACTCATTAAACTCTGAAATTTAATTCTGTCTAAGAGAGAGAGAGAGAGAGAGCGCCTGGAAGAACTTTTTGCCTTCCTGTACCGCTTTAACCTTCTCTTTTCTTCTCCCCCCCCCGACCCCCTCCCACAATGATGCTACAGCTGAAGTATTTCCATTTGACACAGACTGAATTTACCGGTTGCTGCTCTTTCAATTGGAATGCAATCTTCGGCATTAACCTTTGCTTGCGGGGCTGCCTTTCAGAAACGCGGCTGGGCCGCTTTGCACCCGCGCAGCTGAACGTTGCCATATTGGACGAGGCCGGCCTTTGGAAACCCGAGCGCTCGAGTCGCGCCGTTCCCTCTTTAGAGGCCGGCGCGCCTTCCCTTGCGTCCAGCCTCGATTCCGTAACTCGTCTGAGCGGTGTGACACTTTAAATTAAGGCTCAGGGCCCAGGCTTGCCTCCTGATTTAACGAGACAGTTATTGTATGTTCCCTAATAAATATCAATTGCCCGTTCGGGGCGCGTTTGCGGCAATGTGACGGCGAAACCGACCGTGACGGGGCCTTCCATTCGTCGCCAATATGTTGCGTGTAATCCATGGTTATTTTCGGCGATTACTCTGCGGAGGACAGAATCCCCGAGAAGCCAGTGGGTCGCTCGTTTGTCGTGGAGAAAGCCGGGATGAAGCGGGGAGACTGATACAGTCACGAGGATGGTTAGTATCTCCTGTTAGACCGACATAGAGTAGGCCCATTGAAATGAATGGGGCCCGTTCATTTCAGGGCGTCTACTTTATGTAGGACTACCATTAGATGCTCTCCAAGATTTTTTGGGTTTTAGTAGTGTTGGTCCAAACTGGTGGATCCCATTTTGGCAATGGGGGGCGGGGATTTCAAGACAACTCTGGCCCAGACAACTTTGGCAGTGAGAAGGAGGAGCAGGAGATGCCACCACGGCCGACTTGCACCCTGGTCCTCTACCTGTCCAGCAAGCAAGCAGTGAGGAAGAGGAGGGGCAAGGCCAGCTGGTGGCGATGGCTGTGAGAAGGTCGACTCGCTGAGGGAGGGGGGCCCCCGTTGAGGGAGTCTTGCTGAAGGACCCCCAGAAACATGGAGCCACCAGCAGTGCCCCTGTGATTGAAACTTAGCTGATGCTTACAGAGGATGCTTGCAGAGGATGGCGTCTGCCTACCAGAAGCCTCTGAGAACACCTCAGGTGTCGTCGTCACCGTCCTCTCATGGCACACATTTTTCGGACTATTTGGCTTGGGCCTCAGATGAAGAGGCCCCGTCGAGCATTCTCTGCTGTGCCGCTTGCATTGTGGGTGCGTCGTGCTCAGTTGACACCCAAACCAACCCTCCGGGTTTTTTCTCCGCTGATCCTCCTTGGCTCAGAAACGGCCTCCTGTTCGAAGAAGAGCCACCTTGTTCGCATTGAGCGGGGCCCACGATCTAGTAGACACGACGCAAAAGGAAGAAGGAACGTGGAGGGGAGAGGAAAGCAAGCGGCAGCAGCTCCTCCTCTGGGCCAACCGATGAGGCTGGCTTGGTCTTCTCTGTGCTGCTCTTCCTGGGACACCGAGGTCCATCCTCCCGGCGGGCAGCATTTTGTTGTTTTTGTCTTTAACAACAGCTTTATGGAAGGCTGTGGCTGCTGTGTGAGATGGCTTGGATTCAGACATAGTCATCCTTAGAGTAGACCCATTGAAATCCATGATGGGGCTTTAGCTCGTTGCAGCTGACGAGTCCTGTCAATTTCAGTGGCTGTGGCTAAGGCCGCACATAGCTTTCGCTTCTCTGCCATGCTTGTCCTAAACGCCCAAGATGCTCTCCGCAGGCCGTTGTCGTGTGCCCTCCGTCGTTCCGTGTTGCGCAGGCCCAGCCCAATGAACCTGCCCTCGGATGCCGCCGTCCGTTGCGCACTTGCGCGAGTGGCTGCCCCGGACCAGGCCTCCTTCCTTCCGACAGATCCACGGCATCGGCCGGTGGTGTTATTCCCACGTGGCAGGGCCGCTGCCGCTTTCCTCACGAGGGAATCCGTGGCAGGAGTGCCGTTTGAGCGGGAGCCTTCCTAGAATCCTTGGGCCGGATTGGTGCTTGGATCCACCTTTCTCCGTGTTCCGGGAAGCCTCCTCTGCTCCCCAACCACCGCTGTAATGGTTACTTTGTTTTCAATTTGTTGTTTTTGTTTCTTTTATCTGTTTTTGTCTTACTGTTCACCGCTCCAGAATCTACTTGGATATAATGGAGTGGTATACAAATACGGAGGAGGAGGAGGAGGAGGAGCAGGAGCAGGAGCAGGAGCAGGAGCAGGAGCAGGAGCAGGAGCAGGAGCAGGAGCAGGAGCAGGAGCAGGAGCAGGAGCAGGAGACAGAGAGCCATCCAGACTCCCCTTGAAGGCCTCCATCAAGCAAGAGGCCCCCCCCTCACAAATAGCTGGTTCTGTTGTTGAACTGGGAACTCCCATCAATGCAGGAGGTGTTTGGCTCCCCATCTCTTGGTAGCAGTAAATTTTGGAGCGCAGGTGTTCATTGTGGCAGTCCCCATAGCCACACTTCCCGGGAGAGGGCGAAAATGCAGGCTTGTTCATCCAGATCGACGAACCAAATCGAGCCGTTTCCATTTCCACCAGGAACAGGGCTTTTGTCACGTTCATGGGTCTAGATTGCCCCATTCGAGACCAGGCCACCCCTCCAAAAAAATAAATAAAATACTTTGCGTTACAACAGGGAACGATACACTGTCGGCTGGGAAAATCCATTTCTCCCCCCAGCCACTGTGAGAATTGCAGCTTAGCTCAGGGGGAGCAGAGATCTCTGGGGGTGGGGGGTGACAGATCACATCATAGTCCCTGCTTATGAAAAAAAGTGCCAGTGTTGCGCCCCTGCGAGCCCCGGTTCTGCTACGCCACTGCTTGTGGCTTGTTCGAGGTCAGCCTTCTCCAATTTGGTGTCCTCCAGAGATTTTGGACAACTACACCCATCAGCCCCTGCCAGCATGGCCAATGGTCAGGGTTGATGGGGGGTTCTAGTCAAAACCATCTGCAGGGGACCTCAGGTTACCAATCGGGATGGATTTGGGGTTCCATTTTGGTTTCTCTCGGCATCTCATTTTTCCAGTCTTGAATGCAATTCATCCCAAAATTTCCAGCCTTAAGTTTGTTCCATACTGAACTTTGAGAATTGTGTTTTGCTTTTGCTTTTTTGTTAAACCTTTGCATGAAAATCCATAACTGTTTTGGGGTGCATTTCCTAATATGTCCATCTCTGTACGCAATTTTGCATCACATAACATTTTTCCCCCAAGCAAATTTCCAAACAGAATGCATCATTGAACATTATTTCTACTATAAATAAGAATTCTTATTATATTATATTATTTATTTCATTTCTACACCACCAAAGCTCTCAGAGAGCCAAAGCTCTCTGGGCGGTTCACATCAATTCTCAAAATGTAAAACACAGATACCAAAAAATACAGCATAAAATTTTGATATACAAAAGTTAAAACAGTTTAAACAGCTAAAACAATTTCAATTTTTTTTAAAAAATAGACCTGTTAAAACAGCTGGCATGTCCCATCGTAGGCCATTAAATGCCTGGGAGTAGAGGGCAGTCTTAACCTGACACTGAAAAGATGACAGAGTTGGCACCAGGCTGGCCTCAGTGGGGAGATGGTTCTGAAATTTGGGGGCCACCACTGAGAAGGCCTTCTCCCTTCTTGCCATAATTCGAGCCTCCATTGGAGATGGTACTTAGAGAAAGGCCTCAGAGGTAGTTCATAGTGTCCATGAAGATTCAGGTCATGTAGATGCCTTTTATGGTGCACTTTGCCTAATATATGCATTTTTTAATTGGAAACCTCCATTGCAAAATTCAGAGAATTGCGAACGACGAAAGATAGCCACGTTTCAGCTCGCGTATTAGTTCGGTGGTGTGAAATTTTGTAAGTTCGCATTTAAAAATGCAAACCCAGCCAATTTTTCTTCCCCCTCCCCAGTCCCAAATCGCCGACCCCTGCTCTAACCACTACGCCGCACTGCCTCTGGAAGGGCCTAGGTGGCTTGTGTGCTCTGGTGTGCTTTCCCCGCCGCTTAAGGAGCAGCCGTCCACGTTGTCACCGCTGGCGGGACTTAACGTTTCCTGAGTTCTGGCAGCTTGTTTATACGGATGTTAATCACCTTTTTCTGTCCCCATCTTGTGACTGGCCAGTTGCTGCCACAGCCAATCTATCTCCTAATCTCCGTCAATTAATGAGGAACACTTTATTCCCCTCTCTGCCCGCCCCACCAACGAGCGCGCCCACCCCAAAGCCGCAGCCATCGAGAAGGAACAAGCCTGCCCGCCTCCCGCGCTTTCCCTTTTCACTTTCTGCTAACCTGGTGCACCCAATTAGGCATTTGACACCCGAACCCGGCGATAAATTGTTCCTGTCATCTGCTTTCTGTCTTTCATTAAATAGAAAGATGGACAGCAAGAGGAGGGTGGAGGCAGCTGAGGGAGAGGAGAAGAAGATGTGATCTCCCATTGCTTAGCAGAGCCAGATACATTAATTACAAAACGGCCATTTGCAGCATGAAAAAGCATTAATTAAATTTATGCAATCATTATCTTTAAATAGTCATATCTTCGGGACGATCAGCCCTTCCTCGTTTCCCTGCTCCTCCGCTAAGTAGTTCTAATCCCCCGCCCCACCCCCTTTTCCAAGGCTTATCTCGGGATCAGCCGGGCCTGATGTGATTTCAAACTTCGAGGTGCAAAAGGAGTCGGGAAATCTTGCCCCTGGAACCTGGGGGCGGGGTTTCCCCCGCCCACCACCACGGCTGTGTCTGGGACATATTTGTGATGATGACCCACAATGTTGGTCGGTTTCCAAAATGGGAGGGGTGGAAGGGGCGATTTGGGCACCGTGGACATTCCTTCCCCCAAAATGGCTTGGATTCTGCAAATCCTCACCCTCCACCACCACCACCACCACTCCCCCCTGCTTTCCCCCCTGCTTCCCCTTGGCTTGTTGCTGCTTGTTTGCAACATGGAACCGGGGTATTCAGGATCCTCCATCGTTCCATCTTGGTTTTTTATTCTGCAGGCAGGGCTGGCGTCGAGAGTCGGCACGGTCGGGCACCTGCCGAGGGCCCACACCCCATTAGGGGCCCACTGGCAAGAGCCCCCTGGAGTTGCTCCTCCTCTTCCCCGTTGCAACCTCCTCCTTCGCCTGCCTCTCGCTCCGGCCCAGAGAACCGTGGTGGTGAGGAGCAGGAGCGGGAGAGGCCGCTGCCTGCTTGCCCGCTGGCCCTCTGGCGTCCAAGCAAGCAAGTGGTGGCGGCCATGATGAGGAAGAGGAGGAGGACTCAAGAGCAGCCTGTAACGATGGGGGTGAGAAGGCAGACCCACTGAGGGAGGGGGGTCCATGGCCCCAAGGGCCCTCCAAAAGCTGGAGATTTTTTTCCAGATTTCTTTTTTCCTGTCCGTCCCCCCCAAGCACCGTATAATATATGTGGATAGCCTGAACGTTCACGTCCTTCTGCTCGTATATGTCTCTTTCTCCCTTTCTACATGACTGATGAAACCATGCACATGGATAAAAAGCATCGCCAAAAGCCACCTTCATGAACTCATACCTGTAGTTGCTTTTCAGGGTTGTTGTTTTTTTTTCTGAGATGTTATTATGGACGCGCTTTTGTATAATCATTAAAACACTACAAACAGGCGGAAAACAACAACACAGTAATCTTGTTTGAGAGAGAGAGAGAGAGAGAGAGAGAGAGAGTCCTTTTTGTGCGGTGTGTTTTGCTGATGCTTAGATCATGTGCTCCGGTGCATTGGTGAAACACTGCACAAAAATGATATTGCCAGTATGTACAACAGGGCTGGATTGGTGAGTCCCTTCTGGGGTCAGTGGTGGGGGCACTCCTGGGGGCTCAGGCCGCCAGCGACTGCCTGTTTGTGCTGACCATAGATTCCAGGCCTGATGTACAGTCGCATCATCAAGGTCGATTTTTCAGTCTTTTAACAACCCTTTAAAACAAGGGTCCTTTAAGGTCATCTAGTAGATATCCCTGGTCAGAAAGAGCAGAAATCTTGCTACCTGGCCTCTGCTTATATACCTCCGGTGATGGAGAGCCCACCACCCCACCCCCGAGGCAATCTGTTCCACCTAGGGACAGGCCAATGTGCTTCTCCCACATTTGAATGTTTAAAACCTCAAGATCTTTCTCTCCCGAATATGAAGAACTTTGCAAATTTTTGGTAAATCCTGATAGCAAACAAGCTGAAAACTCAATTCTCTCCCACCTGCACTGGCCAAATCCAATAGGTATAGCAATTCCCAGCAGCTAGAGGACTAGGATCTGCCTGCCCACCATATAGCTGTTCAAAATGAGGAGCCTATTAGAAAAGAAAAAGGAAGTAGCAACCCTAATGAAAAATGCTAATCTGGTTGAATACACAGGGATTCGAACCCAGGCTTTTCACAGTGGAGGCTGATGACTCCAATGTTGGTGGGGTGGTGTATCCACTCCGGGTTTCAGTCTGAACTTTAAAGGAGCTAACCATGGTGCTGAACCTATTTTGAGGGGAGGGTGCAGAACCATGGATATCTCCCTTAAAGTTCAGATTACAGCCCAGAGTGGATAAACCGGCCCACTAACATTGGAGACACCACTGGAGCAAAGCACCCAAAGCCCCTGGACCTGAATGGACAATTCTGTCAGCTTCGTTTTTCATCCACATTCGATTTTTTTTTCCAATCCCGAGTTTTTTTGGTCCTGCATATGGAGACCTTTGCGAATGTTGGTAAATTCTCAACAAAAATTGAACTGAAACAAAATTCCCAGCCTTCTCTAGTTCCACCGTTGAATGGCTCTTACCCTTAGGAAGTTTTCCCTAATGCTTAACCAAAATCTGCTTCCCTGCGAGTTCCACGCGTCGGTTCTAGGCCTGCGCTCTGGAACAACAGAGAATGCGTCTGCACCATCTTCTGCTTGGCAGCCGTTCAGAGTGACTGGTTTAGTAGATTGTGGGAATGCTGCGGACACAGTATATCTTTGTTTCAGCAAAGCGCTTGACAAGATTTTTCCCGTGATAGGCTTGTTGACAAGATGATGCTGGACTCTATGATTGTTAGGTGAATCCGCACCTGTTTGAGCAACTTTCGAATGGCTGCACAAACGGAAACTCTGTTATCCTTCAAAATGTGCACTTTTTGCAAAGGAGTTCCCCGATATATATTTTTAAATGCATACAAAAATGTGTGTATTAGAGAACATAATGTTCAAACATGCATTATATAAGCAGACCTGCTTGTCAAAAAGAATATGTCCCTATAAATACCTGTATTAGGAAGAATGCGAATACAAATGCTTATGACTTTTCAAAGAAACTTTGAAAAAGGGGGGGGGGTTGGATTAAGTTTGGGACAGACTGAATTTAAGACTAGAGAAATCAAACTTATGACTAGAGAAAGTTCAGTTCAAACCAAACTTAACACAAGAAAAATAAGAAAATGAGAGAAACTGGAATTAGTATGTTCATCCAGCCTTACACAGAAGTTGTAATGCAGTGGGGAACTGTCCATGGTGCTGAATGTTAAACCTATAGGATCAACCCTAAAGCTCTTTTCCTTTGCCACCTAATTTATTTATTTTTTAAATTATATTTATACCCCGCCTTTTTTCCTGCAAGGAACCCAAGGCAGCTTACATAGTCCTCCTCCTCCTCCTCTCCATTTTATCCTCACAACAACCCTGTGAGGTAGGTTAGCCTGAGAGTCAGTGACTGGCCCAGATTTTTGAACTAAAATAACGTAAAATGCCAGTACCGTCCAAAAGCATTGGCTACCAAATTCCAATATCGTTGGGGAATATCGTTCAGAGACTAGCCAATCATGATTTGACATCAGTGTTTTTATTTTATTTATCTATTTATTTATTTTTTACATTTGTGCCCCACCTTTTTTTCCTCTTGCAAGGAACCAAAGGCGACTCGCGTGATTATGCTCACAACAACCCTGTGAGGTAGGTGAGGCTGACTGTCAGCACTCAGCAACTGGCCCCAAAGTTCCCCAGCGAGCTTCGTGGCCGAGTGGGGGGCGGGGATCAGAATCCCATTCCAACGCTGTGACCACTACACCACATGGGACCTTACAGCCTTCAGAGCTGGTTGAGAGCAAATGCATTTCAGACCGAGCAGAGAACATGCACACTTCTTTCAGCAAAGATCTCTAATGCCGAGCATTGATTTGGGAGGGGCGAGAAGGTCCAAACACTTTCAGTGTTTCGTGTAGGCATTTTCAAGCTGGGTGGACTGTTGTGCTAAGATGAATTTGGCATCATCCGTGGCCTGGTCTGCGTGCGAGCCACTCGCACAAGGGTGGGGAACGTGTGCTCCTGTGGAGAGCTCCTTGAAAGTTCAGACTGAAACCCGGAGTGGATACACCACCCTACTGACACTGGAGCCTCCACTCCCATCATCCCTTTGGCCATGCTGGCTAGGACTGATGGGACCTGCAGCCGGACAACAGCTGGAAGGTGGGCCACGTGGTTCCCCCACCCCTGGAGTAGCACCATAGACAGCAGGGCGGTGGAGAGGCGGGTGACTTCAACGTCAATGGGGTGGTGTATCGGCTCCGGGTTTCAGTCTGAACTTTTAAGGGGCGGTCCATGGTGCTGAAACCAATCCCCAAAATAGCTTCGTTGCCCATGGATCACTCCTTAAAAGTTCAGAATGAAACCCGGAGTCGGTACACCACCCCATTGACATCGAAGTCACCAGCCACTGCTGCAGCCAGATCTACCCTTTCTGGGCTCCAAAATTGGCCCAGAGGGCCACGCCCCTTTCCCCAATGACCAATCATTTCATAGTTTCCTGGTTTGTATGTACTTTCCCCCCCAGCCCCCATTCTAGAAGACTAAGTTAATAGCAATAAGAGCTTTACGCTACAATACGATGGCATTCTTTTTTGTACTTTGGCCCCTCCCCCTTTGCATTAGGCCCCACCCACCACTGGACTGTAGCCCCCGAGAGCTTCCCCAAACCCGGCCCTCGGCAGGAAGAGGTTCAACACCCCTGGAGAGCCAGTGCGGTGTAGTGGGTAGAGTAATGGACCGGAACCTGAGCCCAAGTACCCACTTGGCCATGGAGCTCACTCGGTAACTTTGGGGCAGTCGCAGACTCTCAGCCTGACCGATCTCACAGGGTTGTTGTGAGGATAAAATGGAGAGGAGGACGACCACATGTACACCACCTTGCAAGAGGGGAGAAGGTGGTATATAAGTGGAAGGAAGAGGAAGATGGTACCGTTCACTTTGGAACAGGGGAGTATTTTCTCTTCCACCAGAAGCGCCATTTCTCCTTCAAGAGAAAATGTAATGCCATTCCGATTACTGGTAGCGTCTCCTTCTCTTCTTGCCGCTGTACACGAAGGCCGCCGCTCTCCTGAAAACTTGTATGATCGATGCTCATACACGCTCCGGAGAAAACACGGCGTTCCTTTGGTAAGGGTGTGTGTGACTGCGCCCGCATAGTGCCTGTGTGTCGCCATTCCCAGTTAATTTTTTAAAATAAATTTTATTTAGTTATTATAAACTACATACAAAACTATAAAACAAAAAACGTACAACTAGAATAAATCATACGGTGCACACACACACACACCCGCCTAGGGACCAACTAATATACTTCCATCCCCTTGTTCAATTGAATTCCACATTCAATTCAATTCCACAATACAGGCCTGTGGCTCACGCTGGCTCAGCTTGTCTGAGCGTGGAAAGCTAAGCAGGGTCAAGCCCGGTTATTACTTGGATGGGAGACCCCTCCTCTAGTTTCCTGCATTGAGCAGCGGGTTGGACTCAATATAGCCTTGTAGGCTCCTTCCAACTCTATGATCTATGAAATCTATGGGGGGGGGGGGATAAGTCCTGCACCAGAGTCGAAACCATCCGAAAGTCCCTGGAATGAGCTAAAAGCATCGCCACAAAACCCACTGAAGCTGGAAAAGAGAGGGAGAGAGATTGATCTGCCTTTTTGTCTCGTTTTGTTTTTAATGCGCCAAATGAAGCAAACAGCACGCAGAGAGAAAGCCAGTGGTGTGCAATTGGGACTAAATTTCCCCTTTTCTTTCATTGGCTTGCCAAGCCGGAGTTCTTATTAAATGTTTGATTTGGAATCTCGCCGGCTGCCGCCGCATTTGTTAAACTTTATCGGGGTTATTTCATCTCCCCAAGACCTCTCTCTCTCTCTCTCTCTCTCTCTCTCTTTCGATTTGCCCCCTCCTCCCCCTTCCCGCCCCGATGGAGGGCCCCGAGGCGTTGGCTTGACTTAACTGGTGTATCTTACACTCTGGTTAAGCTGGACTTTAACTGATTGCAGCGTCTGCTTGATCAGAGGTGGGAAGAGGAGGGGGAGCGTGAGTGAAGAGAGAGAGGGAAAGAGTTCTACAGCAGATATGCAAGACTATCAGCGAGCCAAGCAGCCTAGCCGGAGGCTGGGATATGCCACTCGGCAGGCTCTTTGTAGTACAGGCCCCTCTTTCACATTTATAGCTCCTTCTCGTTGCCATCCCAGGAAAACGGAAAGAAAGGAGCAGCGAGGGAGGGATGAAGAACTGCTCAAAGGATCTCGCAAAATCTTGTTTGGAAGCAATGAGCCAGCATCCTCACACTATTACCAGTATCCGCGGGGGGTTGTGATAGGGAGGGAGAGAGAACGGTGGGGTGGGGGGGACAGATCAGCTTAGCTGAGAAATAGAGAAGGGGGAGATGGAAGGAGAGGCATGGAAGAGGGTGGGGCGCGTTTCAGGCGGGCTTTGTCCATTTGTGCTGGGATGAGGGGCGGGCAAAGGAGGAGGACTGGGGAGTGAGTTCCGCGATGGCGGGCAATTGGTCTGCAGTACTTTGGGGGGGATTTGAATTTGGGGGGGTGGCAGGTTACGGCAGCAAAGTCTGGGGGACTTTTTTCCCCTCGTTTGTTTGTTTCTGTTTTAGAGCAGGGCGGAAAGGATGTCCCAGTGTTTTCGACATCAGCTCCAAGCACTCCTAATTATTGGCCGTGCCGGCAGGCGGTTTCAGAGACTTCATCGATCATAGAGTTGGAAGGGGCCTACAAGGCCATCGAGCCCAACCCCCTGCTCAATGCAGGAAACGAGAGGAGGGGTCTCCCATCCAAGTCATAACCAGGCCTGACCCGGCTCAGCGTTCCACGCTCAGACAAGCTGAGCCAGCGTGAGCCACAGGCCTGTATAACATCTGGAGATCTACCTTCTGCCCACCCAAGTTTCTAGTCCAGGGCTCTCCAACCTTGGGTCCCCAGATGTTGCTGGCCTATAGCTCCCAGCATACCCAGCCAGCATGGCTAATGGCAAGGGATTCTGGGAGCTGTAGTCCAGCATCATCTGGGGACCCAAGGTTGGAGGGCCCTGATCTAGTCTTTCCCAACCTGGTCACCGTCCAGATGTGTTGTACTACAACCCCCATCATCCCCAGTCAGCAGGCCCAGCATAGATGAAGGTTCCATCCCTGACCTCCAGGGCTGCATAATTAGAATCTAGGAATTATTACCTTGCTGGGTCAGCCTAAGGTACATCTGGCCCTTTATTCTGTCTCAGTAAGATGTCTACAGAAGTCTCGAAATGTCTTGAATAGGGCATGAATGTGATGGCATGTCCTCTGTCATTTCCCCCCTAGCACCTGGTACTCAGGGATAGACAGAGGCGGTCTATGGAGGCTCTGCTGATCTATCATGCCTCCTCCTCCATGAATTTGTCTAATCTCGTATGCGTGTGTCCATCACTAGATCTTGTGACAGCGAGTTCCACATGCTAAGGAAGCACTCTATGAAGGGGTTGGCTTTCGTCAGCCCCGGATCTACCGAAGGCGTCTGACTCAGTATATGATACCCAGTTCACACCTCCCAGAACTGAACCCAGACCCAAATGCCATCCGCGGTTGGAGCCTGCACATTTTCATTCTTGCAAAGCAATTCAACCAATCCAAATGTATTTTTTTAAAAACAAAAACAAAAAAAACCCCACAAACGTTTGAAAAATGCTCATGAAAAAAGGGCATATGGTCGGAAAATGCCGACAAACACGCTTTCGTCAATGGGAGAAAAAATGTGTAAGTTTCAAAAATAAATGCACACAATTGAGGCGTACATTTGGTGAAATGCACCCCAAAAATACTCACAACGGTTTGTGCAAAAAGAAAAAAGAAAAAACAATGCTCGCGATCTGATATGGACATGAATCGAAGCGGGCCTCGAGGTGAAATTTGGAGACGTTTGGATTTTGCTGATTTGCACCTCCCTAAATTACAACTCCCATCAGCCAGCATAGCCAATGGCAAGGGATGATGGGATTTCCAATCCCAACAGCTTCTGGAGGGCCAGATGCTCCCCGTCTCTGCTAAATTCAGTCTCCACTCCGCTCGTGATCTCAGTAAAACCAGTTGAATTGACTAGTATGTTTCCGCTGTGCCCATTTTTCAAGCATCACTCCTCAACTTGGAGGAGGAGGGGGGAATCTCTCTCTAATGTGCATTTAAAATAACCGCTGTTACCAATTCCCATTGTCGGGGGAAATGGTTCTATGATTATGTAGAGGGTATTAACGGGCAGGAACGGGGGGAGACAGGAGTTTACTTTGTCACTGGGAGAGGGATAGAACGGGGTTTAAGGATCTCAGTGGAGAGATTGGAAATATTAAGTTAGGTACTAGGGAAGCGTCCCTTGAATACTCTCAGGGGATTAGGGAATGTAGTGGCGAGCGAGAGGAAAGAATCCTCTTTAATGACGGCGAGATCCGTTCCTCATCAAGGGATTCCACTGAGAGGGACACTCTCAAGCAGGCCCTAGGAATAAAAATGACCCAGCGCTTTGGACTTTCCCTTCCAGCCCAGACGGCCTCCATCTTCAATCTAATTCCAGCCAAGCTTTGCAAATATTGGAACTGTAGCAGGGGGGTGGCGGCGGGTTTGAGGCACCGCACTGCCGTTAATACGACGGGGGATCTTCCTCTTATCTTGCAGAGCCAGGTACGATGGTAACCGATTCTTCCAGGTGTTTTGGTCTTTGTCCCAGGAGGCCAGCTGGAAAGTAGAGTGGCTGGTGGTCGGCCCAGGAAATATCTGGTCCACCACAATTTAGGATCATAGGAAGCTGCCTTAGACCTAATCCGACCCTCCCTGGGTCCATCTAGTCCAGTATTCTCGACACTGACTGGCAGCAGCGGCTCTCCGGGGTTTCAGGCAGGCTTCTTTCCAAGCCCTACCTGGAAAGGCCGGGATTCGAACCTGGGACCTTCTGCATGCCAAGCACGTGCTCTGTCACATTGAGCTATGGTCCCTCCCCCTACAGCACCTGGTGTTCCAAGGCAGTCACTCATCCAAGTACTAACCAGTTACCAGGCCCGACCCTGCTTAGCTTCCAAGATTGGTTGTGTTTGGGGTGGTGCAGCTGCTAAGAACAGCTTTGCGGTCCTCCCATGTAGCCCGGGCGTACAGAACCTCTGGCCGGTGAGACTGGGACTGGGTCCTCCTGGGATCTCAAGTTGGGCACCCCCTTTTCCATTGCCACCAGTCACTGGGCGGCTTCCCAGCTTTTGCACTGTTTCTCTCTCTCCCCCCCCCCCCAATTCTAAAAGCTTGAAATGCCTCTCCGAACTTCCGACGGCTGAGGGACTGGCAAGAAGAGCTTCAAGCTAAAATATGCTGGTGTTTGGGGGCCCGGCCCTTCGGCCCTCCCCCTTTGGTTTCAGGCAGGGGTTTTCCCAGCCCTACCTGGAGATGCTGGTGGGGATCGAACCCGGGACCTTCTGCGTGTGAAGCAAGGGTTCTGCCACTGAGAGATGGACCTTCCCCTACTAAAGATAAAGATCCCAGTCCTCATGGTTCTGAATAGAGGGTTGATTTAAACAGGAACATCGGAAGCTGCCTTCCACGGAGTCGGATCCTGCTGCTGGGTCCATCTAGCCCAGTATTGGCAACACTGACTGGCAGCAGCAGCTCTCACCGGGGTTTCAGGCAGCCGTTTCCCCAGCCCTAGCAGGACATGCCAGGAATCGAACCTGGGACCTCCTGCATGCAAAGCAGAGGCTCTACTACTGAGCTGCACTCCCCCTGATTAGCAGTGGCTTTTTAGGGCTTCAGATCTGGCTCATTCCCTTCCTACCTGGAGATGGCGAGGATTGAAGCCAGGACCTTCTGGACGCAACGCACGTGCTCTCCCGCTGAGTTATGGTCCTTCCCCCCCAAAAAAAGAAATGAGGATTCTAGTCCTCATGGTTCTAAATGAGGGCTTGCTTTGAATAGGAATCCACCTTCGGCCAGATCAGACCATTGGACCCCATCCAGTTCAGTATCGTCTGGCGACAGCTCTCTGAGAAGCTTTCCCAAGCCTGCTTGGAGACGCTGGCGATTGAAGCTCAGGCCTTCACCAGGGAGAATCGGGGCTGTGGATCGGTGGGGAGCGGGCCTTCTTTGCCTGTAGAAGATACCTGGCTCAATCCCCAGGATCTCCGTGTTTTGTTTTTTGATCAAGGGATCTTAGGTCGCCGGCGATGTGGGAGAGCGTTGTGCCTCAGCCGTTGGGGAACACCTGCCAGTCCAAGAAGACAACAATACACAGCCAGGTGGACCAGGGAGAAGGCAACATCCGGCATTCTGTATTCGCCCTCTTAATGCACTGCTGTTCATCTTTCTGTCCTCAAGTTGAGGCTGGAGGCTCCAAAGTCAGTGGTGGTGCAGTGTGTCCGCTCCAGGTTTCAGTCTGAACTTTCAAGGAGCTCTCCCTGGAGCGGCACCTATTTGGGGGGACAGGGTTCAGCACCACGGAGAGCTCCTTAAAAGTTCAGACCGAAACCTGGAGTGGGTACACAGCCCCACTGAAATTGGGGGGCACTGGCCTCCACTGCTGTCCTCTCCATTTATGTTTCTCAAGTTCAAACAGGCCAACAAAGGCACCTCTTACAGTAATAGGATGCAGTGCTGCAGCTTGGGATTGTGGAAGAAGTTTGTCCGGTTCGCATTTTAACGTGAATTTACCGAATTTTGCCCTTCTGAACTGGCGCGCAGACCGAAACTCCCATCTCCTTCGCCGTTTACGCTTCTCTCCGGATTTTGTGACGGAGTTCTCTCATCCCCCCCTCCACCAAAAAAAAAAAAAAAAGCATATCTTGGGGAGGGGGGAAGTGCACACGAAAACCTGTATCAATGCTGAAGAAAACATTTAAAAGATGCATTATGTTTGGGGAATCGCTTGCCCAAAAATGGGTCCGTTGGGCAAACCTGCGTCCAAAAACTGTGTGCGAATTTTCATGGAAACCTTTAAAGAAAAAAGTTTCAACGTTCGGGACGAACCGAACGCAAGACTAGGAAGATGAGAAACCGCGCGAAACTGGCACGTCCGTCAGTTTCCGCGTCAGCAGTGACCCAGAAATGGAGTGTTTCTAGCGCTCTGAATCCGTTCCACGGCCAGGCTTGCGAGGAAAGGGGAGGGTTTGCCAGACGGAATAGTTCCTAAATTTAGTCCTTGCTTGCCGGCAGCTCCTTTGCCACCCGCCCCTCGAACATTCACATGCAACCTCCCTTCCGTATAGAACGGGGCGGGGGCTTCTTATTGTCTTCTCTCTCGGCCTTTTCCCAGCTGCCCCATGCCCCCGAGTCTCGGTGGTCTTCCCCTGCCCAACAACGCCCCCCCCCACAACCTCCAAACCTAAAATAAAGCTATCGATGGCCAAGATTGGTTTGCCTAATTGTGCTTCGCGTTCCAAAGCCGCCTTCGTTTATCGTAAAGGGCGCACATTTCTCGGTTTGAGTTTCCACGGCCAGAGGCCCCGAGGCCCAGCTCAGAAATGGAGAGAATTAATTACATTTTTTTTAAGGGGGGGGGGAAGAGGGAGACAGACAGAGGGAGGAAAAGAAAAACCTCCCCTTCTTTTAAAGTACGGGAGAGAGGGTGATGAAATCCCAGAGGGCAGAATGTGGTGGCATATTGGGGGCGTGGGGTGTCTGTAGTAAGGTGGGGGGGGATGGACACCCTTCGGAGAAAAGTGGGGAGTTGACGCGCTCATTTCAGGCAATCTTATTAAAGTCTGGAGGGGGGAAATGGTCCATTTCGTCTTCCTCCTTGCAAAGCTTATAGAGATTGGGCGGCAGGAGGGTGAGATGCTATCTGATCCAAGCACATTGGGAACAAGAGAGAACTTCTGGATACCTAGACTTGAGGTAACCTGGAGAAGAACACCTGACATCACTCATGGACACCGAATGCCACACTTTCGGATAGTTCATCCACGCTGTTTCTGAACTCCCACCTTGGCTACAGTTTGATTCACCACAGAGCAGGCGAAAAAGGTGGAAGGCCTTTTCTGTCATGTTAGTTGCCATTTTGTTGTGTTTGTCGCCATTCTGTCGTGTTAGTTGCCATTCTGTCATGTTTGTTGCCATTCTGTCGTGTTTGTCGCCATTCTGTCGTGTTTGCCGCCCTTTTCTTAGATTAGTCACCATGTTGTTCTGTTAGTCGCCATTCTTGACACCATTATGCCGTCAAGACAGTCGCCATTCTGTCATGCTAGTCGCCATTTTCTTAGATTAGTCGCCATTTTGTTCTCTTCGTCGCCACCTGTGGCTCACGCTGGCTCAGCGTGTCTGAGCGTGGAACGCTAAGCAGGGTCAGGCCTGGTTATTGCTTGGATGGGAGGCCCCTCCTCTAGTTTCCTGCACTGAGCAGCGGGTGGGACTCGATATAGCCTTGTAGGCCCCTTCCAACTCTATGATCTATGAAATCTATGATTCTATGATTCTATGAAATCTATTCTGTCGTGTTAGTCGCCATTTTGTTACGTTAGTCGCCATTTTATGTTACGTTAGTCACCATTATATGTCTCTGTATCTATGGCTATCTATAGATATAGATTGGAAAGATACAGAGAGAACATCAGAAGCTGCCTTATCCTGAGTCAGACTCTTTGTCCATCTAGCCCAGTGTTGTCAACACAGACTGGCAACAGCAGCTCTCCAGGGTTCCAGGCGGGATTCTTTCCAAGCCATACCTGGAGATGTTGCCGGAGATCAAACCGGAGGCCTTCTCCGGGCAAAGCCAGGGGAAAGTGGTAGGACTATCTGGGGAACCTCAAAGGCCAGATTAAGATCCAAGGTGGGCCAGGTTTGGCCTGGGGGGGAGGGTTCAGGTTCTGCACCCCCTGAGATTGGGGGGAGCCTGAACCAGATGTTCTGGTCCAGCTGGGCTTTTTTGATGTCCTCGGATGGGTGTACCAGTCGGTATCAGACGCGCAAAGTCAACGAAACCTCCACGTTGAGTGAGAGTCTACACCAGATGCTGAAAGGCGGAGGGGAGAGGGGGTCTTATTGCCTTCCTTCCCTTCACGCCTGCTTGTAGGTTTCCCGGAAAGATTGTGCGTCCCTCCACGCTTCCACCTCCTTGGCAGCCTCTCGCTGCGACGACTGAAGCTTCTTTGAACTGCAAACTTAACTTTGAGCCCGCGTTTGATTGGAGGCCTGAAGGGGAATTTGAAGGGAGCAATTGATAAGAAGAGGGGAAGGGGAAGTTGGGGGGGGGGAGGAGAAGGAAAAGCTGCCAATCGCTGTGATTGACAGGATGACAGATTTCCCTCCCGATAAAAACCCTATCGGATGCGGAGAGGCTATTGGTTTTTTGTTAGCAATGGTAATGCTCCGAGAAGTAATGAATTATAGGGAAAGCAAGGTCAAACGGGAGACATATCAACCCTTTCCTCAAGAGTTCAGGTCTTCCTTCAGGTTTTAAGAGAGCAAGCAGGGACGTAGTTAGAACTTAAGATCTAGGGCAGTGTTCTCCAACCTTGGGTCCCCAGATGTTTTTGGCCTACAACTCCCAGCATGCCCCAGCCAGCTTTGCTGGCTGGGGCATGCTGGGAGTTGTAGGCCAAAAACATCTGGGGACCCAAGGTTGGAGAACACTGATCTAGGGATTAGAAGGGTGTAAACCTGTTGAGTTTAGAGGGTCCCTCTTTCCACAAACCACGGCAGAGCTGTGAGGTGGTTCTTCTGTCACTGGGGTGGCCCATGGGAGCATCTAGCAAACCCCTGGGCATCCCAGATTAAGGACAGGCCATAGAAGGATCTGGAAGGGCTCCATGGATTCCAGATTAAGGGTGGACCACGGAAACATCCGGCATAGCTCCCAGGATGCCAGATTAAAGACAGGCCACGGAAGTTTCCAGAATGGCTCTAGGAATCTGAGATTAAGGGTGGGCCATGGAAGCTCTATAGTGGATCCAGGGGTCCCAAGTTAAGGGTGGGCTACAGAAGCACATGGCAAAACTCCCGGGATCCTAGATTAAAGGTAGGCCAAAAGAATGGCTCTGGGGATCTGAGATTAAGGACAGGCCAGCATAAGAGAAGGCGCCGGGAGGGAGCATTTGAATCATCGCCATTGATCGCATAAGCCTCCCCCCCCCCCCCCGCTAGTCTGAAGTGGTACGGCCTAGATGCAGGGCTGAGCTCAGCTACAATCTGGCCCCAATCCTGCCTTCTTCTTCCTTTCCAAAGAGCTCAGTGCCTTTACCAGGCCACCCCCCAGTAAATCCGCCAGGCCTGCTTGACGAACAAAGGCAGGAGATCAGCATCCGGAGACCTGGCTGCTCGGTTTGGGCTAAGGAGCCCATGTGACTGAGTAGCGGGAGGGAACGTTGGACGAGGGGAGTTTTCTCAGACCATTTGCCGGCCGAGTAATATTCCTGCGGAAGCTGCAGCGTGTCGTTTCAAAGAATAAGTCCTCCCAATAGGAGGTTAGCGGAGGATAAAAAGCTTTCGTCCACCTCTTGCCGGGCTCCAAATATTTTCAATTTGGTGCATTAATTGAGGTCAATGAGATTATGCTACATTTTCCGATTTTATTATTTTTAATTTTTGTTAAAAAAAAAAGAAAGAAAGAAAGAAAGAAAAGAAAAGAAGCTTTTGAGCTCCGCGCCAGCCTCCCAAGGTGACCGCTGACTCCTCGGCACACGGCCAAAACTGACGAGGCCGGCCGCCGGCACTTCTTGAGCTCGGAGCGTCGCCGGGGAGGGCCGGGTGCCTTGCCGGGGATTCCAGAAAGGGGGAAGCAAGTCGGAGGGAGGAAGGAAGGGACAGAAGCCAAGCTGAGGTTGGCTTGGGAGAAATCACAGAATCTGATTGCACCCATCACCTTTGCATCGCGGCTAATTCTCCAAGCAGGAGAATTGCCTAGCTCGGAGGTGAGGGAACCGGTGGTTGTGGGACTACAACTCCCGTCATCCCTGACCATGGGGTCCCGTCATCCCTGACCATGCTGGCTCAGGGTGATAGGAGTCATGTTTTCTCACAACATCTGCAGGGTGTCCCCCCTCCCCTTGAGCCGGGCAATTCTTCTACTTCGGTTAGCCGTGATAGCGAAATAGAACTTCCATAGCGCGGGGCAGTATAACTGTGAGTACTCGTCGCTGGAGAACAAACACAGGAAGGCCTCTTTGTGTTTGTGTGAGTTTCCCGGAAGAGTCTGTTTGGCTCCTGCCGGAAATCAGAAATCTGGACTACATGGGAACGTGGCCTTCTCTCCGGCAAGACAACATTCTTGTGTTCTCCTGTAAGGCGTCGTTCGTTCTCTCTATCCATCGGTGCCAAAGCCCTAAGAGTAGATTAATTTTTTCTCCACTGTTGATCAGCAGTGGCGTTTCACACTCCTCCCAGCCTGCCCACACCCACACACACCCACACACACACTAGTATCACCTTACACCAGAGTTCCCCAATGCGATGCCCACGGGTGCCCCCCTGATGCCCGGCGCAGACACCTCCAGCAGCACCCTTCAAAAAGAAAAAGTATTTGAAAAATTGAACAGCGTTAGGGCGCCGAGTTCTCCTTCAGGTTCCTGAACCTGCCGCTAATCCGCAGGGAGGAAGAGAAAGGAAGGGAAGGGGGGGGAGAAAGAGCGAGGCCGGTGGCCGGGAGAGGAGAGAAACAGCCAGATAAAAGGGGTGAGCGGGAGAGAAAGAGCACGGCTGGGAAGGGAGAGAGAAAAGGAGGCTGGGGACAGGGGAAAGGAGAGGAATGGCGAGCAAAGGGTTTGGGTGGAGAGAAACTGCAAGGCTAGGGGCTGGGATTGGAGAGAGAGAGAGAGAGAGGTCTGTGCAGATGGAAGCAGGTTGGGCGGGCCAGGAAGCGCTTTCCATTTGCCGCTCCCTCCTCGCCTCTAGCCTCGCTATTCCTCTCCCCTGCAACCCTTGACTAGCCAGGCCCCCGCGGCGGCCGCTCTGTGACTAGCCGCATCCTCCGAGGGAGCCATTTTGCGGTGGTGCCCACGGCAGTTTCTCAAATTCCCAAATGTGCCCATGTGGGTCCGAAAGGCTGCCTTTCACGATCACGGTGACGGCAAAGTAACCACAACTCTGATTGGCAAATTTCTTCTACCACGTGCTTTGCGCGCAGCGGCATCGTGGTAGCGCGGGCGCTCGTCGTGACAGTCGCCGCAGCCCCGCCCCCACGGGGAGCCCAAAACCGCTGCGCTGGTCCTTGTCAACAAACCAGTTCTTGCCGTTTTCGTCTCCACCGGGAGAAGGCCTTCGGCAAAGCTGTTTTGCATCGCAACCGGGGCAGCTCCCAAAAATATATTGTGGCCGGGGAAAATCCGTTCCACCCGTACTCGGCTACTCTCGGGGGGGCGGGGCCCACATCTCAGTGGTGGGTGTGGCCAAAGGCAACAGGAGCAGGGTCAAAGGCAAAAGAGGGTGGGGCCAACACCGCCCAACAATACCCACGTATTTTAGCTTAGAGCTGGTCCTGCCAGGCAACGAAAGCTTCAGGAGGGGCACGTCAATGTTTTAGAACGGGGCAAAATCCTGCTCAAAAGCCGGGGAAGCACCAAACAGCTGCTGGTTAGGGCTCAAGGGGCACAGCCGTCTCCAGAGGGACAGATTAGGATGCCAGGAGAGCTGGATTTTTTTCAGCACCTGCTGGAGATGATACGGAGCTGGACAGACCAGTGGTCTGACGCAGTAGAAGACCTTTGTCTATTGGACTTTGTCATCTGGGTAACCCCAAGGTTGCACAGCGCCGTTCCGGCCTCTCCTCCCAGCCGTCCTCCGCCTGTCCCATACCCGCCAGCCACGCTCCGCGGGCCGACTGACCTGGCTCTCCCTTTGCCACCCCGACAGGTGATGAGCATCTTGAGCAACCCCAGCGGGGTCCCGCCGCAGCCCCAGGCCGACTTCTCCATCTCCCCGCTCCACGGCACCTTGGACACCGCCAACTCCATCTCGGCCAGCTGCAGCCAGAGGAGCGACTCCATCAAGTCGGTGGACAGTCTGCCCACGTCTCAGTCGTACTGCCCTCCGACCTACACCACCACCGGCTACAGCGTGGACCCCGTGGCTGGCTACCAGTACGGCCAGTACGGGCAGAGTAAGTCTGTCTGTCTTTCTTTCTCTCTTTCTTCTTTTTTCACCTTAAGTATTGAGAAATCGGGAGGGTTTAAGATGGCCACTGCTCTGGGGATGCCTGTTGCTTGAAGGAGGCAAGATATCGAGCAGAGGGGTATCGGGGAACCTCCCCTGGGGGGGGGCATTTCTGCTGGAAATAGGGAGAGATTTTTCTCCCCCTCTCGTACTAGAACCCAAATGGGGGTTGTCCCATGAAGCTGATGGGTGGGAGATTCAGGACAGGTCAAAGGAAGGACTTCTCCGCACAGCACAGAGTTCATTCAACTAGGGAACTCACTTCCACAAGATGGAGTGACGGCCACCAACTTGGAGGGCTTTAAAAGGGGATTGGGCAAATTCCAGGAGGAGGAGGAGGAGGCTATCAATGGCTACTAGTCCTCATGGCTACATGCTACCTCCAGTATCAGAGGAAGAATGCCTATGTATACCAGTTGCTGGGGAACATGGGCGGGAGGGTGCTGTTGCACTCCTGTCCTGCTTGTGGGCTTCCCATTGGGGCAGCTGGTTGGCCACTGTGCGAAACAACCTTGCTGGACTAGATGGACCCTTGGCACCAGGCAGGCCTCAGTGGGGAAATCAAAATAGAGGGGGCACCACTGAGAAGGCCCTCCCCCTCATTGCCACCCTGCGAGCCTCCCTTGGAAGAGGCCTTCAGAGGAAGGCCTCAGATGTTGATCATAGTGTCTGGGTAGATTCAGGTGTGGAGAGGCGTTCCATCAGGAATAATAATAACAACAACAACCTCTGCCTTTAATCCAATGAGCATCTTAAATTTTGCTTGAAATTGCCCAGGAAATGGGAAGGCGAAAAGGGGGCCAGGAGCGAGTCACAACATTCCCGGAGCAAGAGTCTGGGTCCTTTGGTCATTTCCACAGAGGCGGGAAGGTCAGCTCTCCCTCCTCGTTTTCCGGGGTCACCAAAACCCAGGGGGATCTCAGCCAGACATTTCACCTGCCGCCGTCAACGTCAGGGCTGAGTGTGTGACCCGGCCAGGTTTTTGAAGGGCTGTCCCCTCCGCCCCTGCTTTTGCCCAGGGCTGACCTCCCCTTCCACGGGGCCGTGACTTTCTATCCCCCTTCTCCGTTTAATGTGCTTTGCTTCTGCGGCCAAATGAAAAACGGCTGGAGCTGCAGAGGGCAGGAACGCCGCCTCGACCTCTCCCACCTCCTCCCTACTCCTTCTTGCGCGCTCTCTCTCTTTTTTAATTCCTTTTTCTTTTGGGGGGGGGGACCCGGAGCTTGATCTGTGACCCTTTGACCTTCCTCTCGCTTCTGGATGTGAAGCCCAGCCACACGTGCGATTGATAAAAATCTTAAACAAATTCCGATACCATGTATTTCCAATAAAGATGCCCCGGGGCTAGGCGTTAGTCACACCGTGTGTGTGTGTGTGTGTGTGTGTGTGTTAGGAGAGGAGGGACAGAAAGGACTACACAAATAAGGAAATACAAGGGCATTGAATGAGGTGGAGAATAGGAGAAAACCTGCACCTTTGCCTTACCTTTTCCAAAGTTTCTGATCTAAATGAGTGAGGAATGCTATTCTCCTCCTCCTCCTCCTCTGCTTTTTCTGCTGCTGCTGCTTCTGCTTTGGCTGCTTCTTCTCCTTCTGCTTCTTCTGTTTCTTCCCCTTCTGGTTCTTCTTCTGCTGCTTCTCCTTCTCCTTCTCCTTCTCCTTCTCCTCCTTCTCCTTCTCCTTCTCCTTCTGCTTCTTCTGGTTCTTCCCCTTCTGGTTCTGCTGCTCCTTCTCCTTCTCCTTCTCCTTCTTCTCCTTCTGCTTCTTCTTCTTCTTCTTCTTCTTCTTCTTCTTCTTCTTCTGCTTCTGCTGCTTTTTCTGCTGCTGCTGCTTTGGCTGCTTCTTCTCCTTCTGCTGATTCTCCTTCTCCTTCTTCTGTTTCTTCTCCTTCTGCTGATTCTCCTTCTCCTTCTTCTGTTTCTTCCCCTTCTGCTTCTTCTCCTTCTCCTTCTCCTTCTTCTTCTCCTTCTTCTTCTCCTCCTCCTCCTTCTGCTGCTGCTGCTTCTTCTCCTCCTCTTCCTCCTCCTCCTCCTGCTGCTTCCCCCCTCAATTCAACTCAGAAATACCATGACCATTCCCCCCCAAATCAACTTTTTAGAGTGCTGCAGTGCTCCATTTTGATGCGCAGGCGCTCCTCGTGGGAGTCCCCAGAGCCACGTCCCCAAGAAGAGTTCCCAAAATTCAGGTGGCCACATTGGGTCCATATCTCAATGTACCAGTTCTAGGAGTTTACATCTCTGCCGGGATCAGGTCTTTTGACAAGCGAATGGGTCTGAATTGCCCATTCAAGACCAAGCCACCCCCACCCCCCAAAATACTTTGCATTACAACAGGGAACAATATTATTGTTGCTGGGAAAATTCATTCCCCAGTCTAGCTCAGAGGGATCAGGGAAGTCCAAGGGGGGTGGTAGATGATGTCAGAGACCCTGCTAATTTAAAAAAAAAAAAAAGTACCAGCGCTCACATCCCTGTGGACATTTTTGCTCATGGTACAGGTGGTGATGTCTTGGCCCACTAGAGCCAGAGTGGGCAGAAATCTCCAGATGTTTGGGACTTCAGCTCCCAGCATTCCTGACCACTGACCATGCTGGTGGGGGGGGGGGCTTCTGGGAGTTGAAGTCCCAAACAGCTGGACTTCGGTCTACCTTCTGTCCAGCCCTGCACTGGAGTGCTTGTCTAAATTGCAAGCTGGGAATGCTGTTAAGTCCACCCCCATGGTGTCCGCACACCCTGTTTTTAGCACAAACCTAAAATCCCAAAATCCCAAGGGACCCTTCTTCTAGCATGTTTTTTTATTCCCCATTTAAAAATTATCACTGGTTATCACACCGGAGGGGGGAGGGGGGGAAATAAGAAGTTCAGAAGTTCAGCAGCAAGCTTGAGATAATATGACGCCTTGATAAAAGCCTGGGCGAATAGAAGCAAACTAAGACAAACACGGAGCTCCGGAGAAAACACCCTCCTCCGCCGCCACCATCTTGGCGGAGAGCTCTCGAATCAAATGGTGTTAAGGCTGTCCCTCCGAATTCCCAGTTTATCTCTCCCTCCTCCCACAGACCCCAAACCACAATAGCAGTCGACCTTGGGAAACCATCCAAGGGACCCTTCTAAGGAGCCGGGCTGGGCACCGTGATTCCTTCGGCTTCATTTCAAAGGCCCTCTGCACGTGATCAGTCCGCTGCTGTTCCGATGGCTAAAGTGACGCCTAGAGGAGGCTGAGCAAATATCTGGCCACGCTTCGGAGCGTACTAACTCCCAAGGAGAACTCATTTCCCCACCTTGTCCTGCTCAGCCGCCTCCTCCTATTGTGTTCCCCAAATCTAAGCTTGGCGGGGAAAGGGGCCCACCTGATTGCGCTCTATCTATTACAGCTCCCTGGGGCTTAATTTGGGACCCAAGCTGAGCCCCGGAACCTGTTTCTTTGGCACAGGGCCGGGGGGCCCGTGATCAAGCAAAGCAAATTCAGGGTGTGGACAAGTGGCACAGAGATATTGTTGGCCTCCAACTCCCATAGTCCCTGACCATTGGCTCTGCTGGCTGGGGCTGATGGGACTTAAGAGTCCAGCAACAGCTGGAGAGCCACACGTTCTTTCCTGTGACGTGAGGAGTACATCTCCCTCACGTTCGAAGAACCCAAAGCAGTCCCAACACATCTGACCTTAGAAGGGAAGCACTTCCAGGTCAAAGGGCATCATTTCCACCGCCTGCCATGTACGCAGGGGTCATTGGAGCAGACTCTGAATTGGGTACAACCACTCTTTGGCGTTAGGTGGCACGGCACCTTTTATGCAGCCTCGGTGATAGTTGGAACAGCACTTGCTCTCAACCTATCCTACCTTGCAGGGTTGTGTAGAAGAAAAATCAGAAGCCATGTACACCGCCATTAATTCCTTGGAGGGGGCAGCAATGAAAAGTAGAATAAACAAGTGCCTCCCCCGGGCATTCTCTTTTGATCCATGTTTGGTGTGGGATGTCAATTTCAGAAAGGAATAAAACAGATCTTTAGAAATTAATCACTTAAAACTAGTGAGGCAGGGGGGCGTACACCCCGAAGTCCAACCCAGCCAAAGATAAGCTCTTTCAAATCCAATTTGCTTCCCAGGGAGAAAAAGCATGAGCATCAGCCTCCTGTTAAAATCGTTGGGACTGACACACCCCAGCCAGAAATTCTAGCAGCTTCCATTTGTGTGTGTGTGTGTGTGTGTGTGTCTGTCTAAATAATACTGTATTTTTTAACCACACTGCATGGCTCACGAAAGAAGGCAGAAGTAATAAATGTTAGCAACTACCATTTTTGCGTCTGTCTGTCTAATTAATACTTTAATTTTTAACCACACTGCGTGGTTCATGAAAGAAGATATAAATAAGAAATTTTAGCAGCTGTCATTTGTGTGTGTGTGTGTGTGTGTGTGTGTCTAAATAATACTGTAATTTTTAACCACACTGCATGGCTCGTGGAAGAAGACACAAGTAACATAGAAAACTCACAATGGGCGGTTGCTCAGCTGTCAGACTTTACTGTTTGATTGGCAGATGTACAAGCCAGTGAATCAAATGCCACTTTGGCACCTTGTGCCTCCCCCCAGGCTTCAGTTCAGTCTTCCCTTTAAAAAAAATAATAATAATGCACTGTATGTATGTTTAACCATTCATTTGTCACCGTGTTTGTTCATTTTTTGTAAGAACAAAGAAAGCTGCTCTTGGGATGTGGGGGCGGTGGGGTTGTTGGTGACTTCACGGATGCTGGCCAGATGAAACTGTGCACAACCAGATCCCGCTGCAAACTTGTAGAAGTGGTTTGTTGTTGTTTTCAGAATCCAAAGGTATATTTTGGACTGAACGCAGCAAGGGCATTTCCAGATATGGGGTTGGCACCAAGATCTGCCTTCCGCAAGAGGAAGGACTCCACCTTCAGAAAGTCTTCTGCCCAATTTGGGGGGGGGGATGCCCCCAACCCCAAATGCCCCACAGTTCACCCCATTCACCAGGGTCTCCTGACTCTCTGTGTAGCATTTTCAGGCAGTGCAGCTGGAGGGTCTGCTGTGGAAAGGAGTGGGCAGAGAAGTCCACTTCTGCCCGCACCGTTGATCCAGTCGAGATCAGGATCCGACCCATTCTCCGCGGCTCTGAAACTATTATCTCTGTCTTCGTCCACGCTGTGCTGGGCATGACACAATGGGCTGGGGAAAGGGGCGAGATCAGCTTGCTAGCTGTTTCTCTAAAATAGGTCCATCTGAATCTCACGGTGTACTGGGGCTGGGTGGGTGAAGAAGAGACAGCGTAGTCAGTGCCCAAGCCGCGCCAAGAAGCGCCAAACTCTCTTGCTCCGTCCCAGCTGATGGGGTGGCGGAGAGGGAGGGGGGGGAAGAGATTGGAGAGGTACCCGATCGGAGCAGTCCTGGCTGTTCCCAGAGGCTGAGGCCGCGCTAATGATGGCGGTGATGGAACGCAGAAGCGTGAAAAGATTCCTAATGGATGTGACAAGTCTAATAAGAATTTTTGCCTGGAAGGGACCCCCCTTTGGGGCCGGCTTCTGACAAGATGCTGATGGCTGGAGTTTGTTTACTCCTTGCCAGCGCTGGTGCCTCTCCTGCCAGATTCTTATTAATCTAATTTGAGACGTTAGAGTTGGGGGGGGGCAGAAAAGAATTTGACTGAAGCTCAGCTAATAAGGCGTGTCACCATCCAGCTACCGGATGACCGGGCAAAATAAATTTTAATTTTTTAAAAAAATAATAATTTTTGCTTGCCAACAGAGCGGGGGGGGGGAGAGATTTCGGATCTCCAGGTCGAGCGGAAAGTCACCTGCGCGACTCCTGTACAATGTAGAGCCAGATTTTATTTCTCTCTTTTTGAAAAAGGACTCGCTCACCTTCTCAGGGCATGCTTGCAGCAGATCTTGTGTGTGCGCATAGGTGTCGCGCCGGATTTGCGAGGGAAATGCTGGGCTAGAAATGCTGGAATGCTGGACTAGATGGACCCTCTTGGTCTGATCCAGCAGGGCTCTTCTTGTGTTCTTATGAGAGTCATGACAATGCCATTTGCTTACTGGTCAGTTTGTATCCTCTGTGTCAGATGCCTTTGCAGAATCCTTAAAAAAATAATAATTAAAAAATCATCTGTCAGATTATTCACACGTTCTGCTGTGTTGTTGTCTTTCTCCTTTCCTTTCTTTGACCAGCTGCCGTTGACTATTTGACCAAGAACGTGAGCCTCTCCACACAGCGCAGGATGAAACTTGGGGAACATTCAGCCGTGTTGGGTCTCCTACCAGTTGAAACAGGCCAAGCTTACTGATGGATCCACCTGTACGAATTCTCCCACGATGACAGTCTGCCACCAATGGGACCAAAACAATAAATGAAAAGAAAATCCCACTTCTACCACCAGCCTTCCAAGGACCCACCTCTATCCACACCTCCTTCTGGAACTCAAAACACCAAGAGCTTCCCCAATCCTGCCTCCACTTGAAGGGCCGAGAGGATGGGTGGGCAAAATAACCGAAGAACTGTTCGCCTGTCCAAATGCTCAGTGTGCGTACCTGTCAGGATGCCACGCCCGAGTGGTGACGGCAACTCCTCGAATGACAAGAGACAATGAGTTTGGTCTAGTGAGCTTTTCCGATGTTCAAGCCCTGCTAGCCAACTCTGTATACAACCAATGCTGATGGACCTTCCATTGATGTAGCCCTTGTGGACACTGTCTGTGGACTCTGTCTTCTGCGTAATGATGTAGATATAGATATAGATATAATTCCTTTTCTCCACCATCCTCACCCCAATCCCCCTTCCCGGCCCCCATTTTGTTATTGTGTGTGGTCAACATTGCCTGTGAAAGGGGAATCCCATCCCACGTCGATCGATAAGTGTTGATCTTGGGACCAAATGTGAAGTGTTTGGACCAAAAGTGAAAAGGGCCAGGGCTTACGGCGACAAACCTTCCGATTTTTTCCATACCAGGACCGGGGACCGTTTTAATAGATGCAAGGGGAGGAGAGGAAGACTTTATGTTTGCTGTGAAGTTTCTTTCCCCCCCCCCCGCCACCACCTGCATTGAGGGACCACTGCGAGTGCAGAAACGTGGGAAGGACTTGGAGGAAGCTGGAGGTTACGTACAGATTAATGCACTGTAGCGTTCCTCATCTAGGCTGCCATTCCATTGGGATTGATTGGATGACGATGGGTTCACCCAGTTGAGGACTCCTGTCCTGCTTGTGGGTTTCCCCGGGGCAGCCTTTGGCCGCAGAATGCTGGACTAGATGCACCCTCGGTCAGATCCGGCAGGGCTCTTCTCAAGTGTTGTAGTGGAACCACAGTGGCTTGCAGGGATGAAACACACCTGGAGTTTTTTTTTTATGAGCTGACTTCATCTGCCAGCCCCCTCGGACTTCCCTGTCCCCTCTGTGTTTAGCTGCCATCTTCACAGTAGCTTGGAGGGGGGGAGTGAATTTCCCCAGCCAACAAGATATTGTTCCCTGTTGTGATGCAAAGTATTTTTGGGGGGTGGGTGGGGGTGGCTTGGTCTTGAATGGGCAGTTGAGAGACCCGTTAGCTTGACCAAAGACCTGCTCCCGGTGGAGATGAAAACTGCGAGAACTGGTTTGTTGATACATGAATCAACGCAGCGGTTTTGGGGTCTCCTCGGGGGATATGGCTCTAGTGACTGCCATGATGAGCGGCTGCACCCCCAAAATTTACCACTATGCCACTGCCTATATTCTTACGTAGTTGAAAGTGTTCGACTCAAACATAAATAAGCACCACGTGGTCAAGCACGCAACAGCTTATATTTTGAACAGAAAAGGGCCAGGCTTTTTCCATAGGGCTTTTCAATTTGCCATATTTTGGCAACCAACGTTCATCCATCCATTTGCGATGGATTCCGCAGCCGGCCCTTGTGGCTTTGAGCTGTGCCAGGATTCCGCCTCTCTGCACATTTGGCTTCAGACTCCCATCCTGTTGGATGAAACGTATACCTCCGCAAGTCCAAATGGACTGGGAAGAGATCGGTACATGTTTGGCCGAGGGGAAGGATAGGATGGAACTCTTCGTCTGCATCCGCCTTCCAGCGTGGTGATTTGGGTCACCACCAGGTGATTCGGTACCCAGCCCGCCAAGGAGGTGTATCTGCATCTAGTTGTGTCGGAGGCAGCTCAGCCAGAGTCGGAAGGGCACATGCCGACCAGTTCTGTGGCAGAGAGGAGAGAAATCCCCGGATGGGAGCGCTCAAGACAAGCCGTCTGCCGGTGGTGGGCGACATTCCAACCAGCGGGCACAATGCCGGCTCCTGGTTTTGGAGGGCCCTTGCACACGGCCCCCCTCTCTCAATAGCCTACCTTCTCACCACCATTGTCACCGGCAGTTCTGGCTCCTCCTCCTCTCTCCTCATCATGGATAGGTGAGGATAGATGGATAGGTGAGGATAGGATAGGTGAGGGTGCAGCAAATCTTGCAATTTTAGATATTTTGCTTGCTTGCTTGAGAGAGGCAGGGAGCAAGGAGGCCGCGGCACCTCCTGCTCCTCCATCTCACCACCTCCGTTGGCCAGATCAAGAGGCAGGGGACCAAGCGGGTTGTGGTGGCGAAGAGGATGAGCAAATCCTGTTGGGGGTGTGTGGGGCCCTTGGCAGGTGCCCAGTCATACCTACCCTTGATGTTGGCCCTGAGTGGACAGCTCCTCTGCCGCCCGCTTCCAAAACAAAAACAAAAAAATCAGTAGCATTCCATTTTTTGAATACAACCGCCCCCCCCCCCTCATGGGAGGGAGAGCAGAGCCACTGTTTTGCATGTAGAAGGTCCCGGGGTCAGTCCTGGGCATCTCCAGTTAGAATGATCTTAGCTAGCACCGTTGGTAGAGCAGCTGCCAGTCGGGGTGGAAAGTGCTGGGTTCGGTGGTCCAGCTCCATCAGAGGAATTTTCTTCTGTTCAGAATATCTAAAATTTGCAAGATTTGCTGCACCCTCATTTGTTTCATCCACCACCTCTAAAAGCCCCCAAATGCCGCAGCGTCCGTCACAGGGGTGGGGGGGGTGTCGTCGCCTTTGTTTTTTATTTTATTTTTTCCTGTAATTATTTATTGCATTCTAAAACTAGGAGATGATAAATGCAACATTTTGTAGGAAACGGAGGAATCGTGGAAAGACAAGATGAAGAAGAGGAGGAGTTGGAGGGGGTGGGAACCTGGGAAGGAAGAAATACATATTCTCAACCAATGTCATGCTGGGATGTTTTGCTTCTCAAGTTCCGTGCAGCTGTCCGTCCTGCCTCATTCCAAGTCCAGAGCCAGTCACGACCAAATCCCCTTCCCTATCCACTTCACTGTGAGGAGTGACCAATTTGGGGGAATTTAGGGAGGCAAAGATAAATGGGTCACATCAGACCCTTCTGCGCCCTTTCACCTCCAGCCAAAGGTGGGGGGCCCCAGCGACCAGAACGTCTTGGCGTTCACAAAATCTAGGGTGAATGCGTTCAGTTAGAACAGTGGTGAGGAACCTGTCGCTCTCTAGTTGTTGGACTCCAGTTCCCATCAGCCCCAGTCAGCATGGCCAATGCTCAGGGGTGGTGGGAGTCGTAGTCCAACAACAAGTGGAGAGCCAACGATTCCCCAGTCCCGCATGAATAGAAGCAATAGTTTGATCCGGGATTGTTGGCGCCTTTTTGTGGGCGGTTTTGGCCCATCAGGTCACCATCTTAAGTTGGCCAAGAGCGGCCTCCCGACAGTATCCGCCTCCCCCGCAGCAACAGGACTTGAATGCGTACAGAGCGAACTGCGGAGGCAACGCTAACCTGACCAGAAACGACCAAACGTGGCCCCTCCCTCGGGAACAGGAAGTGCATGGCTGCCACTCCCTGCTCTTGGGCACTTGCACTTCCTGCTTTGCCCCTTCCTGGTCTCTTTTTGTATATGTATATATATATATAAAATAAAGAAAGCAGAGCATTCCACCCACACGCCGCCGGGATTGTGAAATATCCTTAGCTATTTTCCCTGCTGCAAGTTCTAGGATTTTAGAGTCAATTGGAAATTAGGGGAATATCAAGCAAATGGCAAAAGAAGAGGATTTTTATTTTTTTTTAAGAAGATTGTATTTTATCGACAGGGCCGGCGCTACCACTAGGCAAACTAGGCGGTTGCCTAGGGCGCGCGGCTGAAGAGGGCGCAGAAACGTTGCGCTCCTCTTTGCTGCCGCCGCGCCGCCCCCACCAGGCCTCCACCTCCCCGCCCGCCCCCGCCCCCGCGCCTCCCCGCGCCTCCCCCCGCCCGCCGCCGCTGCGCCGGAAGGGAGACGAAGCTGTGGGCAGACGGTTTGCTGGTGGATACAATGGGAGATGAATTACACACACACACACGCACCCCAAACCCCCCCCCCCCTGGTTCTTGAGAATTGAACCAATGTTGGCGACACATTCCACGTCCCTTGATCATTCCGGTGGAGGATTTTTTTACAAGCTCACGTTGCCTCGGCCAAATTCCACGAGTGATTCCTCGATGCGCGTATCAGTTCTTCTGTGTGCGCAGCCTTCTCCGTCCCTCTCGCAAGAGAGATTTCGTGTGCTCATGTCCTGATCACAAATGTCTGCTGAAAAGAATGTGGGTGGGAGATTTTCTCATAAGGGAGAATTTGGTGCTCACCTGTAAAGCAATGACTGCAGTGAGGCAATGGGTTTTTAAAATATATATATTATTTGTAGGGAGGAGGATACGAGAAGAAACCAGGAATAGATCCAAATCCTCCCCGTTCCATTCTCTTACGCACATCATTCCCACAGCATTCATTTTGTGTCTATATTTCCTTCCCCCCCCCGCCCCTTGTTTCTCCCCAAAGGTCCTGCACCCACCCCCTGGGAAAAAAAATAAATCCTACTGCTCAGAGATTTTGTGTATTTAATGTTTCTAACTTGTCACCCCTTAACAACTCCATATACCCAAACCTGGAGAAATATTATCTGTAGAACATACCTTTATTCCTAGTAATTGCAGATATGTTGCTTCTGTGTTTGAGTCATAGCTAATTTTTTGCTCCATATGTACACGTGAGTGTATGCATCTGTGCGCATGGCAGGGAATGTGTTTGCAAGAGAGGGAGGGAGGGAGAGAGAGAGAGAGAGAGAGAGGGTGTGTCTGTATATGTGTGTGTGTGTATATATATATAAATATAATCACCCCATAATTTATTCAGCTATATGGAGTCGTAGAGTAGAGAAACAAAACTGGTATTTGCTTTAATTACCTGCTGCCCGTAGGGGTCTCTCTCTGTAACTCAGGCGTAACCGCGTTATACATTAAAAAAAAAAAAAAATTAAATGCTGCTTTGGGAGTCTTTTATTTTTCGCCTTCCCCTTTTAATTCACCTTCTGGTTTGGGGCATCAGAGCAAGAAAGTGCTGGATGGTTCCATGTCCAAGTGAGGAGGGTAAAAATTATGTCTGGCATGAAGGGAGTGGATAGAAATTATTTCCCTCCCGAAGCAGCAGAGTTCGGAAAGTGACCTGAGACCTGCCACTGCCGGGTGAATGTGCGACACACAGTGTGGCTACCCGTGGCCTTTCGTACTTGGATTTTTTTTCAGATGCAGTTCTTGGCTCAAAACCCCCATTTCAAAATATAGCAACAGTACGACCCTAGATGGATCTGCTCTGAAGTAAGCCCCATTGAGTTCGATGGGACTTACTCCTGGGTAAAAGTGCCTGTGACTGCAGCCTTTAAACATGTGCATTTTGGGAGGAAGTACTTTTGGAACAGCATATTTGAGAGATGATGCATTTTAAAATATGCATTTACAGAGGAATCCTAAGGTAGGAGGAGAGATTCCATAGTGCAGAAACCACCACTCCACAAGCCAGGGGTGTTGAATCATAAATCCGTGGACCAAATCCAGCCTGCCTAGTATCTAGTAATACAACTATCAGTAAAGACAGTTATGCATAAGCTTCAGAATATCCATATATTTATCCATCCACAGGTTGCGTCTGAATACCACCCATTCAAATGTTGAAAGCATTATTAGGTCCTCAATCCACTGTATAGGAGGTGAGCATTTATCTTTCCAGTGTTGTAATATCAGTCTTTTAGCTGTCAAGAGGGCGCAGAAAATCCACATGCGTTGTCCTTGTGATAAATTCCATACAGCAGGTAAATAATGTAAAAGAATGTGTGCGTCGGTAAATATTAAACAGCATTCTAATACTAGGTTTATCTGTACTATAATCTCTACCCAAAAAAGAAGCAACCACTGGGCATTGCCAAAACATATGGGTAAACAAAGCATTCGCAGTACTACACCTCCAACAGTTAGCTGATTTAGACAATTCCAGATTAAAAAGGCATTGTGGCGTCCAATAGACACAAAACAAAAGTTTTTGCTGAATAAGACGTAACCTAAGATCCATAGACCCTTCTCTGACACAGACACAAAAACAATGTTCCATTGATTAAGCAAAATAAGACCATCTAATTCCTTATTCCATTTGTCTTCACCGAAAATAAGTAATTATAAACATGAATTTCTCCCTGTGAGCTCAGATGAAAGTTCTCCTTTAATACAAAATCTTGTTCAGTGTTTTTGCACATGCGCAATATCACATATATTTTTTTATATTGTGCGTGCAGCCCTTCGTATGTGCAAACTTCTTATGCGTATGCCTAAGTGAAAATGTGATAGGAACACTCAGGTCCGGGAACATGAATAATGAGGACAAATGGGGTAATCGGAATCTGGAGCAGACACAATCACTGGGTGTTAGAGAAACTAGTGTCTCACAGCAAGCTGGGAGCAACGCAGGCCATACTGAACCAGTCCATAAAACAGAGCCTCGGGAATACATCTGAGACAAAAAAGAAGCTGTGAACCAAGTAAAAATTCACAACAGAGTGCACAATTTTGATTTCAAAACAGTTCGATTCAATTCAATTCATTACGGTCATAAGACCAGCAAGTAAGATAAAATAATAATATTCAGAAGACCAACAAGACATACACAGTGAATGCAATAATATATATTTTAAAAGATAAATTAAAAAAGTGACATTTGCATTTGTGTATGCAATGGTCCGGCCGAAGCACCTCACTTCAGACTCGAGGATAATCAGGAAGAGACAAAACCGCTGGTGTGAAAGATAACAGTTTATCGAATGCAGAGCTGGGATACGGATTGCAGATCGTCAATAAACAAGCAAAGCAAGGCATTCGCACACCGTTTATTGAACACAATGTATCGATGGAATATGGGTGCAGATTGTCAATAAACAAGCAAAGCAAAGCTTACACATACGTCCCTTCTGTCGTGGGGGCTTCCTGATATGACGGAGGTCGCCCCGTTATCTCACAGCAAAAGCAGCCCTTCTCGGAGGAATATAACTGGGGAAGGCAGCTACAGACAAATTCTGTCTGGTGCTCTTCCTAACTGATGCAAGCTGAGTCTGTACAGAAGGCCCTGGCGTGGCTCCAAGAAACTATCCTGGCTTCTGGACGCTGTGAAAGTTCACTGCACGAGCCTGTTGAGCCTCCTCGCCATTCTTCCGGCAGAGCACATCCAAAACTATGTCAAAACCGAAAGCAGACCTCTCAAAACTAAGCTGCGGTTGCTTGCCTGCTCCAGGCGGTGTTCCCCAATCGATTAGAACTGATATATCTGACCACTAATATGCAAAAGCAATTCGTATCTGGCAGCAGCCAACGAGTGCCGCACAATAACATTTGCTAAAGGCGCAATCCTACGCAAGTTTAGACAGAAAAAAGGCCTACAACTCCCAGCATGCCCCAGCCAGCCTAGCTGGCTGGGGCATGCTGGGAGTTGTAGGCTTTCCCCCCCTGTCTTGCCTTTTTCTGTCTAAACTTGGATTGCACCCTAAATGACTGTCTTCACCCAGCCATCGAAATGGCACTCAAGGCAACTGACCATAAAATCTAGTTAAAAGCAAAATCTTAATCCAAACATAACATAACATCCCCCCCCCCTCTTGGATGCATCGGCGCTTGAGTTAAAAGATTCTCCGGGGTGGGTGGGGGGGAAGACATCAGACAGCTGCTGCTTTGGACTACACATCCCACCATCCCCAGCCAGCCTGCTGCCTAGAGATGACGGGGGGGGCCCTTCATCCAATGCACCAGGACGGCGCTGAGTCGAGGAAGGCCACAGGAGACGACGACACTGGGCGAGATGGCTCAGTGGCACAGGATAAGGTCGGTCACGTTCCATGCAACAATGGCAGAGAAGTCTGGATGAAGCCAGTGTCTGTGGAAATAGGGCTTATGTCCAGGTCACATGGGGTGGGTGGGAGATTCAAAGTGTTGCCCCTCCAAGCCTTGATTCAATTCTCAAAAAGCCAAACACCAAGCAAAAACGGGATTCCCTGTGCACATAAGCCTTGATGCCGGCATGGGATTCCCCCCAATGACTAATAAAATACTGGACCAAATAAAACCAGTGGCCTGATCCAGTGAGGCTCTTATGAAGAACCTCCTCACTCTTTGGGGCTACAACTTCTTCTGGACTTCTGTCAGAGCAGGGGCACTGCACAAACGCGCTGATCCGTATTCACCCATTTGCGCCGACGCACTCGTGCGGAAGAGCATTCATGCAAATTAGCGCAAAAAAAGGAGTGAAAATCCAGTCCGCAAGTCGGAAAACGGCAGTCGTTTCAGGCTCCGTGGTTAGTGGAAGCTGGGCAGTGGGGCCCCTTATCCCCTGCATCTTTTTGTTTGAGCTTTAGAGGAGCGGTCCGTGGTGCTCCATGGTGGCGAACCTATTTGGGGGACAGGAGTTCAGCACCATGGGTCGCTCCTCTAAAGCTCAAACAAAAAGATGCAATGGATAAGGAGCCTCACTCACACCAGCCTCACCCGTCCGCTGGTCAGATTCCTGGAAATCCAGGCCCGTTGAATTCATTGAGGATTCCTCCAACATCCCTATGCAGAACCTCTTTCGACCTGAGGGCCAAGTCCAATTTCTGGGCGAAAGGGGCACGGCCCAAGACGCCAAAAATGCCAGCATATTGTAGCTGAAAGCGATTCCTGACAACTAATAACCACGCCTTACGAGAGAGGCATCTCAACCTCTGAGAATGAGGGGGAGAAATCGCACCACAGGTGTGAGAGACCACCCACCAATCCGTGGTCAG
Source organism: Shinisaurus crocodilurus (assembly GCA_021292165.1). NCBI lineage: Eukaryota > Metazoa > Chordata > Lepidosauria > Squamata > Shinisauridae > Shinisaurus > Shinisaurus crocodilurus. The sequence continues at coordinate 2,859,371 of JAHFWL010000571.1, read as the reverse complement.
ACCAAAAGGGGGTGGGGCCAGTGGAAGGGGGCGTGGCCACCTGTGATTTGGGGGTGTGATTTGGCCGTTAGGGACTGAGTTTCTGGATCCCCCCGGATTGGGGGCAATCCTGTAAAGAGAATGCGGGGCAGGAAGGTTTCATTTCAACCACCACGTCTTCCGTGCTCCCGGGAAGCTCCCAGTGGCGGCCAAATGTAAGCATGGAATACTTTAGCATTAAAGCATTCTCTGATCAATTTTCTATCCGTATCGACATGCGGCAGTCTATTATCACAGGCTGTGGGCCTGCATAAAATAAGGGCGTGTTTTCTCTCTCTCTCCTCCCCGTAATACGAGGAATATGAGGCCAGGCGTCGCAGGCAGGGAGAATAAATTAGGGGGGGGGGAATGTTATCCTCACATGTGCGCACGCACACACAAATCCTTACTTCTTGGGGCACGAGAATTGGGGGGGCTGCTGTTCCCAAGCAGCGAAATGTCCCTTCTTTAGCGAATTATAAAATTTTTTACCACTGCAAACAGGGGGGTTGGGCGAGGGGGGCACCGTGTGAATTGTCCACCGACGCCTGATTTTGAAAGAAAAACTATGCTATAAATCAGGGGGAAGCCATTCCCCCCGAATTGTTTTAGAACTGCAATTCCTTCGTACAGTCAGGAGTCGGAGGGAGGGAGTCGTGCCAGCGTTTCCAAAGGCAGGGCCAGCATCGAAGATAGGCATAGTTGGGCACCTGCAGAGGGCCGACACCCAAGCCGGGGCCCACTGATGAGACCCCCTGGAAGGAATCACACCTCTTCTTCCCCACTGCAGCCGGCTTCTTCTTCAGCTGCCTCTCGCTCCGGCCCAGGCAACGGTGGTGGTGAGAAGTCGGGGCAGGAGAGGCCGCAGCGGACTTGCCCCTGTTTTTGAGGGCCCCTGGACAAGTGGACACAGTGCTGGCTCCGGGTTTCTGAGGGCCCTTGGGCGAGGCCTCCTCCGTGGCCCTGCTCCCTCAGCGGGCCTGCCTTCTCACCGCCAGGGTCCCCAGCTGGTCTTGCTCTCCTCCTCCTCTTCCTCATCATGGCCACCACTTGCTTGCTTGGCAGGCAGAGAGGCAGGGAGCAAGGCGGCCGTGGCATCTCCCGCCCCTCCTTCTCTCCACCGCCGTTGTCTGGGCCGGAGCGAGAGGCGGGTGAACGAGCAGGTTGCAACGGGGGAGAGGAGAAGAAGCGTCAACGGGCTCTTGTCCGTGGGCCCCTGCTGGGGTGTGGGCCCTCGGCAGCTGCCCGACCGTGCCGACCCTCGACGCCAGCCCCGTTCTATTCCTGCCCACCGGAGCAGCAGGGGACAACAACCGGGGAAATGTGGGCTCTTTGGAACAGTGTGGGGATCCAAGAGCAAAGAAAGGGTCCCACACTGCACACACAGAGGGCTCCAGATAGTGCGTTAAACAGATCCGGGGAGGGGATCTTTTGTGGCCTTGACTGCGGTGCATCGGCTGCTCAACTGCGACTGCAGACCGCGGAGGTTGTCGAAAGACTGGGGTGGGCGCACTAGATTGGCCCGGGGGCTTGCTTGCAAGAGTGCCAGCTCCAGCTTTCGGAGGGCCCTTGGGCAGCCTCCATGGGCACCCTTCCTCCATGGGCACGGTCCCCAGCTGCTCTCGGTCCTCCTCCTCCTCCTCTTCTTCCTCCTCCTCCTCCTCATGGCTCCCACTCGCACGCTTGGCAGGCAGAGAGCCAGGGGGCGAGCAGGCCGCGGCATCTCTCCTGCTCCTCCTCCTCACCGCCACGGCTTGTCTGGGCCGGAGCGAGAGGCAGGCGAAGAAGCCGGTGGCAATGGGGGAAGAGGAGGAGGAGCGACTCTAGTAGGGCTCTTGTCGGTGGGGCCCCCGCTGGGACGTGGGGCCTCGGCAGGTGGCCCGACCGTGCCGACCCCTTGAAGCCAGCCCTGGGTGCAAGCGATCCCATTGTTTTTGCTTCCTGTAAGCAGACTTTGCGAGAAGGGGAGGAGTGTAAGGGACTTTCTGCCCGGGCCCTCCCCTAACGCAGCAGTCCGATTGTCTTCAAAATGCATCCCAACTAATTACTTGTATTAGCAGATATGGGTTTGTTTCAAGCAGGGAATAACCGAGAGAGGAGGAGGAGGAGGTGCAGCAAGGGGAGAGAAGGAGGGGGGAGAGAGAGACAGAAAGGGAAAAAGGAGGGAAAGAAAAGAGGGGGGGGAACGCCGACGAAAGCCACGAGAAGCCCTTCGCATTTCCCCAAGACGTCCACAAAGCTTTTATGAATATAACTGGATTTGCAACATGCCATTCCAGCAGCATATAAGGCACTCAGACAAGGAGACAATTTTACTAGATAATAGACTATCACGCAGGATACAATTTAAATTAAAAAATGCAATTTTCACCTTGAAATGAACAAATGATTACAATTTCTATACAAATTAAGGCCTTCACTCTTTCTTTCAGTAGTGCCATCAGCCCATGAAATATGACATAATTGCCATGAAATACATTTTCAAATATTTTGGGGTTTTGTGTGTGTATGCGTGTGCGCCCGCGCGCCCAAGCGTCCGCCACATTACCAAAAAACACACACACACACACACACCACACACACATATACATACACAAAAAGAAAGAAAGGGGGGGATGAAAACAGCACCCAGGCTTGGAAAGCGTTTGCATGCGTCTCCCGCATTATCTCACCTTCTGGGGGGGAAAAACACACATTAAAAAGAAAAGAAAACTACCCAAAGATTAAGCGGGTTTCTCTCTCTCTCTCTCTCTCTCTCTTCTTGTTTGCTCATCCTTCTTCTCCGCTTCTCCCTCCCTCCTGCCACCTCTCGACTTGCAAGATAAAATTGAAAGGAAAAAAAAAAGAGAGAAAGTATCAGACAGATAGAAAGAGGCTGAGAACAGCTCCGTAATGCCTGCAGATTTATCTAATCTAAATTACTACGCTTATCTGCAAAAATCACATCTGTTGGTTATCTACTAGCTTCGCAGATCTGCCCTCTTTATTCTGCCCCCTCCCTCGTCTTCAAATGATTTTTTTTTTATTTTTTATTCCCCAGTCTTTTATTTTTAATTATTTTTCCATTATGTCCTCCTTTTTCATATAAAGCTGGACTTACAAGGCTAATCGGGGAGATTATTACACAAGAATCAGAAAGGCGAAGAAACTTTTCTGCAGAAAAAGAAAGAAAAGAAAAATACATTATCTGTGGGGGGGGGGAGGAGAAAAACAGCAGGCCGACAGACAGACAACTGGGCAGCCATCTTGAATGGCCATGTTTATGGCACCGGACTAGCAAGGTGGGGATTTTGTTTGTGTGAAACGGTGCCGGTTCAAGCCCCTGCTTCAGCCGCTAAAACTGGCTGCCAGGAACACCACAACAAGGTGGTTGCCAACTTTTCCCCAGGTGCCTGCTCCTGTGTGCCTTTCATGGCAGCTTGGTCTCTGTGGACAATTGCAGGTCCTGCTGATCACCTTGATACTGCAAAGAGCTCCGGGCCTTCCAGTTTCTGAAAACTGAGCTGCTGTTGAAGGCACTGAAGCAGATCCCGTTGGGTTTGGGTTTAGAATCATAGAGTAGTAAGAGTTGGAAGGGGCCTAGAAGGCCATCGAGTCCAACCCCGGCTCAGTGCAGGAGAACAGATGCGGGCAGCCCAGGCAGTCACCCATCCAAGCACTGACCCGGCTCATTCCTGCTTAGCTTCAGCCTGTGGCCGGCGTTATGTGATCTCGATGCCACCTTCTTTCTGGTCAGTTGACAACCCTGCCAAAAGAAATGCACACATCTCCAACTGACCGTTCCCTGGGACTGCAGATTCTGGCTTTATCTGTTGGCCAGAGAACCAAGGGACACCAGGAAGCTGCCACCCCACCTCCTCCCAGGAAGGACATCATGGCAAGGGGGAGACCAACCTGGCCCCATACAGTGGTCAGAGAAAGAACAGCGCAGAGTTAAACTATGGAATTCATTTCCACAAGATGTGGCGACAGGCAGCCACCAATTTTAAATCTTTAGGGAAGAAAGCCCACAAAAAGACTGCAAAATGCAGACTGCTTGTTTGGTTGGTGTGGAACCAATTCCAGTCGGAGGGCCACGTCCCATTTTGGAGAAGACCTCGGGGGCCGCATTCCACTGATGGGCGGGGCCGGAGGCCAAAGGAGGAAGGGCCAAAAATACAAAACGTGCCAGCATGTTGTAGCGTAAGGCGCTGACTGCCAGTAACTATGCCTTAGGAGAGACAAAAGTTGGGAAACCACCAAATGTTTGGGTGGTCGGGAGAAAGGGGGCGGTGCCATGGGAAGGAAGGGGGCGTGGCCATCTAGGGAACCCTGGGGGCGGGGCAGACTCCAGAAGGGCCAGATTTAGGCCTCAGACCTGAGGTTCCACACACACACACACACACACACCTCTTCTTTGGAGGGAAGACAGAAAACTGGGAGAGGGTTGATGGAATGGAGTCACCTGAAGAGGGCGTGGCCGGCTGGAACGCTGAACAGAAGCAGCCCACACTGCAACATTTTCCTGCAGTTCCAACCGGATCTTAATGCTACACGCCCTAAAAGTAAAACCCTTCAACTGCGTGAATTGTGCCTTCCATTTCAACACAGAAACAGAATGTGTTGTAAATACAGAAAGATATGGAAATTTAGAGAGACAGAGAGAGAGATAAAATCTCTAGAGAAGCATAGGGAGATGGTTCTGTAATCTCCATCCTTGAGGAGGATAAAATGGAAGTATTCCCATTTGGGGGGAGGATTTTAGCCTTCCCTTCTCTTTTGGGCCGCGAGTATGTCTTCTTGCCTTCGTGAGAAATTCCAGTCTTGGAAGAGCATTACAGCCTAGAGGAGAAAATGGAGGCCAAAAGGGAGGGAAGAGTTATGACTTTGCACGTCTGTCGGCAAATCCAACTCGGGTCATGGCAAATTTGAGAAATAACGTTGAAATCTGATTAGGCCCCGGGCTTTGCGAACTTCACAGTCCCCACACACACACCTCTGTCTGAGATGGTCAGGAGAAAGAAGAAAAGCTAGTGCACGAACCACAAAGCCCTTCCTAACGCTCATCTCTCCAATACAAATTAGGAAGAATCTTTCCTTGACTTCCCTGTAATATATCTGTTTCTTCTCATTCATTTTATTATTTATTGATTATTTATTTAAAGTCTTTTTAATCCTGCTCCTTGGTCAAAAAGGATCCCTACATATAATCAGTTAAAACAAGACGGCCCCTGCCTGCAGGCTTATAATCGAAGAAGACACGGCACACAAGGAAAAAGGGACGGGAGGGGAAAGGAAAAAAATTAAGTCTTTCAGCAGGGCCAGTGGAAAGGCCCTGGTTCCCCCTCTCATCTCCCACAGCACAGGCGGCTGGGATGGTTGTTGACAGTTGAGGAAGGAGAAGATTTCATGGTCTAATTTATGGTCCTAAATTACAGACAGGGAGAAATTTGTTCGGTTCTCATATTAATGCGAACTTACCTAATTCTGCACTTTCAAACCAATATGAGACCCAAAACTCTGCTCTCCTTGGAAAGGCACACCTCCCCGAATTTTGCAACGGAGATCTCCCATCGAAAAATTCCTACACCGGTACATATACGAGGGGGAAGCGCGCACACACAAAATGTTTATATTCGGGGAAAATGAAGCCCAGGAATGCATTCTATTAGGAAATCTGCTCAATAAATATGCTTGCAGAGATGTGCACATCGGGCAAAACTATGTGCCAAAATGCATGTATTGGGAGCAACACACCAGGGGAAAAAATCCATACAAACATTAAAAATGAAAAAAAATTCTCAACATTTGCAATGCATCAGGTTTAAGATTGGGAAAACGAGAAACTGAAATAGACGTCCCTCCCGATTTTTAATTATTGTCTTCTGGTATGACATTTTTATTGGCCGCTGACCATAATAAGCAGAATTCAACTGTTCACTCACTTATCCCTGATGGTAGAAGGAAGGAAGGAAGCCAGGCTCAGGACCTCATAAGAACTCAGCCGAGTCAACCCAAAACCAAACGGTCCTTCCAGCCCCCTCCTCCGCACATTGGCCAGCTAGATGCGGTCCACAAGCCGCCAGCAAGCAGGACGTGAACTGTGTCCAGTTCTGGGTGCCGCATTTTAAGAAAGGATGTTGACCAGTCGGAGCACGTCCAGAAAACCATCAGAACCCAGATTTGGGAGGTGTCATTTAGATCATGGAATCCACCCCCCTACTCAGTGCAGGAATCCAGTTTAAAGCATCCCTGACAGATGGCTGTCCTGTTTCTGCTTGGATACCTCCAGGGACGGAGATCCCACCACCTCCCTAGGCACTTGGTCCTACTGTCTGACTGCTCTGAGCTTTAGGAAGTTTTTTCAGATGTCTAGCCAAAATTTGCCTTCCTGTAACTGCACCTCATTGTTTTGTGTCCTTGGATGACAGATAAGAGGTTGCAGCCATCTTCTGTGTGACAACCCTCTAATTGAAAAGTGCTATCGTATCCCCCCTCAGTCTCCTCTTCTCAAGGCTAAGCATACCCAGTTCCTTCCATCTTTCCTCGTAGGACTTAAGTTTTTAGTCATCTTTGTTGCCCTTCTCTGAACTCATTCCAGTTGATCTGAATCCGTCTTGAAGTGTGGTGTCCAGAACTGGACACAGTAGGTGAGGTCTGACCAGTGCAGAGTAGGGAAGAACTATTCTTTCCCGTGATTTTGAAACGATACTTCTACTGATGCAGCCTAAAATTGCATTAGCCTTTTTTGCAGCCACGTCACACTGCCGGCTCATATTTCGTTTGTAACCGACTACAACTCCGAGATCCTTTTCACACGTTCTGTTCCCGAGCCAGGTTTCCCCCAAATTACACCTGGGCTTTTGATTTCTTTTTCCTAAAAGAAGAAGTTTGCACCACCTCTGTTCCGACGTCTCACCTTTGCAGTGCCAGCAGCATCGAAACTCTGTTGCTGTTGCTCCATCTTGCAGCCGCTCTTCCCAGGCACGCAACTTTCCGCTCGGCATGCGAGTCACCAAGAGCAAGGGGGCGCTCCTCGCAAGCTCACCCCTTTTTGGGCCCCGGTCCTGCAATCGCCCATTCTAGCACTCGTGACACCGGAGACTCCAAATCAGTGAGATCCTTTCATTACAGCAAATCCCACGGCATCTGCTTAATGCTTACGGTCTTCAGAAATCGTAGAGCTGAGGGCATTATGCGATAGGCTCTTGAAACAGGTGGCTACCAGGAGGAGGGCCTTTTCTGCTGTGGCACCCCGGTTGTAGAATGAGCTCCCCAAAGAGGCTCACCTGGCGCCCACATTGTACTCTTTCCGGCGCCGGGTGAAGACCTTTCTATTCTCCCAGGCATTTTAATCATTTTAATCAGGTAGTTCTTTTTAACTCTGTTGCTGTAATTTGAACTGCTGCTAGCTTTGCTGTCTGCTTTGAATCTGTGGTTTTAAATTTTATAGTTGTATTATATTGTATTTTATTGGTTTTAACTGTTGTAAACCGCCCAGAGAGCTTCGGCTATTGGGCGGTATAAAAATGTATTAAATAAATAAATAAATACCGGTAAATAAAATGGTTCCACATCAAGGTAGGGGACCAGAAGATCTCTTGGGGACCAAATTCCCTGACATTCCACCCCAAGGGAAGGGACCGGAGCCAATTCCCGCTGTTCCTCAGGCAAGGGAAAGATTGGAGCCACTCCTAACTGCTCCTGCAACACTGGAAGGATCAGAGCCGATCCCAGATGCTCCTCAGACAGGGGAAGGGATCCTAGGAGGAGGCCTGACTTTCCCGGAGACCCCCATAAGAGACCTGATCCAACTTTGCCACTCCAGGGTGCTGTGAGTCTTGGCCTTAGGATCTGAGCAGCTCCTAGCTGCTGTTCCGTCAGGGGAAGGATCTGAGCCCCATGGCTCGTGACACAGGGGAAGGGATTCTAGAAGAGGACCTGAACCACCATGCACACACACCCCTGCGCCGAGGTCAAGACCAACCCAGCCACTGGGGTCGGACCTTCTGGGTATTGAGAGTCCAGGACTCTCGACGCCCCCCGACGCTCCCCAACGAGCACAATTCCATGCCTCCCGAGCACCGCGCCTTCCAGACGAACTTTACCATCACAAGCCGGGCCTGAACCCTTTCCCGCTGACCCGTGTCGTTGGCCGTAACTAATCAAGTTGTTCGGGGGGAGAGAAAGAACGAGAGAGTCGTGGGTTAAGAAGGTTCCGCATCCACCACCACCACCCAAAAAAAGGTAAAGCAGCATATGGAATAAGTTACCGGCGCAAACCAGTGGAGCTGAGGACATAAATGAGTTCAAGAGGCAACTCGGTTTCAGCTCCTTCTCTCTCCCGCCCCCTAAATTGGGGGTGTGGGGGGAGATTGAAGGAGCATGATGGAGAGAGAAGTGTGTGTGGGGGGGGGAAATAAGCAGGAATTTAGGATTAAGATCAGCCTAACGGTCTCTTCCTGTTCTTATCGGAGAGCGGAGGGATTACGAAATTAGTTCGAGGGCGCACAAGCCCTGTGAACATGGGCAGCAGAAAGCTCTCTCGGGGAGTTCCGCTGCCTGGACGAGAAACCGGCCTTATACCAGGGGTGGGTGCAGGGGACGGCTCCCGTCCTTTCAGCTGATGCCGTTTGGCTCTGAGCGAGCCTCGGGCAGGATTCTTGCGTCAGGGGCAAGAGATCCCGGGAAACGGGGGAACACAGCTCCGTGTTCAGAGAACCGTGGTTGACATCAGGCGTGAGGAACCTGCAGCCCTCCAGGTGTTGTGGAACGCCGACTCCCATCAGCCCCCTGGTCGGGGATGATAGGGGTGGTAGTCCAACGACATCCCTGGGACACCCCGTTGCCTAGCCCTGCTTATGGAGCGACAAAAGCTCGATCCCCAACACTTCGGTCAGGACAAATTGGGCCCGGGATAAGCAGAAATATTTGCTGTTTTACTTATTAACCAGCGGACAGACCTGGCTTTCATAAGGCTTCGTTTTATAAGCAAAGCCCTCGAGCAAACGTACACAGCTGCTAGAGCTGGGCACAGTGCGCCCGCCATGTCTGAGAGGCAAAGCCACACCCGTTGGCATCGCAGGGCACCACCCAAATGGTGCACCCCTATAATGACCCCCAGAGGGAGGGGTCTGTCCACTCCTTTCCCCCGCAGCAGGGGGCAGGCGGCAGGCCGGTCACTCTTTAGGGCACCCGACGGACCTCCTCTGACTTCAGACTGTACGGACTGCAAAGCTGGTTAGGGAAGTCTGTCACCTAGTGGCTGGAGGTGTCACTGCAGGGTCCAACCACATGGACAGATTTAAATTAATTAATGCTTTAAAAAAAAAAATCACCCTGAGGTGCACACACACCTAGAGTCCCCCGAGCATGCATGCCAAATGTTAGGTGTCCACGTTTCATGGCACTATGTGGCTCTGACAGACAGACAGACAGACCAACAGACTCCCTCTTTTATTATAGCCAGGGGCGGCTGGTGGACTCCTCCGTCAGTGGGGCACCTTATCCGCTGCAGCTTTTATTCCGAGCTTCGTAGGAACTATCCAGGGTGGTGAACCTATTTTGGGGGTTGGAGTTCAGCACCCTGGAGAGCTCCTATATAAAGCTCAGAGTGAAGGCCGCAATGGATGGGGAGCCCCACCGAAATAGGAGTCCACCAGCCTCCCCCCGATTGTGGATAACTTGGTCCATAAAGCCCAGTTCCAAAGTGAATCGGACTGTGATTACCCATTGACACGCCGCTCGAATCCCACATTCTGAATGCGGGGCTGATTCAAGGGCTGGCGGGCAGACATCTTTAAGCCCAACAGACATGGTGCTTTCATTGGATTTATTCGGACTGTTTAGGGAGGACGTTTAGCTCAGTGACAAAGTCCCTGCTTTGCATGCAGATGGTTCCAGATTTCATCCCCAGCATCTTCAGGTAGGGCTAGGAAAAAGACCCGTCTCTGCCTGAAATCCTGGAGAGCCAGTCAGTGTCAACAATACAAAGCTAAATGGACCTATGACTTGAGTTGGTTTACAGAAGCTTCCTGTGGTTCTGTTTAAATCCACCCTTTACTCAGAACCATGAGAACTAGAATCTTACCTTTTTCCCCCCTTCTTTTTCTTTTTCTTTTTCTTTTAGGGAAAGGAGCAAAGCTCAGCAGTAGAGCACCCCTTTGGCATGCAAAGCATCCCGGGTTCGATCCTTGGCATCTCCAGGAAGGGCTGGGAAAGAATTATTTATTTATTTATTTATTTACATTTATTAATCGCCCATCTGGCCGGCAACCGGCCACTCCAATTCTGCTTGGAGAGCCGGTACCAGAACCTGGGCTCGATGGGGCAAATACATCTGCGCTGGAATAGGGTGACTTGCTATGTTGCCACAGCTGTGGGAGAATCAAAAAGTCTTATTTTAGAGGCATGTAAGAAAGCAGCTGCAGGCAGTGGTCCTGTGCCCATGTCAATGCATGCTGAAATTCAGTGGGACATGCTACGGAGGAAAACACACAAACGGGTCAGCACTTTCGCACAACCAAACTCGTCTTGCAGGTGTGAAGATGTAGAACGGGGCCATTTTTAAAAAATGCTAGACATATCCTAACCAATTGATATTTTACATTGTGAGAGCCAGCGTGGTGTAGTGGTTAGAGCACTGGACTACAACTCGGGAGATCCGGGTTCGAGTCCCCACTCAGCCATGAAGCTCACGGGGTGACTTTGGGCCAGTCGCTGACTCTCAGCCTCACCTACCTCGCAGGGTAGTTGTGAGGATAAAAGGGGAGAGGAGGAACTTCATGGATGCCTTGGGCTCTTCGGAGGAAATGGCCAAAAATATATGCCACAAACAAATAAAATTAACAGAGGCAGGAAATATTTTTTGTGGATCAGTGAAAAGCAACAACACCTCCGGTGTACAGGTTTCTGGTGCAACATTGGAGCAAAAAGCAGGCAAGCCTTCAGTTTCCACAGATTCCTTTCCGGCGGACCCCAGCTGGGGCTTGCCGAGGGGTTAGCGGAGAGGATGCAAAATTAAACTCCTGCCGCCAAACCAGATGCAAACCAGGGCAGCGTCTTTATGTATTCATGAGTTACTCGGAAGAGAAATAAGAGCATTCATTACCGCGCAAAACTGTTACTAATGACATCTACCTGGTGCCCAGCACCTCTGGAAATCTAATGCGACACACTCGGGGAGAAAATGTCCTCGCTTATTCAGGGGCCCCGGCCGTGAATGGAAAATTTCCCTTCCTTGGCCCAACCTCATTCTGCATTCACTAAAAGCAACATTTACAATTCTTCTGCCATTATGTCCTACCAGGGCCTCTGCACTCGCCGTCATGACCTTGATATTAGCTGAAAATTGGAAATTCGATGGCGTGGCAGAGGGAGGGGCACAGAGGCCCAGTGCTTTTCTCTCTCTCTCTCTCTCTCTCCCCAGTTGGCTGTGGAAAAAGAAAGAAAGAAAGAAAGAAAGGGGGTAAGAAGGAGGGAAAGAAAAGAAAAAGAAAAGAAGGTGAAGGAAGAAGAGAGAAAGGGGAAGGGGAAAAGAAAGAAAGAAAGAAAGAAAGGGTGAGTAGGTAAAAAGGGGAGGGAGGGAAAGAAGGAAGGAAGGAGAAAAAAAGAAAAGGAAGAAAAGCGGGGAAGAGAAGAGGAAGGAAGGAAGGAAGGAAGGGGACAGAAGAGGGGAAAGGGAAAGAAGGAGGAAATGGGAAGGGGAAGAAAGAAAAAGAAAGGGAGGGAGATTTTGGTGGCTTTTCAGCTTTTGCACATTTCCCTCCCATCTAAAAGACTGAATCGCTAAGCCTTGGCTACTAGCAGTAAGACCTTTTCAGCCACAATGGGCTGGTATTTGGATCGCTGCCCTCTTGACTTTGGCCCCACCCCCTTTTGTCTCCAGCCCCGCCCACCACTGGCACGTGGCCCCCAAGAGCTTCCCCGAAACAGATTTCGGCCCTCGGGCTGAACGGTGTTCGGCACCCACCCACCCGTCATGAACCAATCAATTCAGGGGCCGTCGCGAGCCATTCCATCAGGACTTGAAGTCCCGATTGGCTTTCGCAGGGCCGTATCGGTGGTCTGAAAGTTCTTGCCTTCGTCCCTCCCTTCCTCAGGTCCGCCGTAACCTTGCCCAGCTCTCGCTTACAAAAAAGGGCAAAGATCTGCTTGCAGAATCAAGATCTGCGCGTTCTGGGCAGCGTGCCTTTGTTTTCTCCGTTTTATCTCTTCCATTCTCACTGTGACCTTTGCTGCTCCAACTTCACCACCCTCCGCTGCTGAGAGCTCTCCTGCTCTGCCCCTTCTCTCTAGCTGACCCTGGTACTTTGGAGTCTCTCTCAAAAAGCCACAGACCTCCTGCTCTCTTAAAGAATTCTGCTCCTTCACTCTCTTCGCCTCTTTATTTGGAGCCCCCCCCAAAAAACACCCTAATGACACCGTCCTTCCAGAGATGTAGTGGTACATTTTGAAGTGCAGGCACTCGTCGTGAGAATCCCCATAGCCCCACCCGCAAGGAGACTCCAAAACAGCCGGCGGATGTATCAATCTATATCTATAAACCAGGGGCGTCGAATGTCCTTCACCCCAAGGGCCAAGTTCAGTTTCGGAGAAGCTCTCGGGGGCGGCCTTTCGGCACTGGGTGGGGGCAGAGTGTAAAGTGGGCGGAGCAGAAGCAAAAGGCGCAGGACCAAAACACCAGCATGTGTTCGCATCAAGCTCCTTCCGCCCGTCGGAAGGCCACGGCGATATATTCGGAGAAGCGTGCATGTCTGAGGATAACTGAGTTCCGGCGTGCACGGCAGTTCTCACGTGCGAAATTAGGAAGAGTGCGAAGTGAACAGATTTCTTCCCCACCCCCAGATCAGAGTAGACCCACTGAACTTCAATGGGGTGGACGTTAGCCGTGACTACCATAAATCTCATTGACTTCAGTGGCCTACTCTAAGTAGGGCTACAGTGAGCAAGACTTAAGCCTATCGAAGTTCTCCGAATTCCATCTCAAAGCTCGTTCCGACTCGAGCCTGGATCAGAACGAGACCTTTGGGGGGAGGTTCTTTTTTCATGAAAACCCGAGCATATTTCTCCAAGTGTACACACCAATTGTGCATATTTCTGAAAGGTATGCATGCTGCCGAACACTTTCTTTTAGTCCGCGAATCACATTGCAAGCTCGAAAACAGTACGGACTTCTACCAAGGATTGCGTCCGTGTTCGGTCCGGAAGGTGCAAACCGGGTAAAATCCTGGTCAAAGACAAACTGAAATGAATTCCTCGTACGTCCCTAGTCATCATCCGAAAAGGGAGTGGGGTCCTTTGAGCTGGGCGGTTTCTGCGCACCGCAATCTCATAACCGCTCCGCATGGTATCACACAGAGTCGGGGCCGTGATGGTGCTGGGTGACAAACAAGGGGGAACAGCACATCTGACATCCGGTGAATTAATCAGAGAACGGGGACCGGGCAAACACTGAGTCGAACAGTGTATCTCCGGCCTTGATTAAATTAGAAGGTTCTCCAGCTAATACAGAAACGCCCCAAAGTAAACAAGAAAGAGCAGGTCTAATGAAGTGGATATGAGACAGGCTGGCAAAATGACATGGGGGGAGGGGGGAGGGGGAAAGCAGGGAGGGGGAGCTGGAGACAGCATAGATGTAAGAAGAGGGGGGGAGTCGAGGGAAGATGAGAGAAGAGGAAAAGGAGAGGGGAGGAAACAGAGGAAAGGAACGTTTCGTGCAGGGGTGCAGCATCTCAGGCCTTCCGGGGGCTCCCAATCGGCCCCTCCGGGGGCTCCCAATCGGCCCCTCCGGGGGCTCCCAATCGGCCCCTCCGGGGGCTCCCAATCGGCCCCTCCGGGGGCTCCCAATCGGCCCCTCCGGGGGCTCCCAATCGGCCCCTCCGGGGGCTCCCATGTGGCCACACCCCCTTCCCCTGGCCACGCCCCTGTTGCCTCAACCACCAATCTTTTGGTAGTTTCCCGGCTTTTGTGCCATTCCCCCCCCCCATTCTAAAAGGTCTCCCCTACAGTTTCGTTCCCGGCCAGTTAAGAGCTAGAAGAAGGCACAGCATGTGGGGTGCTTTGGCCCCGCCCCCTTTTTTGCCTTCCGCCCCGCCCCACTTTCTGCCGCAAGATACATGAAAAGCAGCCGCAAATCTGCGCAAGTTACGCAAACTGTGGCCGCTTTTGGGCGCACCTCTCTTACGGCCTTTTCGAACATACAAAGCGGCCCACGCCGGGAATCCAGAAGTCACTTCCGCGGCTCGACTTGGGCGGGAGAACGCGAGTCGAGCCGGGGAAAGAGGTAAGCGGGACGGAGTTCGGGGGTCGAGCCCAGCCAGTTCGCCGGATTTCCACCCCCCTGAACGAACTCCTCACACATCCCTAAACGGGGAAAGATCCAGCAACCTTTCAACGCTGCACAATTTCCCCTTCCTGCAAATCACTGCTCTTACACACACACACACACACACACACACACACACACACGCCCTCTTTCCAGCCTCCCACGCCACCTGCTCCCGAGGAAACTCAATACACAGTTTTGTTTAGCTTTCCATGAGGCCGGCTGAAATGTTTGGCCAGCCCAGGAGGGCGGGCGTCTGCTACTGTTGCTGCTCCTTTCGGTGTAAATTCAATTCGCTGGGAGGTGTGAAGACGAACACGATCCCCTTTCCCTCCCCCTCCCCCCCGAATCACCTTTCCAAAAAAGCGGCGGGAGGGTGGGGGGGGACGCTCAGATCAGAGATCTCCAGTTTCCTGGGACGTATTTCACACCTCCTTAGCTGATGAGGAAGCAGCGGGAAAGGAGGAAGGGGGGAAAAACACACACACACAAGACAGAAGCCAGCGCTTCTCGCGTTCCTAATCCGTTTGTGTTATTGTGCGAGGTTTATGCGCCCCGTCTACTAAGAGCAAACTCGTTAGTGTGCTGAGCCGATCCTTATGTAGCCAAAACAGCGGAACCTACACACACACAAGAGGGAGGTGTCGGCCCGCTTGGGAAACCCCCAAGTACAAAAATATTTAGAAGACAAACCTTGAGCAGAGGGGGGGGAGGACCCCAAAAATAACCCAAGGAGAACTCTTGCATTCGGCCTTGCCCAGCACTTGAAATGTGGCCCCTGAGAGCTTTCCCAAAATCAAATTTGGCCCTTGAGCTAAAAGAGGAACAGATTATATGGTTGAAAGCCTCCTCAGTGTTTGTCTCTGCTCCCCTAATGAAAAATGTCTCGCTAGACCCCGGGAAACCATTTGTGTGGGGCTCCCCCTATCACTTTCCTCTCCTTCAAAGAAGAGAATGAGACCATTAACTCATCATCACCCTTTGGGGTGATGATGCACAGAACTGGGACTCGGGAGATCTGGGTTCGAGTCCTCACTCAAGCCATGAAGCTCGCTGGGTGACTGTGGGCCAGTCATGGACTCTCAGCCTCACCTACCTCACAGGGTTGTTGTTGTTCTGAGGATAAAATAGAGAGGAGGAGGACCACATGATGCACCGTGGTTTCCTTGCAAGCAGAAAACCAGGCAGGATATAAATGTAATAATATATATATTTTTTAAAAAAAACTATCCACCACCACGCAAGCAAGGGAGAACCCAGCGGACGACACGCAATAGCCAAGTTTTCTCCAAGATGTCTCCTCAGCACGTTTCCAGCGACAGCTCGGAGTGCAGGGGAAGGAAGCGTTTCATTAATCCCACCCGCTGTTCGCCCGTGCCAAGGACTCCCCCGACTCACACACACACCCCAGCCGAGGACGCAGTGCCAGCTGGAGACGTTTGGAGGAGGACCAAATCTGGCCCATCTCTCGCCACGGACAGATGTGGCCGTTCCCAGAAGAGGGAGCTGAGATCAGAGCAAAGTTGCTCGCCAGGAAAACTGAGGCGCGTTGTGGGAATGGGGGGAGGGGGAGACGTCTCGGGACGAGGGCGGCTTTGTCTGGCGAGGGGTGCCGGGCGAAGAGGAGAGCCCGTGACGCAACCTCGCCCCCCGTTCTGTCATGCCTCGGCCCAAGGCGATTCGAGATCAAAGGGGGTAAGCTGGATGAAAGAGGGGTAAAAATTGGGAGATGCTTGAGCAAGGCCCCTGCGTGGGCCCCCGGCCTTCCCTCAGTCAGTCCACCGCCTCACCGCCAGCTGCTCTTGTTCCTCCATCCTCCTCTTCCTCATCATGGCTCCCACTTGCGTGCCTGAGAGGCAGAGAGCCGGGGAGCAAGGCGGCCGTGGCACCTCCTGCTCCTCCTGCTCCTCACCGCCTCCGTTGTCTGGGGTGGAGCGAGAGGCGGGTGAACAAGCAGGCTGGCAATGGGGGAGAACTCCGCGGGGGATCTCGTCAGTGAGCCTCCGCTGGGCTGTGGGCCCTCAGCAAGTGCCCAAGCGTGCCGACCCTGGGTGCCAGCCTTCCTCGCTCGCTCGCTTGCTCTAAAATACAGTATTTTTCCATGTACTTTTTCCTCAAATCGTTAGACTAAAAATTGAGGGTCGTCTTATACACGGAAGTAAGCCGAGGAGAGAACTGCGTGGTTGCGAAATTGCCCAGTGGGGGGACGTCTTATACACGGGGGCGTCTTATACACGGAAAAATACGGTAAGCCCCCTTAAAGTGACTTGGTGGAGCACGGAAGCAAAACAAAAAGACATCCGTGCCAACACCCCAGCAGAAGGAATCCTACTGCAGTCATCCTGGTTGGACAATTTAAAAACAAGACCCACGGTCGATCCCGGAGATTGATCTTCTGAGAGAGAGGGGGGGGGGTAGGTCCTTGCCAACGCCATCCATCTCAGGTGCCTGCCCGAAAGAGATTCCAACCTGAAGTTCGACGGGGTGGATTGAAGGGGGGAAAGGTAACATGGGGCGAAAGTGAGCTGCCGATTCTACTACCAGACTCACAAGGAAGGAAACCCTCGGCTGCCCTTGATTCAAGACCTCTGGTCATACATACAACCTGGGCTTCTTTGATCCTCACAAGAACCCTGCGAGGTAGGTTGGGGTGAGAGAGACATAGCTACTGGCTCCCAGGTCACCCAACGAGCTTCACGGCCAAGCAAGGCGTTTTTTGTTTTTTTGTTTTTTTAAAAAACAGATTTCATGCTGGGGTGCGGGACTTGTAGCCCTTCCAGAAGGGAGAGAAGCTGGCTGACCTCAGGACAGAAGTCGACACAAGTCAACAGGCAGGGCTTGGCTCCTGCCAGGAAAAACAACGGCACGCCCGCCCGCGCCCCAAGAACTAGCGTGCTGTTCCACAAAACCAGGGGAAGCTGTTGTTGGGCTACCACTCTGCTCATTCCTGACCACTCGCCGTGCCGACTGGGGCTGATGGGAGTTGGAATCCAACATTCGGAAAACTACAGCTCTCCCTGTCCCTGACTTTGTGCAAAAGCACACCAGTTCCGAGAGTATGTGTGTGTTTTTTCTTGGCAGGAGCCAAGCCCTGCCTGCTGCCTTGTGCCGACTTCTGCCCTGAGGTCAACCACCTTCTCCTCCTTCTGGAACATTCCTTCCCTGCTGCAGGGAACGGCCGGCCGCCTCTCTGATTCATGCCCCGGAACTGCCTCCCATCCTTTAGCGACACCTGTGCCGAGAGCTCACCCAGAAGCATGCTGGCTCCCTCCCTCCCCGCGTTTCCAGCATGGTTTTTGTGTTTTTTTTTTTACTACAACCTCAAGCTTGGCCTCCGTTTGGGGTGGGGACACGCCGGCCCTCTTCCCTTGCCCTCCTCCGGCCTTGCCGCTTCGGTTGCCAACGCGGCCAGCAGCTGCACGGGCGGGGCAGGAGTTTCATCTTTCTCACCCGGCCCGGCCAATCCATTGCCAACCTCTCAGCCCGCCCGCCCCCTCCTCGTGCTCAGTGCAAAACACCGAGGGCTTTGGCAAACTTCTGGGCCTTTCCCCCCCGGTTGCGATGGGAGCCAGCTGCAAGGCACTCGTAGCCTGGGAAAATACTTCAGGACTCAAGTTTTTCCCTGAGATCTTGAAACCTGAGCGGCCACCTCTTCTCTCTCTCTCTCTCTCCCCACCACCCTTTCCTGACTTTTCTAGCCTGCATCCCTTTTCTCCTAGCTGTGGGATCTCCAAAGGGCCCCCTGCTTGCCAGGAGATTTGTGGGTCTCTCTTTTCTTTTTATCACTCTCTGTAACATCATTACAGATATGATGACGTTATCACAGTTACATCTTTTGAGGATTCTGCTTTATAACATTTGCAGACAAAATTAGCGGTAGCTGGCTTAGTTGGCAGTAGTAGCAGCAGGAACAATAAGGGTAAGGATAAAGTATGAGTATGGAAGTATGAAGTATAAGTATAAACTAATAGTAAACTCATTCAAAAGGGGAGGAGAAATAACAATGATAATAATGATAATAATAAACAATGAATAGTAAACTAATAGTAAACTAATAGTAAGGAGGAGGAGGAGGAGGAGAATAAAAATAAGGATAAGAATAATATAAATAATCCTATATACTAATAGCAAACTCATTCTCTGAGGAGTGAGAACAATAAATAATCGTACATGCTAATAACAACCTCACTCTCTCAGTAGTAGCAGAAGTGACCATAATAGTAATAATAAATAATCCTATATACTGATAGCAAACTCATTCTCGGAGGAGGAGGAGGAGGAGGGGAGGAGGAGGAGGAGGAGGAGGATTCATAATAATTATAAATAATCCTATATACTAATAGCAAACTCACTCTGAGTAGCAGCAGTAGTAACCATAGTAATAATAACCTGATATACTAATAGTAAACTCACTCTTAGTAGTAGTAGTAGTAGTAGTAGCAATAAATAATTATACGTATTAATGTACATACTAATAGCAAACTCATTCTCTGAGTAGTAGCAGAAGTGACCACAATAATAATAATAATAATAATAATAATAATAATAATAAATAATGAATAATCCCTATAAACTGATGGCAAAGTCATTCTCTGAGTCTAGATCCTCAGGTAGCCAACATAGCACCACCCACACACAAGGAGCCAGCATCAGGGCTGTTGCGAAGATAGAACGAGATATTTAAGGCTCACCCACCCAACCCCATCTGGACCAAAGGGGGCGGGGCCAAAATCCCCAAAACACCAGCCTTTTTGAGCATAAAGCTCTTCCTAGGAGTAACTCAACCTTCAGAGAAGCACTTCAACCTTTTCAAATGGGGTGAAAATTGTGCAAAGGGTGGGAAACCGCTAAAAGGAAAGGAAAGGAGGGCCCACTTTGGACCCCAGGCAGGCTGGATTTGGTCCACGGGCGCCTGACTTTCTGCCCCCCCCGGGCTAGTGAACCTCTGTTCCATCTCACACTGCCACCGTTCAAATGCCCACCTGGATTTTTGCTCCCAGGCGACCTGCGGCAGGAAGAGCCACCCACGCCACTTTTCGATACCCGTGACCTTTGCATCAACAGAGCGGGATGGTTTCCGAGTGCGGAAGAGTCAGCGCCTTCCAGGATGAAGCGGTGCTGATTTCATCTTCCGATGGCGCGGCGATGGCTCCAACTCATTTCCGTGGCGCGCGCTCAATTTATTCCTCCGGCGCGGCGTTTATTATTCATTTCTAATCCACCGTTTGCCAGCAAATGCAGATGGGCCGCCGATCAAGGTGGCTGCATAAGCGAGCGAGGTGATGGAGAATATCTTGCGAGAATCTGAGAGAGAGAGAGAGAGTTGATACTATTACCCAGCGCATGAGAGGGGAAAGGGATTGACTGGAGACAAAAATCTTTTTGGGGGGGGTTTCTTTTTTAAAAAAAAAAAGATTGTTGAAGGTGTTTTGGAAGAGCGATCTCCGACTGTGGTGAGCTTGTTGCTCAACACAATCTCACCTCTTTCTGAGGTTGCATGGTGGCCATAAGAACACAAGAAGAGCCCTGCTGGATCAGACCAAGGGCCCATCTCGTCCAGCATTCTGTTCACCCTGTGGCCAACCAGCTGCCCACAGGAAACCCACAAGCAGGACATGCGTGCAACAGCACCCTCCCGCCCATGCTCCCCAGCAACGGGTGTACACAGGCACACTGCCTGTGATCCTGGAGGTAGCATATAGCCATCGGGACTAGTAGCCATGGATAGCCTTCTCCTCCTCCTCCAGGAATTGGTCCAGTTCCAGTCCCCTTTTAAAGCCCTCCAAATCAGTGGCCATCGATCGCCATACCTTGCGGTAGCAAATTCCATAATTTAACTCTGCGCTGCGTGAAGAAGTCCTTCCTTTTATCCGTCCCGAATCTCCCATCAATCAGCTTCATGGGAAATGACCCCCATTGGGATCTAGTATTATGAGAGAGGGAGGAGAGAAAGTGTCTCCCCTCACTCACCTTTTCGCTAAACTAAACAGTCCCAGACACGGTGACCTTTCCTCGTAGGGGAGCTGGCTCCAGCCCCTTGATCATTTCAGTGGCCCTTTGGGGCACCTTTCCCAACTGTACAATATCCTCTTGCAAGCGATTCCGCCCCCCCCCCTTGACGCAGTGTGTTTTGTGTGTGCATTTCCCATAACACACGCATTTTTGGTGCATGCTTTGTGTGCATCTTTTTCAGTTGCAAACTGTGTCACAAAATCCCGAAAAGTGTGGATTTGGGCACAGAAGTGCCTTCCAGTGCAGACATACATTCGGAACGGGCGAATTTGGACAAACATTCAGAGAGCCAGTGTGGCGTAGTGGTGAGAGTGCTGAGACCTGGGACTCGGGAGATCCGGGTTCTAGATCCCCACTTGGCCATGAGGCTCGCTGGGTGACTTTGGGCCAGTCACGGACTCTCAGCCTCACCTACCTCACAGGGTTGTTGTTGTGAGGATAAAATGGAGAAGAGGAGGAGGACTATGTAAGCCACCTGGAGTTTGTTACAAAAAGGGCGGATACAAATGTAATAATAAAATACCTTTTAAAAGTGCAATCTGAATTAATGGGTGAAAAAAGCATACATTTGCAGATGCTAATTTACATATGCTCTAAAGTCTGTGTGTGTGTGTGTGTGTGTGTGTGTGTGTGTGTTTAAAAGACCCTGCCTCTTGAGGACACCCCTCTTTGTATAAAGCAATGTATGGACAGGGGAGAGGAGGGCATCTGATTTCAGAGAAAAACCTCAGGTGGAAAGATTCAAGGGGGGGGCAGCAGGAGAAGAAGCACATGTGGGCCAAAAGCCAGCTCATCCAGGGGCATCAGATACAACAGAGATCCTCAGAGCCCCTGTACCTTTCTTTCAGCAAGTTCCCATGGACAGCAGGGTAGTGGGGCAGAGAGAGGGCCTCCCAGGGATTCGGGGCTCCAAATGGAAGAATCGGGGCTCCAGCCTTAGTGGGCCGCCCCCTAACACCACCTCTGAGCTAACCTAACTTTAAAACCCAACCTATGTTTGAGCTCAGCAGGTGGGGGTGCAAAGATATGAAGACCACCCCCATCACATGATGAGAAGACGTTGCGATGGGAAAGGATATGGGTTTCTCAACACCGTCGCTCAACTCCTGAGCTGAAGATTAGCGGCCAAGAGCAAGAAAGGCGTACCCTCAAGGCAAACGGGGCAGATGTCCCGTTGAAGCCCGGAGATGCCTTGAAGCCATGCCAGGCTGCCGGAATGCGAGAGGAGGTGGGCGGAAACCGCACACTCCCTCTCCCTGGACCCGTACAGCTGCGTCCTCTTGCGAGGGCCAAGCTCACTCCCGTTTGAAGCGGGCGCCCACCGCATACCCACGAAATTAGTTCCGCCCGGGCCGCGTCTCAGCTGCGAGGCACACAAGATGGCGGGAGGGTGGGAATAGGGAGGAGGAGAAGGAGGCAGGCAACACGGGGCTCAGCCACGGCCGAGGAGCTGACATGGGATCTTAGGATCCGCATTTGTATATCGTTTTAAGGTATTTTATTGCATTTATGTATTTTATTCTGTGTACATCGCCCAGGGTGGCCGGTTGCCGGCCAGATGGGCGATAAATAAATATTAATAATAAATAAATAATAATAATAATGGGAAGGGGGAGAGAAAAAGCTTGGTTCGGAGGGGTCCCCACCCCCCCCAATCGGATCACTGTGTCATGAAAGAGGCGCAGAATATGGATACCAAGTGGAAGCAGGCATCAGGGACTTGCTAACACACCACAACTTCAAGATCTTCACTGGCTTCTGGTCCGATCCTGAGCACAATTCGAAATGATCGCTGAGCGGGGTTGCTTTTGCCTCCTGTCCGGGCCAGCTCCAGGTTTCGGAGGGCCCTCAGGCAAGACCCCTTTCCATGGGCCCCCGCCCTCAGCACGTCCACCTTCTCACCACCATTGGCACCATCTCCGGTTGCTCCTCTTCCTCTTCCTCTTCCTCATCCTGGCCACCACTTGCTTCCTGGACAGGCAGAGAGCCAGGGAGCAAGCAGGCCGCGGCATCTCCCGGTCCTCCTCCTCGCGACCACCGTTATCTGGGCCGGAGCGAGAGGCAGGTGAAGAAGCAGGTTGCAATGGGGAAGAAGAGAAGCAACTCCGGGGGGGGGGCTCTTGTCACTGGGCCCCTGCTGGGGTGTGGGCCCTCGGCAGGTGACTGACCATGCCGAACCTTGACGCCAGCCCTAACCCCCCCCCCCAGTTCTCCTCTACACCGCTTGGATCTCGGCTTTGCCCCCGTGCCCAAGATCCGGGGCTACAAACTGCACCGTCTCCTTCCACTGCTGCCCCCCGCGTGTCTCCCCTTCTTCCTTCCCCACCAATGAAGAGTTGTGTTTTTTTTTTCATGCTTTGCCACATACTTGTTCCCGGGCTTCATAGCTGGTTTGTGAAGTCAGGGGGTGATCGGAAGGCAAACAGCTGTCTCCAGACGTTCCGTTACTGCCATGGGATTACGGGCAGTAAGTGGGATGGGGGGGGGGGGGCTTGGATACATTCTTTGGCAACGTACGTCAGCTTGGCACCGACTCCCTTTGTCTTAGGATCCGCATGTGTGGTTCCCCCACCCAACCCCCTTTTACAGACACAAAGTTATTACAAACCTCCCATTTCCTTCCCCTTTGCTCACACAGGCTGGAAATCCATACCACCGCATCCCAAGTGTTGAATTTGGAGTGGTGGGGGGGGTGATTTCCTGGTTCTCTCTCTCTCTCTCTCTCGGGTGCAATTCGACCCCCCCCCGAAGGAGGGGAAGAGAATGATCACGTCAATTATGTCAGACCCGACTTTCTGCTGCGGCAACATACTCGTTAGCGGATTTCACAAGAACGCCTGACGAGAGGTAAAACAAAAGCAATGCATTTATTTTTATTTTTGTATCATCGTCCATTGATCGATTGTGAATGGCAGAGCCACCTTGGCTGCCCCACCTGCAACATATGTGAGCTGCACGTTCAGAGTGATCGACCCGTTTTCAAGCTGGAAAACTTATATACACCTCCCAGCCAATCAGGAGGCTGGGTCGCTTCGCCATCCAGCAAGGACCAATCCCCTGCCTTGGAAATGGAGCCATGCAAATGGGCAACCCAGTTGCAACAGCGCCACCTACTGGACCAAGCCTACCACCAGAATGGAGTATCCCACCAAGGGATTTAAAAACCCCAGCATTCCCGATGGCACATCCCTGAGCATGTACAGAGCGTCCTTCCTCTCTCGTTCATTGGCAGAACTCATCCTGAACCGTTCGGGGAGCGTAGGGGGAGGGGTTCTGTTGTGTGTGTGTGTGTGTGTTTTTAAAGCCTATTTAATATCTCAGTAACGTTCCACCCGCGTCACACGGGAGACTTTTTCCGAGCTCAGGGATGCAGCGTGGAAAGGGGGAGAAAGAAGACAATTAAACAGGTCCACTTCAACCACGATAAAATCTTAATTGGTTTTGTTCATTCATTATTGTCCATTAAAAGAGTCTATGTAAACCCAAACGGAAAAGCGATAAACATGCCGATGTGAGGGTGTGTGTCTTTTCTCCAAAGCGTGAACGATCCAGCGCAGAATGAGGAGAAAGCCACCCGGGATTAGCGTGTACGCGAGACGGAAGGGGTTGCGGGAGGCGGGGAAGGGGTTCAATTGAGAAAGCAATATCAGGAGAGCTTTTCTGGGAAGAACGTCTCCGCCTCGCATTCTAAGTGTCGAGTTTCAGGGCTGATGTTCCAAAAGGGACAGAAAAAGCTTCCCGTCGTGTTCCCTCAAACCCGCGGCACCAAAGCGTCTCTCAACAGGCCGACGCGCCAACGTGAAAACGCCGAATTCGTACGGGCTCCAAATCCGAACGCGCTGGCTTCTCTTCCGGAAAGTGACAAAAGCAGAATTCAAGCACGGCACGTCCGCAAGGCCCTGATACTCAATATTATACAGTGGAGGTGTTGAACCTCTTCTGGCCCGAGGGCCGAACCCCATGTTGGAGACGCTCTCGGGGGCTGCGTTCCTGTGGTGGGCGGAGCCGAAGGCAAAAAAGGGCAGAGCCAAAATATATATTTTTTAAACCCAGCATATTTTAACTTAAAGCTTTTACTGCCAGTAATGAAGTCTTAGAAGAGGCATTTAAACCACGTAGAATGGAGGGGAACACAGCACAAAGGCCAGGAAACCACCAAATGATTGGTGGTTGGAGGAAAGGGGCGGAGCCAGGGAAGGAGGCAATAGGAATGGAATATAGTTTTACAGAGGACAAGAGGGCGGGTCCCAGTGGCAGCTCCAATGTCAGCAGGTCCAGAGTGGACTCCACTGGATAGGTCCATGCCCCGAAGGGCTTACAATCTAAAATTCAACATAGGGGGAACAAAAGAGACTTCCAGATGCCTGAGGCTACTGGAGGCAGGAGAGAATATGGGTCAGCAAGTCAAGGTCGATTTTGTAAAAAATTGACTCTCTGCCAAGGTTGATTTTGCCCAGGTGCTCCTTTTTTTCAGTTTTAAGTTTGTTCCATTTTGTTTCCACATCAGATTGCGGGGGGGGGGGGGGGGGGTCAGCTGCAACACAAATTTGTAATGGATTTTCATGCACTTTTTTTTTTTAATGCATTCCTGTCCTGTACACATTAAAAAAAAAAAATGTGTACAGGAATGCTTTTTTTTTTTTTAATGTGCTTGTTTCAAGCACACTTTTGCAAACATAAGCATTTTTAAAGAATCTTCCAATGAATAAAGCATGGGGGGGGGATTTGCACACATATTTTTGAAATGCACACATTGTGTTTGCATTTTTTTAAATGCATGCATTTTCAGTGCATATTTATTTCCTTATTGGGAACCACGTCGCGAAATTCGAAAAGGTACAGATTCCGACAGGGTACTGCATTCTGGTCCGAACCTGACGAATGCATACCAACTAATTTCTCAGCGAGCCCTAGGAGAGAGAATATTACAGGCCAGGATGCATCATGCAGATACTGTGCAGTTTTATGAGTTGCAGAGAAGAGGGAAGGGCCCAGCTTTCGTCACCCCTGGCGGATGAGAAGCTGCAAATGCCAAAATGCCCTCTTCCACACAAACACAGGACTGATATCTCTGGGTTTTGTTTTCATTTTGCCTCCATTCCTCCCCACCCTCTGGAACGAAACTTAACAATAAAATAAAGACATACGTCTCTATTCCATCTTCTCCTTCCTGCCCGAAAGAAACCTGTGGAACAGAAATCTGTGTGAAGGAGACAGTGGTGTAGCAGACCTACGGTTTGCAGGGACGCAGCTCTGGGACTTGTTTTATTAGCAGGAACCATGATGTCTTCTGCCAACTCCCTCAGTCTGTCTTCCCTCTGAGCTTAGCTGTAGTCCGCAAGAAACGGACTTTCCCAGCAACAATCTATTGTTCAGTTTTATTTATTATTTTATTAATTATATTTATACCCCGCCTTTTTTCCTGCAAGGAACCCAAGGCGGCTTACATAATCCTCCTCCTCTCCATTTTATCCTCACAACAACCCTGTGAGGTAGGTGAGGCTGAGAGTCAGTGACTGGCCCAAACTCACCCAGTGAGTTTCATGGCCGAGCGGGGACTAGAACCCGGATCTCCCGAGTCTCTGTCCAACAATCTCACCACTACGCCACACTGGCTCTCAGTGTGACTGCAAAGTCTTTTTGGGGTGGCTTGGTCCTGAATGGGCAGTCCAGACCCATTTGCTTGACCAAAGACCTGCTCTTGGTGGAGATGAAAACTGGCAGAACTGCTTTGTTGATCTGGATCAACAGAGCCACCTGCATTCTTCGACTCCCCTTGGAGACGTGGCGACGGGGATCATCACAATGAGCGGCTGCACTTCCAAACTGACCACAACACCGCCGGGAACAGAAATAATTGGAGGGCCAACCTGCTTAGATGCGTGTTTGCCTGGGTTTAGAAATGGGGCCCCGGTGTGCGGTGGGGAAGGTGGCGAGAAAGAAAGAGGGAGCGCGTTGCCCGCGAGAAGAGCTGATCTCACACCGACGATGAAAGGGTTTGGGGTGGCACCGAGATATTGCGCAAAGAGAATCAGCCGTTCGAGATGTCGCCAGGTTGGCCCGGAAGGCGGGTACTGAAATGTCATCTTTGTGGATCTTTAACCACAGTGCTCCATAAGAGGGGGGGCGGGTTGGAAGGGGACAGAATTTACTTGGGAGGGAGAACAGATGCAGGCGTGCTGGAGATCACTGCAAGCAGCAGTTTGGAAGCTCTGGTGTTATTAATGATGGGTACCAAAAAAGAAAAAAGTGGGCGAGAGGCCAGAATGGAGGAGTCTGATGTTTGGAAAATAATTTTCTCGATGCCATATACACACCCGTACAGCGAGATGCCTTATCTCTGGAGAATGAAAGAAACCGAGATGGAAACTCCAGATACATTTTAAATACTCAAGTCAACGGGATGAGGAGGAGGAGGGAGGGGCTGGAGGTACGCCCGGCGACGGCTGATCTCATGGCGCATGCGCCCCCGCCCCGCTGCAAGTGCCGTTGCACTGACCTGCGTTCTGGCCGCTGTTAATATCTGGGCACCTGGAGAAATGGTGCCACCGCCGTGCCAGAGTGCAAGAGCAGAAGAGCACACACACACACTCACACTCTCTCATACACACACACGACACGATAAGCCATGGTGGTTTGTGAGCCAGGCTTGTTTCAGAGTGGTTTGTCGTGCTGTCTGAACCCAGCAGCATGGTTTGTTTGCCACGCACAAGCCACTCTGGCCAGGTTCAGACAGCACAACAAGCCACTCTGAAACAAACCTGGCTCACAAACCACCATGGCTTATTGTGTTGTGTGTACCCAGTCTCTCTCTCTCTCTCACACACACGGACAAATCATGCCCAAATTGCCAGGGACTCTCGCCTTGGAATCCAGAGGTTTATCCCAGTGCATTGTGGGATTTCTCCCACGAGGCCCGTTTGGCCATGCCACTTGGGCAGAAGCATAGCTCAACATTAATTGTGCCCTGCAAGCTCTCCACTGTGCATTCTTGTGATTCTTCAGAGAGATCTTTTTGTTTAGGTCTTCCTCCATTTTTCTCCCGTTCCCATAATACTAGAACCCCAGCGGGGTCATCCTATGAAGCTGATGTTGCAAGAGATTCAGCAGAGTTAAAAGGAAGTCCTTCTTCAAACAGCACATAGCTAAACGATGGGATTCAGTACGGGATGTAACGATGGCCACCAGTTTGGATGGCTTGAAAAGGGGGCTGGACCAATTCCTGGAGGAAGAGAAGGCTATCAATGGCTACTAGTCCTGATGGCTCAATGCTACCTCCAAGATCAGAGCTTGTGTACACCAGTTGCTGGGGAACATGGGCGGGAGGGTGCTCTTGCACTCATGTCCTATTTGTAGGCTTCCCATTGGGGCAGCTGGTTGGCCACTGTGTGAACAGAATGCTGGACTGGATGGACCCTGGGTCTGATCCAGCAGGGCTCTTCTGATGTTCTTAATTTGAGTCTCCTTCTTTTCACTGGAGGGGTGGGCATTCATCCCCAGGTCACCCTGATGCAGAGACCTTTCCCGGAGGTCAAGAGCTGCGTTTTTGGCTTAGCCAAGTGCCAAGAGAACGACGTCTCTTCCTGACCACACATACAGAGACACACACACAAACACACGCAGTCACACACACACACACGGCCTCCATCTCTAGATCCCCACTGACCGTGCAAAACCATTTTAACACGACAAGCAGAGCGGCCAACACACAGCTGGTGTGGCAAAAGCATCAACAGACAGTCCCCAGGGTGAATACGGAGCCTCGGCCAAGGTGAAGTTTTCCCCTTCCATCTATAAGCAGCCCAAAGGCCAACTTTCCCGCGGTTTACTCCACCGCCGAAAAAAAAACTCTTTTCCTCCCACCACCGTCCCGCCACTCCACTGCCTTTTACTCACTCTTTTTTTATTTTATTTTTTTTAAAAAAAACCCAAACCAAAACACCACACACACAATTCTGCCATGTGAACCAACCTCGAGGACTTGAGACAATCTCAGATAATTTATCTCTTGAGGGGTTTTTTCCCTTGGAGAGCAATAAGCGGAGAGAGCTCGGAGCTGGAATCCAGTGGCAACGGCGCCAGCTCGGTTCACCTGTTCCCCTTCCTCACATGTTCCTGGCTCCAACTCATGAGCGTTCGGACAAGTTGTCCCTGGAGTACACTGAGAAATGTGGGGGTCGGTACGTCCCCCCCCCCCGCTCCCACTCCTCCGCCACCAACCAGGAAAGCCCTACCTCCTCGCTCGTAGATACGGGGCGCTCCGAAAAAACTCCCATGTTCCTTCCGCTGGGTGGGTTAGGAGCAGCACAGATGGCCTCTTTGGCCCGTATGCCATGCCCTCCTAAGACCACAAATTCTCACCCTTGACCCTAGAAGCCCAGCCCAGAGGAAGGAGCTACTTCGGAAAACTAAAGGTTGCAACCTTTCTGGAATCTCCAGTCCTTTGTTAGAAGGAACCTGTGAATATCATGCTCCCAATATTGACTGTAACTGTACAAATCTGTTGAGAAAAATACGCCCGTATACGTTGTTTTTACAGCAGTTTTGACGTCATTTTGGTGTTTCTTTAATGGTTTTTTCTTGCATTTTCTCGTTTTCTGTATTGTTTTTATTTGAATGGTTGTACAGTGACTGGGTTCAGACAACACGATAACCCACACGCGAGGGTCGAGTGTGGGTTGTTGTTGTTGTTGTTGTTGAACTTTGGGTTATCATGTTGCCTGAATCCAACAGATAACAAACCATGGTGAACAACCCACACTTCACAACCCAACCGCAAGCCATGGGTTCTCTTCATGTGTTGTTTGTGGTTAACAAGCCATGGCTTGTTAGTCCAGCTGGGTTCAGACAACACAAACGAGAGAGAGAGAGTGTCCATGACTGGGGTGAAGAATTTGTAAGAAGGCCTTTGAACGCAACATGCTGTTCTCTCAGCCCTTTCATCTGCAAGATGGGCATAACAGTACTGTCCTACTTTACAAGATCGTTGTAATGATTGCTGAGAGACAAAGAGACAGCTGTGAAACATTTTGAACATATCTAAGCATGCTGCTTATAACCGCAGCATAGAAGAGGGAGTCTTCCAAGCCCTCCTTCTCTCCCCGTCTTTCAGCACCGTGGCCGGACAAGACGTACCGGCTGGAATTCCTCCTGAGCTGCAGGCCGTAGGTGCACAGGTACCTCTGCACCTGGTCACTTTGACGCCTGCCTCCCTTAAGTGGGGGGGGGAGAGAAATGTAGATTCCGGGAGCCACCAGGAAGCGCAAAAGCTGCCAAAGAATGAGTGAAAGGCTGCCATCTGCTGATAGATCGCGGTGCTGACATTTTGCATCCGAAGAGCGGTTTGCCTGCCCCACATGGAGCAAAGGGGGAAGAAGTGGGGTGGAGGGGGGAGTGTTCACAGCAAGTAAATGCCAGCGTAGGTAAGTAAGAGCAATGCTGACATTTCAGAAGGTATTTAAAAACCTATGTCGTGGCATCATCACCGTGGGGAAAACACCATTAGGCAGATCCAATTGGCACGAGAAAACGATAGACAGAACTATTTATTATTAACTGATAACGATTTTGTCTCAAAGGAGTGGGTGCGGGTGGACGTGACCTGGAACAATCAGGCATATTACTGAGTTTGACTCCTACTGACTTCATCAGTCCTTCTAATACCGGACGCAGCTGGTGAGTGCCAGCAGGATTATAGCGACTGAGAAACCGAGAGGGAGCGACCAGCAACCCCGGACGGACGTCGAGGTTTGCAAAAGTAACCCCTCCCCCCCAAAAAAAAATAATTTAAGGGGGGAAATATTCAGTGGCAAAATCAAAATAAACCCTGCCCAAGGAGGACCTGGCACGCTCAGTGCACACAGCATACGGAGTGTCTGTTGAGGGCGGGACGGAATGGAACATTCCAGGAGAGGGCATGGCTGGCTGGAGCTCTGAACAAGAGCACTCCGTGGCAGAACACTGTGTTGTACGTCCCACTTGGACTTCATCTAAAATCAGTCTTTCGTTTTGCCCAAGGACAACAAACCTATCTCTTGGACAGCCTTGCGAGGGACCCTCGGACTGTGATGAGGACTAGAAGCAGAGCCAAGCGACTGTGTTTTTAATTTTGCTTTTCCTCAGAGGGAGAGCGGCCTCCCCTTCTTCATCGCATTATGGAACATGGGGAGAAGCCCTGTGCCAGGTTAGACTATTGATTTTTGGGGACCCATATTGACTCGTCTACCTGGCAAGAAGCAGCTCACGAGTCGTTCTCATCATCACCTGCAACTTTCGGCATGCGAAGCAGACAGCCTCTCCCCGAGCTCCGCTCCAGTCCCCCTCCCCTTTAAAACGTTTGTAATTTCGCAAAGTCTGTTTTCTAATTGTGCGTTGGAGTGGTTTTAAATTGGTTTTAATGTGTGTGTGTTTTATTAATGCTTCAGCATCATGTATTTTAATTGCATTTTAATGCATGTCGCAATGTATGTCGATGTTTCTAATTTTTCTTGTAAACCACTTAGAGGTATTTTTTAAAATATATATATATATATGGACAGCGGTATATAAATTAATTACGTCAATTAATTAATTAATGGTGCGATCCATTGGGGATCCCCGCAGCCCTCCGAACCCAGAGGATTGCAGGCAGCCTATGCAGGGCAGGAGGAGCACAGAGGTGAAGGTCAGCCCCGCATTCGCGTTCCTCCCGCCCCGCAAAGCAGCTAGATGGCCAATTCCGGCCATCGACCTGCAGCGCCCTGGAAGGGGAAGGAAGGAGGTTGAGGCACCGCCGGGATGCATCATAACTTGGCGGCGGCGGTCTCCTACCCTCCCCACCCCCACCCCAGAATGCCCCCCCTAAACCCCTTCTCCGAGGTCGCTTTTCTGAAGCAGGGGGAGCGGGATCTGAACACGGATCCCCAGATCTGAGTCCGGGGTTCTTTTCCGAGCCAGGGAATTAAAAAAAAAAAATTAAAAAATCCTACGGCCCTCTCGGCAGCGTCGAGAGGGCCCCAGGATTGGTCTTTATAAAGCAGCTTCCCCCGATGAAGTAACCGCCAGACGCTTTGGACTAGGGGCAGCACAACCCTCTGACGCTGCCCGTAGCCCTGCAAACTCGGAGGATCATGGGCATCCAACTGAGGGCAGAGGGCAGGATATTCTCCGTGCTTCTTCCGCCCCGAAAAACATCGAGACAGCCCATTCCGGTGGCCCAGATGTTTTACCACTCCTCGCGAGGTGGAGAGGCTGAGGTGCCGCCAGGATCCCTCAGAATTCGGCAGACCCTTGACCCTTCCCGCCTTTCCCCCCGGAACCACCACCCCCATGGGGCAACCAAACACGATCTTCCACGATCAGTTCCCTGCGGTTCCCTTCCTGCGCGGAAAGAACCACACACTGGCTACGAGCTAGGGGGGCGGGCACTCCCAGGTGCAGCGACCTCGGATGAGATTTCCGAGGTCGCGGCGCCTTCCAGGCCAAATCCTGTGTCCCCACACAGTCGGGAGGACATCGGAATGCACCCTCCATCATACATTTATTTACTTATTCCATTTCTATACCACCCAATAGATTTCATAGATTTCATAGATCACAGAGTTGGAAGGAGCCTACAAGGCTATCGAGTCCAACCCCCTGCTCAATGCGGGAAACTAGCCGAAGCTCTCTGGGTGGCTCACAGCAATTCCCATCATCCCTGACCGTTGGCCGTCTTGGCTGGGGCAGACCCCCTCGGTTTGATCCATCGGGGTTCTTCTTCTTGCGCCCTTCTTGCCTTAAAACTCCACGGTTCCGCCAACGTTCAGCCCACCTGCACAAGCCCACCTTGGCGCGAGAAGCGTCTTACAGCAGAGCCGGCCAAGAACCGGGAGCAGCTCAAAGCGTCCTTTGACACTTGTTCCCATCTTGCACGCGCCCCACCCCTGCCTCCAACATCCCAGCCGGCGGGCGGGCAGGCGAGCATCCCATGTGGTTTGTGTTATCACCTTGAGCAACGCAGACAGGAGGGCGAGGTTCGGGGTGGGAGGGGAGCGGAGAGATGAGAAAAACCCCAACTTTGGGTCTTATCCAAGAAGTGTCACACAGCATCCTCCGGCTTGCAATAACAACGACTTATCTAACAAGGGGACGTCAGACGGCTTGATTTGCCAATTAGCCTCACGCCAAGCTGCTAACCGAAAGCAGATGGGCCGATACCTTATCGCAGTGTCTACCGAGAGAAAGACAGACAGACAGAAAAACCCGTGCCTTTTCGGAATTAAAACGTGGCCACACTCTGCTCCGACACAGAAATAAAGGGTTGGCTTTTAGAAATATTGAGACCGGGTGGCGGGGGGGGGGGAGGCAGAGCCTCAGGCCAAATGTGCACAGCCTGTGGACCAAATTTGGCCCTCCTGGGGGTTCCCCAACCAACCATGCCTCC
Source organism: Shinisaurus crocodilurus (assembly GCA_021292165.1). Lineage (NCBI taxonomy): Eukaryota > Metazoa > Chordata > Lepidosauria > Squamata > Shinisauridae > Shinisaurus > Shinisaurus crocodilurus. The sequence continues at coordinate 2,826,633 of JAHFWL010000571.1, read as the reverse complement.
TTCCCCGGGGGCCCAACCGCACATCGGCAGACTCCACCATGGGGTTGTCAGTGTGGCGGACGAAAGTGGCCAGTATCCCGAAAGAAGCCAAGGGGCCCCAAGCGCGGAGAAGGACATCATCACAACAGAGATGGGGACGGTGGTCCCACTGGAGATACATCATGAGCATGAAGCACTCTTCTCGGCCCAAGTTTGACCACATGTCCGACGGGCACCTCCGACAGGCGATATTGTCTAAGCAACGAAACTCGGGAAATGTGGATGCTCCACCTGTCAGGCACAGGATGGGCGCGTCTCAAACCGGTGAGCCTGGCGGGCGCCAAAAGAGCCGTCCGTGGGCACCGCATCAGAGAGACCCCAGCTACAGATCATTCTCAGGCCATCAGAGGCGAGTCCAGAGCCCCTAGCTATTCAGGGGCTCTTCACCTTGCTTCCCAGTTCACTTCCACCTCAGGTTTGCCCGTTCGTTGTGTGAGAAAATCCCAAGATCGAAGCTGGCTGTGAAGGAGCCTTTTTTGTGAAAGGCGACTAAGAAATAATGGAGGAAGAGGAGGAGGAGAATTTTTCAAGAATGAAAGGTGTACTTCCATTTTTAATTGTTCTGCGTTAGTGGGCCTTTTCTGAAAGTTTGTGTCCCCCCCCTCCCACCAGCTGCATAGAATCAGGTATTTGTTTTCTGGAATCTGAAGATCTATATTACTATTAATAAACATTTCTATTAATAAACATTACTATTAATAAACATTCCTATTAATAAACTTTACTATTACTAAACGTTACTATTAATAAACGTTACTATTAATAGACTTGCACTTATTTTTGGCACAAGGCCCTTAAAAACACACAGACGTCAGGAAGTGGGTTTTGCTCTGGGGCAAATACAATGTGATTATAAAAAAAAAAAAAAAAGCCAAGAACTTACCACTTTTATTCTGAAAAGTCCCAGCTTCACATTCCACACACTCAAAACAGCAGGAAAATGCCCCCCCCTCCCCCAGATCTGCACTGCTCTGACTCTGGAGGAAGGAATTACACGTGATTACTTGATTTGGGTCATTCAGTCCCCTTTGTAACGCACCGCTGCGTGCGCCGCCCACCGTGATCTTGAGTGGATCCAGAGCACGCTGCATGCAACCGCGACGCCACACACAATGTTGCGCTCCAGATGTTGCCAAAGTGCCAAAGCACATGCTTTGTATCCAAGACCGTCCCAGGTTCAATCTCTGGCACGCCCAGATAAGGAGCATCTCGGGGTTGTTGCCAGACTGGGAAAGACCACTCTCTGCAGTGGTGCCGTAAAAGTCGGACCTTGGGGCAAGCGGCCAGGGCCCCACGCAGCAGAATGAACCGAAGGGTCCCCAAACACAGTCACATTGGGCGGGGGGGGGGGTGACTCCTACGCCAGTGGGGCTTCTTATCCATTGTAGCTTCTGGCAGGATTTTAGGATGCCTTTAAGATGTTTTTAAGATGTTTTAAAGATGTTTTAAGGATGTTTTAATAGTATGCATTGTGTTGTTTAGTTTATGTATTTTATATTTTCTGCTGTTCCCCGCCTCGTTCTAGATGGAGAGGTGGGTAATAATAATTTTTTAAATATTATTATTATTATTATTATTATTATTATTATTATTATTATTATTATTATTATTATTCTGAGCCTTGTAGGAGCTATCCATGATGCTCAATGGTGGTGAACCTATTTTGGGGATGCAGACAAACTGGAGAGGGTTCAGAGGAGGGCAACAAAGATGATCAGGGGACTGGAAACAAAGCCCTGTGAGGAGAGGCTGAAGGAACTGGGCACGTTTAGCCTTCAGAAGAGGAGACTGAGGGGAGATCGGATAGCGCTCTCCAAGTACTCGAAAGGTTGCCACACAGGGGAGGGCCAGGATCTCTTCTCGACCATCCCAGATTGCAGGACACGGATTAATGGGCTCAAGTGACAGGAACCCAGATTCCACCTAAACATCAGGAAAAATTTCCTGACTGTCAGAGCAATAAGACAATGGAATCAACTACCTAGGGAGGTGGTGGGCTCTCCCACTCTGGAGGCATTCAAGGTGCAGCTGGACAGACATCTGGCAGAGATGCTTTGACTTGGGTTCCTGCACTGAGCAGGGGGTTGGACTCGATGGCCTTGTAGGCCCCTTCCAACTCTACTTTTCTATGCGGTGGGCGCTCCTTCGCTGGAGGTCTTTAAGAGAGGGCAGATGACCGCCTGTCAGGGACACTGCTGCCGCAGGATTCCTGCAGTGAGCTTGGGGCTAGACTAGGTGACCTCCAAAGTCCTTTCCAACTCTACTGAAGAGCAATGAGGATAATTAGATCAGTGATCTGGGGACGCAGGCAAACACCGCCAGGCGTGAACCTCAGATCGGACACAAGGTGGCACTCTTGTGCCAATGTAAACAAGTCGTGGGATCCGGATAAACTGGAGGGTGGAACTCAAGTTTCGAAAGCGACCTGGTGCCCACCAGAAGTTTGATTATGGCTCCCATAGGCGAGGAACCTGTGGCCGTCCAGATGTTGTTGTACTGTAGGGGTGTCGGAGAAATCCGCTAGAGTTTCAAATGAGTTCAGGTTTCTATTAATCCGGCATGTGGCCCGGCATTTTCCATGTCATGCAGATTCCATGGACTTGCGGACCGCTTTTTTACTTTCCAGAATTGTATGCAAATTTAGCTGTACAATAATACAGAAATTACAGAAAATCTGAAAAGGTGCATTTCCACCCACAAGCGAAAGCGTGAATTTGCGCATTAACAAAACCTGTACCTTTTGCCGTCCAGCCCCCATCAGCCCCAACTGAGGAGTTATTTACGGCTGCTCTAAAAATAAAAACAATCATTTTATTTAATGTGGACAAGCCAGTAGCAAGAAACGAAGACCTGCTCCCTTTAAATGGTTGCTCTCTGATCATATGAACATACAGGGACACCTTGAGGGGCCACGGCCATTCTCCTTTGGGAGAAACTACAGTCATACCTTGGATTGCAAGTAACTTGGTTTGAGAGTGTTTTGCAAGACAAGCAAAGTTTAAAATATTTATTTAAATTTTTTTGACTTGATATACAAGCGACGTCTTGCAATACAAGTACTGTAGTACGGCTTAAATTAAAAATCTCTGTACAAATTTTTTGGGGGCGGGGGATTTCGTTTTGATATAAGAGTGTTTTGGATTACAAGCATGTTTCCGGAACGGATTATGCTCTCAATCCAAGGCATGACTGTATATTAAAAAAAACAAACCTCTACTGCTGTATATAAACAGCCTAACAAAACTAACACATAAATTACAAATTCTTTCAACACCAACACTTCACGCCACCTCACACACCCTCTGCAGGCCCCAAGAACCTACAACCATTTCATCCAAGGGAAAACCCACATATGACAGCCATTTTTAGAAACCTTTATTAGCAGGAACTAATTATCCAGCGCAAAGAGTAACTCGTCCGATCGACCACAAAATTCGTCACCACCCATTCACTCACATGGCTCTCTGCTAGGAGGACACCCGAGTTGCAATGATCGAGTCAAAAATTCAACACATTCCAGTTTTTTATCCAGTCGTTCCCAGTTCGGGAGCCGAACTACCGAAGAACGATCTATTGAGCCAAAGTTGTGTGTGTGTGTGTGTGCGTATGTTTGTTTTTCGGAGTATATCCAGTGCTTAGACTCCTGAGTGGTGTCATTCTATTACAAAAATATGTACAGAGACGGTTTGCAGAAAATATAGGCATAGCAGCATCCAGATTGAGAAAGGAAAGCCGGTACCTCTCACTCGTTCTAGAAAACTTTTAAAAAATATTATTTGCTTCTTCTGCCAACCCTCTCTACGGACCGAAATTTGCTCGGCTGCTCTTGGCCGAGAAAGTGTTTCCGTGTCCCCAACTCTCTGTGTGTGTGTGTGTGTGTGTGTGTGTGTGTCTGTGTGTGTGTGTGTATAAGAGAGACACAGTTTAGGACAGGAAAAAAAGAGTGGTGGGAAATTCTAGGAACTCAGGTCAAGTGTGCTTAGTGTCGCATCACCAGACATTCATCCATTCTTCCTGGACGGCAGAAGGGCAACGTTGAAATCTGGGGGTCCTTCTTGCATTGCTTTCAATCCAAGAGGTCCGTTTTCAAAGGCACAAGGTTGGCCGACTCCCCCAAAACAGGAAACAAGGCATTTTAAGCGCTACCGAGGGGGGCATTAGGGCTCCTATAATCACTTGTACATTACGAGAGAGATTTGCTGCAGCGTATCTGCAGCTCTGTGCGTCGGTAATGCGATCGTGGCGGAAGGCACTGTCAGGGTGGCATCACTGCATGTACGGATATTTCCAGTGCCCCAGGGGCGTATGGGTTTCTTTGATGGCCTGGGGAGAGGTCCACCGCAGGATATACTGGGAGCTTCCGGGCTTGTCATTCGTACCTGTTTGCAAAAGAAGAAATGCACACAGGGGGCTGAGAAGGGCAAGAGCTTCCTTTTATTGAAACAGAGAAATCCAAGTCGCTAGACCTCCTGGCCGCGGAGAGTGGTTTGGAAAGGAAATGTCCCACAGGGCTCCCAAAGGTGACCCAGCTGGAGCATTTCCTCACCATTTCTGGAGGGAAATGGATTTTCCCAGCAACAGTCTACTTTTCCCTGTTGTCATGCAAAGTATTTTGGGGTGGCTCGATCCTGAATGAGCAATTCAAATCCATTTGCTTGACCAAAGGCAGAAGTGAGAAGGAAGTGAGGTGGGCGGCTACTAAGAAGAGGGCCTTTTCTGTTGTGGCACCCTGACCGTGGACTGAGTTTTCCAGAGAGGCTCACCAGGCGCCTACATTACGTTCTTTCCAGTGCCAGGTGAAGACCTTCCTGTTTCCCCAGGCATTTCCGCCTTTCAGTTTCTGCTTTTTAAATCTGTTTTTAAATCTGTTATTGTATTTTAATCTTCGCGTTGCTGCTAGGGTTTCCCTTTGGTTTTACTTCTATGTTATACTGTATTTTTAAACTTTTAAAAACTTTATAGCGCATCTTAGGTTGTACTGTATGGTTTTAATGTTTGTGAACCGCCCAGAGCGCTTCGGCTATTGGGCGGTATAAAAATGGAATGAATGAATAAGACAGACCTGGTCCTGGTGGAAATGAAAACTGCTAGAACTGGTTTGTTGATACGGCTCAACACCACGGCCTGAACTTGTTGCCCTCTCCTCGGGGGCCTGGCTACGGGGAGCGGCCACACTTCAAAACTGACAACTACACCCCTGAGGGGCGGGCTTTAAACACTGTCCCCCCCCGCCCCCATTGGCACAAATTTCCACCCAGGTCCCGCCCCAGCGCACCTGAAACACGGGCACCGCCAAACGGCTGCTGGGCTACCACGGCACCGGTAGACTTGTCGTTGATGTAGAAATTGCCAGCTGCGTTCCTTAGCAGTTTTGTTGCTTCGGCGACAACGGCTCTGTGAGAAACAGGGAGGGGTAGAAACAAACATTTAAATAACTGGTATAGGCTTAGCAATAACACTAAGTCGGCTGGCCACTGGAGGCGTGATACCGCTAAATCCTTCGCTTACCCACGTGTTTTGGCAATGCCCAGTGGTTGCTTCTTTGGGGAGGAGGCCATAGTGCGGATAAACTTCCTATTAGAATGCTCTTTAAAGCACACGTTTTACTTATTTATTTATTTATTATATTTATACCCCGCCTTTTTTTCCTGCAAGGAACCCAAGGCGGCTTACATAATCCTCCTCCTCCTGTTTTATCCTCACAACAACCCTGAGGTAGGTTAGGCTGAGAGTCAGCGACTGGGCCCAAAGTCGCCCAGTGAGTTTCATGGCCGAGTGGGGGCCTAGAACCCGGATCTCCCAAGTCCCAGTTCAGCACTCTCACCGCTACGCCACACTGGCTCTTTTGCCCGCTGCATGGAATTTATCACAAGGACAACGCAAATGGATTTTCCGCACCCTTTTGACAGCTAAAAGACTGATATTACAACACTGGGAAGATAAGCGCGCACCTCCTATAACACAGTGGATCAAGGACCTAACGACCCTTTCAATATTCGAACGGGTGGTATTTAGACGCCACCTGTGGATGCATAAATATATGGATATTTGGTCAGCCTTTTCTGAAGCTTATGCAGAACAGTTTCGATTGACAGCTGTATTATCACATACTTACATATACTTATGGACATGCATTTCATACGCACCTATTGTAAGTGATTTATTTTATTTCCTGTCAGAAAATTCTATTTTTTTTCCTTTTGTATCACTTTGTTCGTTTTGGAGAAATTCGCTATATATATGTATGTATGTGTGTGTGTATATATATATATATATATATAGGCTTAGCAGTAACACGGCGGGCATGACCATATCTGCACATCAGGGTAGGCCAAAGTGAACACGCGCAGTCCTTGTGCAAATTGTAGGCCTCCTAGTCTTCTAGTGCTAAGATGGGCTGGAAATTTATTTTTTTAAATTTATATCCTGCCTTTTTTCCTGCAAGGAACCCGAGGTGGCTTACATGATCACCCTCCACCACCACAACCCTGCGAGGTAGGTCAGGCTGAGGTGAGTCTTTGACTGGCCCCAAAGTCACCCAGTGAGCCTCATGGCGGAGTGGAGGACTAGAACCTCGATCTCCTGAGTCCCAGCCCAATGCTCTAACCACTACTCCACACTGCCTCTCACAACAACCCTGTGAGGTAGGTTAGGCTGAGAGTCAGCGACTGGGCCCAAAGTCACCCAGTGAGCTTCATGGCCGAGTGGGGTCTAGGACCCAAGATCTCTCGAGTCCTGGTCCAACGCTCTCACCACTGGATTTTTATTCAGTTAAAAATTATACATAGGATTAAGTGCAGATCCTGGTTCTGAAAAGGGCCGTAAGCCTAACACACATGCCCCAAACCTGAATTTAAAAAAAAATTACTTGCACCCCGTCCACAGACTTGCCCCGCCTCCTCAGCCCCCCCACTGCCAGGCACAGTCAGGATGAGGCCAGGAGAGAAAGGAAAGGAAGACTCTGGTGCTTACTTATCCTGGGCAAACACCGCCCCCGTGAGGCCGTAGGGAGAAGTGCTGTCGATGAGTTGGAGGATGTCTCTGTACTGCTTCTCAGGGTAGACGAACACGGACAGGACCGGCCCAAAAATTTCCTGTACAGACGGGCGGGGAATGGGAGAGAGAAAAAGAAAACCATGGGGTAGAAGGGGCAGCTTTGGAAAGGCCGCTGCTGCAGGCTGCCGAACCTCCCCCGGAGGTTTGGGGTGAACCTTCTGCATCTATCTGGGGGGCCCCCAAACCCCACTTTGGGATTATTGTGGAATGAAAAGTGTTTATAAAAGTGTTCGTATTAATTGTCCATGAAGTTCATAAACAATAAATAGAAAGCAATAATATAACAATAACAAAGTAATAAAATGTAATGCGAATAATACAATAAAAGAATGATAATACAATAAAATGATGATGATGATGATGATGATGATGATGATAATACAATAAAAATAACATAAAATGATATTATTATTATTATTAATAATAATAATAACAAACTTAATGCCTTGCAAGTCACGGGAAGCAAGGCATGGCTGTTAGAGGGGTCTGTACAATATTTACGGTTCGGAGGAACTATTCAAGACATTACGTCCCTTTTCTATTTAGAGACGCGATCCTAAAAAGTTATTAGTTGCCCATCAGCATTTCATGCCACGGAGAGTAGCAGTTTTCAGCAACAAAGACCCCACATGCACGCTTCCACGGCAATTTCCGTTTGACTCGTCTGCCGTGCAAAGCTAATTTCCTTCTCCGTCGACACGGCTTCATCCGCGTAGACAAGATTTGACAGAAGAGAATCAGAGTTGGCCCAACTGGGTGTTTCCCAGGTTGTTTTGGACCTCGGCCCCCATCATTCCCAGCCAGCATTGGCCAAAGGTCAGGGATGCTGGGAGATGTAGTCCAAAACATTTGTCACCCAGCTCCTCCGGCCACCAGCTTCTCTTAACGTACAGTTGAAATCCCCCCTCCCGTATTATTATTATTATTATTACTACTACTACTATTATTATTATTATTATTATTATTATTATTATTATTATTATTATTATTATTATTATTATTTCCATTTCTATACCGCCCAATAGCCAAAGCTCTCTGGGCGGTTTACAACTACATATAAGTAACTAACTTATAAGTAAGTAACTTTTGCCCTCATTGGATCCAGTTCTGATTTCTGGGGCAGAAAAGAACCATTCTTTGCCCTCCTCTATGTGTCTGCCCCCTTCCAATATTTGAAGAATGCCATCCTGTCTTCCCCTCTCCAGGTTAAACATAGGCAGATCCTTCAATCTTTAGCCCAGTGCTTCTCAATTATTTTCTGTCATGCCCCCCCTAGGAAGAAGAAAACATTTCGCGCCCCCCGCGCGACTGTAAATAGTATCATTTGTCTATAAAATTGTTATAAGTACACCTCTGCATAACACTGTATCCTTATTAACGTATAAGAGAATAAAAAAAGAAAGAAATGTGGATCAATTTACAACAAAGAATAGCTTTATTAACTGTAGCAGAAAAGATTTAAAGGAGCACAGGATTTAAAGGAACACAATATTAAAAAAAAACTTTCAACTGAGGTCAAACGAGCCCCCCTTTACGGAGCCTCGCGCCCCCCCTGGGGGGCCCGCCCCACTATTTGAGAAGCACTGCTTTAGCCAGAGGGCTTATTTTCCATCTTCACCGGCCTCCTCTGAACCCAATCCCTTTCATCTATACCAGGGACGTCGCACTCGAGGAGCACCTAAGGTCCCACTCTGGCCTGCCAAAAGGTTGAAATGCCTCCCCTACGTCTTAGTTCCTGGCAGTTAAGAACTTCTAAGCTAAAGTAGGCTTGTCTTTGGGGTATTTTGGCCCAACCTTTTTTCCTTTTTTCCTCTTTTGCCTTTGGCTCCACCCACCGCCGGAAGGCAGGCCCCAAGTGCATCTCCGGAAAAGAATTTGGCCCCTCGGGGGGGAGGTGAAAGAGGAACTGCACACGGGAGACGGCATCTGCATACAGTATCTGCCACCAAATATTCCTGGCCCCAGCTTTAAAGAAACCAAAGCAGAAGGGATTTCTTTCGCAAGTACCGGAGAGCATTGGCCTACTGCACAAGATGTAGAATAACAACCTGTTGACAACAGAACGATGCTCAAGGCGGCAAATTTTGCCTCCAATGGCGGTCAAACCTCGACAGAATTTTCCAGCTTAGAGGCGGAAGTGCGCAGAGCCTAGCTTTGGGGCCACGTGGAAAATTAACGTGGGCTGCGGAGCAGGCCTGGCGTTACCCGTGGAGATGCTACCCCGTCGCCCCCCAAAGAATCCCTCACCTCTTGCATGATGGGATCCTTCGGGTCTTTGGTCTCGATGATGCACGGCTGGACAAAGTACCCCACCTTGCCGTCAGAGCCGCCCCCGGCGAGGATGCTGAGGTTGGGAGATGTCTCGGCGTGCCTGATCCACTTCCGGATGCGCTCGAAAGACTGCAAAGAAACGGAAGGAGGTGTGTGCCCGAGACCAAGATCTGTACACGCCGAAGCTCGCATGCGCACAACCGCCTCACCCCGGTTCCTCACAACAAAACCCCCTTAACGGCATACGCAGGTCGTCGTTGGCCAACGCTGTGTTGGCTTTGGGAGTCGCCCTAAACTGGAAGTCCAGGATAGGGAGCTGCGACGACACGGGCCCTTTTCACTTTAGGACCAGGCGCATAAACCCTTCTCAGGCCAAGCATCCGCACTTAAAAACCTGAGGGGAGGGTCCAATGAAACCTTTCCCCGACCAATCAGGGGAAAGACTAATTCTGGTTACTAAGGATCTATTCTTAAATTTATGATGCTGTGGGCACAAAGGTGTGCGTGTAGATTTAAAAGTAAAGCAGGTTAATAACGCCAAGCTGACACGTAGGATTTGGGTAGCGAACAAAATGAAAAATAAGTTTATTTTGACTATTAAAATCTTAGTTCCAGAAAATAAACCTGCCGACACCAGACACTTGATAATTAACCTAAGTCCCTATAACTCCAAATACTCTCACACACTCCTCATACAGTCACTGATTCCTCTTAAAACTCCTGACAAGACACGAATAACCCAACTAACCTAACTCCCAAACTCTCTAACACTCCCAACACACTCCAACTGCCTTAACTCAACTAACTCGACTAACTCTGACATCACTCAAACACTCCTTATATACTCCGCCCCCCACCCTTTCCATGACATCACAAAAAAACCACACCCACTCGGTTCAACATTCTATATTCACTAAACATACTAAAGCAGACATACACCAGGGAACTGAATTGTGGGGCTACGCCACAGGAGCCCACCAGAAGGAAGCCAATGGAATCGGCAACCAACACTCAGGAGAGAACCTTTTTAATATGGAGCATCAGCTCCGACGGGTGTTGAACCTCAAGACCAGCAGGCCACATCCAGCCCACCCGGCCACGCGTCACCAGACGGCCACGCGCCCTTGCCCTGGCCCCACCCACCCCTGATCCCGACGGCCAATCGTTTGGCAGTTTCCTGGCTTTCTTAACAGTTCCCCCACAATTCTAAAAGGTTGAAATACCTCTCCTAAGTCTTAGCTATTGGCTAAGCTACAATAGGCGGGTATTTTGGGCCCCGCCCACTTTTGCCTTCGGCCCCGCCCCCACTGGAACGTGGCCCCCGAGAGCTTCTCCGAAATTGATTTCGGCCCTCAGGCTGAAAGAGCTTCTGCACCTTCGATTCAGTCCCAGCGATAAGAGCTGGAGCAACTTGGCCAGGGCTAGTCCACCTGTGGCTCTCCTACAACTCCCATCATCCCTGACCACTGGCTGGGGCTGATGGGAATTGCACTCCAGCAACACCTGGAGGACCACAGGTTGTCCACCTTTCAGTAGACGCTTTTTTTTGTTTGTTTTGCTTTCTTTGAAGATATATATACCACTCTATATTCAATAAAATACTTGAGCCGTGAGCAATAAAAAGGGGAGGAGGAGGAGGAGGAGGAGGAGGAAGAGGAGGAGGAACGTCTCCCTGTCCACTTTCTCCACACCAGGCATCATTCTGTACACCTCCATCATGTCTCCCGTTACTCGCTTTTTTTTCTAAGCTAAACAATCCCAGCTGCTGTAACTTTTCCCCATAGGAGAGTTGATCATTTTCGTTGCTCTTTTCTGCACTTTTTCCAACTCTACAATTCCAACTCTTTCCAACCTCAGTGACTGGGCAGACTGGTAAGGGAGAGGGTGTTCTCTCAGATATATTGGCCCCAAGTTCTTTAGGGCTTTGTACACCAACACATTACTTAGCGGAATGCTGGGGTAAGGAAAAGGGCTCACAGACTCCAAAATGGCTCACGGATGTCACGGGGGAATTCCAAAATGGCGGAGCCACCGCCAACGGAAGGCCCATTACCACCGGCAACCAAGCTCAACTTACAAGTGCCATAACCCGCCTTCCAGGTTGGCCATGACGACAAAAGCTCAAGCTCAAACGAGATCGAGAAAACAAAGATACGTGCGGGCAACCAACGGGCCGGGAGTGATACCAGGCGTGCTGAGAGGAGCGGTGGATGCCGGGAGACGAAACTTGCAGTGTCGGCCCAAAGAAAGCTTCCCGGACGGCCAAAAGATTCAGCCCCCCGAACCCGATGGGCGTGACAAGAGATTAGCTCAATTCAACAGGGGAAGCGAAAGACTTCAAAGGAGGCCCCAGCGCTAGAAAGGGAAGCGTGCAGACGGGGACCGGGGAGGGGGGGGCGGCGGCCGCGCAAGGGGAGGCGGAGGTGGGAGTAGCGAGGTTATCATTATTGACAGATGCCTGCTCTTAAGCTGTGAAAATACGTTTTTAAAGAAAGCCTTTGCCAGCTCAGCCATAATCTCAGCAGGGGGTTTCATTCGGAAGAGCTCAGGCTCCTGGGAGGCGCAGATAGCAAGCGGCAGGAGAGGGGAAGGCGTGAGGAGGGACGTGGGACCCCCGAGATGGGGGAGCCTGGGAAGGGGACGAGTCCGGGCGGCCACGGGACATGCAGTAGAACTCGGGGGTGGGGAGGGGGGGGGCAGCTGCAGGGCCTCCAGCGTTGGATCCTGTGGACTCCACATTAAAGATAACCCCCCCCCCGAGCTGCACCCCTACATTTGGGGGTTTCTAAACTCCGCCCTTAAAAGTTGCGCTTGGAAGCACGGGGTGTAAAATTCTTCCCGAAACCTGAACTTCTTTGGCATTTTTTATTTGTTCGTTTTAAAAAACCAAGCTGATTTCCACCAACATCCACAACCAGAGGCGGTGTCAGGGGGCGGCCCACTAGGGCTGGAGCCCCAAATCTTTCATTTGGAGCCCCGAATCTCAGGGAGGCCCTCTCTCTGCCCCACCACCCTGCTGTCCAGGGGCACTTGCTGAAATAAAGGGACAGGGGGCCTGGTGATCTCTGTGGCATCTGATCCATAGATTTTTCATAGATCACAGAGTAGGAAGGGGCCTACAAGGCCATCGAGTCCAACCCGCTGCTCAATGCAGGAAACTAGAGGAGGGGTCTCACATCCAAGTCATAACCAGGCCTGACCCTGCTTAGCTGGCTTTGGGCCCACATGTGCTTCAACTCCTGCTGCCCCCCCCTTGAATCTTTCCACCTGAGGTTTTTTCCTGAAATCAAATGCCGTCCTCTCCCCTGTCCATATATCCTGTTCTACAAATAGGGGTGTCCTTAGGAGACAGGGTCCTTTAAAGAAAGACACACACACACACTTTATAGCATAGGTAAATTAACATACATAAATTTGTGCTTTGTTTTTTGTTTTTTTTTGTCCTATGGACCCGAGCCCAGGAACTTTTCGGCACCTAGCACCACCCCTGCCCACAGCCCTTCATTTCAAGATTTCGACCCCAGACAAGCAGAGCACCTCTTGCCCACACATCCACACACCCCAAATCTACCCCGGTTTCTATCAAGCAAAATCGGTAACGCATTTGCAGATCCCGCCACCCGCAACGCCTACAAACCGGGCTTACAGGTTCGAGAAGCAAATTGTGCCAAGGTTCTTGGGGAAAGTACCCCCCCACCCCTGCCCCAACTTGGGACTTGCTGGGTGCCTAAAGGAACACCTGTTCCCATAGCAACCTGCCCATGTGCCAAAGTCATCGGCAGAAGATCTTCTCCAGGTGCCTTGACCATCAGAGGTGAGGCAGGAGGTGACCGGAGGCGGGGCCTTTTCGGTGATGGCACCCCGCTTCTGAACACACAAACCCCGGGAGGCTCGCCCTTTCCTACTCTATTAACTTTTCGGCACCAGGCAAAGACTGTTTTTGCCTCCACCCGGACTTTTTATAACGTCGGTGCCTTTTTACTGCTGCTTGATTGCTGGTTTGTATTATGGATTGATTTGTTCCTATCGTATTATATGTTCCACAGATATATTGTATGAGCAGTTGACACCCACATACGAAATACATAAATACTGTTCTTAGAGGGCACAGGGGGCCGCTTATGATCTGGCTACAATTGGGAGGAATCCTTGTGGATTTCATTACTATCTGCCCGCCCCCCCTATAATTTGACCGCTGCTTGCACAGGAGAAAGTTTGTGCATAGGGCTGTGTGTATCCGAAAAAGCAGAACTCGTAGAGGTTGCCCAAATTACACCTCAGAGCTAGTTCTGACTCACGCCCATATCAAACTTCAAGCTTTGTTTGTCTTCCTTTTCGCATGAACATTTGGTGCACGTTTTTGTGCGAATTATCCGAGCGCCGTCGACTGTGCACATTTTTTGAAACGGACGCGGTTTTCTCCCATCGACCTGAAGTGCGTTTGCGTGCCTGTTTCAAAACGACGCATTTTTTTTTCCAAGCGCGCTCTTGGGCTCTGCAAATCACATCGCAGACCACGGAGGTACACACAAGTATCTGTGTATGATTTACCTTTCCTTCCGGTGGAAATATATATATATATATATATATATATGGAAATATACAGTAATACCTTGGATTGCAAGTAACTTGGTCTGAGAGCATTTTGCAAGACAAGAAAAATTCTTTGAAAATTTTTGACTTGATAAACAAGTATGGTCTTGCAAGACGTAGGGATGTAACCGCTCACCTCGAGCGGGCGTAGCGGGCTGAAATCGGCCCCGCTCACGCCCGCCAGAAACTCACTTTGATATAAGAGTGTTTCGGATTACAAGCACGTTTGAGGAACGAATTATGCTTGCAACCCAAGGTATTACTATATATATATATATATATATATATATCAAAGACAAGGATTGGAAGCGAGCATGAGGCAAGGTTGGGGCCAAAAGAACTTTTTGTTATTGAGAGGATTAAAAATGTTATAACATAAATAGCAAAAATAAACAAGCGACAGGTTTTAAGGAAAAGCACGCACCACGGACGCACGCACACCCTGTCTGGTTCACCCACCTGGGATCCTGCTGTTTCTAGGCATCGATTCACACATGCAAAACTCGTAACACGAAAGCTCTGCTTGTGGTACGCAGTGGTCCACTCGCGCGCGCGCACACAAACCATGACTTGACCCGGCGGTCGTCAGGCAACGGCACCAGGCATGTGCGAACCAAGTCTGAGATCCCCCAGGTTCCCTAGGACTGAGCAGCCGACTACAAGGTCACAGGCAGGCAGAATGTGGCCCTCGCCCTAAACATGGATGCGTTCGGCTGGGGAGAATCCGCCGTCCCGCTAGTCGGACAAAGAGCCTCCCCGAAAGGTTATTAAAGGGAAAGCGAGCGCCATCGCAAGGGGGGGACAGCAGGTCCGATTACCTTGTTGTCGATCACAGCAGAAAAGAACGTTCCAAAATCCTCCGTCGGCTGCAGAGGAAACCAAACAAGGGAAACGTAAGGGACAGGAAAAGCTGCGTTATACCCTCAGGTCCCTCTGGCCCAGTACTGACGACACTGATCGGCGGCGGCAGCTCTCCAGGGGTTCTGGCTGGAACTTTTCCTTCCCTGCCTGGAGACGCTGCCGGTGATCAAACCGGGGACCTTCTGCAGGCAAAGCAGGGGCTCTACCATTGAGCTATGGTCCGTTCCCCATAAAGATTCTAGTCCTCATGGTTCTAAATCAAGGGCTGAATTAAATCAGAATGTAGGGAAGCTGCCTTGTATCGAATCAGACCCTTGGTGCATCTAAGCCCAGGCTTGTCAACACTGACTGGAAGCAGCGGCTCTTGCGGGTTTCGGGCAGGGGTTCTTCCAGCCTGGAGATGCTGCCCCCGGAACCGAACCGGGGACCTTCTGCCTGCAAAGCAGGAGGCTCTGCTGCTAAACCCATGGGGCTTCCCCCCAAGAGAGCAACTGCGGTTCATTCCCACCCAACTCCCAACCAAGACACCGATGGCCAGGGACAAAATTTGGATGACGTTTCCAGGTTAAGTCCTTGCCGTGGCCCCTCGAAGGATCCCGGAGGTAGCCGGACTGGAGAAGACCGCTGTCCGTGGGAGCCAAGGGAACAGCTTCCTGTCGGACTAGGCCAGCTTTCCCCAACCTCTGGATGTTCTGGACTACAACCCCCAGCATCCCCAGCCATTGGCCATGGGGGCTGATGGGAGCTGAACTCCAAAACACCTGAAGGGCAACCAGGTCGGGGAAGACGTCCTTGGGCGAGACGAGTCGACGGTCTGACTCAACGGGAGGCGACGTCTGGCGGGAACAGCCTTGGCTCGGTGGCTAACGTGGCCGCTTCGCATGCGCAAGGCCCCAGTCCTCAGCATCTCCAGCTAAAAGGACCTCAAGGACCACCTCCAAGAAGCCTCCTCCTCCTCCTCCCTCAGCGGTCACCAGAAGCAGCCGTTCCAGCAGGCTGCACCTGTCCCTATCCAGTAATTCCTAGCATAATTTGATTTGCCAAAAATATTATACAAGCTTATAGTGCAATCCTCAGAAGAAAGCGCCACTGAGTTCGACGGGACTTACTCTGAGGTAAGTGTGCACAGGATTGCAGCCTCGGGACTTATTTCCTACACAATAAAGGAGGGGGTTCTGCCCTTAAAGGCAGCCTAACAATCATTTTAAACAAATAAATAATTATTTCCATCTCACAAGAGACTGGAGGAGGAGGAGGAGGGAGGACGAGGAGATTATTTATATCCTGCCTTGTTTCCTCTTGCAAAGAACCCAAGGCAGCTTACATAATCCTCCTCCCTCTCTCCATTTTATCCTCACAACAACCCTGTGAGGGTAGGGTAGGCCGAGAGTCAGGGACTGGCCCCAAAGTCACCCAGTGAGCTTCATGGTCGAGTGGGGGACTAGAACCCAGATCTCCCGAGTCCCAGTTTAACACTCTAACTGCTACACCGCATGGGCTCTCCCCCAAAGAAATAATCCACACAGAAGTTTTGGGGTTTTACAAGATGCTAGTTTCTTGATTCGCCTCCCCCAGGGGCTCATGCCACGATGAGAGGAGAAACAGAGCCATTCCACCAGCCCAGCTGAAAGGCTTAATTTTTTGTTTGCCTCTTCCCTCCCTATCCCTTTTTCCTCGCGTATCGTGTCTTTTCAGATTGCAAGCTTGCAGGCAGGGACTGCCCTGTTTCACTGATGACATTTGTAAGCTTCCCCGGGAGCCTGTCCGTCTGAGAAGCAGGATAAAAAATACTTTCAATCAACCAATCAATCAATACCGGGTGACAGGAAAGACCCACCTCTGCCCAATAAGCCTGGAGAGCCGCTATCACAAGTTGACCACGCCAGGCTGGACGGACAAATAGTCTGGCCTAGTGGAAGGCAGCTTCAAAACACAACACACCATGAAGCGGCCTTCCCCAGACCTGACACCCTCCAGACGTTTCGGACTACACCTCCCATCAGCCCCACCCAGCATGGCCAAGGGCCAGGGATGCTGGGAGTTGTCATCCAAAACATCAGGAAGGCCCGTGGCCTGGGAAGGTTGCTTTACGCCAGGGTTAGGCATCCCAGTGCCCTTGGACTACACCTCCCATCAGCCCCACCCAGCATGGCCAAGGGCCAGGGATGCTGGGAGTTGTCATCCAAAACATCAGGAAGGCCTGTGGCCCGGGAAGGTTGCTTTACGCCAGGGTTAGGCATCCCAGTACCCTTGGACTACAACTTCCATCCGCCCCAGCCAGCATAGCCAGTGGGTCGGGGAAGCTGGGCCCCGCCGCCCAAAACAGCTGGAAGGCAGCAGCTTGGAGGGGCCTGCTGAGGAGGGAGGGAACAGTTTCAGAAATATTTCAAGATGGGGCGGGCCGCTTCCAGCCCTCCAGATGTTTTGGCCCGGGACTCCCGCGAAGTCTCGCCATTTCCTACGCGGGGCAGGGCAGACGGGAGCGGTAGGCCAGGAACTTCTGGGAGGCTCCAAGTTGCCCACCCCTGGTATAAGGGTGGAGGGGGCAAAAAGGAAACATGAGACCCCACCCCCCACCCCTCCGATCAGTCCTCGGCAATGGCCGTGACCCATCTTCGGAGTTAATTTCGCGATCGCCAGAAGAGCGAGGACGAGCGAGAATATCTGGGATATCGGGGGGGGGGGCGGCGGAAGGAAGAGCCGAAAAGCGGGGAGGGGGGAACCACCGGATAAAGAGGCATCTTCAATAGGAATTAGCAGCCAGCCAGCGCAGCCGGCTAATCCCATCAGCCCCCCGCCGAGCCGCAAAGCCCCTCCGGCGGCATCGGTGCGGCTCCCACTCACGTCGCCCACTTTGATCTCCCGGTGCTCCTCCAGGAGCTCGGCTTTGATGCGGGGCCAGAGAGAGTCGGGGGCGTACAGGCGGGAGCAGGCAGAGCACTTCTGGCCGCCGTACTCGAAGGCCGAGCGCAGCGTCCCGCTCACCGCGCTGGGCACGTCGGCCGAGGCGTGGACGAAGTGGAAATTCTTGCCGCCGCACTCTGGGGAAGAGGAAAGGGAGAGACGCCAGATGTGGGAAGCGGCCACGGCCCTCCGGCCCTGCTCGCGGGCTTCCCATCGGGGCAGCTGGTCGGCCGCTGAGTGGACAGGATGCTGGACTAGATAAGACCCTGGGCCTGCTCCAGCACGGCTCTGGTGTTCTTATAAAAAGCACCCTTGAGCAAGTGCAGAGTGCTTTCTGCTCACCGCTGCTGCGTGTCCCCACACACCTAGAATTTATGGATGATGCGATCAGTGGCTACTAGTCCTCATGGCTAGATGCTACCTCCATTATAAGAGGCAGTGTGCCTCTGTACGCCAGTCGCTGGGGAACATGGGCGGGAGGGTGCTGTTGCACTCCTGTCCTGCTTGTGGGTTTCCCATTGGGGCAGCTGGTCGGCCACTGTGTGAACAGAATGCTGGACTACATGGACTCTTGGTCCAATGCAGCAAAGCTCTTCTTATGTTCTTATGAGGTCATTGGATGAGGCACTATTGGTGGTTCCACATGGACCTGTGGTCCACTTGGGAGTCCACTCAGAGCAAGGCCTTCAATGCATTGGCTCCCTCTCTGTGGAACTCCCTGCCTGTTGATGTCAGGGAGGCACCAACATGGTTTCGTTTTCGGCACCTGCTCAAGACATTTTCACTAAAACAAGCATTCCCTGAATGACCAGCCACGGTTTTATTGGCACAATCTGCTTTTACAGGCTATAATTCTGTATTAAGATAATAATAATAGTAATAATAATAATAGTGAAGAGAAAGTCATAGCCCACAATAATAATAATAATAATAATAATAATAATAATAATAATAATAATAATAATATTGTGGGCTATGGCTTTCTCTTCACTATTATTATTATTATTATTACTATTATTATTACTATTACTATTATTATTATTATTATTATTCTCCTCCTCCCTTTTTTATTGTTCACTGCTCAAATATGTTATTGGATATAGAGCAGGATATAAATCTTGAAAGAAAGCACGCCTGCCCCGCTTCTGGGTTTCCCATTGGGGCAGCTGGCTGGTGAACAGAATGCTGGACTGGATGGACCCTTGGCCTGATCCAGCAGGGCTCCTCTGATGTTCTTAGGTGCCGGGCCAAAGTTCTCTCGGACCAAGCAGAGCCACGTCAGCCCCCTGAAGTCACCTGACCCATGTCCGAGCCAGACCTTGCAATACCACCTCTGGCCACCTGCAGCGGAGGCACTGCAGAGCGCCGCCTCCCTCAGCTCGAAAGGGGCCGCCCCCAAAAGTTGGCACTTCAAAACTTCGGTCCTGGAATAGTTGCCCCCGCCCCCCCCCCCCAAAAAAATGAATCGGCAAAGGCAACACATGCAGAGCGGGAGGAGCAGGGAGGTGAAGACTGCCGGCACTGCTCCTCCGGCTCTGCACGGGATGAGCTTGAGCTTCTGAGTTCGGGGGCTCGCGCTCATCTCCATAGGATCGTGCCCTTAGATCACAACCCTGAAGACCAAGCGATGTTCAAATGGCTAACATCTTTCCACCTTTGTACAATAATCTGTAAATAGACAGAGGATGCAGATAAGTTAGGTAAGTGAAGGCACAATCCTATGCAGGTTTAGACACACACAAAAAGTCCTACAACTCCCAGCATGCCCCAGCCAGCTGGCTGGGGCATGCTGGGAGTTGTGGGACTTTTTCCTGTCTAAAAAAGCAGCAGATTGCACCCTAAGTTTGATAAGTCAGATGAGTTCGATAACAACCCTGAAGACCACGGGATGTCCGAATGGCGAACATCTTTCCACCTTTACACAATAATCTGTAAATAGACAGACGGAAGATGCAGGTAAGTTAATAAGAACCCTGAAGCCCAAGGGACGTTTGAACGACTAGCATCTTTCCACCTTCTGTGGCAGAGCGGGGCAAACCGTCTCCAGGCTCTTACCCCCAGCGAGCCGTGGGAAGTTGCGATACCGATCCAGGTTCTCAGAGACCTGCTTCCAGAGTCGCTTGAAGGTCCTAAGGAGGAGGGAAAGAGGGACGCTGGTGAGGGACCTTCGTGGGGCAGAAAGCGCCTGTCTCCGCCTCGTGCCCAAGACGTGCCAGTCAGAGTGGAGGAGACAGGGCCAGACAGACAAACGGCCTGACCTGGTATACAGCTTTGACCCCTCCAAAAAACCCTTTTTCCAGGAGGCCTGCAGCTTAACACACACACACCCCAATAAGCCCACACCCCCAAATGAATTGATACCAACTTCCGTTCGCTCACATTCATCCCTTGATAGCCCTCGCCTCTCCCTCCCTCCCCCTCTGTTCTCTACCCATGGACAAATTATTGCAAGCACCTTGGGGCAGAGATTTTTTTTTCTCTCTCTCTTTTTTTAACCCCCCCCCCCCGGCTCCTTGCAGTGGTCCCGCTGTCTCCCCACTACACAGGAGGGCCACGAAGAAAACGCTTCCTTGCCCTGTGACATCTTCAGATCTCCACCCAGCCGCAGCCATAAGAACTAGAAACTTAAAAATCAAAAATCTGGCCTCCTCAGGGCACTAAGTACTCTTCATTTGCTCGCCAGTGACTTAAGGTCTCTCAGAAGCGGTGTGTCAGCAGATGCCTCCTTCCTCCAGACAAAATTCTCTCTTTACTGGGGGGTGCTACCATCTTCGCCCGCCACGACCCACCACCACCACCACCACCACCCCCGTGCCTCGGTTCGCCTGCAATCTCCGGTTGGCAAAAAGACCGACAGACTATTAAAAGCGCCGAGGCCGCCGCTAAACCTCCACGATGCCATGCTCCGATGCGCCCTGCTCCTTAAAGGTGGGGAAGCTCATAAATTAGTGCTAGAGTGTGGAACTCCTGGTGTGAGGGCATTAGCATTTTTATTGTTTTGAGAAGCAAGAGTTTGGTCACACTCAGAAATCAAAAAGAAGAGGAGAGACAGGCAGACAGAGAGAGAGAAAATAAACGGAAGCACTTCTCTCTCTGCCTCTCCTGGACCGCTACGGTCAGGAAGTTGCAGCATATAAACAGGAAGCTGAGCAACCTGTAAATGCGACTTCCAGGAAGTAGAGCAACCCCATAAATATGACTTCCAGGAAGTGGCAGCCTAGAAACAGGAAGCTGAGCAACCTTTATGCCCACGCTTAACACGCTTCCAACACAAAATCTTCAGTGCCCTGCTCCCGCTGCTGGTGAGAGGCAAGGAGCCCCTGATCCTGGAGATAATATACAGCCCTCAGGACTAGCAGCCCGGTGCACAATAAAACGACCACTGGGAGATGCACCCCTGAAGAACATCATAGCAAGGGGGAGACCAACCTGGTCCCATACATCGGCCAAACAGGGAACACCAGCAGGGAGCTTGTTTCGCCCTTCCCTGCCAGAAAGAACACCAATAAGAACTTTGAAATGGAGAACTAGTGCCCGAGTTTTGCGGCTTCTTTTTTTTCTCCTCCTCCTCCCTCCCCAGCCCTTTTCCTCTTGTGTTGTGTCTTTTAGATTGTAAGCTCCAGGGCAAGGACTTAGAAAGTTTTTTTGGGGGGGGAGGGGCTGCAGATGTCCAGCAGATTACCATCTTGGCAACCCTCTCAGCCACCTTCCAACCTTACCCTACGATGAGCAATAAGCAGGCCTCCCCCTGCCCCAAAACCGCCCGGTGACTCCCACCAATCTGCACTCACGGCACGCTGCCGGTGAAGTTGACCCCGCAGAGGTGCTCCGAGCTGGTCACCGTGTCGCCGAAAACGGGGCCGTCGGCCGGGACGAACTGGATGATGTTGGGAGGAAGACCTGCTTCCAGGAGGGTCTTGTAGACGGCATAACTGGACAGCACTGCCGTGTCGCTGGGTTTCCAAAGGACCACGTTCCCCTGGGAAAGGAGGAAACAACAGAGGCCAGAGTGAGTCAGGTTACGAAAGAGGGAGCCAGAAATCGTCCTCTTCTGTGGCATGCCTCTTATTGCAGCCCCAAGAAGCTTCTAGTCCTCATGGTGACTAAGTAATGTTTAAAGATAAACCTGGCTGTGTCGCTGGGTTTTCAGAGGACTACGTTCCCCTGGGAAATGGGAGGGGAAAACAGAGGCCGGAGTTAGGTTAAGAAAGAGGGGGTCAGAAATCGTCCTCTTCTTTAGCATGCTTCTTATTACAGCCCCAAGAAGGTTCTAGTCCTCATGTTGACAGAGGGATGTTTAAAGATAAACAACCACCACTTATCATTCAACAGTCTGAAGATCTTACTCCTCTTGCTGCACATGAATGTCAATTTCATCTGGAGCTCTCTGGACAGTTCACAACAAGTCATAAAATTACGTAAGTACAAATACAGATAATAAAAAAAATACAACATAAAATTGTCACTATACAAAATTTAAGAAGAATTTAAACAGCGAAAAACAATTTCAATAAAAAGTACCAGACCTGTCAAAAAGACAGCTGACATAAACACCCCCATCATCATATGCTTTTAGATACCATTAAATGCCCGGGGGGGAGAGGGCAGTCTTAACCTGGTGCCGAAAAGATGACAGCGCTGGCACCAGGCGGGCCTTAGTGGGGAGACTGTTCCAGAATTGGGGGGGCACCACCGAGAAGGCCCTCCCCCTTGTTGCTGCCCTCTGGATAGCCAAATCTGTCCAATCCCCTTTTAAAGCCCTCCAAATTGGTGGCCATCACTACCTCTTGTGGAAGGGAGTTCCATAGTTTAACTCTGCGCTGTGCGAAGGAGGACTTCCTTTTCCCTGAACTGAATCTCCCACCCCATCAGCTTCATGGGATGACCCCCTTTGCGTCTTCTAGCATTATGAGAGAGGGAGAAAAAGGTCTCCCCGTCCACTTTTCTCCACACCAGGCATGATTTTGTACGCCTCTATCATGTCTCCCCTCACTATCCTCACACGTTGAACACAACAGTTCATGAATGTGCGTGTCTGTGCGTGCATGGGTGTGTGAGCACATGCTTCCATGCGCGCCTGCATGTATTCTACGTACATGTAGGTATATGCAGGTGCACACAGATGCACGCACGTGCGTATGCACGCGTTAAAAACCCGGCACGCTTCTCCGGTCATTCTCAGCGCAGCTGCCGGCAGACGGGAACCCCACCAGCGCTCAGAAGCCCGTAGCCAGCTCCGGCTATATGCCCCGTGCGACAGCAACGACAAAAAAAAGAGCCCTGCTCCATAAAACGGCAAGGCACCACCGGGCTGGGGAGAGGCAAGGCACGCACGGATGCTCACCATCAAAGCTGGAGTTCCCGCCAGGTTGCCTCCGATGGCGGTGAAGTTGAAGGGAGAGACGGCAGCAACAAAACCCTGCAGGGGCGGGAGGGGAAAGGGATGAATTATACCGAGCGTCGGCACCCTACAGAAGGAAGGGGGAAAGCTTCTCGGGGAAACGCGGGGAGAAGATGTGCGTGAGACAACAGGCCTGAGCGAACGCCGCTAGTACTTAGGTATCTTACGTGCAAGGCGGCAGGGATGCTGCAGCTCCCCAGGAGAGTAGAAAACCCACAGGATGCGAGACTGAGCGACTCTTTGGAATCTCAGCTTCTGTGTTTATTTATTTGTTTTTTTAAAAAAAAACTGATAAAGTTTCTAGCCCTCTTTCCGATTAGGATGAAAGAAACCGGGAAAAAAACTAGAAACTTTCCCACTCGCCGCTTTCGACGGAAACACATTTCCGAGACGGCTTACGCTTCAGAAGGTAAACAACACTGAAAAGCCATTAAAAATGAAAACAAAATACAAATACAAAGGAAAGCTGAAGCAGCTAAGGAGATTAAAAGAAAAGAAAGCACACAATAAAACCGGCCGATGTTTTAATGAAAAGATTTACACATAAGAAGGGTAAGGGGAAAGGTCTCCGCCATTCTTAAAAATTATGAGGATCAATGATCACAGAACGTTTCTAGCCCTCATGCTGCAAAGATGTGCTCGAAATCAGGCAGGGGACAGCTCTCGAAATCTTCACAGACAGGAGAAGAAAAGGTGGGGAGAAATGAAGATTTCCAGCAGTTAGGGGGTGGGGCTTAAAGGCCCCTCGCTCCTCCCCCATGATTGGCAAAAGCAGGATTATTTATATATTATTAATATTTCTATACTGCCTTATTTGCTAAAAAGCCATAAAAGTTATGCAACACAAGAGAAGATACGCACATGCATGTAATTTAGAAAAGGGCTTGACATACACCACTTTATAAAGGAGATTATATACCACGGCAAAAGGAGAGGGGGTGCATTTTATCTTTTTTCCCAGGTGTGCGGGGTGGGGAAACTCGCGCTCCGTTGAGCGGGTGGCCACCCCCAAAATCCCCCATTCTGAAGAGAATGAAGCCTCTCAGCCCAACACAGATGCAAAGGAGCTGTGATGAGTTTCAGAACCCGCCCCCAGAAATCCAGAAGACCCCCCCAAAAAAAAAACATGAGATCCCCCACATTCAGGCCAAACTTACAGAAGGTTGGAAGTATGGTCCAGCAATAATCAAAACGGACTTTATCCTGACCGCTACATAAAGGGCTCTCGATCTAGGCCTTTCGTCCTACCTCCAGTCCCCGGTAGACCATGCTGTTGGTGCTGGGAGGGACACTGATGGGTTGCTGCCCCTGCAGTTCCACGGCGTATTTGGCGTTGAAACGGAAGAAGTCGATCAGCTCCGCCGCTGCGTCGATCTCAGCTTGGATGACCGTTTTGGCCTGGAAATTTAAAGGCGGGGGTGGGGGTGGTGCTCACGGAAGGATCACAACCGCTTTAGGAAGAGAGAGCTCCATCGAAAGGGGTGTAGCTACACTCCCGGGGTCGGCAACTGGCAGCCGCCAGCAGAATTCCGCCCAAGGGAGGCTGCCGGTTGGCCCCTTCATGGTGGTAAATAGAAGGGCATCAGGCCAAGTAAAACAGGGGTACGGAACCTATTTCAGCCCGAGGGCCAAATTCCAATTCGGGGAAGCTTTTGGGGGGGCTGCAATTAGGGCGGGGCAAAATGCAAAGGGGGCGGGGTCAAAGTACCAGAAACCATCAACACATTTGCGTTTGAAGCTCTTGCACTGCAAAAGAACCAAGCCTCCGGAGAGGAATCTCAACCTTTCGGAATGGGGTGGGAAAGCTGCACGAAAGCTGGGGAAATACCCAACCACAGGTGGTATGGGGAAAGGGGCGTGGCTAGGGGAAAGGGGCGTGGCCATCTGGGAATTTGCCTTTGGCTCCAACCACCACTGGAAAGCGGGCCCTGAGCGCGCCTCCGACTTGGCCACACCATGCAAGAGGGGCAAAACTGGGGCGGGAGGGTCTCTTTCCAGACTAAATGCATTCTTCCTCTAAATGCATTCGCCGGCAATCACCTCTGATTCATCCTGGCCTTTCGCCCCTGCCTGCCACCCCACGTCTCCGATTAATATGGATTCCCCCCCCCCCCAGGTTTCCCCAGGCGACAAAAGCCTCCATACAAATGCGGCTGCGTGGGACCGGCTGCGTGGGCTCGAACGCCAGGCCCGGCTCCCAGAATCCCCTACGCGGCCCCACCATGGTTTCGACCCAGTCACACACTCACCTGCCCGATCATGGTCTTGGCCAGGATTTCCGCCCTTCTGGGCCCGCTCAACAAGTCGGCGGCTTTGAAAAAGATGGCGGCACGGTCCTGGATGGGCCGAAGGTCCCATTCCCTGCGGGCGGCCACGGCGGCGGCGATAGCCTTGTTCAACAAATCCTGGTGGGGCGGAAAGAAGGGAAACGGCGATTCCAAACCCCTTCCTGCTATTTTTCCGCCAGCTCTTCCCCCCCCCCCATCCCAACTCTACTGTCCAGGTAACACAGCCTTTCCCAAAAACTGGCCCCCGCCAGATGTGCTGGACTACAAGTCCCATCACCCCAGCCAACTGGCAGGGGGTGATGGGAGTTGAAGTCCAACAACACATCTGGCGGAGGCCAAGGTGGGAAAAACCGATGTAATGTGTTCCTTGGCAGCCGTGTGGGGGGGGGGGATTATGACAGAGGTTTATAAAATTAAGCACAGCGTTGAGAAAATGGACTAAGTTCCCCCGGCCTCCAATTTCACCCAATGAAAATGGATTGGTGGTAGATTCAAGACGGGGGGGGAAAGGATATTCTTTCTTCCGCATGACTTTGAAGTGTGCCACTCACTTCAGTTAAGGTGGGGAACTGAACACCGCAAAATGCAGATAATAAAAATATTTTTTCTTTCCCCCCCACAGAAAATAGTATTACAGTATGTATGTGTATGTGTGTGTATATATATATATATATATATGAATATATATTTCATATATATATATATATATATATATATGAATACATATTTCATAGATTTCATAGATCATAGAGCTGGAAGGAGCCTACAAGGTTATCGAGTCCAACCCCCTGCTCAATGCAGGAGACTAGAGGAGGGGGTCTCCCATCCAAGTCATAACCAGGCCTGACCCTGCTTAGCTTTCCACACTCAGACAAGCTGAGCCAGCATAAGCCACAGGCCTTTCTATATTCATATATATATATATATATATATTCATACATAGATAAAATATATACCCACACACACTCCATATCTATTAATTGCATTTGATAAATTCAAATCCATGTAGTTACATTTTAATTTTTTTTTTTCTTTACTTTCTCCGGTTTTGTTGAAATTCACAATAAATAAATAGATAAAGATACGGAAACAGCCACCAACTTGGATGGCTTTGAAACAGGGATGTGGAATGTCCGCCCCGCAGAGGTTCGCCATCCGGCCCACGGAGCCTCCCCGGGTTCCTCCAGGGGGCAGGGCTTGACCGCCAAGCCCCACCCCATCCAGAATTCCCACTGGAGGAATCTCCGCTGTTATCTCCGCACAGAGATTGGAGATAACCGCGTGGAGGCCGGCAGGTGGCAGGAGACTCAGACAGCGCTGGGCATGGAATTCCGCACCTCTCCCAGCACGGGGAAAGTCAAAATGTGCCGTGGCCACGTCTACCAACATCATCCAGCCCACCACCACAATATAGTTGTGCGCCCCTCTTGAAAAGGGGATTAGACAAATTCACGGAAGGTAAGGCCATCAACGGCTGCTAGTCACGACGGCTATACGAAATCTCCAGGCTCGGGGTCACACACACACACACAGCTTTTCAAACAGCAGCAGTTTCAGACAGGCTTGTCAAGCAACTGCTCGCCTGGTTGCCTTCGGCAACTAAGGATCGCCTATGGAGACCAAACGTTTAAGTCCCGTAAATTGACAGAGAACTTGTCCTTTACCATTTAAGAGCGTGTAAAAGCAAGGATTATCTACCTTCTTTTGGCACCTGACCCCTTCTGTGTGTCACTGTTCTGGGCACACTGCCCGGTCAGAAGCCTAGAGCAGCGATTCAAACAGAGCAGCAACGGGCAAACTCCTCTAAAGGTGGTTAAAATTCAACTGCATCAGGAGTGACCGAACAATCCAATCTCACCAAAGGCAGACACATGAGAAAGCGACGCACCCACAACAGAGGTTGACCAGAAGGAGTCAAAAGACAGAGAGGCGGCAGGCACCCTCTTTCGTGGACGCTCACAGGAGCTATTAACGATCCAATTCGCTTCTTGCTCGTGGTACACCGGTGCGCCCCAGCAAACACAGCCCCAGAATTACAGCCACAATGAAAGCAATTGTGTCAACTGGCACATCCACCAGACGTGGGCTTCCAAAGTGGCCGCCACTCACCTTATCTGCGTAGCAGTATTTGGCCACTTTGTGCGAATGGTTAAAAGGCTGAAAAAAGAAAAGACACAACACATGTTGAAGAAGTCGAGTTGCGTTACTTTGCACTCCCATGCATGTCTACTCAGACACAGACCGCCCGCTGGATTTACACCTAGGACCGCAACTGGGGTAAGTTCTATGGAACTGAAGAGGTCTTACTTCATGAGTAGACACGCAATCCCCAGATATGTTACAATAAAACACGTGTTTGCATCACCAAAGGCAAACCGGGCCGTTGCTGAAACAGATTTAGGGAAAAAGCATTGCTCCGCAACTCAAAAACGCCCGGAAAACATTTTGAACGTTTTTATCGGATTTATATTCAAAACTCTGCAATGTGAGGGAAGACTGGATTTGCAGGAAAAAAACAAAAAACAAAGGCGAATTGCCAGTTGCATAGAGTTAGGGCAGAATTCACTAACAATGGACAATTACCGTTGTTGTGAACAAAGAGGCATTTCATTGTTAGGTATCAAATTAGGGGCAATCCTCTGCATGTTTAGACAGGAAAAAAATTGTTGTAGGACTTTTTTTGGCTGGGGAATGCTGGGAGTTGTAGGACTTTTTTGGCTGGGGAATGCTGGGAGTTGTAGGACTTTTTTGGCTGGGGAATGCTGGGAGTTGTAGGACTTTTTTGTCTAAACATGCAGAGGATTTTGCCCATAGGCTCATTTTTA
This sequence comes from Shinisaurus crocodilurus, assembly GCA_021292165.1. NCBI lineage: Eukaryota > Metazoa > Chordata > Lepidosauria > Squamata > Shinisauridae > Shinisaurus > Shinisaurus crocodilurus. The sequence continues at coordinate 2,798,395 of JAHFWL010000571.1, read as the reverse complement.
TAACCACCAACAAGGGCCCTTTTTTTCAAATGAAATTTTAAAGCTACATTTTTACAAGCTTTTGGAAAGCTGGAAAGATTTCATTACAGTTCTGTATGAGACCATTAACGAATCATGATTATATATATATATATATATATGATATATAATCAGGCACTTGCCAGAGAAACTCACCGACACCTGGTACCTCACGTCAGCCGTCCACACCTCCTCGCCCCCAACGACGCACGGGATGGATTCGGTCTTGCCCTTCAAGTCATTTAGCACCTACAGGAGGAGGAAATATTGTTTTAAAAAAATAAATAAATATCACATTAGTTATTTAACTCCCATGCCATCCCATCCCAGCGGCATGTACAGAGGGAGATGAGAGGGGGAAGCAGGGCCATTCCAGCAGCCCTGCTGAAAGACTACTTCATTTTTTCCCCTCTTCCCTCCCCATCCCTTTTTCCTCGTGTGTCATGTCCTTTTAGATTGCAAGTATGCGGGCCAGGGACCATCATGCTTTACTGATTGCATGTAAGCCAGTGTGGCGTAGTGGTTAGAGTGTTGGTCTGGGACTCGGGAGATCCGAGTTCTAGTCCCCGCTCGGCCATGAAACTCACTGGGTGACTTTGGGGCCAGTCACTGACTCTCAGCCTCACAGGGTTGTTGTTGTGAGGATAAAATGGAGAGGAGGAGGAGGAGGAGGATTATGTAAGCCCCCTTGGGTTCCTTGTAGGAAAAAAGGCGGGGTATAAATATAATAAATAAATAAAATAAATAAATAAAATAAATAAATAAGCCGCTCCGGGAGCCTTTGGGGCTGAGGAGCAGGGGGGGGGGGGGAGGATGCTTTAAATAAATAAATAAATCATTCAGACCATGAACATGCCTCCCCTCAAGCCCCTAACACTGGCTTCTCGGCTCCTTTCATACTTTTTCTTACCGCAAGAGTCCTCCCCGTGGGCTTGCCCTATACGATCTCTCTCTACCTGGGACCTTCACTTGCCCAGAACTCCGTCGCAGAACCTCACGGGTCTCCTCAAGGGTGCAGTTAAATGACTGCACCCTTTCTCCCTTGCTGCCCCTTATGCCTGGAGCTCCCTCGCGAGCTCCGTAAACAGCTCAGAAATTTTCCCCCTGCTGCCCCTTGTGCCTGGAGCTCCCTCCCTTGAACCCCATAGATCTCCAACTCCTTTATTTTCTCTCCTGCTGCCGCTTATGCCTGGAGCTCCCTCCCAGAGCTCCATAAATGACTCCATCCTTTCTCCTTTGGTGCACCTCATGCCTGGAGCTCCAAAACTCTCAGTACACTACCTTCTGGAGAGCCGCTCGTTCGGGGCTGCCGGCCGTGAATGCCAAAATGGGCTCGTTGGCCACCTCGACAGCCGCACGGTGCTGCCATCGCAGCCTGGAAGGGAAGAAAAGAGCCAGGCGTTAACTGGATTCCCTTGAGTCTGATTTGGAATTATTTACTGCTTCGAGAGTGCTTCAGGTCTTAACCGATCACCAGGAGATCTGCCGGGCAACCAGATGTCACTGGGAAGCCCATAAGCAGGACATGAAAGCAATAACGCTATTCCTTGCTCACGTTCCCCAGTATACTGCCTCTGATATTGGAGGTAATAGCTAGCCATCAATATCCTTATCTTCCATTAATTTAACAACAACAACAATAATAATTTATATCCTGCCCTTCCTCACAAGGAACCTAGGGGTTGGCTAACAACCCATATAAAACGGGACAACATATGAACACCATTGAAACTGTAACTCCCAAATTACAAACACAATACAAGACAAAAAATTTAAAAGGCGAGGATTTGTCTAATCCTCTTTTAAAGCTATCCAAGTTGGCAGCCACATATCGAGGGAGCGAATTCCAAAATTTAACCACGTGCTGTCAGAAGTCTTTTCTTTACGTAAAGAAGTTCCTCCTTTAAGAATAAGCTAGAACCCTCTTTCTTCCTCCTGACATGTTAGCTTTCTAGGTGCGGGGAATTTAAAGTTTTTTCTTCACGTGGATGCATTCAGCCACGTAAGCCCCCACCTGTAGCTTGCAGTGGCACAACCACCTTAGCCTTCCCCAACCTGTAGTCGGGATGTTTTGGACAACAACTCCCAGAATTCTTGACCATTGGCCATGCTGGCTGGGGCTGATGGATGCGGAAGTCCAAAACTCCTGGCAGGGACCAGGTTGGGGGGAAAACTACCTTAAACTGCCCAGATCACCAAGCCTGTCAGGAAATAAGCAGGCAGCTGTACTTCATTTTTACTTTATTTTTCACAAACCTCATAAACAAGCGGTAAAGAATGTGTAATCGGGAATGCCAAGCCAAGCCAAGCCAGAATCAAACTGACCCAACTTGCACACTTATTTTACTATATCTACCCTCCTCTGCTGTTTTCTATTTCTTTAAAACGGTTTTTAAACACGATTTATTTATTTTTTCACGAGAAGCTCCCGTGCCCAAGGAGGTTAGGCAAAACGCTGCCCAAACCTTCCCCAGAAAATTTGCACTGCTTCTCCAAATCCATCCTGTCCAATGTGGTGTGTGTGTTTTTAAGTCCAAGGTTCAACCGTTTGGTCAGCACACTGCACGATCAAGTAGCTAGACCTGTGCGTCTCGGGATCAAGTTTGACATTCTCCTCCGCACGGCCGTGTTTCAGAACACTGCACGCAGCTTCTGTTTTCCAAAAGACTTACTCCAAGTTCAGGGCAAGAGGTTTGGAACAGGGCACACACAGCAGTGTGCGTGTTTGCTTTCCCAAAGACGAACAGCTTTTTTCTTCGCCTGCCGCTATCTCATGCTATGCCGATAAGTCCAAGCCCTTATTTGTTCCGATAACAGCCATAAGGAAAGGTGCGGGGCAGATAACAAAAGCAGAGGCCTTCCGGACTGTTGCAAGGAAGGGGTGTTAATGAGAACAATTAGGAGATAAACTGAAGAGATAGCCTAGCTTTCCCCAAACTGGCATCCTCCAGGTGTTTTGGACTACAATTCCCAGCATTCCTGACTGAGAGTCCCAGTCCAACACTCCAACCACACTACACTACTGGTATAGCGGTTAGAGTGTCGGACTGGGACTCGGGAGACCCGGGTTCTAGTCCCCACTCAGCCAGGAAGCTCACTGGGCGACTTTGGGCCAGTCACTGACTCTCAGCCTAGCCTACCTCACAGGGTTGTTGTGAGGATAAAATGGAGAGGAGCAGGAGGAGGATCATGTAAGCCGCCTTGGGCTCGTTGGAGGAAAGGCAGGATAGAAATGAAATAAACAAACAATTTAGCTCTGCAGCATTGCACCAGTTCTAGGCGTTCTCTGGACACAGCCTAAAACACAATTAACTAATAGTAAAAAATGTAATTTCTGCCTTTATTGATCATCATAATTTTTAAGAACAATGTCAGAAACCTTTCCCCTTACCATTCCTGTCTGTAAATATTTTAAAACATCTGCTGGTTTTATTATTTTTTCATTTTTAATCTGCTTGGCTGTTTCCGCTTTGCTTCGTGTTTATTTTGTTTTGCTTTTTTAATGGCTTCTAAACATCATTCATTTTTGAAGCATAAGCCACCTCCGAAATGCGTTTAGGTTGAGAGTGGCAAGTCAAAAAGTTTCAATTTTATTCCATTTATTTCTATCTAGTCAGAAGGAATGGCCTCTCCCAAACAAACCCGTCTGTTGGTTAAAATTCTGCATCCGAGGTGTTTTTGCCCTGCACAGTTCGGTTTAGGGTTACGGACTGGTCATCTATTAACTGTAAACCAATTTTGCTGCTGGGGGGGGGAGGGAACTTTCCACCTGCTCTAGACACGCCAAAAAATTTCATCAGAGCCTCTTTCAAAGTTCTTGTCTTACAGCATAAGGCGGCCGGGGGGGGGGGGCATAGACCTGTTTTTCCCCCCCAAACTTTCTGAACTTGGGGAAATGGGGTTTTCCAGGCCAGGGGAAAACCCTGGAAATTGAAGGGCTTCTGGAGACAGAAAGAGGAGTCAGGCTGCTGTCCCAGAACAGGAATAAATACAGATCGTGCTCCCTTGTTTTAAAGGTCACCCACCCACAAAAAGAGTTTACTGAAGTGGGCCTGAGCGGGGTGAAATCGGAAAATCTTTGAGTAGCGCCAGAGAGGCCGGTCCAAAGAAGTGAAGGCAGGGAAAGGGTCACCCTAGATGTTGCTGGACTACAGCTCCCATCATCCCTGCCCACTGGCCATGCTGGGTGGGGCTGATGGGTGCTGGAGTCCAAGACATCTTCCCCATATTAGGGAAAGGCTGAAATAGAAGATATAAATTTGGAGCAGGGAATGTGTGCTCGCCCTCCCCCCTGCAAGATGTTGTTGGACTCCCAACACCCATCAGCCCCAGCCAGCACAGCCAAGGGCCTAGGATAGTGGCAGTTGGGGAGTCCAAAACGACTTCCCCCATGTTGTGGGGAAAACTGAAATAGAAGATATAAGTTGGGGTTGGGGGGCCATGTGCCCCCTGCAAGATGTTGTTGGACTTCAACAACACCCATCAGCCCCGGCCAGCATGGCCAAGGGTTCAGGATAGCGGGAGTTGGGAGTCCAAGACAAACTAAAGATTATTTCGAGCAGACCCTCCCTCTAAAAATAGGGAGACAAGGCCAGCGTGGCGTAGTGGTGAGAGTGTTGGACTGGGACTCTGGAAGATCCGGGTTCTAGTCCCCGCTCGGCCATGAAACTCACTGGGTGACTTTGGGCCAGTCACTGACTCTCAGCCTCACCTGCCTCACGGGGTTGTTGTGAGGATAAAATGGAGAGGAGGAGGAGGATTATGTAAGCTGCCTTGAGTTCCTTGCAGGAAAAAAGGCGGGGTATAAATTAATAATAAATAAATAAACAAACAAACAAAACCCCAAAAAAGATTTTGCATTTGCAAAAGAGAAGGGGGGTTCTCCTGCACCCCAATCTAACATCCAAATTGTGAGCGCAATCTAGGTGGGGGAGGGATCTCAGCCTGCGGACCCCTCCCCTTTGAAAATGTGGGGCCAGGGAGGGAATCGGCGCCCCCGCCCCCTTCCTCAATCGGCAACGCCCCCGCTCCCCGATCCAAACTCACCCCACCCCGGGCAGCGTCCTCTGCAGGAAAGGCCGCAACATCTTCCCTGTTCGAGGCAGCGTTTGCAAAGGAGCAATCCCAGGCTCAAAGCGCGGGGCACGCTCGGGACCACACCCCCCCGCCTCTAAATTCGGACTGAACCATTATTAAGGGGGGGAGATATTTGCATCCCCATTTTTGACAGAGGAGAACAGAATGCCCCATTCACTCAGCTCCTTTTTCTTGCTGCGAAACCTCGTTCTACCTGCATGCATTATTAGGTCAGCTTGCTTAGTTCAGTATAACATATGTTGCTCTTTAAGGGGGGGCAGACTTCCCCCCTTAAAGGGCAACACATGGTCTAGTCCGTTCCTCTTCGTGGAAGGGGCGCGAGCCGCCGCAGCCAATCAAAAACGCTCCTTCCGCAACGTTCCGGCCAATCAGGCGGCGGTCTCAGGTTGCAACCCCTGGTTAAGGGACTTAAAAGGGAAAAAGGTGGAAAGACGTCTTAAAAGGGGGATGGAAGTGGGGGCCGGGGAAGAGAAGCTTGGCGAATTGAGAACAAACCAAAAAATCCACCCTGGACTGTGGCGAGACGCTCCGGATGGTTTTCCCTTCCAAGGGATATATCACCTCCACAGGCCTGTAACCGGTGCATGGCAGACAGAAATTCAACTGGTGCAGCAATCCCCAGCCCCCCAAAATATAGAAGTGGGGGGGGGGAGGAAGAAGAAGCTTGAAAAGGTGGAAATGAACTAAAGCAGCCTTCCTCAACCCGGTGCCCTCCAGATGTGATGGACTACAACTCCTAGCATGCTGGCTGGGGCATGCTGGGAGTTGTAGTGAAGCACATCTGGTGGGCACCGGGTTGGGGAAGGCTGCACTAAAGAAACTGCCCTGCACCCTAGGGAGATGTTCCTACCGTTTTCCCTTCCAAGGAAATATATCATTCCTAAGGCCTGTAACAGTTGCACGGCAGGCAGAAATACAACTGGTGCAGCTATGCCTGCCTTGCAGCAAGAGAGGGAGAGCTTTCCCTGTGGGATATCGGCCTGGCATTGCAACTGTGCCCAGCTCAGGAAGCCCTGCCTTGGCGGGGGGGGGGGGGCAATGTTCCCAAACCAAAATTTTAAAGTGTCAGAAAGAAAAAGAAAAAATAGGAGCAGGAACACACAGGATGAAGCTAAAGGACTATCTTTGTTGATTATCCAGTTTCCAACAATGGCTAGAACAGGTTGTTGTTGTTGTTGTTGTTGTTATTATTATTATTATTATTAAATTTCTAAGGCGTTTCACATTGAGAAGTATCTGCGTGGTGTACAACAAATTAAACTACAAAAAATAATAACATTACCATAAAAGCAGAAAGAGCAATAAAATGCTGGCTGGCCTGCAACTTCCATCATCCCCGACCATGGGCTATGCTGGCATCTGTAGAGCTACACATTGCCCACCCCTGGACTAGACACATGGGCCCACGGGAAAAGCCTGCAAGTGTCTAGACCAGCCTTCCCCAGCCATGCACACTCTGGATGTGATGAACTACATTCCCCATCATCCCCCAGCAAGCACAGTCCCTCGCTTTGCTCTCCCCTGGCTAAGATCAACTGTTCCGTTCTATTTTCTGCTGTTTTATCTGCTGTGCTTCTACCGGGCTGGGTCCAGGCAGACCATAGGCCCATTGAAATCAATGGGATGTAAATGAAGCAAAGCAGATGTCCCACTGATCTCAATGGGTCTACACTCAGTGTCTGGACCCAACAGCTTAGCAATATTTGAACCGCTTGGAGATATATATAGATATATTTATTTATTTATTTATTTATTATATTTATACCCCGCCTTTTTTCCTGCAAGGAACCCAGGGCAGGCTTACATAATCCTCCTCCTCCTCCTCCTCTCCATTTTATCCTCACAACAACCCTGTGAGGTAGGTTAGGCTGAGAGTCAGTGACTGGCCAGTGAGTTTCATGGCCGAGCAGGGACTAGAACCCGGATCTCCCGAGTCCCAGTCCAACACTCTCACCACTACGCCACATTGGCTCCTTTGGTAAGTGGTATATATGATAAGCGGTATATAAACCTACTAAATAAATCAGTATGTTTGCTGTTTATGACAAATTTGTTTTATGCGTATTTTTTAATCTCTCTCATATTTTATTGGCTCTTCATACAGAGAAACAGGGTACATACCTGTCTTAAAATAAATGGCCCTGCTGGCTGGGAATGGTGGGAGTTGTAGTCCGACACACTGGGAGGTTACCGAGTTGGAGAAGGCAGGTCGACACCGACTAGCAACTTCTCTCCTGGGTTTCAGGCCGGATTCTTTCCCAGCCCTGCCTGGAAATGCTGCCGGAGGTCAAACCTGGGAGCTTCTGCCTGCAAGAGCAGGGGCTCTACCCCTGAGCTATGGGCCTTCCCTAAGCTTCTAGTCCTCATGATTCTGAATTAAGGAGTGGTTTAAATAGGTACATTTATAGGTGCCTTATATCGAATCAGACCCTTGGTCCATCAAGTCCAGGATTGTCGACACTGACTGGCAGCAACGGCTCTCCAGAGTTTCAGGCAGGAGTTTTTCTAGCACTACCTGGAGACGCTGCCAGGGATCGAACCCAGGCACCTTCTGCATATGAAGCAGGGGCTCTTCCACTGAGCCATCCCCCCCCCCATTAATCATAGGAGGCCCCATCCGCAGCCTGTAGCGGCACAGACAGTCCTCACCTGTGCGTGAGAAGGGGGCAGGTATATTTTAAAGAAAAGTTTAGGGCACAAACCAATGCATGTTTAGACAGAAGTAAGTTCTACAGCTCCCAGCATCCCCCTGGCTGGGGGAGGCTGGGAATTTTAGGACTTATTTCTGCCTAAACATGCATAGGATCGCGCCCTTAAAAGTTAAGACACCCTGACTTGTAAAAAAATAAATAAATGGAAAAAACGATGACGCCGCGGCAGGTGGAAAGGAAGAACAACATGCCGAAGGGAAAGGCGTTGAAAGAACACACCTGTCCAGACGGCCGGTTTATCAGCATTACCTTGGGGCAAGCTATAAATAGAGGGCTCATGGATAGGGGGAGACTGCCCGAGCTACAGGAACAATATATATATGCTGGAAAGAGTTGCTTCAAGTCTTCAAAAAATTGTTGCAGGCTCTCGCAATGGCACAGGGCGAGTTCTCCATTGGCTACGGCCGAGTCGGAAAGAGCGGGCAGTGGATCCTGGCGCGCCAGACCGGATGGACCACAGCCCCCTTTGGCAGTAGCGTCATTGATTTGGAAGGGACCTCAGAGGTCATCTATTCCAGCCCCTGCCGAGTATCTGAAGGCTTGGATGAGGGACGGTAACCATTTTCAGCCTCTGCTTAAAAACCTCTAACCAAGGAGAGGCCGCCTGCCTCCAGAAGCACTGGTGCTCAAACAGTTTGTACCAGCAGAAAGGTCTCCGTAATATTTTCGTCAAAATCCCTGTCCTTGTAATTTTATTTATTTATTTATTTATTTATTGACAGTATTTGTATACTGCTCCAAGCAGATTCCATAGCAGTGAACAAAAAAAACGATAAAGCAGATAAAAGAATAAAAACAATGCATTAAAAACAGGGTAACATCGAAACCTTGGCTGGTCAGCAAGGAAGGCTTCCCAAAATGAAGATGTCCTCAGCAGCTGCCGAAAGCAACACAGTGTCCGAGCCTGCCTGACCTCCAGAGGCAGGGAGTTCCAGAGAAAGGGGGCCACCACACTGAAGGCCTTTCTCCTGGTGGCCTCCAACTGGGCCATGGGACCACGAGGAACCACCAGGAGAATGTCCTCTGATGACCTCAGTGACCAGGCAGGTTGGTAAGGGAGAAGGCGCTCCCTCAGGTATCCTGGTCCCAAGTTGTTTAGGGCTTTGTACACTAGTACCAGAACCTTAAACCTGACCTGATAGCGAATATGTAATTTGAACCCGCTGCTTCATGTCCTAACCGCTGAAGCCTGCCCTCAGACACAGCTCTTGGAGACCCCAAAGACTCCTTGTCCCTCCGGATTTTCATTTCATTTTATTTCCAACTGCACTTTTAAAAATGATTATTAAACGGGGATGCCGGCATGCTATCCAGCACCCTCTTTGCTTGGGCTCCGAAGAGCAGTTTTGTGTCTTGCAGCTCAGACCCCCCACCTCTGCCTTGTTCTTAGGTTCTTGGGCAAGCGACTTTTCTTTCCGTCTCACCCGTTTGCCTTCCGGAAAAGCAGCCGTTTGTGGCCACGCCCCCACCGTGACAGCCATTTTTATGAATGGGCAAGCAGCCCGTCATGGCAGCCATGTTGCGAGAGGGCCCACGACACTCTCTCAAAATTCCACATGTGACCACCCACCCAGAAAGGTTGGGGAGTGACAGCGGACCAGTTCAGTCTCTCACCATCCGTGTGACGAGCCTTCAGAGATGCTTCAAGGTGCCTGCCATATAGCCTCTTGTCTTGTGTTCTCCAGGCTAAACATGCCAAATCCGTTCGCCCTTTTTTTCATAGGACTTGATCTTCTATATAGAATAGTGAAAGTAATAGCAATATGTAACAAGTGGGATCTGCAACAAAGTGTTGCAGCATGGAATTGTGGCACGTTCCAGCCCTCTTCCCCAATACTCCATTCCATTCTCATCCCAGGTCTTCCATATCCTCCAACAAAGTAAGTCTTCCAGGGTCACTGAACCCCTGGGCCTTTTCCCCTTTTAGGGTCCCCCCCATTGGTTTTTTCCCCCCAGGGGGGATACTTCTGCAAAGCTTAGCGTTTTCCCCAAGCCTTCTGATACTTAGGTATGAGCTGGGTCAGTGCTTGGATGGGTGACTGCCTGGGCTGCCCACATCTGTTCTCCTGCATTGAGCAGGGGGTTGGACTCAATGGCCTTATAGGCAGGCCCCTTCCAACTCTATTATTCTATGATTCACCTGGTACCATTTCTGTGCGTCTGGTACCATTTCTGGCTACATGCAGACTGGCACTCAAGAGAATTGAGTCCACTATCAGTATATAGGATTTTTGGGGTGCCCAATGCCATCTTGCTGCAAATACCAGCTCTGTAGCATCTTACACAGCATCAGAGCTCGCAACTTCAGCTCTGCCCATGCTGCACTGACCAAAAGCACAGCCAATTTACCTATGTTCCTGCCCAATTAAGATAGTCTTCAGAAGCTCTTCTCTGGGGCCACGCACAATGGTGCTACCAGGGAAAGACCCTTCTTTGCAGTGGCCCCTTCTGTGGAACTCCCTTCCCAGGGAGACCCACCTGGTGTCTTCACTGTATACATTTAGATGCCAGGTTAAAACCTTCCTCTTTTAAGCAGGCATTTCAACTTGAATCTGTTGCTTTCTTAATTTTACTGCTGGCTCTCCATGTTTCTAATATGTTTAATATTGCATTATTTTGATATTTCTATTGCTGTATTACTTTTATTTATTTATTTGTGGTAATTTTGTGGCAGTGGTTTGCTTTTAACACACAAGCAACACAAAACCCTGCTTTGGTTTTTTTCGATTAAAAAGTCGTAGAAAAAAATATTTTTGATAAAATCAAACAAATCCTGCATATTGTAGGTTGGTTAGGTGCTGAGAAGCTTGCTGGAGAGCCCTAGTTCCACCTTAAATTTGAAATGTCAGAGATCAAATCTGGGACCTTCCGAGTCCAAAGCAGGTGTTCCACCACTGAGCCATGGGCCTGCCCTTGAGAGCAACAAGGTGCTATTGAGTCAGATCCAATGTCTGGCCAGGAGATCGATCAGTTAAGAGAAGGAAGTGTCTGCATTTTGAAAAAGGGTTAGCCCTTCTAGGGAACGCATGGGGACTTGCCTGAGTAGCACGAGAGAAAGAGAAGAGAGACACACACAACTTCAATATCCAGGAAGTTTGGCATTTATTGTAAGGGGTTTCTTCCTTTTAAACAAAGAATTACCATAACCCGTTTCCCCCCACCAACAAGCTTCAGGAACATCTCTGATTCACAGAGAAGCCCGTTTGGTATGTGTAGTAAGGACGAGAGAAGAAGAACAAAATACCCAAAACAAAACATTCTTTAGCAAGAATTTGAGAGCTGAAGGATGAACCAAATGTCAGAGCACCTCTCCTAGAAGTAGTGCCAACAGCACAGGACAATTAAGCAGAGATGCGCAAGGCAGAGGGCAGGATCCCAGCCAATGTCTGAGGGAACAGCTTTTGGCACTCACAGGGGCGTGTGAACATGAACCACGTGGGGAGTCATAAGCACAGAGAGACTCACGGCTTGTGCCATGTGCCATTTCTCGGTGGTCTTTTCCAAAAGGAAAGTCCTTGAACCATCAATAAAACACACAGAGCAGTGGCCCTTAAATACAGGCACACTTTTGGTCTATTAATTAAGCAAGTGAGCCTGGACTGCAAGATGAGGAAAGGGGGAAAACCCACTTTTGATTTGAAGTGGAGGTGAAAGGGGGGGAAACCAGGGGCCCTTCTGGAGCGAGCTTAAGAAATGGTTCAGCCTTGGAACTTCTCTTCCGACAAGAGCGCAAGTACAATAGATCTGGTTATAATCCCCACCCCTTAAAATATGCTAATATACAGAATATAAAGCACAATATGTACAACAATACAGTAAACGGTTTCATTCCCACTCTTAAGTCAGTTCTTGCAGCTGGAAAGAAAATACTTACACAACATCAGTCATGAGGGGGAAAAGTCGTGTGTGTGTGTGTGTTGTGTGTGTGTGTGTGTGTGTGTGTGTAGGGTGGAAGTTTGATTTAAATCGCCACCCTTTTTGCCCCCCCCCCCCAAATTAAACCACCTTTAAAAGCCACAGACACCAGCACTTGGAGGACTTTACGCATTGCTTCTAATGAAGTCATACTGTTCGGGAAATCAATCTATGCCTGATTTTTATTTTACCACAAACAGCTTTCTTTTTATGCAGCTATGCAAATCCTGGATTTGCACTGGCATAGAGCGGTGCTTGCATTCCTTTTGCTAGAATTACATCGCCCACCCGTTGCAAAATCCCCCACACCTCTTATGCACATTTCTGCAGCTATTTTGCATCATGCAATCCCTGCAGCGCTGCTTTACAAGCACTACGGGGGGGGGGAGGGGGCTCCATTTCAGAACCTGTCTTGCCTAATAAAGTGCAGCATGTACGGACTCCTAACAGCAGCTTTGCAAACACGACCACACGAAAAGTTACTAGCTCATGGAGGCGCTTAGCAGCCCACCTGCATGCTCCCACAGACTTTTGTGGCCTGAAAGATAAAAGCTCAACTTTGGTTCTCCTTTTCCCCTGACATGGTCGCCTTGCACGGAATTCTACTCACCACAGGTGACGGGCTACCTACAAGCCTGTCCAAGGGTCAAGAGCTATGAGAAAGATCAGGCATCGACACCCTATTTGAAAACAGCAAGAAGGTTCACTTCTTGCATCATCTACCCAAGTTTCTCCATCTCTGCTTCTTCAAAAAACAGGACTTACAAACGAGTTTGGAGCCAAGCATAAATACTGAGGGACCACCATTTTGAAAGCGGGCGGCTTAAAATCGGTGTTGCCTTTGCCCTTCTGCCAAAATGGGCCAAAGGCCTTTGCTTTCCTGCCTCTCCCAAGGAAGGAGGTGAAGTCAGCAAGGGACGGAGTGCAGAGCTTGGCAGACAGCAGCTTTTCAAGTTCACCTTTGCAAATCATCTGGAAAGCAGGACTGAAAATGTGTCGGGAGGGAAAGCTCATCTTCATGATCATCGACTGTGTGGGGGCCAGCAGGATTTCTAGAGCTGGGGTAGTGCCGGGTCCAAAGTTTCGCAATGGAACAATTACATATTAATCCAGAGGAAGCTGTTTTGATACCGGCACCCTTTTTAAAGAGCTCTCCCTCCAAGACAGACTGCAGCTATCGAGCGAGTGATCTGTTGCAGACACAAACACATACACATACACACACACACACTACTTCAAGCCTAAAATGACTTTTCTGTCCATTTCTGAAGAGAGCCTGTTCTTTTGTCCACAAGTGGGGTTCTGCCTCTGCAAGGCAGAGAACCTCCTGTGCACATACAAAGCATGCAGCAGAACTCTAAACTTTTCTTTCTTTCTTTCTTTACACATACGTGCCAAAACTAAGGTGGCAAACCAGGCAAGTCATTTTTGCAGATGGAAGCATCTCGGGGAAGCGATCTGTTTGGCACTGTAAGACCTTGTTGGAACCAAGGTTGGGAAGAGGTCACTCGCTTTGCAAGCCATCCTCCCATCCACAATACCAGCTGGATGAATTGGCCAGCAGTTTATATGTTGCTGCTACTGGAAGCGTTTGAGCCCGTTTCGTCCTCTTAGCCAAGCACAGCCACGACAGGCAGCGAAAATGTGAAGTCGGGCAGAAACTTATTAAAACCGCCTGATTCTAAAAAAATAAAATAAATAAAATTACAGGGCATGGATCTTAAATGCTATTTGGCTGGCAGGCGCCACCAGCCTGCGCCATTCAAAAATGAAGTGCTGGAAGAATAAGGCACCCCTCACAAGTTCCCATTATTCAGATTCTAATTTGCCAAATGCTTCCAGATGCAAAAAAAAGAAAAGAAATCATGCTTCCATTTATAAACCCTCCTTCTGCTCTAAAATATGTAAGTGAGCTAACTAACAGAGATGGCTCGGAGCAACGGACAGTGCTTTGATTTGAGTAATTCTCCAATTCCTCTTGTTCTGCAAAAACTGTATTTGACCTGTTTTACACACACACACACACACACACTCCCAAACTGAATCCCAGATTCTTATCTCAGGTTTTAGCTCCCAACTGATACACATGGGGAAATATAGAAGCCTTTGCTTCTTGAATAATGCATTTGGAGGGAAGTCTGCGGCATGCTTGCCCTCTAGTGGAAGGCGAAAATGTTCACCAGGATTTCCATTTTCTTCCCCCTTAAAGGAATGAAGGGTGGAAAGCATGTTTCCCAGTTGCTGCAATTTGTTACACAGCTTCCCCCAAATGTTGCCAAAAAAAATCATTAAGGTGTCTGAACTTAACACCTTTAAAATACAGCATTGACTTGGAAGAATACATGTTTAAGCTAAGGGAGTTTCATTAGAGGGTGGTTGTTTTTTGTCCTTGGCATCAATTTCGGAAACACTTTAGCTCCATTGATTGAGCTAAAATGAAATTACGAAATCCTGGGAATAGATTTATGTTATGGTTCTTTGGACATTTCATTATTATTTTTTTTACAACTTGCCTCCACAAAGTAGGCGCAAGACATGTCCATTGAAAACACCTGTTTTTTGTACAAACTCGGTTTTGCTTAGGAATTTGACCAATCGTCCTCACCTTGCTATCAAGCAAAGAAAAAGTGTTGGTTTCAAACCCACCCACCCACTTAAAAACCCATGAGAAAACAAGATTTGTTCCCCGATTTTAAGTCTTTAAAAAAAAGTGTCAATATGACACTGCATTATGAATACAAAATAAAGTATTTACAGCTTTACAGAAGACAGAGAGGGGGGAAAAAAGGAGGTCATTAAAATTCTGTCCAGCATTTTCATATATATATTTTTTCCTGACAAGCTTTAAGTCTGGTCATTACAGACATACTAAATGCAAATCCAACGGAACCACTGTCTACTAAGTCAGCAGCATTGACAGAAAGAAACACTATACAAAAGAAGCTGCACTGGATGCCACCAGCAGCTGTTAAAGGACTGCTCCCGTCTGCCTATCTAATCCTATGATCCCTTAGACAAAAGAAAACCTCAGATCCAAAATGTGAAGACTAAAAATTTAAATGCAGATTGCATACGATATAAAAGACACTGACCACCATCTTTACCACTATTTCCATACCATTCTACATTCTTATGCAGTTAATTCCCACCTACCTTCTACACGTACAAAATAAACAGCTCCTACATAACGAGCGCCACCTAGTAACAACTACAAACTGAACCCTTTTGGTAGGCAGCCCCCTGTATGGGGCGGTAGTGCCCCCTTACACACACCCCTACAAGGCCCAGTCCCCCTGGCCTTGTTAACTCCCTACTCATTTATCTTAACATGCTAGCCATTAAAAGCAGAAACAGTGAACCATGCTCCTGAACTATTATTATTATTATTATTATTACTTTTTAAATGAAGACGTTTAGCAGCAATGAAATAGGACGGCCATAAACTGCTCAATTTCCCTGCCACAGAAACGGTAAATCCCACACTTTCCAGGACAGCTAAAAAAAAAACACGGTGAGGTTGGACAGATACACAACTGCCAGCTTGGACAGAGAGGCACTGAAGCAGCCAAAATCCAACGCCGGCTTAGGGACCTCCAGATGCACTTGATGAAAGTACCGAGTTCCCAACCCTTAAAAGAAAAGGAGCTGCTTGTCTTCATCAAGCCCCAAAACGTACGGACACAAAAGCGTATGGCTTTGGCTAGAAAAGGGTTGTGAAGAATAAGCACTTTGGAATGAAATTCCTTTCCCTGCAAGAATAAAAAGAGAAAATAACCAAGTGCTTGAGAAAAAAAAGTTACACAACAAGCTTTTAAAGGTTTGCTAAGCTAGGGAATAAAGCTCCTAACTAGACAGAAGTAGCAGCAAATTGGGTTTCAAGCAGCAAATCCTGAAGGGCCCATTCTGACATTGCATGGCTTTGCATGGACGGGAATGGTAACGCTCCCCTTCTGAAACCCGGGGGTAGTTTCATTGGGGGGGCTTAGGACAGAAAACCCAGACCCGCTCAGCTTAAGGGGGGGGGGCTAAGTGACATACGGTGATTGAGGTGGGAGCTACACAAGCTCAGGCTGGGCACCGACCATCACCATATGGAACTCAAGCCAGGGGATGAAAAGGCAGTCAGTCGAGAGTCAGGCCAACAAGGAGCCATTGGCTAGGCGACAGCTTTTACCCAGTTCGGAGCCGTCCTCCTCCTCCATCTGATTTCAAGCCGTGAAGCGGCCTATCGCGGGGGAGGCAAATATTCAACCCCACCCCACCCTCAGCAGCCGCTCTACCAGCAGGCCAACCATGTCCACACATCTGGCCAGTGTAGCACACAAGTTCTTCTGCAGACTAGCCACTGCTCCTTCAGCTTCAGGGCACACAGTTAATACTCTTTATTTTATTTTAAAATCTGCACCATATAATACTTATTTTCAGTATAACTAGGGGAAAACCCAGCCATGGCCCCTGAAGAATGCTATGCTGCGAGACATCTAAAGTCGTATTCCTTACACAGGGGCTTGCAGGCTCACAGAAGCCTCTCCCTGTGTCTTGGGGCAGGTGATTCCTGACCCGCTCCTCCCGCAATGTTTAGTTAACACTGATCCCGAGGATGGTGTGCCCAATTCACCCTGGAATGCCAGCCATCGTGCTCCGAGCTTAGGAAAGCAGCGTAAAGACACAGCCCTCCCTCAACAGCAAGGTGCGTAGAGGAAATAAATGTGATGGCGAAAGTATAAACGGCCGCTAAAAAAATGGAAAAAGGAGGAAGTTCGGGAACTGAAGGATCCCCGGAAACAGACATTGCGACATGAGACACACACACACCCCACCCCACCTCACCCCAAACGAGCCCCACGGACAGGTACAGTGTGCAAAGTGAATGCTCAGCTTTCCTCCCCAACTAGAGAAAGGGAAGCCCAGCAGGGACCAAACATTCCACAGAAATAAGGCGAGCGCTTTGCTCATTTCTCCCCCCCCACCACGTTGTGTGTGTGTGTTTTTGCATAGTAGTTAAAAAACAGTGACATTCCCACCCCAACTGAACTTCTCCCATTTTGCCTTGACTTGTCCTCAAGCTACTCAGAATTCTTTCATGCAGGTCCCCAAAAGGATTCTTCCCCGGCACCCGGGGGGGGGGGGGCCCACAAATAGGTCCCTTTGCAGATCCCATAGACCTGCATGAACTGACAGGGGTGTGCCGTTAAAGGGTTAACACTGGGGGTGGGGACGTTCAATCCTGTTTCAGCAGATGCCTGTCCTCATTGGCATTTTTCTACCCCATCACCACGGGGCCTGCTCCATCAGCAGTTTATTCAGCCCTAAACCTTCGCAGCAACATATTCCTCTGCTATCATAACCTTATTTATTATTATTTTTTTGACATATAAAAAGCACTACGATATTCCGGTGGAGCTCAAAGTGGCTCGACTTGGTGCAAAGGCACAATTTAAACACCGTTTTCTTTTCCCTTACAGAGCTCCGCATTTGTCATTTGTAGAACAGTAGAAATTTGTACAGCACCAATCCTCCGATGGGGCGGGGAAGCGCGCTAGAACTGAGTCCTCAGGAACCCTGGACAAGGGCTGCGAAGTCGGATCTCTCTGTATATTTCACTCTTCTCCGTTTTCTAGGTTCTCTCTTTCTCTCTCTCTCTCCCCCCCTCTCCCCTCTTCGCCTGAACGTTCTGGTTCTTTATCAGCTGACCATCGGCTCAACGTCTGCATCTCTGTCGAACTCGTCTTGAATCTCATCCGTGTTCCCTGAGTCGCTGCTGGCTAATGAACTGGGAGACGGGGAATTTCTGCTGACGAAAAAAACAAGACAGGTGAGGCTCGTGCTGCTAAAGGCCCTCTTGTGTGTCACACAGACTCCCCCCCCCAAGGAATGCCATTCTCCATCTCCGCAGATGAGAGTCTTTGGAGGAGCGGGACACTGTCCTTCCCTCCACGGAGGAGAAGGCTATCCATGGCTACTAGGCCTGAGGGCTCTATGCTGCACCAGTTGCTGGAGGACACGGGCGGGAGGATGCTGCTGCACTCCTGCCCTGCTTGTGGGCTTCCCACTGGGGCAGCTGGTTGGCCGCTGTGGGAAACGGAAAGGTGGATGAGACGGATGCTTGATCTGACCCAGCAGGGCTCTTCTGATGTTCTTACCTTTCCGCAGAGCCTTTGATCAGCCGCCGGCAGGTCTCCATCTGCACGTCAAGGCCCCGCTTCATGCTGCACATTTCCATGTATTCGTGGAGGTGGCGGTTCATGTCGCTCTTGGCCGTGGCCAGCTCCAGCTGCGCAAAAGTGGAGGGACAAGGCAGTCAAGCGTTGTGGGAGAACCACCCCGTGCCCTTCCCTCCAAATTCATAGATCCATAGAGTTGGAAGGGGCCTACAAGGCCATCGAGTCCAACCTGTGATATCTTATCACAGGTATATACCTTTCAGGTATATTAAGAGACTGTCCCTCTTAAAGGGATATTACCACACAACCCCCTGCTCAGTGCAGGAAACTAGAGGAGGGGTCTTCCATCCAAGTAATAACTAGGCCTGACCCTGCTTAGCTTTCCACACTCAGACAAGCTGAGCCAGCGTGAGCCACAGGCCCGTATGTTCCTGCACACTCCAAGGGGGTCGGCAGCTACCGGTACCAAGTGGCTAACTGAGCGCATGCGTAAATAAGCCAAGCTGAAGTAAGCGGGGAGCCACATTCCCACAGCCTCTCTTTGCAAAGCTAATGCAGTCTTGTAGAGCTTAACATTGATGGAAATTTCGGGAAGATTCACAGTCAGGGAAATACCCTTTTGCCAAATAGCACGTGCAAGGCTTCAAGCTGAACTTGATTCTCTCTGCTTGGTCTAGGGTTCCATATTCCCCCTTTCCACCCATGGCCTTATACCAGCCTTCCCCAACCTGGTGCCCTCCAAGTGCTTTGGGTTCCAACTCCCATCAGCCCCAGTCAGCATGACCAATGGCTGGGAATGCTGAGGGTCGTAGTCCAAAATACCTGGAGGGCAGCAGGTTGGGGAAGGCTGCCTTAAGGCGCAATCCTATTCACATTCAGGCAGAAACCCCCCAAGTTTGGCCAGCTTATTCCTCACATGTACAATCAAACCACACATGGCATTTACCCTACACAAAGATAGAGACACTAGCCTCTTCTCAAGTTATTCCCCTGCGATAAGTCAGCAAAAAGACAGCCCTTTTGAGTCATGCCTGGCCTGTGCCATTCCTATGGCTGCCCCTCAGGTTTTTACCCCTTTGTGGCTCAGATCACAATCCAGGGTAAATCACCTTTCATGGTGTAGAGCAGTGTTCTCCAACCTTGGGTCCCCAGATGTTTTTGGCCTACAACTCCCAGCATGCCCCAGCCAGGTTGGAGAACACTGGTCTAACATCTGCCTTATGTTAAACACAGCCACACAATTCTTAGGCGCAGCATTTTGCCGGTTCTTACCTCAATCTGCCCTATCGTTTCTTGGTATTCTTGGTCTCTCGTTTTGAAGAAAGATTCCGTTTCATGGATCATGTTGCCAAGGTTCTCCTCTTGCTAGAGACAGACAGAGAGAGAGAGATAACACAGTAATCTAGGATCCCAGACATGCAACTGGGCATGCATTTTATTTATTTAACCATATTTATGAATTTCTTATATTCAATAAATTTCTAAGCCATGTACAAAACATGTCTTCATACAGAAGAGAATACTGAGAGCCAGGGAGGTGCAGTGGTTAAGAGTGTTGGACTGGGACTGGGGAGATTGGGGTTCTAGTCCCCACTTGGCCATGAAGCTCATTGGTGGACTTTGGGCCAATCACTGATTCTCAGCCTTACCTACCTCACAGGGTTGTTCTGAGGAAAAAATGGAGAGGAAGAGGGCCATGTAAGCCACCTTGGGCGCCTTGCAAGAGGAAAAAAGGTGGGATAGAAGTGTAATAATAAATAATAGTAAGATTACCTTCCCTCCTGGGAATGCCTATTAGAAAAGGTAGATGCCAAAAACCCAGAAGGATTAGCACCTGCCTAATTTGTAGTGGCGGAGAACTCCAGAGAGCGGGTGCTAACATACTTAAGGTCCTATTCTGAGCTGAGATGGACCAGACCTCCTTTTGACACTTCCTCCTCCTCTCATATATTTCATATACTATGTTAACATTTAAGATCATCCTTCCTGGGCCAGTGTCCATTCGACAGAATTTAGCCCCATGGCCTTCACAGAGCTTTCCAGTCAGTATCGAGAAACTGAAGCCCCAGGTGCAGAAGAACAGCTGATAAATTTCTAGTTCCATCTGGGGAGCCAGAGGCCGGGAGAGAATGAACAGCAGCACTCAGAACTAGGCAAGAGTTTCCCCAAGTCAATTAGCCTTTATTCCTGATCTGCATCTACAAGGCAAATCTACCCTTCTCCTTGTGTAATTTTCAGTTAGAAGGGATTTAAGCCTCTTAAAGCCTTTAGAAGCGGCGACATGGTAGGCCTGACGTCTGTAATGCCCCACTGATAGCTGTACTTCTCGCACGGCTATATGCAAATCATCTGTCACTAATTCCAGCCCACCACTAAAGTACTTTATCGCTCCAGCACTCGCAGCTCACTGGAAGAGGCGCCTGGCTGGAAAAGATGCTGCGTTTTGCAGCCTTAGCACTTTGGCGTAATCTCCTGCCGGTTCGGGATGCGCTGCACGCTCCACAAAAACGGAACGCAGCAAACTGACACGCAGGCGCTCCCGGCAGTCGGCACAAGACAGTGCTTAGGAGAGGCAGCTGCTGCAGTTGCTTTCCGGCTGAGGAGGAGAACAAGCTTTCCAAATATACCAGCCACACTGATAGCAGGGACCAGAAGGTCTGAGCACAGAACACTGATTCTGGCCTGCTTGCACTGGCTGCCTGTATATGTCAGAGTCCAATTTAAGGTGCCGGTTTTAACCTATAAAGCTGTACAAGGTTTGGGACCTGCTGGAGTGCCTTTCCCAGTATAAATTTACCCATACAGCATGATCAACATCTGTGGTCCTCCTCCAGGTGCCTCCTCATGAGGGAGGTTTGGAGGATGGCAACAAGGGAGAGGCTTCTCGGTGGTGCCCCCCCTCCCCCATTTATGGAACACTCTCCCCAGTGAGGTCCGCACTTCACATAGCGCATAATTAAACTGAACTATGGAATTCATTAAGACAAGATGTAGAAAGAGCTACCGATTTGGACGGCTTTAAAGGGGGATTAGACAAATTCATGGAGGAGAAGGCTATCAATGGCTACTATTCCTGATGGCTATATATTACCTCCAGTATCGGAGGCCGTATGCCTTGGTATACCAGTTGCTGGGGAGCATGAGTAGGAGAATGCTGTTGCCCCAATGGGAAACCCACAAGTAGGACACGAGTGCATCTGGTTGGCCACCGTGTAAACAGAATGCTGGACTGGATGGGCCTTTGGTCTGACCCAGCTCCTCTGAAGCTGTTAAGAGTTCATCAGCTGGTTGAGCTGACACGCTTGAAGAAGCCTGGTCACCCCCCTACCCTTTCGTGGTAGCCTCCCCGACATCTATGAATGGCCACTGCCTGCGGGAGAACGAACACGTGACGGGAGATCAAGGCCGCCGGGCCACGATGGGATCATAAGGAAGACCCCCCCCCGCGTGAAAAAAGCACAGTCATGTGATTCCAGAGACAATACAAAATAAGGAGCACGAGTAAGATGACACAATCATTTAGAGACTCAAACAAACCAGCCCTGTCTAGACTGTGTACCCTCCTTCAGTGAGGCCCTGTATGGCTACCTCACTGCTTGCCTTTCGAAAAGCAGCAAAACCGCAGCTTTTTACGAAATCTGTTGTCTCGGGTTAATGCTATTAATTTTTTTCTTTCACCATTTAATTTCGATCCCTGCAACTGTCCTGTATTGTTAACAGTTTAAAGGCAGCTGTAAGGCACAATGAACACAGTGCATCAGGACAAGAAATATATGGCTGTTGAGGAGGTGGGAAAACGGCGGGTGTGGGGGGAAGAAATATAAAATGTAGCCAACACCCCCATCACAAAGCTGAAACTCCCTGTTTGCTATCTTCTCTTTATCCAACAGTGCCCAAAAAGCAGCAGGCACGACTTAAGGGGCAAATAAAACTTTAAAATGTAAGCGTCTGCCGAGCCATACAGCAGCTGCTCAACCAAACTTTGCAAAGGTGGACGCATTTTATTCTCCTGCCGTGCCAAAGTGTGCTAAAGCCTTTTGGGAGTATGGCTTTATGTTGTGGATTATAATTAAGCAGTGACGACTTTTTTAAAAAAAAACACCCTCCAAAACTCAACCACCACCTTGTTTCTGAAGGAGCGAGGTCAGGCAGGCAACGGTGTCCACAAAACAAGACCTCAAAAGCTGCCATAAGCCATTTCTGGAAGGGCCCAGATCCAAGACTCACCTCGCCCTGGAGTTCAACGGATGGGTTACAGTTGGTAAAGTCCTCCCAGAGCAGCAAAGTGTCTTCGTTCTCCTCCCATGTTAAGCTGTCACAGTCATCGTCAAAATCAAAGGTCTCACGCCTGTTGGAAGAAATATAAATTTGCATTGAAAGTCCTTGTAATCTTCCTTCAAAACGAGCTCAGGGGACTGTATGAGCACTGGGGAAAACACACACACAGTATTTTAACTGAGACACCTGTCTTCCCTGCAATAAATACGCTTGATACCAGTCTCATTCTGCTAGACAGTGTTCTCCAACCTTGGGTCCCCAGATGTTTTTGGCCTACAACTCCCAGCAGCTACGCTGGCTGGGGCATGCTGGGAGTTGTAGGCCAAAAACATCTGGGGACCCAAGGTTGGAGAACACTGTGCTAGAAGACGGGCAGAATCAAAATCTGGACGTTGACTTAAAGCCACAGTTCAGCTGCTCCCCTCCAGGTGGCGCTGCACGCTCAACCAATGGTTTTATGCGTTTTGCACAAATGGGATTGCAAATTGGCATGTCCACCGCAAACCAAAAGAGAAAAAAAACGAATGCGGCACCTCCCACAATATACGGGTGAAACCAACGTTGCATTTCAAAGCAGCGGAAAGCAGAGATGAGAGAGGCAGTGTTCCGTTAGCCATTCATGTTCATTGTTTTGAGCTGGTTCTGTTTCATGCACCCCCTTATTTGCACTATATCCAGCTGGGCCCTGGACAGCTAGATCACCTTCTGCCACTAACAGAACTCCGATCAGTTAAAAGCTAGGCAAATGAAGTGACGCAGCTTTGTTCACCTGGGAATGCAAGACTGTGAGCGAGTCGATATTACTGAGGCAGTCCTCACAGATGACAAAGCATAAAAACGGACACGGTCTTTATTGGGCTGATTTATGCCCAAAGGAAAAACTCTATGAAGCCTTTGTTAGGACTGAGCGAAAGTCCACAAAAATGTGCAAGCTTTTGAATTCTCCAGAACTCTTCATCAGGCTGGGAGGTACACAAAGCGAGGGGATGAGGGGAAAGAAAACCCTGCTTTCTGTACCACCTAGCTTGATGAAGAGTTCTGGAGCTGGCATGTTTTTCTGGAATTTTAGTTGGTCCTAATAAAGGTATTGCCTGACTAGATTTTGGATTTCATTTTCTCATGGATCACAAGGGCTATTGGGGGGCGGGGGTTGTCTGTGAAGCTTGAAGGTTTACACCAGGCAAGATCATAACACATTAACAGCTTAATTTTAAGCTAAAAGCTAACATGATGGAGGCTTGAGAAGAGAGACGTTGCTGTAAGCATCACAACCTCTAGCTTGCTTTAAAGCCCCTGGGAGAGGACTGCCTCAGCGCATCTTGTGGCTACTCTGCTCAGTTTCACCACGGCAGACATTTTTGCCTCCTGACTTCATTTCCTTCCCAGCAGAAAACATGTAATGCAGGAAGACGAGGTCAACACTTATCTTATGATGAATAGGATCAAAACTTGGCAGGGGCCTCGAAGAGGCAGCGTGGGAGCTTTTGCCAGCTTCCCGGCTGTGGATCAGTTAATACTCTGCCCCACTCTAGAAAGGCTACTCTCAGAGCACTCTCCGTAAAAGTTACAAGACCTCCCGGTTTAAACTGCTGCTTGCCTCTCAGCTGTGCTTGAACAGTCCCGTTTGAACAATAATCTGAATCATTTGAACCCTTTTACTCAAAAGACAAAGCATTAATGCAGTTGTCATCCATTAGGGATTTCAAGAGGGATTTATTTTCACTTCCAACAATGCAACAAACGGGCCGATTAAAGTGTACAGCCAGAACTGTCATCCCTGCCCATGGTGTCTAAACCCAAAAGGTTTATTTGCAGAGTGCCCCCAAGGAATCAGCCCTCAATAAGCCACTTTTCAGAAGAGAAATGGCAGGAGTTCTGGGTGGGCTCGCAAACCCAGGAGTTTTGCTCCGCCGCAGCAAGGGGCTAAGAACAGCCATTGTCCGAGCGTGCAGCATTTTAAGAGCGACAATGGGCATCAAAAGATTAATGCCGCCGCTGGAAAGGAGGACTGGAAAAAGTGCCCGCACCCACAGCGTCGGTGCAAGACGATCCAAGGCAGGGCCTGTTTTGGGGGGTCCAACGCAAAACGCAAATGAGAGCTGATAGCAGCAGTTCCTTTGTGGGGAGTGTGTACGTGTCACGGCCTGGACAATTTCTTTGACAAGAGAAGCTCCGGCCCTATAAAAACAGCCATTAAGCCCAGACTTTTTTTTATTATTAAGCTAGTGTTTCACTGGGGGCCACAACCTCTAAGACAGTGATGGTGAACCTTTTTGAGCCCGAGTGCCCAAACTGCAACACAAAACCAACTTATTTATTTCAAAGTGCCAACACTGCAATTAAACCTGAATACCGAGGTTTTAGTTTTAGAAAAACAACTCATACAGTTGTCCAAACTAATTAACATCTTTTGTCTTTAAGAAAAACACAACAACAGTTTTCAGTGATACAAACAGTTTTTTGTTGAAAAAAAATCAACTCAAAAAATTATTGTAGTACTACATTGTACACATAGCCTGAAGGGAATTTGTACAAACTTTTTAAATAATTAGGCACATGTATTTTTGGATAAGAGATTCTCAACTTGTAATATGATTATATGCCAGACTGAAATTGTATGGGGCAAGCTTTACTCCGGGTCCTTTCCCTGCTTCTACAGGTGTCGGATTAGTAAAAGTAAAAGTCAACCTGTACTAGGATGAGCAAGATAAACAAGAAAACTAAACGTGCTTAACACATTTTAAACACTTTATGTCTTGGACTGCAAACACTGCATTAGGTAAAGGTTTGCATTGGGCATGCTTTTGCACAATTAATGTGATTTTTGCTATTGCATGCATGCTGATAATTTGTAAACCTTGGCTCATACTCCGTTAGTTTGAGAGCAACACATGCAGCACTCGGGTCAACTGTTAGGGCTTTACATCCAAGCCATGCTCTGTGCATCATTCTTCGAAATCTTTTAAATGTGATAACATTGTAGAAAAGAATTCTGTAACAGGAATTCTAGAATAAAATCATTCTGTTCCACACTGAGAAAGAACAAGATCCTTAGTGTTTTGCAGAAGGGGACGGTCTTGTCGCGATCTGGTGACCAATGGCTCGAGTGCCCACAGAGAGGTCCCTGCGTGCCAGCTGTGGCACCCGTGCCATAGGTTCGCCATCACTGCTCTAAGAGATGCACACTAAGTGATAAATGCCAATAAAAAAAGAAGAGGACTGCAAGGTGAAGTCACAGTGAGTTCCAGGAACAATATATATAAGCTAGCAGCTTCCTCTCGCCCACCTTTAGTAAGCTTTCTTGGTATTTCTCTCTTCAGAGAGCAGCCCGCAGGAGAAGAGGAAGCCACACACACAATGCCACCAAGGCAACATTTGTGGCAGAAGCATAACATATGGGCCGATGCTCCGCTCGCAAATGTACACGTTTGTGAAAGCTTGCAGAGAGAGGCGGCCAGGTGCTGCAACATAGCCCTGTCCAAAAACGTGACATGATGTCACAGTATCGGGGTGAACCTGCCCCAAAAGGCGACAGGCCGTTCTCGGCAAGCCCCGCTCAGCTTTTTGCAGCATTACCTGGAAAGGGCTATAACCAGGCCGAGACAGTAGAGCAGAGAGCATTCCCTCCATCCCACTGAATGGGCACAGGACAGCAGCAGTGCTTAATTGGGGGAGGGAGAGAATGTATGAAACAGGGGAGAAAGCCGGACAACTTTAGGTCTCTGTAATTCTGCGCAAGGATCTCCAAGCTCTCTTTGAAGTTCTTGGCCTTGATTACTGCAAACATACATTTGGGAGCGTGCTGCCAGTTACCGATGCAATCCCGGAGGAGCAAAAAGGTGCAATGTTCATAGGGTGGGGCTTCAGTACCTCCACTGCTCGTTGCTGCCCCGATAGGATGACCGCTAAACTTAGCTGGCGTTAGGAGATTCGACAGCAGTCAGGGAGGAGGGGCCTATCAATAGCTATTAGGTAGGATGCCTATATGGAATTTCCCGGTTCAGAGGCCTGGAGTATTTTCTGAGTACCAGCTGCTGGTGAACAGAGTGAGGGTTATTGCCTTAAAACAGGGAGTGGCCTGCCAGACATTTTGGCCTACAACTCCCATGCTCCTTCACCATACGCTATGCTGGCCAGGGCTGATGGGAGTTGTAGGCCAAACCGTCTGGAGGGCCACAAGGTGCTCACCCTTTGCCTTAAAGCCTTGCTTGGGCTTGATGGGCATTTGATCTGATCCAGCAGGGCCATTCTGAGGTTCTTTAAGCTGCACAGGCATGGGCAACCGTTTTTCCCCATTGAAGATCGCGTTCCAGTGAGGGTCATCTTGCAGGGACCACCTGCTGGTGGTGGGTGGGGACCAGAGCTCTTTCTGTCTTACCATCACCACCACCATACAGTTTCTCTTTCTTGCTTAAGGAAAAATGTGGGGTGGCGATTAACCTAAGTTCGCCACACCTCTCTCTGTAGGTCAGGGGTGCAGAACCTCTTTCAGCCCAACGGCCGGATTCCATCTCAGAGAAGCTCTTGTGAGCTGCATACCCGTGGTGGGTGGAGCCAAAGGCAAAAGAAGCGTATTTTAGCTTAAAGCTCTTACTGCCAGTAACGAAGGCTTAGGAGAGGTATTTCAGCCTTTAAGAATGGGGGAAAACTGCACAAAAGCCGGGAAACCACCAAACGATTGGTGGTTGGGGGAAAGGGGGCGGAGCCCTCTTGGAAGCCCCAGAAGGCCACACTTGGCCCCCAGACCTGAGGTTCTGCACCTCTGCTCTAATTCTTCATCACCTCACCCTCACTCTCTTGTGCGCACATACTCTTTCACACACACTTTTTCAAAGTACTCCTCTCTGCCTTAACAGATGGGGATGCTTTTCCAAAGTATGGATACGGACCAACTCTGCACTTCCAACACACTCTTTACAGGTCTTCAACGCACTTCTGAAGGGCTGCCAGAGAGGCTGCAGACAGCCTACCTCTGCCCCAGCAGAAATTATCTGAAAGGGGCAGCTCTGTCTAAGCTTATCTGATTGGTGAGATTGATAACCAGAGAATTCTGCTCACCTCGGTGAAGAACACAAGTCACCTCGGGGCAGATTTTTGGTGTTCTTTCTGCCCACTGCGTGCAGCATCTTACCCTGGGACCACAGACAAAGGAGGCCGAGAACCGCTGAAATACTCACAGCTGATTGAACATCCTCTTCATCTCATCCGTGATGTTCAGGGAACAACTGACTTCGTCGTCCGAGAACCGGGCATTGTCTGCATCTTGTTCGGAGAGGTCTTCATCCGAGGCAAGCTTTCGCTCTTTCTTCTTGGAGACCACCTTAATTAGAGAGAAGGGCAGTGACTAGAAGGTTCAACTGAGCTGCTACACCAAGGGGTGGGTGGGTGTGCAGAGATAAGAAAGGGCAGGGATTAGGTGGGGGAGAGCCTTGTAGGATGGGGGTGGGTAACACGCAACCCAGGGGCTGCATTAGGACCCCCATGGCCTTGAGTGTGACCCGCACCCCCCTGCTGCCACAGCCCACACTACTGAAATTTGGTGGGGCGGTGGCAAAAAAATCCAGCAGGAAACGACTACAGGAGACACAAAAGTGCCAAATGTATCTGTTTTCGAGCTAAATGTGGCCCTTTTGAGTCTTTGTAGCTGTTTGCTGCCAAATTTCAGCAGCAAACCACCTCTTTTTTTGCTGCTATGGGCGGTGCAGCAGCAGGAGTGCAGCCTACAGGTGAATCCAGGGAATGGAAATTGGCTCCTGGACAGGCCAAAGTTGCCCACCCCTGTTGTAGGACATCAGCATGCCACTGACACTGACGCGCCCCCCCCCTTTCCCCAATGATCTGAGTGCGCCAGTGACAGCTCGCTCCCAAGGTTAGTTAAATCACACATGTGACAGGTGGTGGAACACAGAACACAGGACAGCAAATCGAGATGGCACACAGCAAAAGCAAGCTGCTAACGCTTCAGCAGGAGAGGCCTCGGTGGCACAGCCATTTTGGACCACAGCCAGCCATGCGAAGGCTAGAAGGGTGACGCGGAAGCAGCTGGAGGTGCTCAGGGTGACCAGCCGGAGAGCAGGCAGCCCTCTTCCAAGCCTCAGCTAACAGTGATAAACGGGGACAAGGCTGCACAGATACAGCTTGTAAGGAGAATCCCAGCTCCTCAGCGATTTGAACCCACAAGCAGAGCTAAGCCAGGCACGCGTTTTGACAGGAAATGGGGTTATGCAGAATAAAATTGGAGAAAGCTGTCTGGAAACGCCAAGGGACGGATGCAAGGGACCCTCGCCCGGACAGAGGCGGATTGTCGTTCACAACCGTCAAGCACAGATCATCACCGGTAATGTGTCCAAGTAAACTCAAACCTGAATAATTAGTATGGGACTATTTTGTGCACTTTCTCTGACTGGCTTAGCATTCTGGGCCCCTCAACATTTAAGAGTTCACAGCACGGAACAGCAGGGGCAGTAAATATAAGGAGAACGACAGGATGCCCTGTGGAGCAGCGGCCAGCCTCCTATTCCCTGGACCCCTACCCGGGGGTGGGGATTTTGAGCAACTGCCTGAATACTTGCAACGACATTCTCCTTCCTAACAGCTAACTGCTTAGGGTAATCTCAGCGTCTACACTGGAAGTGGCATCTGGAAAGCTCTGGCTGATTATTATTTTCTTTATATATAGGGAGGGAACATAAAAACCAAGTGGAACATCTCACAATGCCTTTTTGTGTCGTCCAAGGGGACCAGCACATACACATGCCTGCTCTTGGAAGATTTGTTGGAGGGCTTCTTCTAAAGCAGGGGTACAGAACCTCAGATCCATGGGCCAAATTGGGCCCTTGGGGATTGCCCAGACAGCCATGCCTCCTTTCTCTAAGAGAATGAAGTCTTAATGTTGCTCTCTGTGTGTGTGTGTGTGTGCGTGTGCGTGTGCGGGTGACCTGGGTCCAGAGAGTCCCTGTGCAGGCTCGTGCAGATTCAGAATCTTACCACGGGCAAGATTGCAACTTCCCGCTTCACTTTGATTGTTCCCAACATGGGAACAAACAGAGCACGTGAAGTGGGAGGTCATCCACAGAGGCCTGTAAGATAGCCCCACATTTTTATGAGTGGAAATGCTGAGACAGTAACTCCAAATTCAACACACTGCCTCCTCTCTCTCTCTCTCTCTCTCTCGTTCTCCCTCCCTAACACAGCCATGTTCTCCACAGGACAGGACCTAATCACCTGGAAGATCTTGGAAACGTCTTCAGAGTTGCGCTGCTGTGCTACATCGCACAGCTTGGCTGTGATATCGATTCGCCGGCAGATGTCCATGTCCACTTTCATGGCTTTTTCTTGGATCTTTGTGTCCAGGTCTGTCATAGGCTGCAGGAAGGACAGCAGTGGATAATCTTCCATTAATACAGTTCAGAAGAGGAGGAGGAGGAGGAGGAGAGATACCTTACAGTATCTCCATCAACGCAGACAGACCATGCCAACCACCACATCAATGCTGCCTGTTCTCCAAGCACGGTGAACAACCAAAGAACAGCAGCATTTGGGGCAGGCAGTTGAGTCGCTGCCAGCTGAACATTCAATTTCTAACAAATGCAAATGATCAGGGAGGGCGACAAACTCTCAACCCAAAGCCTCACGTTGATAATGCGATTATTCTAGGAATCTACATGGAAAAATCTATTCTGCAAGTCCCCAGAATAAAGTCTGTGTGGGATGCAGGTTCAGTTTCAAAGCAAGAAAGGTAGTACTTCATGTCAGACAATCTATCAAGAGACTTCATGCTAAAAATAGCTGCTTGTTAAAGAATGATGTACCCAAATTCTAACTACCTTCCACAGAAGCTAGAAGATGAAATCTGACACACTGACTGGGTTCAAATAACACGATAGCCCACACTCAAGGGTTGAGTATGGGTTGAGTGCGGGTTGCTACTGAACCTTGGGTTGTTGTTGAAACATGGGTTATCGTGTTGTCTGAACCCAGCCGCACTAATAAACCATGGCCTGCTAACCACAAACAACCCATGAAGAGAATCCATGGTTTGTTTTTGGGTTGTGAACTGTGGGTTGTTAGTGGTTAATAAACCATGGTTTGTTAGCGCGGCTGGGTTCAGACAACACAATAACCCATGCTTCAATGACAACCCACACTCAACCCTTGAGTGTGTGTTATCGTGTTGTCCGAATCCATCTATTATACTCCTTCAAATAGTAATGGTTTTTTTAAAAAAATCTACAACCTAAATTAGTTACTTCTGGGAGACAAGGGTCCTTCCAGTCTTCCTAACCTTGTTCAGTAGATTTCAATGCCTAGATGTGCCCATCTCAAAGAATACAAATGGAAATACAGACACAGGCGCTTGTGCTGAGGTTTGTCTGTACTACTTGGCCTGCAAAAACCCTAATGAGTTCCCCACCCCAACCCCAACCCTCTCTGAAGCAAAGAATCAAGACTCTTCGAAACAAAAAAACACTTCCATCAACTATCATTCTGCATACAGTATACGTCAGCGTGAGACATTTGCCCGAAGTCAAATATTGCTTCTTCTACATAGACACTGCAATTGTACCTGAAGTTATTTTGGAAATAAGCCTTCAGAAAGACTGCCTCTAAAGACAAGCTAAGCACCCATTTCTTTTCCAAAAAAACTCAAACTCTCCATGAGCTTCCGCTACTCTCCAGTTTGTACTATCTACACCAGACAGACAAAGTACGTACTTTTTCCTAAGATAGATGGTGCTTTGACTTTATTTCAAAGCTTATCTTTGTGTGAGAGCCAAGTAGATTTATTTAAAACTATTACGACTTAACAGTCCATCACCACGCCACCTACAAATCACAGCGATAAAAGAATTATGCCCTGCATGTTTATATCATGGAAGTTGCAAGATGCGGTGTTTAAAACACAGTTGGATTCCTGCCACCGTTTTTATCGTTTTGCTGCCTTTGTGCCGCTTCCTCTGGGGCCCTTCTGTGGAACACACTTTCCCCCAGTCCAAACAACGGCTTTCCCCCATAACAAGCAGAGAAGAGAGACCATGTACCAAGATGACATTTTCTATGGAGCTTGGGATTGAGAACCACAATGTGCCCCAAAATAGAAATTTCCCAGGGCTATGTACAACTCTCTTGTTTTCAGTGGCAGAAGCTGGGACAATAAACTTTTGGCATGTCCCAGAGCAATGTCTGAAGTTGCCCACTGAAAACAAAACTGAACTACAAAGCAGAAAGGGGGTGGGTGGGGGAGAAGAAAATAGGACTGGGGGGTAGCTCTGCTGTCGAATCAGATGACACGAAAAGCGAAACACATCTCAAAGTAGAACAGTAGGACATCGGAAATGGCTTTTCTTCATGTGGACTACAATCTTCACACTCATAGTTGCCATGTACACAACGCCTCCCAGTCTCTCTACCACTGCGGACACCATCATTCTCTCTCGAAGCTAGAGTCTCCAAAAGCAGTCAGCAGTCCAAAATCCCTCTCCTGATAGCCATCCATAAACTGGTATTTACAGACCCAAATATGTACACTGTTTACATGTGGGGTCGATACACATAAACTCTGGGCTTGAGACTAAGTGACCCAACAAAGGGGCTCTCAATTTGAGCTTCTGGAATCCTCTTAGTGACATGAATCTGAAGGGAGCAACCTTTTCTGGCTGACGGCACCTGTGCGGTGCTTCCCTGGCCCTGTGCTTCACGTGAAGGGCTAAACCCATCAAGGACGTGGGGATTCTCCCCTGCAGCCCCTTCCTTTTCAGGGGCTGCAGCTTTGGGGGCCCCAGCACTGCTGGCCGGTGGGAGGGCACCAGGGGACGAGTCAGGGTGGTGTGATAAGCAGCGAGTTAATGCATCCACACAGACCAGATGGGAAGCAGGGAGAGGACGACGGGTGGGGAATGGTCTGATGCATTAGGTAATACCAGGCAGCCATAATACGAACTGCAAGCAGCACTCACTGAAATCTTAACTTTTTTCCAATCAATGAAGCTATGAAAATGATGCTTCTTAAAAAGAAAAGGAGGGCGGAGCCAGGCGCTGCTCAGCTGGCCAGAGTACTTACGTCACTCATCAGACCCTTGAAAACAACCAGCTCAGCTTTTAGCCTCTCGATCTTCTCGTTTAATTCTTCCTGGAGAGCCTCAGCTTCTTGGGCTTCCTAAAGGAACAAAAGGAACACAAATCGTGGGAAGGAAAAGGGACGCGTGCCTTGGATACAAAGCTCAAGAACCAGAACCAGACTCAGCCAAGCTTAGAGGAGACCCATTGAAATCAATGGGGCTTCAGCCAGCTGTGAGTAGCTTAAGTCTCATTGATTTCAATGGGTCTATTCAAAGTATGGCTAAGGCTGCATCCAGCCCAATATCTAGTCCCGGTCTGGTTACACCTTGTGAACTGGCCACTTACTCCTAGGTAAAGCACTGTGCGGCGGGCTACCCTAATCCTATCACTGCTGCCACCACAGCGCTATCCTAGGTGCCCCTCTTAAAACAGGGGTGTTCAACCTCTTTCAACCAGAGGGCCAAATTCAATTTTTGGAGACGCTCTCGGGGGCCACAGTACCAAAAACACCAGCATATTGTGGCTTAAAGCTCTTCCTGCCAGTCACGAAGCCTTAGAAGAGGCATTTCAACCTTTTAGGGTGGGGGGAAAACAGCACAAAAGCCGGGAAACTACCAGATGATCTGTGGTTAGGAGGAAATGGGGTGTGGCCAAAGGAAGGGGGGGTGGCCCTCTGGGGAAACCCAGAGGGCTGGAATTGTTGCCTGGCTACAGGGCTAGCAGCTTTTGAAGGACCCACTTGCAAGGTTAAGCCAGGAGTTCCCCACCCCTGTCTCAAAACCACAATTAGTAAGCACCACAGTACAGGCCTCCCTCTGTGTCTCCTACCCCCAAAGGGAAGGATCGGGTAGCAGGAGGGGAGGGCTGGAGAAGTGACAGCAGCATGGGCAGGAAGAGCAACCCCCAAATCATTATTTGTAAGGCTGATTTACACATCCTCCAACAGTTACCGTCAGGGGCATGTCAAGCAAGAATTGAGGGAAGGCTGCTTATGGGAGGCCTATGCTGCCCTTTACTTTGGCGAGTAAGAAACTTCTTTCAGAGCAGGAAGTTCCCAAAAGTTGAATCATTGTGCCTTTTCAGCTACAGATGACAGATCTTACATGAGTTAAATGGGCTAGTAAGAATGGCTATGGGGCTAGCAGCTTTTGAAGGACCCACTTGCAAGGTTAAGTCAGCCTTCTCCACCCTGGTGCCCTCCAGATGTGCTGGACTACAATTCCCATCATCCCTCAACACTTGGCTATGCTGGCTAGGGCTAATGGAAGTTACAGTGAAACAACACCCGGAGGGGCAACATGTTCCCCCACCCCTGCCACAGAAGACGACAAGTGAATGGAGCACAGAACGTACTATATCCAGAAGTTTCTAGCGAGGGACGTATCTGCAAGTAGCGACAGCCATCTTAGCTACTAACGAACAGCAAGAACTGAATTGCTCCTTCGCGCCCTGAGCCATTATGCACCCAACACCAGTAGATCACCAGTGAAAGTTGATCTTAAGTGCCAATGGAGTCAGGAACCTAAGTCTTCCAAATGCCATCAGGGAGCCAAGGGTGCAGAACCGCAGGCTTGGGGGCCAAATCCAGCCCTCTGGGAACTCTGATTCAGCCCTGCAGGGAGGCCACGCCCCCTCCCCTGGCCACACCCTTTTGCCCACAACCACTGATCTGGTCAGCTTCTGTGCAGGTTTCCCCCTATTTTAAAAGTTTGAAATGCCACTCCCTAAGTAAAAGCTTTAAGGGATCCCCCGCCCCTCCAAGAGCTTCTCCCAAATGGAATTTGGCCCTTGGCCTGAAAAAGATACTGCATGCTACTCTAAAGAATCTTCCTTCCTCATTATCCTGTGATACAAGTTACAAAAAAGCAGCTGTTTAAGGACTACCATCCTGTTTACTGCACACATTGGATAAGGATTTGACCCTCAGGCTGAACTTGTACTCTTACATACAAAGTGATAAACTGGCCGTGGCCACTGAAGCCGGCACAGTGCGTCAAGTTCCAAAACACCAAAAGGTCCAACCGTCAGCAGCCGATGAAACCAACTAGGTACCAAGAAAAATCAGAACTGGACAGTCAAAGCTAGTCCCCCACAACCTCTAAGGGAACATACACATCCAAGTGCCATTCATCAAAACCTACCTCTTGGAGTGTTTCTACCATTGATTCCAGACTCATGCGCTTTGCCAGTTCCTCCTCCCATCTGAAACAAAATAAAGAGGTATGAGTTAGAGCGAGAGTTTAGTAAAAGAAAAATAATATTTTTAACTTAATACGGAGTTCAAGTTTTAGGGAGCCTTCCTATTTCAAAACAGTACCTATGCTTATTCTAACAAGCTCTGTTTAGCTTACCTGAGAAGAGCCGTGCTGGATCAGACCAAAGGCCTCTCTAGTCCAGCATGCTGTTCGCACAGTGGCCAACCAGATGGTCCAATGGGAAGCCCACGCACAGGACATGAGCGCAACAGCACCCTCTCACTTGCGTTCCCCAGCAACTGGTACTGAGAGGCATACTACCACTGAAACTGGAGATAATATAAAGCCATCGTGACCAGTAGCCATTGATAGCCTTACCCTCCACTGATTTGTCTACCGGTAATCCTCTTTTAAAAGCCAGCCAAATCAGTGGACATCACTACATCTTGTGGCAACCTTTCTCCTTCCCAAATCCAAAGTTGTCATTTCAAGAGAACGGGTGCCCCCCCGCCCCCGGTCCTGATCTTGAATTTTCATTTCAGTTATATGGGATGTGGTTTTCCTTCATGGCCTCAGGTTGTGTTACATACTGCTGAAGGTTATCACAAATGCTTGCCTTGCCCCCCAATTAAAATACTGAACCTCGTTTATTGGAAAAATCAGTTGGTAATGCTTTGGGCTTAGTAAAAACCATTTTAACCTTAAAACACAACAAGTAATAAAGGATGCTTTCCCAACATCACAGTTTTAAGCAGCCCCCCACTTAAAACTGCTGCTGACTTCATCAAACTTTCTGCAGAAAGCTTCTTTTAAGTAAGCCTCAAGAATGCATCAGGTCAGGTTTGCAGAGACTTTTTGCTCCTCAAATCCTCCACAGCAGAGGCTGCTGGAGAATGTGAAAGCCTAGTTAGGAAGCTATGACTGACGACAGCCATTAGACTTTTGTAATCCAGTAAACAGCATCCATGCAAGGGTGATTAAAATGCTCCCAGCAGCTTAATTATAACAAGGTATGAAAGGGAAGTTACGCTGGCTTACTTATTCAATTGGCTAACATTAACAAGGTTACCAGGTGGAAGAAAAGATCACAGGAGACCAACCCCTACCAATTTAGCCAGACCGCAAGAGGAGGAGCGCTGTTCTAGTGCCAGGGGAACGCATTTGCTTTTGCCAGCACACACACATTTCCAAAGAAATCTGGTGATGCTCCTTGTTTACCAGTCGGCCACATGCCACTGAATCATTTCCCAACACAGCTTCTGTGAGGAACCAACATTTACAAGTCACAACGCACCCCCTTAAGGGCTGCATTTAGAACCCGGCCACTTGCCAAGGGGATCATCTCCAAAGTGAAGAACAAAGGCAGCTGTTACAGTGTCATTTTCAGACCTAATCCTTGACAAACGCACAGCACCTGAATGTGTCTTTGTCACTTTCCTTCCTGAAGCAAAAGCAGGAACGCTTGCAAGCCGTTCCCAGAGGGACATTTCCATTTTTACATCCTCAGGGCCGGATCTGCTAGCATGAGGTGAACTCTCTCCCACTCCCCACCCCAGCAGCAATAAGTAACTGCACACTTTAGCAGAAAGTGGTCCAGAAGAGATATTTCGAGCCTTGCTTTTCACCATCAGCCGTTTATAGGCGAACTAAAATATTGAGCCTGGGATTTGTTTTTGGAACAAGTGTTTTTAGACTTCAACTCTGGTGACCCTGCTTACATGTAGGCTACTGACCACATGTTTAATTATATACCCAAGCTGCAGGATGCTTTCCCAAGTCCTTCCCCCGCCTTTCCATTTGTAGGAGAGGGGCAGGGGTACAAAACCATCACCGTCTTAGACTGGCAGATAAATATAAGAGACCTTTACTCACTAGCTCACCAGCCCACGCCTTCATTTCATGACGAGGGTTGAGTAATGGATCCAAAAGCAACTGGGAAGAGCCTAACTGGAGGACTGGTACAAGATAAGCAATAAATCCCTGGAAAGGATGAGCACTGAGGCCAAGATCCCAAGCCCAACTCTGCCAGCTCGATCACGCTGGCTCTCACCTGCTTTATGGGAAAAGCTAGATAGGCATTTTCCTTTGGATTATCAGCACCACACATTCACTACTGCAACAGGGCTATTCAAAGGTGCATACAGAAGCACATATATCCACAGGAACCTAGGAAGCTGCCTTAACCATCTAGACTACATTCTACTACGACAGGGGTGGCAGAAGGTAGACTGGGATCTACTGTTAGATCTCTGGGTGGGTGATCTGCAGTAAACAGCAAGGGTTTCCAATCCCCAAATATCTAACGCAACAACGAAAACGTCCCCCCCCCCATCTTCTAAATTAGGTTGCTGAAAGAAGAATGCTTTTGTGTGTGGGGGGGGGGAGAAGTAGTTCAGCCTTCCCCAGCCAGGCATCCTCCAGATGTGCTGGACTGCAGCTGGCCAGGGAATTATGGGAGTTGCAGTCGAACACAGCTGGAGAGCGCCAATTTGGGGGAGGCAGCAGTAGCTGGCTTTTGTGTGAAAGGACTTGTGAGCTTGGTTCCGATCCCAAATTCCTGAGCTCAGCGCTGTGCTCAGAAGCTTGAATAGAAATGTCTTTGCCTGCTGGAGGAAGGACAGCACAGGAGCCGCCAACCAAGCCTCCCTTTAGAGGAAGTTCTGGAGCCTGGGAGCAGCCACCAAGAAGGCCCTTGCTTGTGTCACCACCAAACATGCTTCCAATGGAGATGTGGCTGAGAGAAGGGCCTCCCCCCAAGGATCTTAAAACCCGGGCAGGTTCGTATGGGAGAATGTGGCCTTTCAGGTATAGGGTTTCTCACGTTGTACCTCCAGTATTTAAACTGATAACCCCAGCTGCTTTTCACAAAGGCTTAATCCAGCAATCCCAACTTCCAGCAGTATGAGGAAGAGCAAGACAAACTAGTGTGGAAAAGCAAAATGCTAGGAGGTCCTTTCCCCAGCACTTGAGACATTCTGAATGAGTGCCAAAAAAAATATGACAAATCACTTCCCTGGCACAGGCTGTGAGATGTTTGCTAACCTCAGTCATAGCAGTAAAGCAGTGACAGGTTTTACCATCTTTGTTTGAGCCCAGGTAATTTGCTTTATGAGGCAGGAAGAGCCAATCCCAGTTCACCCGTCCTAGCAGCATACTTTCTAGGGGAGATGGTGGCATAAAGTGACAAAGTCATATGTGAGTTTATCTATTTAAAGAACAATCCGAAACCCAAATGCTTTCAGTTTTGAGGATGGTCAAACCAGACTAGCAATTTTTATCAGAGGATGACACTCTTTGAACAAGAGCCAGGCACTGCATTTCACTAATGGGAAGTCAGGGTTCCCCAGCATGTCATTAAAAAAAAAAAAAAGCTGGCTTTGATTGTTTCTCCCATGACGTCGATTAATTTCTTGCAAGTCCTGCATAGACAAATGTAAAAAAAACCAAAGCAGCTTATCTCACCAAGTTCTCCAGCTGTGAGCCACGCCAAACAATCTGACACAAGAACATGAGCAAAGGCAACCCACCGGCCGGCTCCTTTAAGATTAATAAATGGGCAAGATTGGACAGTGACACACAGAGCATCATATCCACAAACAAACATTGTTAAAAAGGACCCCAGGCAAGTCATTGTTGCTACCAGGGATCTGATGGAAACGCCACAAGCAAGACAGAGGCAGCGTTGGGGAAATGCTTGCAGCTCACAGTTATGTTCTATCTATAACCGTTTCTACAGAGCCTAAATTTCTTTGCCAAGAAAGCTGCAAGACTCTGCTGCAGGATGCTTCAGCTGTCCTTAAGAGATGCTTGACTTTGAAGCAACCTGAGACAGGCTTTGCATGCAAGTGGCACTGCTGTGAAGAAGCCTGAAGAGCAGCGATGCTGAGCCAGCAATTCCTGATCACATACGTCTCCTTCCCCACAAAGAGGAGGAAAACGCCTGACTACTTCATTAGCATCCCTTTGGCAGCAAAACACAGGAGCCTGCAATTTATTGGTAGGCCTGTGATGGGAAGGCAGGCCCACCTCATCCAGCAGGACTGTGTGAGGTGTCTGATGAGGCAGCCCAAAAGACACATTCGCCCTGCAAGACAGCTGCTCTCGCTAGCTTCAGATTTTTCTTGGCACAAGCACCCGTTCCCACAATGTCCAGCTGCAGCAGCCAAGGCAGGGGATATCCAGCGCCGGAGCAAAACACTGCCAAGCAGAATTTACAGACTGCAAAAATGCCATTAGCAGCCGAGTCACAGGCTACTGGGATTATTTTTAAATAAGGTATCAATTCCAAAATATTTAAGCACTGAGCATGATCTAAGCCGCCTTCCCCTCTCTAAGGGCAGCCGTTTAAAGTGTTTTGACTACTCTCAACATTCATACGCTCATTGTTATAGTTACTGGGAAATGATGGACCAGTCAAGCTGAGGCGAAGAATCCGGTCCCCTTATTTCCATACTGCATTCCAAATATATTCTGTCACTGCAGCCTCAGACCTCAAACTACCTCCTGTATAATAGGCTTCTTCTACATAGCCTGGGAGAAGAAGGGGAGGGAGGGAACACATTCTAGAGGTAGCAGAAAAACAGTTATAGTATTATACCTTAAAGTTACAAGGAAAAAGGCACCCGCGCTAATGAAAGCGGGGTAGAGGCGAGTCAGTTTTTTAGCCATGCATGAGAAAAGGTATTATCCACAAGCTGAGCTGCCTTCTAGACAAAGCTGAAGGGTGACAGTAGAATGAAAAAACTGTGGCCATTATGTAAATGTTAAACTTGATCAGGAGTATCCCCAAGTCATTGCTTCCTTTTGAATTAGTCTGAACCTTTCCCTGCTTAAATCTTGTGTCACAGTGCAGTATCCCGATAAGGGAAGGGGGGGAAACGGACAGTCTACAAGAACTAACATGGGGTGAATAAAATGCATGATATGTGGGTGGGTGAACTGTACTATGTTTTAGCCAGACAGTCCCACACATCCTCACAGCTTAGCTGTGACACTCTTTTCTGATATCAGATTCCAGGGTGCCAAGAACTCCCAAGAAAAATATAACAGTTTACTGGAGACAGACCTCCTTTGTCTCTGTGCATACCAAAGAGTAGAGATAAAATGCTTCCTGCCTCGCTACAAACAGAGGGATGACAAATCATCTTGTTCCGTTAAAGTTATGCAAGTTGGGACCCACAACAAAATGTTACTGTGCATCCTCAGCGCCTAAGAAGCACGGGACAGGAGCCTTGCAGCACTGTTTGTGGTGGATCTAGTTTAGGAGCTGGGGATGGGGGTGGGTGGGAAGTATGCCTTTTTGCCCCCCATCCCTCATAACCAACCACCACTGTGCTATATAGAGCTAAAGGGCTCAGGTTCAGGACTGGTGCCACTTCTAAATTTGAATGTTTTATTGGTATATAGTAGGGGGTGCAGGGAAGGTTCTAGAGGGTGGGAAAGGAAAAAGGTACCGTATCCTCTTTCCTTCCTGGAACCTCCTCTTATGGTGCAGTGAGGTTGGTTGGTTTGGCCTCTCGTGGTGCTCATCCCCCCCACCAGGATACCACAAGGTAGCCCTCCTCCAACCTGGAACCCTCCAGATGTGTCAAACTACAACTCCCATTGCCCCTTAGCCAGCATGGCAATTTGTAGCTGGTTGTAGCTGCAGCTGTTGCAGATTTTAGTACTGTCTAGGTGTTGTATTGCTGGTGTTGGTTGTTCTTATGAAATTTTGCTGTTTTATCATTGTATGGGATTTTATTACTGTAAGCCAAGGGTGGGCGGAAGGTAGGTCTCCAGATGTTTTGGACTTCAAATCTCAGAAGCCCATGCCCGCATGGCCAATGGTCAGGAATGCTGGGAGTTGAAGTCCAAAGCATCTGAAGGTCTACTTTATGCCCACACCAGCTGAAAGCCACCTTGCAAGGGTTCCTGTCCTGAAAGCCGGCCTAAAAATATTTTAATTAATTAAAATTTAAAAAATAGTCCAAAACATCTGGAGGGCACAGAGTTGGCAAAGCTCTTAGCAGCTCCAGCTGGCCAATTTGCCCCTTTCTCCCACCCCCTGACAACATCCCATAGCTCCTGAAGACCACTGAGCATCCTCAGTGCTCATTAGACTCTTTTGGGGGGCGGGGCGGGGGGAGGAAATGTATTTTCTTTAAATCCACAAACCAATTTTTTCCTGCACACCTAAGGGACGCCCAGAACATGCAGAAGCCACAACCTTGGCCTGGAGCTGCCCCGTTTTACTACCAAACCGGACCAGATAATCAAGTTTGGTATTAGATAGGATGATGATGATTATAATCACACTAATAATCACGCTCCCTGTGCAGTACACCATTAAGCAATGGGGGGAACACAGTTGCAGAACATACCTTAATTGCAACATAGAAGAGCTACAGAATATTGCAGAGGAATGTGGGAATTCCTTCAGCCCACAGTTACTTCTGTTCTGAACCAATTAAGCAGCAGTCGGCTATTAGCAGTCAACCCAGCTCAAGGGAAGAAACTGGCCATCTTCCTTCCCTGAACCACCCCTGAAACAATCGTATCAGATGGATGCAACCACATACAGGTAGCACAATGCCACAGTCTTGACTTCAAGAACATCTGGGATGCTTGAACATGCATGCACACCTAGTTCCTGAAGTGAATGATTAATTTTGTGAGAACAAGATTGAGAGAGCGTCATGACAGATGCCAGTCTTTCATCTGGCCACGAGGGTTACGCCTAGTTTTTGCTCATCTCTTCAATGGAAAGCATCTCAGGTATTTTTGTCATGAGCCCCACCGGCGAAGACAAAATGAGGAACAAAGAGCATCGGGTGCCAGGCACAGGTAATTGCACCCTGGGCAGTCCCCCCCCCCCAATAGTGACAGCTCAGAGACACGTTTTCCCACTTGCCACTCTATGGCAACAGTGCTTGTTCTAATCATTGCAGATCTTTTGATGCTTGTGTTTTCCCAAGGTGTACCTGACCAACAGGGTGTGTCCCACTGTTTGCTGATGTTGGCAAGAGATGTGATGTTCCACATGCTCTAACAACAACCACTTTACTTCCTTTGATATCACTCACGGCAGCCTCATGTGTGGGTCTGTAATAACAAGTCCACTCAACCCACTTCCCCATAGCTAAAGAGTTAACAGTAATTTACCGACCACCCTGGATGGCATCAATGCCTTTTCACCTGCTGGGCACACTGTTGTCTTAGGGCGGTCTACATCTCTAGACCGCACGAAAGCCATTTGATAAAAGGATTATACCACTAATTAGACAACGACATCTAAGAATTTCCACCAAACAAAAACGCTACCTATGTTTTCATTTAGTGCTTGAGACCAGGCGGGGCATGGTGGGATGGGACTGCAGGGTACCACAAAACTTTGCTAAATCCCCAATAGTATCCGAATCAATTTTTCCAGATGTATGAATGTGCAAGAAAGCCCATTAGCTGTCAAGGATGCTGCAATCAGCCCTTACGGCAAATTTATTGGATTAAAATATGCACAGGACTGTGCAAAACTCACAATTCTGCACAAGCATGGAAAATGCATAGGCAAACATTTTAGCATACTGAAAACCTCCACTTCCATTAAAAAAAGGAGTCTTAAGATTATTATTTGGGGGTGTGGTGTGCACATGTATGAATAAGATCACTTCTGTCTTTGATTAAATGTTCTTTCTTTCAAGCTTCTTGCCCCACCACCACCCAAACCCTCTGACAAG
Organism: Shinisaurus crocodilurus; assembly: GCA_021292165.1. NCBI lineage: Eukaryota > Metazoa > Chordata > Lepidosauria > Squamata > Shinisauridae > Shinisaurus > Shinisaurus crocodilurus. The sequence goes on along the minus strand of JAHFWL010000571.1, from coordinate 2,756,243 downwards.
GAAGAAACAGAATTATGCAAAATTAACAACTCCTTACAGTTTCTAGAGTTTAGATTGTAGCTTGCATTGGTGCAGAATTCAGGTTACCAAGATGGAGCATTTTTAGTAAACACCTCTGAATATACGCAAACCACTGGCCACTCTTTTGAACCTTGAGCAACAGAAGACCATCATACCATAGAAGGGAGCTATTCGATGCCCGACAAATAGCCAGCCGGCAGTTGATACCGGATGGCGAGGAGGGGAGAGAAAGACAGGCTAAACCACTGCAAGACACTGGAATAACCACATGCATTTTAGTGGGATTCTGTCCATATTAAGACTCTTAAAAATTCAATCCAGGAAACGGGTACTTCAGCCCCTTGAGTCTTGGGTCCTTATTGAAACACAAAATTAAATGGCTACTGAAGAGCTCCACGCAAAACACTGTAATTGTAATGGGAACATCCGATTCCATTAAAAGCTGGCTCAAATGCAACAGCATTCTCCAGTGAAGCTGTCCAGAGCTTGCAACGTAGAAGCAGGCGTCATTCCCATTCCCCCCACCCACTAGGAACTTATTAGGAGCCGCCTTATATGGAGTCAGACCCCTGGTCCCTCAAGCTCAGTACAGTGCTCAGTACAGTAATACCTTGGATTACAAGTAACTTGGTTTGAGAGCATTTTGCAAGACAAGCAACTTTTTAAATATTTATTTAATTTTTTTTTACTTGATATACAAGCGTCGTCTTGCAATACAAGTACTGTAGTACGGCTTAAATTAAAAATCTCTGTACAAATTTTTTTTGGGGGGGGGATTTCGTTTTGATAGAAGAGTGTTTTGGATTACAAGCACGTGTCCGGAACGAATTATGCTCTCAATCCAAGGCATGACTGTATTGCCGACACTGACTAGCAGTGGCTCTCCAGGCTTTCAGGGGTGTTTTCTAGCCCTACCTGGAGATGCTGGGGGTTTAAGCACCCCTCCAATGTCTGCTCTACCAGGGAGTTAATTTCTGATATCACACTACTAGTAACAGAGTTCTATATGCAGGAAACCTAAGTAGTTTTCTGAAGGCCGATTTTCAACTGAGAGGCAACCACTAGGTCAACCTTCCCTGAAGTGGCACTCTCCAGATGGGTTGGAGGACAACTCCCATAAACCCCCAGCCAGCATAAGGATACATTATGGGAGTTGTCCTCCAACCCATCTGGAGGGCGCCCAGTTGGGGAAGACTGCACTAAGTCTGACAACAATTAATTAAGACCCATTTCCCCACATTGACAATTTTAGTAGATTTAGTCACTGGGGCTGGGGTAGGAGCCTTCCGTTCTGTATCACAAGTCAACTGAATTGATTTCCATACCTATTCTCACTAATTATGCCCAAAAATGGAAATGTGATTCCTCCTGAAGGGGGAAAAGGTTAGCAAGAGATTTCATGGGAATGGTATGCATACATGCATACGTCAGAACAATGACAATGCCTTGGGGGTGAGCTTGTACCTTGTAAGCATTGAACAATTATGCATGGTGATTAAATTCACCTGGGGGGGACGGAAGAAAGAAACAACTTGCTGTTGGAGCCACAATAAACATACACCATACTTTAAGAGCAAAGCTGTATTGGTTCCACGCTTTGTAACAGCAAAACTCCTCTCCATGCTTAAGTTTACAGAAGAACCTAGCGGAATGTGCTGGGCTGTGGTTTTGGCTGCATTCTTTAAAAGTTCTGACTTTAATTTGAGCAGGGCACACCCCTTAAACAGCTCCTGTGCAGTATTTGCGATTAATTAAAAAACATTCCAGCTGATTGTGGTAAAATCTGTATGCGTGCTATGCTCCAGCTCCTGCTACAAAATCTCCTTTGCTAAAAGCAAAGGAGCTGCCTTGAAATAAGAGCTGGGATATTTCTGTACTAGCCTGCCCTATGCACTCACCAGCCCAGAGTTCTTCCAGTATAATGCTAGCAAGTCTTTATGACGTGGCAATTTTCCAGAGCCAATTCCAGCACACTTATTTCCCACGGATTTTTAAAAGTGAAATTAGTATTCTAAATATTAAGTGATGGCCCATTTTTGAGCCTTATTTGAATGGGTACGAACCCAGAAAAGCTCTGATGGAATAGCACCCATATGACTGAAGAGACATAGGAGATTTTTAGTCTGCTTATGGCATACCAAGGACAAAGATGCAGGAGAACTAGTTGCCCACTCACTTGAACAGGACATTTGTCCCAATGTATATCCTCGAGGTCAGCCTTCCCCAATCTGATGCCCTCCAGATGTGACCTCCCAACATTCCCCAGCCACCATACAACTGCACTGACTACATTCAAGGGTTCTACTCGATATTTCTGCCAGAAAGAACACCTTCAAGAACTTTGAAACTAAGAACTGGTGCCTGAGTTTTGCTTCCCCACCTCCCTCCCAATCCCTTTTCCTTTTATGTCATGTGTTTTTTAGAATGTAAGCCTGAGGGCAGGGAGTATGTTATTATTAATCTTTATAAGCTGCTCTGGGAGCCTTTTTTGGCTGGCTGCAAAAATGCTGTAAATAAATACGTGTTGTTGGGGGTTTTTTTTGTAATCCAAAGGATGGGGCTTATTGTCTTGAGGATTCCTCAAAAACAGGCTAACCGTTCAAGGGTTACTCATCTCAAGGCGATACTGAAACATGTCTCTGCAGACGGGATACATGTTGCTTAAGGCTTAAATGATGCAACAAGAAAGTTAGCCTTCCGAGAAGAGAAAGGACAACATAGCAAGCTTTTGACAATGCGTTATCTTAGAAGTTGCCAAGAGTGAACCAGCCACTGCTTCTGAATCACCTTCCTTACGTCTGCTGAAGGGCATGCCTTAGCAGCGTATGACTGGGATGGAAGCCACGCAAGCCTTTGTGTTACTGGCCTCCAGATTCAGCAGAATGGAACTGAATTCAGAAGGGAAAAATGAAAGCCAACAGACAAGGCAAGTTCTGGAGCAGCTGCTTCATCTCAGGGAATTATTCTAAACCGCATCCTGCAGCACACAGTTACTGTAGTAGCTATTACCAGTCAATCACGATTTGGGGGGCAAGGGAGGATTAACAAAGATGTAATCTCCAGATGGATTATTAGGGCAAATAGTTTCTCAAACTGATGCACTGCTCTGCTCACATTTAAGAAGAGATTCGTTCTTTATTTATTTGCAGGATTTATATACCACTCTACATCCAATAAAGTTCCCGAGCGGTGAACAATAAAAAGGGTGGGGAAATAATCAAAATATACCGTTAAAATCTTTACAATCAAATTATGCTAATAAAGCCATGGCAGCTTAGTGAGGGAAGGTTTGTTTAAATGAGAAAATATATTTGGCAGCCCGGAATTCCACAGAGAGGAAGCCAATACACTGAAGGCTCTGCTCCGAGGGGACTCCAAACAGACCATGCAGAGATTCATCATATCAGCAGTCAGTTTTCAGCTAGAATTACAGATATAGTGGATTTCTTATTTCGCTCCTTTGTTTGTTTTTTTAACTGTTACATACCAAACTGCCTTCTAAACCATTTTATAGTATCAAGGGAGTTCCTTAAAATGTCAAGAAATGCTGTCCATCTGTTTTAAAGCACCAGTCACAAGACTGGTTCACTTGTAGCTCAAACATGCTTATTTAGGAGTAAAGAAATTTATAGAGGAAAATATTAGACTTATTCCTCTGCATAAGTTGAATTCCTCCACATAAAAGAGACCCAATGCCTTGTCATTATGATGCTCATGTCAGCACGTATGGCAACTTAAGATTCACTCTACTCGACATGGATCTGTAGAGATGAATGCCAGCTGCATCTGACCAGAACTAGTTCAAAAGTTGCAGTAAGCTCTCCTTTCTGCAGAGTAATTATGTGGTAAATTTTTACCACTCCCCCCCCAAATATCCCTTAGCAAACTGAATGTTAACTGCTTTCGTATGATCTAAGTCCTACTGGAAAAACAATTAGCAGCAAAGCTTATGAAACATCTGCGGCAAAAAAAGAAAAAGAGGGGGGGAAAGAAAGCCATTCTTCACTTTCTGTAGTACTGTAGTTATTATAACTGGAGGTAAAAACAGAATTCTTTTGGCTCACTTTTGAAAGAGGTAATTATTTTGGCAATCTGAAGAGCAGAGGATTAGCATGCTGAAAAGAGCTCCAGGGTGCAAGATAATTAAATACAGAACTCATGTTTTAGAGTATTTTCTTGCCTAAGCAATATCTATATCGCCACATTGTAAACTACCTGTCAGAGTAGCTGCATTACATTAATACGCAAGTGTCTACTGAATTTTAAGCAACAGTTCAAAATGCTGAAAAAAGTATGATGAGAGACTTTTACACTGTGTACATTTCACTGGCAACTTTGACCATTTGAAAATCCAATGAGTTAAGAAACAAGAAGTGTGAGAGGGGTGAAATAAGGTACACTTAGGGCACAATCCTATGCACATTTAGACAAAAGTTCTACAACTCCCAGCATCCCCCAGGAAGCATGGCTGCCAAAGGATGCTGGGAGTTGTAGGACTTATTTCTCTCTAAACATGCATAGGATTGCACCCTTAAAAATATTCCGATCAGCTCAGGAAACTCATCTTGGATATCTGTTTAAATAAAAGGCTCCAACGCAAAGCTTGGCTACCCTGTAAAGGTCGTGACATATTTACACCGCCCCTGCTCATTTTCATTAAGATAGCACCTCCATTTAAATGATGTAGACTATCAACACAAAAAGCCACAAGTTATGGCACATTTTGGTTCTTGGGCACCCACAAGCTGAATACCTTCCATACAAAAATTAAGTACACTTGAGAACTTCAGCTTTCAGTCTTTATACATGGGTGATGCTTTTAGGAGCTCCAGTGAAAGAGAAGCTACACAAGGACTACCGGTGTATACCTTATGGTGGTTAAGGTGATTCTTCCACATTCATCCTGGCAACTCATCTGATGCCAGTTTCCTACAGTAAGTCAGAATGAAGCCATCGCCAGCCAATACAAGGCTAGTTATATTTCAAGCACAACTAGTAAGTTAATCTTCACAACGGACTCTCAGCAAGCAAAGTTTCCAATGAGAGACAGGACAACAGGATACCATTCTAACTGGCACAGCCATATATAGTGCATTTTCCTCAATGAAGACCTACCCATGTTAGAATGCACTTGGAAGCATTACATGTAGCAATGAAATATTTGCTTTTGAAAAGTGAGGGAGCTTATTTTGGTGCAGTCAGGAGGTGCCAGGGAGCTGACAGAACAGAGCCAGCGGCAGTGTAAGCTTTCATCGTGGTCCCAACAAAATGGGGGCTCACCTTGCCATTGGCACAGATACAGAGGTATTATTATTCTACTCCAGGGGTGGGGAACTTATGACCATCCTAACCACTGGCTATGCGGGCTGGGGCTGATGGGAGTTGCAGTGTAACAACATCTGGAGGGTCACAGGCTCCCCACTCCTGCCCTACTCAAATAAGCTTCCCTACACCAGATCTCCTCCACCCCTCACCCCACCCAAAGCAGGGTGACTGCGCATGGATGGTCCTCACCCTGCTCTTCAATTTACTCCTATAGAATTCTCCCTAGCTTGGACCTGTAGGGCAGGGCACTCCTCTCCTTTTAAGAACTGGAACATAGGAAGCTGCCTTATATTGAATCAGACCATTGGTCCATCTTAGTCCAGTGTTGTTGACACGGACTCAGCAATGGCTCTCCAGGGTTTCGGGCACAAATTTTTGCAGCCCTGCCTGGAGATGCTGGGGATCGAAAAGTGTGACCTTCTGCATGCAAAGCAGGGGCTCTACCACTGAGCCATGGCCCTTGGGTTATATACTAAGAAGAGAGGTATTTTATACACCTCCCTCCACGTATTGGGCAAAGCCTTGAGCCCACGAACCATCATCAGAAAAAAATATATATTGTCAGGACGGCCAATAATGCTAAAACTCATACATTTGGCCTCTGAACCAGTTCCTGTACAGCAGTCAGGTAAGGTGGCCATTTGGCAATATGCTTGCAAGAGCATGGATGTGTGAGAAGATTTAAAGCACTGGAAGCACTGCAGCCTGGATGCTTTTCATTTTAATGCAAAGAAGTGGCTGCAGGGAACACAGGGACAGACGCTATGACCTCATTCCCTTGTCTTTAGAGGGACACCCAATTTACAGTTTGCTAGACTGGGTCATGTGTCGGTATCCTTTTAAAAAATCACATGCAAGGCCAAGTAAACAGGAAAGCGGAGCTAGCAAGACGGAGAATAGATCCGTCCAGCCGTCTAACGCAGCTGTGCAATATGAAGAGGTCGAAAACAGAGGAGAAAGCTGATATACACACACATTTATAAACCTTGTTCTTGGAAATAAAGCCAACTGATGGGCCAGAAATTAAAGAGAGAACTGCAGCAGCAGCAAAAGGCATAGAGAGAGCACCTTCTGCAACGCTGCTGAAGTCACCACAAGCCAGTCCTTGGCATTGCCCATTCTGGAATGCTAGTCAACAAGCACAGATTTATTTTTATGTCGATAAAGGTAAGATGAAAAAAAAGTCTACCTGGTTCTACGTGCCATTTCAGAAACCCTCTACACAAAATATCATTAAGAAACAATTCAAAGGCTGTCATTCATAGCATGTAGAGCTCAAGACAACCATATTAACACATTCCAACATTTATGGCCAGACAACACGTTTATTAGGACCAAACAAATATGCACAAATTTGTGGGAAAGCTTCATTATCAGGCGAGATGTAACAAAAAGCAGGTGGGAGGGAAGAGGGGGGAAAGAAAAGCTGACACTACGCTGAAGTCATGAAGTCTGCATGGTCGAAGCCTTAAGATGCTGTGGAGGAAGAGGCACAGACTTTAACAGATAAGGTTCTACTAGGTGTCATGCAGGTTGCCGGTTGCATCTAGGATCGTATCCATCCTGATGACTCTCTCTAAGTCCCCAGTCAGTATGACCTATGGTGAGAGGTGATGGGAGTTGTAGCCAAAACATCTGGAGGGCACCAGGCTGGGAAAGGCTGTACTAGCACCTGTCACACAGAGACGGACCAGGGAACCACTATGCCTTAACGCTACCAAAATTTAGTTTGTTGACAGACAATTTACCGGTATGGGGAAATTCTTCTACTCAAAAATATTGCTACATTCACAAAGACTGGGCATAGTTGCATGGCTCTGCATCAACTTACCTCTGCAAAAATCTGCCCAAACATACTGGATTATCCATCCCCACAATATTCTATCCCTCAAATGCCAACAGTGACACAGGGAAAAATGGTAGTAGAATTGCTAGTAGTAACCCTGCACTTCTGATTTCATGATAGCAGATAACTTAATATTGGCTATCAAAATAAGTGCTAGTGCTGTTCTTAGTTTTTGAACACTTTGCTGAAAAGCAGGGTTTTATATATAACACTGAATGGCAATATATATCTCATAAGAACATAAGAAGATCCCTGCTGGATCAGACCAAGGATCCATCTAGTCCAGCATTCTGTTAACACAGTTTGCCCACGGGAAGCCCACAAGCAGGACAGGAGGGCAGCAGCACCCTCCTGCCCATGTTCCCCAGCACATGGGCATACTTCCTCTGAGACTGGAGGTAGCATATAGCCATCAGGACTATTAGCCATTGAGAGCCTTCTCCTCCATGCATTTGTCCAATCCCCTTTTAAAGCTGTCCAAATTGGTGGCCGTCACTGCATCTTGTGGAAGTGAATTCTATAGTTTATCTAGGTGCTGTGTGGAGAAGGTCTTCCTTTTATCTGTCCTGAATCTGCTACCAGTCAGCTTCATGGGATGACCCCTTTGGGTTCTAGTATTATGAGAGTGAGAAAACCCTCAAGACTTGCTTCCTATGGTCAAGCCAATCAGTTTTTCCATAACTAGTGCAAACTCTACTTCTGCGCACGTAGGGAGATGACAGATGCCTTTAATGGTTTCCAGCCATTTTAACAACCCACCACAAAGCAGTGGGCATTAAGGCCTGCAACTGATGGTAGCTTTTACTGCAATTATACCTCATGGATGATAACCGGGTTGGAATAATCCTAAGCATCTGATAGTCTGGATGCCTAAATATTTGATCACGGAGCCTAAGAACACTGATGCTTTCCTCATTCCTACAAAAACCTGGCACTTTTGAGGGAAACCTCTAGGAGTTTTTTGACCCCCCTCATGACAATCACTTAACATTTAGAAATCATGTTATTCATACAGCTTAAACCAGGGGTGCAGAACCTCAGGTCTGGGGGCTAAAGCTAGCCTGCCTGGGGGCCAAAGTCAGCCCCACAGGATTCCCCATATGGCCATACCCTGTTCCCCTTCCCCCACCCCCACTACCGATTCTTCAGCAGTTCCTCCTGCACCCTTTCTAAAAGTTTAAAATTCCTCTCCCTAAGGCTTAGTGACTGGCAGTAAGAGCTTGAAGCTTCAATATACCGGTATTGTTATTATTATTATTTGTATTTTGGCCCTGCCTCTTTTGCCCTTGGTCCCACCCACCATGGGAATGCGGCCCCCAAGAGCTTCTCCAGAATGGAATTCAGTCATCAAGCTGAAAGAGGTTTAGACCTTAAAGAAACTTGAAGCACAAATCCGATGCTTTGGTGCTCATTCCCATTGAACCATTGATTCCAGCAGAGTCCTCAAATACTGGCACAAGAGGGACTCCCCCATTGCTTTGCTCATAGCAGGTTACTCTTAATCAACTTTTTAAAGTTGATGAGAAACATTCAAGGGAATATTAATTTTCCTTTGCTAGTGTGGGTTAAATTTTTATTCGAGGCAATTATGGCTGGTTCAAGCGGACTATGTGAAGCCTGGCAGGTTTACAGAGGCCAGTGAATGAACGATTGCCACATGAGTGCAGATTATGCTTTGCTAGGCATGCCCACACTCAAAATGCATCATCTATGATTCAGCTTCACACAATATTGCAGCTAGTGTGCAGATCCATGTGATTAACAAGCAAGACACATCATTAATGGAGACAGAACACCATTCTCTCGGCTGCCCTAACGTTCTTGTTTGTGAAGGAGATTTAGGGACGGGACTGATCTAATAGGCTGTAGATGAAACAGCTCTGCATTCATGGGGTAGAATTATTTGTCTCCCAGAGATTAAGGGGAAAACATTCCCACACATTGGAGAAGAAAAAAAATCAGAAAAGCTCTACAAACAAATGACTAGGTAGGAATGGCGGGGGGGTGGGTAATAAAGCTTGCCTATTACTGGCTTTTGCTGAGCATTTTGTGGTCAGGATCCAAAGAAGATATTCAGACATGGGAGGAACACATGTGGAATCAGGGCTTTACTTCTCAATTTCATTGCAAAAGTTCCAGTGCCAAAGAGGCAAGCCGTTGTAAAGTTCAAGAACTGGCTTGTCTCTTTGGCAATAGAGCCTGTTGCAGAGGAACTGAGCATTATAGCACTGGCTGCATATGCCATTCTCTCTGGATAGTGGATGCTGGCCACAAACACTATCACTTTTAGAGAGAAACCAGCGTACATATTTTCATCTGCCCCCTGCAGTCTGGGAATATTTACAGAGCAATCCTATATGTGCCTACTCCAAAGTAAGTCCTACTGAATTCAGTGGGACCTACTCCCAAGTAAGCATAGATAGCAGGGGTGAGCAGCCTATGGCCCTCCAGAGGTTTTGGCTTACAAATCTCACCAGCCCTAACCAGCATAGCCTATGGTGAAGGATTGTGGGAGATGGAGTCCAAAACATCTGGAGGGGCCACACAAGTCCCCCCACCCCAGTATACAGGATTGCAGCGTTAAAAATCTCCCACATCTTCTTGATCAGAATTATCAGGGGAATAAAGAAATGTGTAATAATTAAGAAACTCCTGTGCAATTTCTTTCAGGGTGGTGGCATAGAAAGTAGGCCTTTTGATAGGGACAACAGAAGCTCTCAAAGCCAGCATCCATCTTTCATTGATACAACATAAGGAACAGCTGCTAGATTTCTGTGTTGTACAGCCACCTACACATACATTTCAAATATTAAGCAGAGAACTGGATATGCAAAGAAACAGCAAGGAAAGCTAGGCTGGTAGACACAGCACTCAGTAGGGCTTTGTAAGGCAGCTGAGGACAAAATAATCCATCTGCATCTAGAACCTCATGCTAAAAAAAATGGATCGTGTTTTCAAAAGGCCTGCATTAAGATTTAATTAGAGGGTTCAGTAGTCTTCATTCCTTTCACACATTTGCAGTTTCACTACATATTAAACAAAATGCAGATTGCAACTTTTCATATAGGCGAGTTTTAAAAGCATAGCCCGATGATTAGACAAGAGCCCTGGGGGAGAAAATAAAAATTGCACAGAAGTAAAAAGGGGGGGGGACCTGGCCGTGTCCCCACAAAGCCTGAATCACAGTTTAAAAAAAACAAAACACCCAGCTGCTGAGCACTCTAACAGCCTCCTTCCTACTTTAGCTACAGACAGACCAACACTTGGACTGCACTATACAGCCATTTAAGCCTATGATTACACATAATGAAGAGCTAGAAATATCTTGTGTCTAGGTTTCTATTTTCACCAGAGGCTATACTCATGTCTTTTATTTATTTTATTTATTTTATTTATTACATTTATCAATCGCCCATCTGGCCGGTCACCCGGCCACCCTGGGCGATGTACAATTAAAATACAATAAAACACAATAAAATATAATAATTAAAACAATATTAAAAAATTCTCATTAAAAACCTAACCCACCCCATATTCCCGCCTGAACAGCCATGTTTTTAATGCACGGCGGAAGCTCATCACGGAGGGGGCATGGCGAAGGTCACTAGGGAGGGAGTTCCATAATGTGGGGGCCGCCACAGAGAAGGCCCTCTTCCTAGTCCCCACCAGCCTGGCTGCTCTGGCTGATGGGATAAGGAGAAGGCCGTCCGTGGCAGACCTTGTTGAGCGGCCTACTTGATGTTGCTGGAGGCGCTCCTTGAGATAAGCTGGGCCGGAGCCGTGTAGGGTTTTAAAGGTCAAAACCAACACCTTGAATTCGGCTCGGCAAGCAACTGGTAGCCAGTGCAACTCTTTAAGCACTGGCGTGATGTGATCACGCCGGCGGCTGCCCTTAATCAGGCGAGCCGCCGCGTTCTGTACCAGCTGAAGCTTCCGGACCGTCTTCAAGGGTAACCCCACGTAGAGCGCATTACAGTAGTCTAGGCGAGAGGAGACCAAGGCATGAACCACTGATGGGAGCAGGTGATTAGGAAGGCAGGGGCGCAGCTGCCGTATCAGATGGAGTTGATACAGCGCCGCCCGGCTCACAGCTGCCACCTGAGCCTCCATGGACAGCTGGGAGTCTAGAATGACCCCCAAGCTGCGGACCTGGTCCTTCAGGGGTAGATGTACCCCATTCAGCACCAGGTCAACATCCCCTAACCTTCCCTTGTCCCCCACCAGAAGTACCTCGGTCTTGTCGGGGTTCAGCTTCAGCATATTCCTTCCCATCCAGCCAGCCACTGACTCCAGGCACTTGGACAGGGTTTCAACGGCCAACCTCGGTGAGGACTTAAAACAGAGGTAGAGCTGCGTGTCATCCGCATACTGATGACACTGCACCCCAAACCTCCTGATGATAGCTCCCAGCGGCTTGAGGTAGATGTTGAATAACATCGGGGAGAGGATGGAACCCTGCGGCACTCCACAAGTGAGCAGCCGAGGGTCCGAAGCCTCCTCCCCGAGAACTACCCTCTGATACCTTCCAGAGAGGAAGGACCGGAACCACTGCAATACAGTGCCTCCTAAGCCCAACCCCTCCAGACTGTCCAGGAGGATACCGTGGTCAACGGTATCAAAAGCCGCCGAGAGATCGAGGAGGACTAGAAAGGAGCATTCGCCCCTATCCAAAGCCCTCCTCATATCATCCACCAAGGCGACCAAGGCCGTCTCCGTCCCATGTCCAGACCTGAAGCCCGACTGGCACGGATCCAAATAATCGGCTTCATCCAAGTGTGCCTTCAACTGAGCACCCACCACCCGCTCGATCACCTTGCCCAGAAATGGTAAATTGGAGACTGGGCGAAAGTTGTTTAAATCCTGGGGATCCAAGGAGGGCTTCTTTAGAAGCGGTCTTATTACTGCCTCCTTGAGGGCTGATGGCATCACTCCCTCCTCGAGGGAGGCATTCACCACCGCCTTGATCCCCTCACCCAGTCTCTCCCTGCAGCTCATGATGAGCCAGGATGGGCAAGGGTCAAGCAAGCAGGTGGTCGGCCTCACAGATGAAAGCACCTTGTCCACTTCATCAGAAGGAAGAAGCCGAAACCGATCCCACAAAACCGGTCTGCCATTGGCCTCCTCCCGCTCACTCCCTGTGTCCACGACGTACGATATCCCACTCCTAATCCGATCGATTTTATCTGCGAAGTGCTTCGCTAAAGCCTCACAGGAGGCTTTTGACTGTTCCAGTGGGTCCGGAGCGACTGGACCGACCAGACTCCGGACCAGTTGGAACAGCCTCCTGGGGCAGCACTCTGCAGACGCAATGGAGGCAGCATAGAAATTCTTTTTTGCTGCCTTCACCGCCACCCGGTAGGCTGAAGATGCAGCTCTAACCCGTGTTCGATCGTCTTCGGAGCGGGAATTTCGCCATCGGCGCTCTAGCCTTCTCACCTCTTGTTTCAGAGCTCGCAGCGACGGAGTGAACCATGGCGCCGCGCGAGCTCTGTTTAGGCGAAGAGGGCGCTTCGGGGCAACTCGGTCTAATGCCCTGGTGATTGCAGCATTCCAGTCATCCACCAGGGTCTCGACCGAGCTACCGTTTGTGTGCTCCAATTCCCCAAGCGCGTTCAGGAATCCATCCGGATCCATAAGACGCCTGGGGCGGACCATTCTAATAGGTCCCTCACCCCTGCAGAGGGGTTGTGGCACCGAGAAATCCAACCCCACCAGATAGTGATCTGACCATGACAAGGGGGTGGTGGATATACCCCCGATCTCCAGATCATTTCCCCCCTCTCCGGAAACAAAAACCAAGTCCAGTGCACGACCGGCTACATGGGTAGGTCCAGTTAATACAGGGTGCAGCTCCCAGGAAGCCATGGTCTCCATAAAGTCCCGAGGTGCCCCAGTGAGGGAAGCCCCCGAATGCACGTTGAAGTCCCCCAGCACCACTAGCCTGGGGGACAACACACGCACATCGGAGACCACCTCCAGCACCTCGGCCAGGGAGTCTGTCGTGCAGCGGGGTGGACGGTACACGAGCAGAATCCCCAGGCTGCCCTTTGGACCCAACCTCCAGTACATGCACTCAATAAACTTGGTCTCCCGGAGAGGGAGTCTGGTGAGGACCAAGGACTCCCGGTAGATAACAGCCACTCCCCCTCCCCGTCCCCCAACCCTTGGCTGCTGGGCATACGAGAAACCGGCCGGACACAAGGCCGCCAGAGTTGGAGCAGCGGCCTCGTCCAGCCAGGTTTCCGTAACACATGCCAGGTCCGCACCCTCATCCATGATCAAGTCATGGATGAGAGATGTTTTTTGGGTAACGGACCTGGCATTGCACAACAGCAAACGCAGGGTGGGGGGAGGAGCAACACATCCCCCAGTTATCCCTTGGCTCTGGGCAGGCCCGGAACAAGGGATAGATATTAAGCATCGATCCCTTGTTCCCCTTACTCGGCGTGGCCTGCCCCTAGCGCTCTGCCAGCGCCTGCCGCTCAACGTTGGTACCGTTTGCCCCCCAGAACTCCCCCCACTATCTCCCTGGAGAGACACATGCCCCCTCGCTTCCGCCAGTCAGGCGGGAGACCCACCCCTAAAATCAACCCCTAAAAAACCCCAGCCCTTCAAAAAGGAAGGGCCTCTTTAAAACTCCCAGCCCCACCTATATCCCCAACAGCAGGGGGACAGGCCCTCGCCCTCGTGCCACCCCCGAAGTGGCTCCCCCAAAGGGGCAACCCCCTTTGGTGTCGCCCCTTCGGTGGCGACCCCGCTGGCGGCGGACCCGCCCCCGCTGGGGCCTGGTCTTTATAGGCCCCTTCCAAGCAGCTGCAGGTGGGGCAAGGCGGCTCCCGGCTGAGCCCGGGCCTGCAGGGGGCAGGCGGCAGTCCCACAGGTGCGGTGGGGTGGGCTGGCCTCGCACAGGCGGCGGCAGCAGCAGCAGCAGCAGCAGCAGCAGCGGCAGCAGAGCTGGACCCACCTGCCTGGCTTGCTCTTCTCCCCGGCAGTGGTGTTGAGGAGATGCCCGGGTCAGCTGGGGCCTGGTCTTTATAGGCCCCTTCCAAGCAGCTGCAGGTGGGGCAAGGCGGCTCCCGGCTGAGCCCGGGCCTGCAGGGGGCAGGCGGCAGGCGGCAGTCCCACAGGTGCGGTGGGGTGGGCTGGCCTCGCACAGGCGGCGGCAGCAGCAGCAGCAGCAGCAGCGGCAGCAGAGCTGGACCCACCTGCCTGGCTTGCTCTTCTCCCCGGCAGTGGTGGTGAGGAGATGCCCGGGTCAGCTGGGGCCTGGTCTTTATAGGCCCCTTCCAAGCAGCTGCAGGTGGGGCAAGGCGGCTCCCAGCTGAGCCCGGGCCTGCAGGGGGCAGGCGGCAGTCCCACAGGTGCGGTGGGGTGGGCTGGCCTTGCACAGGCGGCGGCAGCAGCAGCAGCAGCGGCAGCAGAGCTGGACCCACCTGCCTGGCTTGCTCTTCTCCCCGGCAGTGGTGGTGAGGAGATGCCCGGGTCAGCTGGGGCCTGGTCTTTATAGGCCCCTTCCAAGCAGCTGCAGGTGGGGCAAGGCGGCTCCCGGCTGAGCCCGGGCCTGCAGGGGGCAGGCGGCAGTCCCACAGGTGCAGTGGGGTGGGCTGGCCTTGCACAGGCGGCGGCAGCAGCAGCAGCAGCGGTGGCAGCAGAGCTGGACCCACCTGCCTGGCTTGCTCTTCTCCCCGGCAGTGGTGGTGAGGAGATGCCCGGGTCAGCTGGGGCCTGGTCTTTATAGGCCCCTTCCAAGCAGCTGCAGGTGGGGCAAGGCGGCTCCCGGCTGAGCCCGGGCCTGCAGGGGGCAGGCGGCAGTCCCACAGGTGCGGTGGGGTGGGCTGGCCTCGCACAGGCGGCGGCGGCAGCAGCAGCAGCAGCAGCAGCAGAGCTGGACCCACCTGCCTGGCTTGCTCTTCTCCCCGGCAGTGGTGTTGAGGAGATGCCCGGGTCAGCTGGGGCCTGGTCTTTATAGGCCCCTTCCAAGCAGCTGCAGGTGGGGCAAGGCGGCTCCCGGCTGAGCCCGGGCCTGCAGGGGGCAGGCGGCAGTCCCACAGGTGCGGTGGGGTGGGCTGGCCTCGCACAGGTGGCGGCGGCGGCGGCGGCAGCAGCAGCAGCGGCAGCGGCAGCGGCAGCGGCAGCAGAGCTGGACCCACCTGCCTGGCTTGCTCTTCTCCCCGGCAGTGGTCTTCAGATGCTATCTGAGTAGGATTTAAAAACCTGTTTGCTTTGCTGCAGCCCTACCTTTAGAGTAAAAGAAAGCAGAGCTCCCTTGCAGATAAAGAGACCCAAACCATTCAAATGGCAGAGACACCAGGCACTTCAAGAATGCACGCGCGCCATGCTTGCCAATATTCAACCATGACTTCCTTAACTAACCACATCTCTTCAAAGTCCTGTGGCACCTTAAACTACTAGTGAATTTCATGGGTATATCACTAGTTAAATGCAACCTTCTCATCTCCCTTTTGAGAGTCTTGGCTAGGAGCTTATCTGTAACACACTTTGACATCATGGGCAATCTTTGCATTGCAGATTACAGCCCTACTGGAGATAAGCACAAGAATGTTAGATAAAGAGAAATGAGGGAGACTGACTCATTGGGACAGCCAATGAACCATCAAGTGAAGGAACTATTCAAAGTAGTTTTACTGCATGCTATACTTATTGTCAATTTATTCTCCATTCTGTTGAGTCAGTGTCACTCTAAGTCTTGGGAGTACAGTTCGCAGGTTCATCTAACCTTGACTGTGGTGGAAATACCACAAGCAAATGGAGGGAAAGGAAAAGCACAGGGCAAGGAATCTCTTTAACTTGCCCAGTTCATAAACATCCAAATTCACTGCATTTTCTTCCCACACCACCCCCAAGACAAGATAGATGTGAAAAGAAGTATTACAAATACTAACAATATGAAACTGCTCTGGAAGTTACCATTGTGTGTATTTCCAGCAAAATGAGACATCTCCCCCCTAAAAAGATGCACCGCCCGGGGTTGTAGCATTTATTTTAAAATCCACACAGATTAAAAGTTAGCTTCAGCAATTCCAGCTTTCTGCATCCACACCACACATTTAGTTTGAACTCTTCATTTTGTTGTTTTCACTTTACAAGGTGATACAAGACATTTTCTTCTTAAGACACACCAATGAAAAAGCCAATCAGAAATGCAATGCAGTTACAAGGAGTTACTCCTTGTAACTGCATTGCATTTCTGATTAGCACAACCAGAAACATGGTCAGGAAAGAGTTATAACTTTGCTGGAATTCCTTCCCATATCAAAAATCATTTGTTTTTGATTGGCCTCTGCTGGTATAACATTTGCATCTTGTTACAGTGATATTTTAACTTAAAAGTTGATTTAGACATTCCTCACAGATTGCTTTTAAGCACATTTTTATTAAGTTCCTTATTTTTGAAAAACAAAAGTTTGTTAGCTTTGTCACGCTTTCCCTTTGGCAATGATAACCTTTCCCCCGCCCCAGCTGCAGCAAATTTGAAATAATCCCTATCCTCAACTGGACTTTATTAATCTGCCAAATCAAAGTGCAACCGGAGGAAAAGCAATTATTTCCAGCTCAACCATTATTAACAAGTTAGTTTCTCTCCACTGTCACAAGGAAGGCCCAACCGCCTGATAAACACTCAACGTCTGGACCAATTAAAGACAATTTTGGAACCATAATATACAAATCCATTCAAGTGCTGGAACTAAAGTTCCAGACAGACTGATCAATAGGCTTTCTGCAGAAACTTTAAGGAGAAAAAGCCTCTTCAGAAATGAGAATACAGAACACTCAATAAGGGATTTTCACTAACTAAGCAGACTTTAGCTGGCCACACAGAGTTATAATTCAAACCACACACCAAGACCTTATTGCAATATTTATCAATATGCAGTCAGCATCACAAAGATAAAAAATCCAAGCAGCCTGAAACACACACACACACACACACACACACACACGCTTTAAACATGTTCAGAGTGCAGATGCTGAAGACCAAACACCACAATAGAAACAAGCAGCCTGACCAAAGACTGATTGCTATAAAGCAAAAAAAAAGAAGAAATTTTAGCTCAAACAGGAGCCTTCATCAGACGTAAGCATTCAAGTGAAAGAAAATAAGTTGTGAGGTTATATTAATCTAGATTTGAACAATTAGACCTAACGAAGCATCCTCTGAACCATAAGCTTGAAAATTTGAGCCAACTAGCAGGTTCGAGAAAATATATTTGCCCTTTGCTCAAAGCACACAGCGTATTCCTTACACACTAAATAGCTTAGGAGTCACAATGAGTGCAGTCTTTACGCATTTAAAGTCATTTAAAACCAGATAAACTAATGGTCCTTCTACAGTAGATGCCTGTACAAACAAAAGGCTGCAATCCTAAACAAACTTACTAATCAGCAAGTCCCAGTGACTCAATCTGATTTACGTCTGAGTAAACATGCATAGGATCAGGCTGGAAGAGGGTCAACATACTATGATTATTGCCAGCCAACAGCTAACTTGGATTGCAGTATTGGCTTGCTCAGTTTCATGTGTGTCTACAATGGGATGCTGATGTTTGTTAAAACCAGATCAAAAGTCTTCATTTCTCCTCTTTCAGTTGAGGACCACAACTGCATCAATGAAAGCTGCAGATATATATTTTTTAAAACTAGGAAACCAGATTAAGTCCCCATAACCTTGTCTATACATATTTGGTTTTTCTTGATAAAAGTATATTTTAATAATAAATTATGAAATAATTACTGCTTCTACTACTCTACTTGTAATTTTATTTATTTGTGTTTGGCTAAAACCTGTACATGGTTGCCTTTAATAATAATAAATTATGAAACTATGATAAAAGTATATAGGTTTTTAAAATTAATGATAGCTTTATATCTTCCAAAACACCATTTGAGGGGGTAAACATTCTTCCCTGATTGTATGTGCTCACAGTGGCCAGGATTGAAAAAAGCTACTTTAGGTACCCTCCAAAGGCTTGTGTACACCTAGTGAAAATTTCTCCCTTTGAGCAGCGAAGCTCGCATGCTATTTGAAACTGCCCAGAGTTTCACAAGTGAAAACACAAAGAAGCTGCTGCTCAAGAAACAAGTTCAGAACTCTCTCGGGTACATAAAAATATTTGTCATTCTCTGATTCTGGCTGATGTGCATTGTAGCTTTCTTATGGGGGGGGGATACAGCTACAGAAATGAGCAAAACGGATCAGAGAAGTTACAAAAATAAGCTGTACTCAGTCTGTTACGCTTTGTTTCAGAACTGCTACGCTTAAGTCATACATTCTCCATTACACTTCGCTGCTTGCTCAACTCAGACTCACGCAAACAACTGAAGTCTTAGATCAGTGTGGCAAGTCATAATTGAAAGAAATGATCAGAATACCAAGAGAAGTGTTCTAGTGTGTGCTCTCTTAAATATTATTTATTTACAATTTTACCCCACTCTTCAGCCAAAAAAAGGCTCCGACAGTGGCTTACAAATAATGAGCCAGTCCCTGCTCTCAGGCTTTTTGTGCTCATGACACAAAAAGAAAAGGGATTGGGAGGGAGGAGGGGAAAAACAAAATTCAGGGCACCCGTTCTAAGTTTCAAAGTTCTTATACGTGTTCTTCCTTGCTCCTCTAACCTCCAGCACACTGTGCTAACCAAGCCTCTCTTGGCCTAATCACATAGTGACTGAGTTTGGACGCCATGCTGTTTGTTGTTGGGTTAACTGCTGGGTTGTTTTGTCCCTGAACAACCCATTGATCTGGATTCACATGGCATGCTGATCAGAGGCAGTTTACAGAAAACACAAGCAACTCGGGCACTGTGCACATCTCCACAAATCATGGCATGGGTTACCGTAATTAACCACGATTTGCCACCAAATGCCTCTGTGATGTGCAAGCAACCCTGATGTTATCCTAAAGGGTTAAATGAATGACCCCACACACACACACCACCCTAGGCTATAACCAACATTTTAGTGTCTGATGTTTCAAACTGCTTTAACATTCCACAAACATAGTTTCAGAAGAGTTTAAGGACTTTGATTGTACCTCTTATATCCCTATAAGAATGCTGGTTAGTTTAGAACGGGTTGGTATTTATTAAAATGAATTTTAATATTGTACGCTGCCTTGGGAGGGCCTCTGCCCTGAAAGGCAGCCTAGAAATATTTTAAATAAAATAAAAATGTGATATGATTTTCCTGTCTGTTCTCAAGAATACTGTACATGATGTGATTTTCCTCCCTGCAGCAAGCCAAGGTCTCATGAAGCATGCACAGTTAGCCAGGAATTCCATCAAGACAGGCTGAATTTCAGAAGTCTATTCTTTCCGCTCAGAACTTTTAGTTCTGCAGTGAAGTTGACTGCAAGGGGCAGGATTTTATTAGGAGGCCAATAAGGTCACTAAGCCTTGGCAAGCAAAAAAAAGGAAGAAAAGCTGTGAATTTGTTGCTTAGAAAAGAACCATGTAGCTTCTGGGATTACACAAAAGGGGCCCACTAGCAATTATACCTGCCCTTCAGTCCCCAATTGAAGATATAGGAGTGCAGGATTTTCTTTTCACTTCTTAAACAGTTTATTTGCTTTGTGGTAAAAGCAGACCAATATACGCTCCTTATGACAACTTCATGGGCTCCTACGTCACAATGCATCTTCTAGAAGTGTCCAAGACAAGAGCAGTCCTCTAAAACCATAACAAACACTCCACATTTACCAGTGCCACTTATTTAACAGGGTAACAGCAAAGGAAAGAGTTTAAGTATCCAACTAACAAGACACTGCATAACCAACTTCAGAATAAAGAATTTGTAGTATCTAGAAATAAATATTGCCTCATTTAAAAGAAGTGAGAACAGCTTCCCCCCCCCCTTTTAATACATACTGAGCTCCTGCAACACTGAAGAATGGAAATCATCTTTATATTCTGTTATCAGCCAACAAAACAAAACCAAGACGATGCCAGAAAAGGGTTCATAGATTCATAGATAGAGTTGGAGGGGGCCTACAAGGCCATCGAGTCCAACCCCCTGCTCAATGCAGGAAGCTAGAGGAGGGGTCTCCCATCCAAGTAATAACCAGGCTTGACCCTGCTTAGCTTTCCACGCTCAGACAAGCTGAGCCAGCGTGAGCCACAGGCCTGTCTATTACTGTTTACAAACTAAATGGGTAACATCTCTTATTTATTTATTTATTTATTTATTAACAATATTTGTATACCGCTTTACATTTATAAGAAATCCTGGAGCAGTTTACAAAAGAACAAAAACAAGCAAAAAAGACCACACGCACACACACACGTATCATGAGGTTGGTACAAAGATGACTAATGGCTGGGGGAAAGCCAAAGCAAACAGATATGCTTTCAGCAAACTCCTAAAACACGCCAGCATTGGGTGTCCATCTCCACACTGTCACGAAATGGAAATCCATAGGCCATGGCACAGACAATAAGGCCTCCCCTGAAGACTGTAGTGGCCTGGGAGGGAGGCTGGTAAGGGGGGAGATGCTCCTTGAGGTAACATCATCTTGTTTTATACAACTCAACGGTACCCCATCCCATTGTTACCACCAGTGCAAAGAAGTATTTGACAAAGGTAAGAATTTCCAACTGATCCCTTGGGACTGGGATCTCCTTTGGCAGTGCAGAAGACGGCGTCATTAAAAAACAAGGGCTGTAGCTCAGCAGCCGAGCGCCTGCACTGCATGTGAAGGATCCCAGGTTCAATCCCTGATATCTCCAGGCAGGGCCAGGAAAGAAAGACTCATGACTGAAACCCTGGAGAGTTGGTGCACACCAGTACAGACTAAGGGCAGGCAGCTTGTAGTGTTCCAGACGTTTTGGCCTACAACTTGCATGGGTATGCTTTCTAGGGCTGCTGGGAGTTGTAGGCCAGAACATCTGGAGGGCTACAAGTTGCCTATTCCTGATGCAGACAATACTGAACTGGGTAGACCAACTGTCTGACTCAGCATAAGGGTCAGTTGGCAGAATGGGCAGTATATTTTTGTAAGTGGGCCCCTCGGAGAACAGACTTGGCTGGGGCCCAGACTTCTTGGAGGAACAACTGGATTCACTTTAGCCTCTCTCTCTCTCTGGATTGTGAACTAACAACCAGTGTGGCTCCTGTGTATCACTTTGCAACGGCATTAGTTATTTTCACAGGTCCCACAGCTCAGTGCAAGTTTCTTCCTTTATCAGAACCAAAAATGTAAAGCCATATAGTTGCTAGAAGGGTGAACCATGTCCAGTAAATGTTTGCCTTTCTCACTGCGTAAGCAGTTTCAAGTCAAGCCTGACTTTGAATTTTAATTCACACAAGCCATTTTCTCAGTACTATGCATTTCATAAGAAACTCACTATTTAAAGTGGCCAAGAGGAAACCTAACTCTTCTGCTGGTTGGAGACAGAAACAATACAAGATGTGTGAGGTGACAGCTGAGGCTGCATGCAAATTCCCCTCCCAATTTTAAGCAGTTCAATTTTAAATAGTTCAGATATTTTATGAAGAGAATCAAGCACTCCAGTGTGACACAAAAATACCAGGAGGACAAGTAACATGACAAAATTCAAGGGATGTGGAAAAAGGGGACGTCTACCACCCAGAGAGAATAAACTGTTAGAGCTCCCACACCTCTCAGCAACAGAATGCCTGTTTTAACAAAGGCTGCGTCTTGTAGCTAAGCTAGCTTCCTACAGATTCTCATTCACAGCTCCACACAGACATATATCTAAATGGAAAAGGACAGTAGATTAAACAGATGATCTAAGAACATCAAATCTGCTTTTGTTCACAGAATGAGGCTGTACAGGTGTCATTTAGCCAATGATTTTATTTTTTTTAAAGGACAAGCATTACATTAAAACAGCTTTGTTTGGATGCAATCCTTCCCCTGCAATGCTTTCAGCCCAAATACTGCACCATTGAGCTCATTCACGGGAGCCAGAAAGCAAGATCGACGACTAGGAGAAATCCGTGGCCAGCTTTCACTGCTGAACTGTAAACACAGAGCAAAAAAGCAGATGTCTCTAGAATGCCCTTGCCAGAGTTGTCTTTATAATCAGACAGTACCCTCCTCTCGCTCCCAGACTGCAGGAAATTCGAGATTCCATGTCTTCCGAAGTGGAGCGGTGGAGCAGAGAGTCTTTGGGGTATTTCTTCCTTCCTCCAATTCCAATTACATCTCAAATCCTAATTTCATAATGCATCAACCTTAGGGACTATTTTATCCCTCTTGGGAGGGGGGGCATGAGGACACTGGTCCCCAGATCCTCCAACTTTCATTGCAGTGACGTTGTGGTTGCTCAGTTCATCACTCTCTCCGGGAGATATACCTTACACTCTATCTCATCCATCCTAAATCAACCCGTTTCTTCTCATGCTGCAGCTCTCTCTCGCTCTCGAGCCCACCTTTTCCTGCAGTGGCCCTTAGGAAGCGTATGTACAAGCCGACACCCCAGTGGGAGATGCCCTGACCCATACACACACCACCACCTTGAACTGAGGAGGGGAAGGGGGACTTTACCTACAACATCCTGACTGGTGCATTATGCAGGATATCCATCCCATGGGCATTATCTCCACCATGGCTCATAAATTCAACTCCCACAGCCTTCTCTCCACACGTTGTACTGGGGCATGCAATTAATACCAGAGTATTAGTTTGTTATCTCCTGCTGTGCAAGGTTGTGCCATAGATGCTCCCCATAAATACACCGAACAATCCCATTCTCTCCCCTTCACACTCAGACCTTATATTAAAGAGAAAGAGAGAAGACCAAAACTGCTAGTCTATTGCTTCCATAACTAGTAGAAACACAATGAATTAATCAACCAGCCATTTGCCTGATTTCTGTGAGCTACAGCCAGCCATCCCACTGCCTTTCAGCCCTCACTGTCACCTTAGGACTAGATCACAATGCTGCAGTCGTTGAGGCAGCTGGCAGAATCTATCCTTTCTCTGCAACTCTTAAAGGCACAGAAGCCCCCACCGCTGAGACGGCTCTTTTCCATCAGCCACCCTGCCTCTCTACCTTTAGTGGACCCCACTTCCAGTCAGCAATCATCACCTTCTCCACAGAGCTTGTGTAAGTTTTAATCCTAGCCTGACAACTCACCGTTCCCACTGTGACTGTTACTGACACCTGTGTCCCCTGAGTGGCTGGAAAGTCCACAGACCCCAGCCTAACCAATCAGCGTGAGAGGCGTCACTGCCACAAACACAAGACAAAGAGAGATGTTCCCCAGGCGTTTTGGCCTACCACTCATCCCGAACCATTGGCTAAGCTGGCTCAGGCTGATGGGAGTTGTAAGCCAAAGCACGTGGAGGGCCACAGGTTGCTCACCCCTGCTGCGCATAGTGGCCATTCATATTCCATTACCCCACCTCTGACTTTGCCTCTACGCTTGACAATGCCCAGGCTGAGAGGTTAACTTCTCCCTTCTCCAGGCACTCACTTCTTGAACAAGGGGCGGGAAATTCCTACACCCATCTTTTGAAGGTCTATCATTCATGAGGCCTACCCCAGGCGCCATCTGTCCACCTTTCTCCCTCCCCCACACCCAAAATCCCCACTTCCCCTTGTCCTAAGGGAAGAAGGCAAGAAGGCTCTCTCAACACCGCACTTTCTTTTTTTGTCCCCTGCTTTCCAAAGGCCGCTATTCCCATTCCAGCCTGCAAGCACCCAAGAATGCACTTCCTACGCTGTTGGCATGTGTGGGGGTGGCGGAAGGAAATGCTGTTCTAGCCCACATGCAGTACCTCCCCCTTTTAATCCCCTTCCCAACCTGATGCACTGCGCCGCCGCCCCCGCCTCTTCCTACCAAGTTGGGGAAGAAGCGGGGAGGAATTTATATACCAAACTCCAGACAGCCATCTGCCATCTCCTCTATCCCATGCTGCACCAACCCACCCTCTCCTCTCCAGCCCATAATCAACTCTCTCCCCACTCCTCAATTCTCCCAAGATAAGCTAAGAAAACACAAAGCACTGACAAGGATAAGTATTAAGCACTGCATTATAAATATGACTTTCTGCCAGAAGGACCGGGATTTTCCTTTCTTTCACTCTGTTATCTCTGGTGAACAGTGAATCTTTGCCTAACTCTTCCAGCCCTGGAGAGAGAGAGGAAGTAAGAACTGCTGTACTATTTACTACTCATATCCTGCTCTGTCTTATTCCAGTGCCACACACAACCCCTAGACATTTGTAATCACCCCCTCTTGCTCCTTTCTTCCTTTCCCAGCTTGCAGATCCTTCTCTCTCCTCTTTCCCAACCTACCCATATTTCTTCTCCCTTACTTATTCATTCTCTAACTCATGGTCTGCAACATACTTCTGAATATCAGATGCATGGACAGGGAATAGCCATATCATCATCATCATCATGCCTTCCTTGTGAGTAACACAGAGCCATCTGGTTACTCCCTCCTCAAGACAGAGATGGACCAAAGGCGCAATCCTATGCATGTTCAGATGCATGCTGGCTGGGGCATGCTGGGAGCTGTAGGCCTTTTTCTGTCTGAACATGCACAGGATTGCACTGTAAGTGGACTTCAGGCACTCTTCCCCCCTCCCCAATCTTTCACCACCTCTCCCCAGTTCTGCCCTTCTCTTCCTTCTCTATTCATTGATTTCCTTCCCCTTCTTAACTATCCCTGGCCTTTCTCCTCCATTCCTACTCAACATCTGCCTTCATTTATGCACTTTCCTCCCTACGTAGTTCTTCCATGCTCTCCGCTCCATTCCTAACCTCCTCTCTTTATTCACCCCTTCTTCATCCATCCACCCATTCCTACCTCCTCTCACTTTCTTCCCATCACCCATTTGCTCTCCCCCTACTCGTTCACCCAAACCCCACTGATTTCTCTCTCCTCCCCCAATTTCTGCTCCCTTCTGCTTTCGTCTATTGACTTCCTCTCCTGCAGAATCATATGCTTCTTCTCCCGGACCCCACCCGGCCATTCATTTCCTCTTCCCCTTCTTACTCAGTCTTTCCTTTGTGTTTATTCACTTCCTCTCTTGCACACTTCTTATCCTTTCCTACTCCCCCAACCATCCTTTCTCCAAGTTCCTATTCATTTCATTTCACACCTACATGTTCCTAACCTTCTCCCTTCATTAATCCTTTCTTTCCCTGCTGTTCAACAATTCCCTTCCTTCTCCCCCATCTTTCTTCTTCACCCCTCAACACCTGACAGGGAGAAGACTTGCTTTCTCCCCCACACCCTATCCTGGACAAATTCATGGAGGAGAAGGCTATCAATGGCTACTAGTCCTGATGGCTACATGTTACCTCCAGTCTCAGAGGCAGTATGCCTACTATGTTTACCAGCTGTGGAGGAACATAGACGAGAGGCTGCTGTTGCTCCCATGTCCTACTTGTGGGCTTCCCATTAGGGCAGCTGGTTGGCCACTGTGTGAACAGAAAGCTGGACTTGATGGACCCTCGGTCTGATCCAGCAGGGCTCTTCTGATGTTCTCCCCACATACTTCCTCCTCATTCCCCCTGGCCAATAACCATCCAAAACTAATTTATTTATTTATTATATTTATATCCCACCTTTTTTCCTGCAAGGACCCCAAGGCGGCTTACATAATCCTCCTCCTCCTCTCCATTTTATCCTCACAACAACCCTGTGAGGTAGGTTAGGCTGAGAGTCAGTGACTGGCCCAAAGTCACCCAGTGAGTTTCATGGCCGAGCGGGGACTAGAACCCGGATCTCCCGAGTCCCAGTCCAACACTCTCACCACCACGCCACACTGTAAACCACTTGTTTATGGAAAGGCAAAACATGTCCAGCTAGAAGCCTATTCCCCCCCCCCCCCTTCTAAAGACTCCAGAGAGCTAGATCCATCACTCAGGAGGGCTAGGGGCCCTCCCGCCTACCCCCCACCCACCCACTGCTACCTCTGCTAGCTGCCTTGAGGGTGCCAACAGAAAAGCAGACTATACCAAGGCCACAATCCTAGGCATGGTTACTTGGGAAGAAGGCCCATCAAACACAACCAGACTTATTTCTGGGTAAACATGCACAGAATTGCACTCCAGATAATACAGTCATAATTAATCTTCCCCAAGAAATGCGGAGAGAACTCAAAGGGCCAGGGAGAACTCGCTTCTTCCTGCTTTCCCCATCCATCCAATGGCTATTTTGTAAGAGGCCTGGAGCACATCAAGGGAAAATGCATGGTATGTCTAATTTTAGAAAAAGCAAACAAGTAAATCTCCTTCTTAACTCCTACATTAATTCAGGCAGTGTCTAAATCTAACAAATAAATAATAGATGCAATATTTGCCCCTCTAAAATTCAGAGAGAACTCAATCAGCCCATCCCACTGCCCACTGCTAATTTTGTAAGCTGACTTGAACATGCCGATAAAAAAAAAAGGCAGCATACAGATCTCAGTTAAACAAGAGAATGAACTGCTCCCCTGAAATACAAACCCAAATACTGTAAACAAATAAACATGCCAATTGGCTATACATGCCAATTATTTATATTCATTTGTTTATGTTTTCGCCCCTACAAAGAAGCTGTGCACTGAATTAAGTACAGTATTTGGCATTTTTAAGTTGTCTTTATCGTTTTGTTGTTCTGCACACACCCCACTCTAGGACTGTAAGGTGAAGACTGGATGGTAAATACATAAATAATTTGGGACTGCATACCCTGGACTCATCCATCTGCCAGAGAACCAAGGGCCACCGGGTGCTGTTGCACTCCTGTCCTGTTTGTGGGCTTCCCATTGGGGCAGCTGGTCGGCCACTGTGTGACAGCAGGGCTCTTCTCATGTTCTTATGAGGCTGCACCCCCTACCTCCCAGGAAGAACATCAAAGCAAGGGGGAGACCACCCTAATCCAATGCATCCGCCAGAGAAGGAACAGCTCCAGGGAGCTTGCTTCACCCTCCCGCCAGAAAGAACACCTATGAATAATTACTTCAAAACAAAGAACAGGTGCCTGAGTTTTGCACTCAGTTTTGCTCCCTTTTCCCCCTCCTCCCTCCCCATCCCCTTTGTGTTGTTTTCTCTCCTCCCTCCTCATCCCTTTTTCCTTTTGTGCCATGTCTTGTAGATTGTAACCCTGAAGGACTGTCTTCATATTAATCTTTGTCTGGTAGCCTTTTTGAGGGGGAGGCTAAAAAGCTGCCTAAAATCGCTATAACTAAAATGAAAACAACTACAACAGTAAGAATGTAAGAGCCATGCGGATCAGACCAAGGGTCCATCCAGTCCAGCATTCTGTTCACACAGTGGCCAACCAGCTGCCCACAGGAAACCCACAAGCAGGACAGGAGTGGAACAGCACCCTCTTGCCCATGTTTCCCCTGCAACTGGTGTACACAGGCATACTGCCTCTGATCCTGGAGGTAGCATATGACCATCAGGGCTGGTAGCCATTGAGAGCCTTCTCCTCTTCCATGAATTTGTCCAATCCCCCTTTAAAGCCATCCAAATTGGTGGTCATCACTACATCTTGTGGTGGTGAATTCCAAAGTTTTACTCCGCACTGTGTGGAGAAGTCCTTCCTTTTATCTCTTCTGAATCTCCCACCATTTAACTTCATTGGATGACCCCCACTAGAAAAATGTCCAACTCCAACCACTTCATGGAAGGAGCATCAGATATGAGGCCCTGCCCCAGCAGGTGTGCAGTTCTTAGTGATTCCAAAGTTCTTAGTGATTCCAATATATACCTTTGTAAGAACATAAAAAGAGTTCTGATGCTGGATCAGACCAAGGGTCCATCCAGTCCAGCATTCTGTTCACACAGCAGCCAACCAGCTGCCCCAATGGGAAGCCCACAAGTAGGACATGAGCGCAACAGCACCCTCCCCCCCATGTTCCCCAGCAACGGGTGTACACAGACACACTGCCTCTGATCCTGGAGGAAACATATAGCCATCTGGACTAGTAGCCACTGATAGCATCACCCATAAATTCTAGGTGTGTGGGGACATGCAGCAGTGAAGGGAAAGCACTCTGTACATGCTTAAGGGTGCTTTTGATAAGAACATCAGAAGAGTCCTGATGCTGGATCAGACCAAGGGGTCCATCCAGTCCAGCATTCTGTTTCCACAGTGGTTGACCAGCTGCCCCACTGGGAAGCCCACAACAGAAGAGCCTAAGAAGAGCCGCACTGGATCAGAACAAGGCTCCGTCTAGTCCAGCGGCCGACCACAGGAAACCCACAAGCAGGACATGAGTGCAGCAGCAGCAACCCTCCCACCCATGTGCCCCAGCAACTGGGGCACATGGGCACTGTGCCTGTATAAGAAGATAGTGATACTAGTAATACTAGCAAGGCGCACGCCGGGACGGTGCCTCACCTCCTCTTGTAGTCGTCCCTCTCGCGCTTGACTTTGGCCAGGACGTTGTAGAGGGCTCGGATCTCGGGCGTGATGGTGTCGATCTGGACGCCGACGCCGTCCGGGTGCACCCAGGAGACGCCGGGCCCTTGCAGGGTCTCGAGGCCGCCGCCGCCCGTGCGCCGCACCTGCGTGTAGCTCCAGATGGTGCCAGGCAGGCGGCTGTAGTGCTGCTGCTGCTGCTGCGCGTGCGAGTGGGCGTGCGAGGCGAGTGCGGGCGGCGGGTGCGAGTGCGAGTGCGGCAGCTGCGCCGCCGGCGCCGCCGGGAAGGCGCAGAACGACGCCGAGGACGGCGGCGGCTGCGCAGGCGCGGGAGGTCCCCCCGCCGCCGCCGCCGGCCCGCGTAGGGCGGCATGGCGGGCGGCAGCGGGTCGGTCTGCACGGCCTGGTGGCGCGGGAAGCGCTTGTAGCGCAGGCGGCGCTCGCGCTCGCTCACCTGCTGCGCCTGCAGCTGCTTCTCCAGCAGCCGGTTGCGGCGCTCCAGCTCGTGCACCTTGGCCAGGAAGCAGCGGAAGCGCACGTTCAGCCCCTTCAGCAGGTGGATGTTGGAGCCCAGGTCGTTGCGCAGCGCCGCCGTCACCGGCGGGCCGCCGCCGCCGCCCTCGTCCTCGCCCAGCAGCGGCGGGGGGCCCGCGGGCGACGGGCCCGGCGACAACGACGACGACGGGAAAGCCCGCGCCGCCATCTCGCCGAACAGCATCGAGTTGAGCATCATCGCCAGCCTTCACTGAGGTAAAAAAAAAAAATTACATATATATTTATATATAATATATATATATATTTCCCAGCGTCGTTGATGTCAGTTCTTCTTTTCTTGAGGTAAATTTATTGTTTTTAATTTATTATCAAGAAGAAGGGTGGCTTCGGCCGTTAGGATCCGGCCGCTGGGGAATAACGGCCGCCGCCGCCGCTGCGGGGGGGTTCGGCACGGCCGGACGTTCGGAACGGCCATCCTGGCCCCTCCCCCGCGCTCCGTCTTCCTCCTCTTGTTCCTCTTCCTCGCGCCGCTGAGGTGGAAATGGACGCGGGGGCCGCGCGGCGCGGGAAGGAGCCAATCAGGGAGGGGGGCGAGGAGGAGGATGCGCCGCCGCCGCCGCCGCTGCTGCCCTCGCCTCTGCAGTGCTCGCCGGCAACTCAGCCGAAGGCGGCCGCTGAGTGGCTTCGGGTTGGCTGAGGGGGCGGGGCTTGGGGGCGGAGGCCGCGCCCACTCCGCAACGCCGCCTCTGCTCTCCCTTAACCTCTCCGAGACCTCTTTTGCATAGCCACGCCCGCTCCGCCGAGCCGCCGTTTATTCTGTTTATCCGAGCCCCGCCCCTTTGCTTTGCATAGCCGCGCCCGCTCCGCTAAGCCGCCTCCGACTCCGCGTCCCTCTCCGAGCCCCTCTTTGCATAGCCACGCCCACCCCGCAGCACCGCCTCTTATTCGATGTCTCGCTCTTCGGACCCTGCCCCTTGCTTTGCAAAGCCGCCTCTTATTCCACGTCTCTTTCCCAGCGCTTTGCATAGTCACGCCCACCCCGCAGCACCGCCTCTTATTCGATGTCTCGCTCTTCGGACCCCGCCTCTTGCTTTGCAAAGCCGCCTCTTATTCCACGTCTCTTTCCCCGACCCGCGCTTTGCATAGCCACGCCCACCCCGCAGCACCGCCTCTTATTCGATGTCTCGATCTTCGGGCCCCGCCCCTCGCTTTGCATAGCCTCGCCTACTTCCCCCCCCATCGATTCCATTGTTGCCGCGCCTCCGGCTCTGCCCACCTCCTTCCCCCTGCGTTGCGGTCCTTCGGCGCCGGCCACGCCCCCTCCTTCCCTCCCCCGCGCGCAGGCGATTCTCCACGTGAGGGGCCACACCCCCTTCCTACGTTGGCCACACCCCTCCGCCTGGTTTGCCCATGTGCTCTGTCTAGGTAGTTAGGAACGTATGGAGGCTGCCATCCTGTGCACGCTTGCCGGGGAGTAAGTCCCATGGGACTCAATGGGGCCTGCTTTGGAGCAGAGAGGCATAGGATTGCACTGTGAAATTCCCCCCCCCCCTTTTTTAAAGGGAAGATGGCAGAGTTTTGGAGGGAGGGATTTCAGCATGCCTGGGATTCCTTCGTTCCTCAGGAACAGGGGCGTTGCTAGGAAATGGGCCCAGGGGGCACTGCCCCAGATCTATTCCCCCAGAGCTCAGAGCGGCCTGCTTGTGCCGGTAGAAGGCTACTTCCTCAGCTTAATTGCCATGCTGGGGGAGATTTTCAAGGGGAATAACAGCTTAGAAGGAAAGGCTCAACTCTCCCCTCCCAGTAGATTGTGACCCCTCCCCAAATCCCCCTGCACGGCAATTAAGCTGAGAAAAAGTGCTTCTGTTGAAGCTATTGGGAGGGTTCCCCCCCCCATAAATTTAATTGCCAGTCTAGAGGATTTTCTATGGGGATTGCATTTGGGGAGGGGAGGGAAGGGGAGGGAAGGGTTAACCCTCTCTGTGTGTTGTAGCTACCTCCCCCCTCCCCACATGGCAATTATGCCTATGGGCTTAATTGCCATGCGGGCTCCTAATCTTTTAAGTGCCTAGCAACAGCCCTAGAGCATTCTGCGTATGCTCAGAGACACTCTTGTCTCTGTGATCCAGGTAAAAGTAGCCAGTGTTGCTTTGCCCAGGATAGAAACACATCTGAGTAACAGCTAGATTTCATATTTACAAAGCAGTGGATTGAACATTTTTCCCTTTCTGGTTCTCGGCAATCCTAGGGGTAACCACCGAGCCAACCGGTAATCATCACGTGACCTGCAGGACCTAATGTGAATATCTGCAGACCCATCCGATATCAAGTCAGATTTTTTGGCTGAGGAGCGGAATAAATACATTTAAATTTAAAAAATTAATAAAACAGGTTTGTGAAATCGGTTAGGCTGAAAGGCAGCAGTTACTGGCCCAGGGTCACCCACTGAACTTCATGGCTGACTAGGGATTTGAACACGGGTCACCCTGATCGTAGTCCAACACTCTTCACTACTACGCTCTCTAAAATCCAGGAGGGCCAGGCGCTGAGGGCAGAGGCAAAGGGCAGTGGAGGCAGACAGTTTGCTCCCATGGAGAGTAGGGGGAAAGTCCTACAAGGAACCCCGATAAGCCCTATGCCACTAGCCAAATGCAGCCACCAGCCTTGCATTGGGTCCTGCCAGGTCCTCCCTGTTCAGCTTGCCGGAGCCCAGTTATGAAAGCTCGCACCACCACAGCAATTCTGTTTTCATCTGCGAGAGGGGGAATCGCCGCCCAGCCCCTGGGCCATCCATCACCACATTCATTGCTTGCTTGTTTGTTCTCCCCCCCTCCTCCACCCCCCATTGCACAGAGGGAGCATTGTGCCGCCGGATGGAGAGGCCACCTCCTGCTGCCGGCCACTCTGAACGTGCCCGCCGCCGACGACGACGACATATCGAGGGAGTCAAGACAGCCTGCGCTTTGTGACGCTCGCATGGGAGATTGCAGGGCCTGAAAAAGGCGCTTGTGTTGCTCTCTTAAAAGCATGCTCAGTCCCTGGTACAGTTCTCTGCAAAAGAGCCGGTGAAGTTTATCTGACCTCTGTTAAGAGTCAATGCCTCAGTTCTATTAAAATCTACATGGTTTATTCTTCCAGCTACAAACACCCATACACAAGCTGGCCTTGCTCACAAAATAAACATTCCCTTCTCCCCCACATCCCATCCCATCATTTGCTGGTGTCAGGACCAGCTAACAGCTCTATTCATAGCAGCTTCCTTTGCCTCGCTTTCCTGTGGAGTTAATAAATGCGAATACAACTAGAATATAAACAATGTGGGAAAACAACACTGCCTTCCCATCAAGTTCTCAGTTCCAAGACAGAGGCAGTTAGCCAGCCAAGCATTGGCTTTTTATATAGGCTTCAGGCATTGGCTGAGCATCTGTGATGTCATGAAACGCTCTAACTGCTTGGGGTGAGGTGTCAGCGATAGAATGTTGGCCAGGAAGCCAAGAGAAATGGAAGTTTGAGTGACTTTTAAGTTAAGCCCCTGCTTCCATGTTTCTTGGTAGGCGCATACCTTTCACAATTTCACATGGCTGCACACACATTTTTCCACTTGAACTGGGGCCCCTTTTGTCACCTGGGTTTAAAATGCAAAGCATGAATTGTCTAGAAGGCATTCAGGGTTTGGCTTTCTTTTTTTAAGGCGTAGCACTTTCTCAAGTGGACAGGTAGTCTTTCTCGTAAGTTCATG
The DNA here is from genome assembly GCA_021292165.1 of Shinisaurus crocodilurus. NCBI lineage: Eukaryota > Metazoa > Chordata > Lepidosauria > Squamata > Shinisauridae > Shinisaurus > Shinisaurus crocodilurus. Next base: position 2,723,466 of record JAHFWL010000571.1, on the reverse strand, counting down.
GCATACCGTAGGCTTCTGTCAGTGCAGGGCTTGTCCTGTCTGTTTGCTGAAATAATTACACAGGATGGGTGTCCTAATCTGGGCGGGAGACTTGGAGGCGTAAGTCCATAAAGAGTCATTATAGTTTCTGAAATGCCACAGGCCGTTTGCTCCAGCAATGCTGTCTTTTGTGATGTGACAGCAGTTTGGAAGCCAGGGGTGGTGGTGGTATCCTTCCTAAACTTCCATTTGCTGGCACATGAAATATTAGGTTTGGGTAAGTAGTCTCCATCCTTGCATGCCTTCAGAAAACTGCTTTAAATAAACATTTAAAGGCTCTCGGGAATCCAGAACACCGATCCAGAGATGAGGCTGCCTGCTGTGTCTCTGCAGGACCTCATTCCATTTGGGCTTCCACGGAGGCAAGTAGACTTACCCTGTTTCTGCATCTGCTGCAATTCTGTCAAAGGAACTCCCAAAGCAAAGAGAGACCAGAATCCTCCGCCCTCTAAAGAGTCTGTTCATTGTGTGTGAGAAGGGAAGAATTAGTCCTACCTAATGCACGAGAGAAGCGTTCATTCATTACATTGTATTAGATGCCTTTCTCTGAAAAAAGACTCAAGGGACTGGTTCACACACACAAATTAAGCCACTGTGACTTACGGTATTCAAATCCTGGCGTGTGCGGGGCGCGATTTCCAGAATCACTGCCCAGGCACAGCTTATGTCATCTGAGCCCAGGCATGATGGCTTATTGGAGGGGGGAAACCCTCCAATAACCCTACAACAGCCTATGGTTTATTGGAGGGTTGTTTCCCCCCTCCAACAAGCCACACCCAAGCAGTGATTATGGAATTTCTCACACGCCAAGATTAAATAAGCCACGGTGGCTTATTTTGATCGTACGAACCAGGTCAAGGTGTCTTACAGCAAGGGATAAAACATACAAACAGTTTAAAACAACTAAAAAACAATGAAAAATAACAAAGACCCAGTAAAACAACTAGACAAAGATGTGCCATCAAATGCCTAGAGAGGAAAGACTTAACTCGGCATCGAAAAGATGACAACAGTAGTACCAGAGTGACCTCACTGCAGAGAGCATTCTACACTTGGGGCCACCACCGAGAAAACCCTCTAGCTTGTTGCTTTCCTCTGAACCTTTTGTATGTGCAAAAGTGCAGAATCCAAACTGATCTAGGTTGCCCCCGCCAACGCTTCAGTACAAAAGGATAGGACAGGCAGGGGGCCAATAAAGACCTTTCCACTGGTAGTTAGCATTTAAGTCACTGCCTATCTGCATCATGACATCATTTCAGGCCCTGAGAAAGGGTCTGAACTAATAGCCCTCCTAGGACTATCTCCTTCCGCTGGTGTTCAGAGCCTCTGGAGAAAGAAAACAGCTTTGTCTTGGACAAGGAATTGGCCAAGCACAGATTGGACGTGCTGCCGCTGAATCACGCATGTTTCGAAGGGGCTCTTTCTTTGAAAGGCCTTTGTTTTCTGTGGCTCGTGGGCTACCCACCATAATTACTCCGGATGTGCTGCTTTTCTTTCTTTTTACCAGTTGTAAATAGAAATAACACTGCCTCCCATTTTTATCTTTCCCCTTCTGCTTGTCAAGGTCGAAGTAGCCACCGAGTTCAAGCTATAATAGTATCATTAAGAATCAAATCCCCCAAAAGGCAAGATTTCAGTCACTTCCCCCCCTAAAAGACCTCAGAGGGCCGACAGTAGATCGCAAGGGATCAAATTCGAAAAATCAAACTATACCAGTGAAAGCCTTGACATAGAATAACCAGCTTCCAGGCGTGTTGGACCACAAGTCCCATCATCCCCAGCCAGCATGGCCATTGGATGGGGGCACTGGGAGTTGTAGTCCAACACGTCTGGGGGGCACCAGGTTGGGGAAAGTTTCAGGGTGGGCTACTTGGGTGTTGCAATGGCCAACAGAATAAGCGGCTGGAAGGAAAAAGTTAGACACATTGATTAAAGACAGAGCTACTGGTGGCAGTTAGTAAGGAAGGAGAGGTGAGAATTGGAACCTCCACATCGAGAGGCAAGACGTTTCCAGTGATCCAATGTTTGTGAGTCTCCCTGTGGCTCCTAAAGGTGCTGTGCTCAAGGGATTTGTGGTTTTCCCCAGCACGGCCATTTTATGTACCCAGCTCCAGCTGAGCCCCTCTCACCTCTCTCACACGCACCTAGTAGCAAGTGCCATTTGCTGAAGCTCTCAGAGGGAGAAGAAGGCCGCAGGCAGGCACCCCTCCATCACACCTAGATGCTGGACAGCCAGGCCCTGCAGCCTTTTTGTGGCACTTCAGTTGCACTGGAATCGCTGTGATCCACTTTGGAAAGACAACAAAGAGTCCTGAGGCACCTTAAAGACGAACAAACGTATTTATTCTGGCATAAGCATTTGTGGACACTGTCCACTTCAACTGATTTGGAAAATCAGTTTTAAGTCATAAATATAAATAAATATGGGAACTCTCTTGCATGAGAAGCAGAGAAATCGGGTTTCAAAAGAAGATACCGATGAATTCCAGGGCTAAATAGGCCAATCGATCACTACACCTCTTGTACCTAATAAAGCAAGTGGTTCTAGGGTTCCTACCCATCCAGGTCCAAAAGCTTCAGTGAAATCTCGTGACCTTACTTGCCCCTTACGATTCACCCCGTGGAAAGGGGGGGGGGAGTCTGCAAAGTAGGAAGGAAAGAAGGCAGTGCCTGGACAGGATCAGTCCAGGGGCGATGGACAAGAGCTTGCATGTTAGAGAAGAGAGCCAAGGTGACTTCATCAGCACTGACTCAGACCTTGCGGCCCAAAAGGCAGTGACTCCATAAGGTAAACCCAGAGGTTGTGCCTCTGTTCTTCCCAGAGCCCTTTTTCTAAATGGGCGAGGTGGGAAGAAGAAGGAAAGATGGATGAGTCATGCAGGTGCTCCAGCCTTGCCATATAAGGCACAGGGACTAGCCTCTTAGGTATTTTTCCCTGGAAGCATCACCCATAAATCAGGTGCAAGATCAACAGAATTGTTGGGACCCCACCTGGCTCTTTCACCAAGGCAGAAATGACATCATTGACAGCTTGACTCATGGCTAATTTGGCTACCAGCACAACAAACATTCTGGTCGGCAAGGATTCAGCCTCAAAGATAAGATTCAGCAAGGATAAAATGATCTAGGAAGCAAAACCCTTACGATAATCTAGAGACTGGAGTTTTATCGATTTATTGGTTCGTTTATGAATCTACCTTTTGATCCGCTAAAAAGGTGTCCCTGCGTTAATCAGACAGCAGATTGCTTGCACTAAAAACAAAACTACAGATGGGGAAATGACATCTTGAAAGAGGCATTCTGCCTCCTCTAACACGCAGGATGGGTCTGCGTATAAGATGGCAAACAATGAAGAAGAGCAACAATGGAGAGGCTTAACAAATTTATTCTGGCATGAAGTTTCACGGACACTGGCCACTTCAGCAGATGCATCAGAGAGGGTACTCTTTGCTTTCGGACTGTATTTTTCCTGATATGCATATCGATGCAAATTTAAGAACTAATTGGGTCACAGCCCTAATGCGGTTCCTCCTAGGCATTTATATAGCGCGGTTCAACAGTTCAATGCACTTTCCATTATCTCAGCAGGCCTTTACAACCGTCCTGTAAAAGATGCTGGTCTTTTATTGAAGATGGGAGGAGGACGAGACAGCTGAGAGGACAGGGAAGTTACCTAAGGTCCTCTTATAGCAGGCGTGCAGTGATTTTGGACTGTGAGCTCGCATCTCACGCTCGTAGCTTCGCCAGCTCTGTGATGACGGGCTGAGGGGACTAGGCACGCTCCGTTGTTCTCCAGTCACAATCAGCCCTTCAAATCGAGGCTTGCCCTCCGCAGGCCTCGATTTGAAGCCTTGATCTTGCTATGACTTGAGTGAGCTTAAAACACAATGTTTTTAAATGCTCAGAGTTGTTTTAAATCAGGGTTGGCAAACATTCTAACGTATCAGGAATGTAGAAGCAGTTGTAAAACAGGGAACGGGGGGCGGAGGCAGGAAAAGAAATGTTAGTTGCGTGCTTCACAGCTGAAGTAATGCATATGGGGGTGGAAGGGGGTCCCCAAAACACCATTAAGTCCAGGGTCTAAGATTACGTAGCTGTGCCATGGTGACCAGATGATCGGTGAACTCCCTGCACAAAATACTCATCGTCTTTTTCCCCATGCCTCCTCTTCCACCCCAAACATCAGTCAGCCATGCCCCCATCGATCCCTGGTGAGTTGCCATCTTATTTTTATTTAATACATTTTTATACCGCCCAATAACCGAAGCTCTCTGGGCGGTTTACAACAGTTAAAATCATAAAATACAATATAAAATATAAAACCACAGATTAAAAACAAACAGCAGAGCTAGCAGCAGCAGTTACAATACGGAATTAAAAACAACTACAAGATTAAAATGATTAAGATGATTAAAATGCCTGGGAGAATAGAAAGGTCTTCACCTGGCGCCGGAAAGAATACAAAGTAGGCGCCAGGCGCACCTCTTTGGGGAGCTCATTCCATAACCGGGGTGCCACAGCAGAAAAGGCCCTTCTTGCCCACACGTGCCAGAAGGGCTAAACATTTCTGGAAAGAAAATTGCTGACGTCTCAGCATGGGGGTCTTCCAGGCTGTTAGAAGGCGTTTCTGCCTGGGCATGGATTAAGAACAGATGAGACTTGTTTCCACGATGGAATGCTCCCCTTGAAAATCATAAACCAGGAACGGGGCGTAGGGAGAACTAGACGTTCCTGACATCACAGCTGCACAGGTGTGTCAGAACAGGCAATGACTTCAGACACCATTTCCTAACTAACTTTACTGGAGAGAATGATTGACAGCCTGCATTTAAGGCAAGCCTCCCGTGCACTCGGCATCCCCTTAAAATGTCCTCCATATTAGGCTAAAGTGGCTGTGGCACAATCCAAAGTAATGCAAGGCAAACTTATTTCTTGCTAAAAGCTTTATGTCAGCAAAGTGAGTCAGCCAAGTTCTGGGGTGGCTCCTCTTCAGAGCGTTTCCTAAGATCTCCAAAGCGGTTCAGGGGCGGGCGATGGCCCAGGGTAGAGCAACAACGCCACCGCACAAACGTGCACACACACAGATGCTCCCCCGCTGATCCCGAGTCGACCGAACAGCCAATGGCTGCAGCAGAGATAAGAGATCGTTTTCACTGCGCTATTACCTGGCTCATCATGGCTAACAGGTGGAAAGGATAACCCAACAGCTCGAACCAAGCTGAAGAAATGCGAGGTACTTCTACACCAAGCTCTTACTCGGCTTATTGGTAGACCCGGAAACTCTCTTAGTCCTGGAGATGTGGGACCAGACGATCTTTAAACAAGAGGAAATACGTCTTTTGTTGCTCACAAAAAAATTGTATATATCTATATATATCTATATCTAACTATGGAAGCCTGCCTTCTGGGATGATCCTTCTCCTCCTGAAGTACACTACTCTCTGTGCAGAAATCCCCTCCCTTGCCTTGGGGCACAAGGAAGCAGGGGTAGGCAACCCAACGCCCTCCAGATTATTTGGACTACAACTCCCATAATCCCTGGCCATTGGCCACGCTGGCACTGATGGGAGTAGGAGTCCGAAACATCTGGAGGGAACCAGTTTGCCTACCCCGGGAATGGGCTCGAGATTGTTGGCAGATATATATTTTAAATAGCATCTAGTGAAACTGTAATGCCAACATTTAGAAATCCTTTTCATTGGCATATACTAGTCTTAGAAGACAAAACAATCATCCCCCATGAGCCAAGCTATAGTGCCAATTTCATTTTTTAAATGTATGTATGTATTTATTTATTATTGGGGCCTGGTTACCTGAAGGAAGTCTCCTCCCATATCTACCTACCTGGACATTGAGATCCATCAGTCTGAGGCCCCCTCCCAGGTGCCCCCACCAAAAGAGGCAGGGTGGGTGGCTCCTAAGGAGAGGGCCTTTTCAGTGGTGGCACCCTGTTTGGCAGAATGCTCTCCCCAGAGGGGCTCGCCTGGCGCCTACATTAAGGTCTTTATGGCGCCAGGTGAAGACCTTTTTATTCTCCCAGGCATTTTAAGAACTGTTTATTATAGTGCTTTTAGTAGATTATTCTGCTGCTGGTTTTAACTTGGCTTTATGTGCTGGAATAGTTTTATTCTTTGCTGCTGGTTTTTATCTTGCTTTTATTCTGCGGTTTTATTCTTTGTTGTAATGTTTGTATTTCATGTTTTTAATGTATTGTACACTTTGGTTATTGGGTGGTTTAAAAGTATAGTAAGTAAGTAAGTAAATAAATAAATAAATGTTATTGGCTGAATGTTTAAGGTCGCCTTTGTGCCATGCGTTGCTCAAGGTGGTTTATAAACAATTAAATATCAAGCAATATAACATTCTGTTGAGAAACTACCCCACACAGACAGACAATTTAATCTTCATTTAAAGTCCATGGTCTGGCATGCACCTGCCAGACAGGCCTAGTATAAAGAGTTGTTGAAATGCAGATACATTGAGCAACTCTTTCTACACGTGGCTCTCTTGTACACCCCGGATCTCTCCATCTTTAAACAGGGATGATATCTCTTCTTACAAGGTCAGATGATCTGGCTGGCACCTTCCTCCCATCCGAGATAGCTTCATCTTATCCCTGCAGGGTTGTTGTGTTTGACAGTTCAGTCTCATCCAGTCGTGTCCCCCCCCCCCCACTTGCTCCTTCACCAAGCAAACTCATCCAACTGCACCTCTTCGTTTTCACCTTAAACAGAGAAACAAAATGGGCACATGATAGATTTCTCTTCGGGTTGCACGCAGACTGTTTCCAACCTGCAGATCTCTGGAGGTTGCAGCAGACAGATTAAGGACACAATCCTATGCGGTCTGGGGCATGCTGGGAGTTGCAGGACTTTTTTTCTGTCTAAACATGCATAGGATTGCGCCTTAAAAAGTGCAAAATTAATTTATGGATTTCAGTGGCAGACTATGGCAACTTCTTCAAATGGCTTTAACAGGGGGATTAGACAAATTAATGGAGGAGGAGGATTATTATTTATTTATTTATTTATTGTATTTTTATACTGCCTTTCCACAGACATCAAGGCAGTGGTACAACAAATCAAAGTCAAACAACAGTACCATAAAAATTAGTATTTTTAAACAATGTTTGTCTATATTTATACCTTTTTAAAATACTTGTTTCAAATGGGAAGCAGTATAAATATTGCTAATAGATAAATAAAAACATAAAGATCTGCAATAAAACGCTACGGCATTAGAGCAACATTAAAAACCTCTATCTATCTATCTATATTCAATTTAAAATAGCAGATAGAAAAGACGCATCTGAACACCTTTTCAAAAAGCTGAGAGAGAAGGGGGCCAATCGTAATAACTCTGAAGGTCTGTATGCATACCTTCGTCCCACTGGCTTGGATGTGACTACTTGCGAGCAAGTTGTTTCAGACCTGCATGGAGCAGCTTTGGTCAGCCACATCAGATGCAGCAGCCCTGTCTATATTACAAGTGTCCCAGTTGAAGTGTCATGGCTTTCTCCAAAGAATCCCTTGACCATCTTTGGCAAAAGCGCTGAAAATTCTGTAAGTGTTCCGCAGAACGACAGTTCTCTGAGGAAATGTCTGCTAAACCAATTTAAGACCATCATTTAGATGTGCCCCCTCTCTCCCCACTTCCAAAAGACAAGCCTAGTAAACAAATGTGTGGCTTTTTTCTCTGCATCTGTTTGTTTCAGGTTTCTCTGATTTCTATTAAATAAACATGATTTCATAGATTTCATAGATCATAGAGTTGGAAGGAGCCTACAAGGCTATCGAGTCCAACCCCCTGCTCAGTGCGTATATATAATGGTATATAACCATTTAAACTGGTTAAATTAATTTATCAATGGCTGTTAGCTGTGACAGTTAAAAGGAACTATCAGAATGTGTATCGGAGTACCAAATGCCAGGGAACATAATAGCCCCTTCTTGTGGATTCCCCAGAGGGTTCTGGTTGGCCACTCCAATGTTGGCCTGATCCAGCTTCAGGGCTTCTGTAGACTCCTCTCCATTTTTAGAGCAGCAGTTTGCCATGTGGAATGGGAAGTTGTGGGCTTCTGTTTTCAAAATGCACACACACACACACACACACACACACACACGGAACTTGTTTCACTGATCTTTGGATTGTGCCCTTGGCAAAGGGTAAGCCTGGCCAACACCTCTTGAAAGAGGACTACCCAGGTCTTTTCTCTTCTGAATAAGTTCGGTATTAGCCAAAAACTCACATGCCCCTAAAGCGGAAATCTCACCATTTAAGAAAAAGAAAACATACATAAGCTTGCTTACAATCTGACTTAATCGGCAAGACAGTGGTCCCCTAGTCCTGTGTGTATCAAGGCTTTCAGTCTCCCAAAGAACATGTGAAGTGTCCTTATACTGACCACTGGCTCATCTCATACTGTCTGTTATGACCGGCAGTAGGTCTCTGGGCGCACATGCATGGATCTCTCACACACACACATGCTCTGCCTTTGGGCGTGAGCTATGGGTCCACCCATAAAACTCTTGAGTTAGCTTTGCTTCTGTCTCTGCTCCACTCAGTCCTGGGTAAACTAAGTTTGGGATAAGTATTTGGCAGGGGGTATTTAGATTGCCTAATGTTATTACCATCTGGTTAACCAAAACCAAAACACCACTGCCCATTAAACAAGTCCATGCGATTCTGCAGCATGTGTGTGTCGTTCATACTATTAAATGAGAGCGCCTTCTCTTAAGCCTCACTTAAGCCTCTTTGGAGGGCGTGTTGCAGGCAGCAGCCTCCAGTTCTCACTTGCCCCAGTCATGGAAAGCCTAGTAAAGCTGAGATCTTAATTGCTCCTGGGGATCAAAAGATGTCTTTGGAAGCAGCCAAAACCCTTTGATATGCCCAGATGCAAATTAGGGGAGGGGAAAAAAAAAACATTGGGAAACAGCTGACATAAGTCAAGATACATTGCTGTAGTAAATCAGGGGGGGGGAAACCACCACACCCTAGGGCCCTGGATGCATTAAGATGCAGGGGCCCGTGCTCAGGATGGATCCAATCCTGGAAGCCCACTGAGGAAAACAACTGTCCAGGGATATTAAAATACTAAGGGCGCGCAATCCTATGTATGTTTAGACAGAAAAAAGTTCTGCAACTCCTAGCATTCCCCAGCCAGATTTCTATGTTTTTAAATTTGGTTTTTAATTTTTTAAACTATTTTGTATGTTTTTTATTGTTGTTTTTATGTATAGAGTGTTGTGAACCGCCCAGAGAGCTTCGGCTGTGGGGCGGTATATAAATGAAATAAATGACATGAAATGAAATAGGGCCTTGTTTCCAGTCCCTTTATCATCCTTGTTGCCCGCCTCTGAACCCTCTCCAGTTTGTCTATGTCCTTCTTAAAGTGTGGTGCCCAGAACTAGACGCAGTACTCAAGAAGAGGCCTAACCAGTGCCGAGTAAAGGGGAATTATATCACTTCACGCGATTTGAAAGCTATACTTCTATTAATGCAGCCCAAAATAGCATTTGCCTTCTTTGCAGCCACGTCGCATTGCTGGCTCATATTCAGTTTGTGATCTACCACAATTCCAAGATCCTTCTCACTTGTAGTATTGTTGAGCCAAGTGTCCCCCATTCTGTAACTGTGCATTTGGTTTCCTTTCCCTAGATGCAGCACTTGGCATTTATCCCTATTAAATTTCATTCTGTTGTTTTCATGTAAGCTCATCATCTGTTACCGGGAGCTGAGCTTGCTGGATCAGAACTCTCTGAAGATGCAAAGCATTTGCAAAGGTCACCAAGGCTACTGTACTAAACCGCCGCAGCTAGGTCACTCCGGCCTATGGGCTTTCAAGCAAAGCCTGCCTACACATCAGATCTGAGCAATCCGGCTTCTTCTCAGGCTTAGGAAAGTGTCTTAACTGCTTATTAACACCTTTGCCAGCAAACTCAGCAGGAGGAGATAGCAGATCAGAAAGCATGGAGTGGAACGCCCTGACCAAACTAGAAGTGTGAGAACATGAAACATCACAACGTTTCCTAAGTTTAGGACTGCAGTCTCAGTTAATGTTGGAATTAAAATATCTAGCTGGGGCAGGGCGACCCAGCACTGGAGATTTCAAAGCCATCGTGAAACCTCCCGGTACAATTACCATATTCAATTATTTATTATATTTATAGCCTGCCTCCCCCGCCCTCTTTCAAAGACCCAAGGCAACTTACATGGTCTTCCTCCTCTCCATTTTATCCCAACAACAACCCTGTGAGGTAGACGAGGCTGAGAGTCAGTGGCTGGCCCAAAGCCCCCCAGTGAGCTTCATGGCCCGAGTGGGGGACTAGAACCCGGATCTCCCCAGTTCCAGCCCAACGCTCTAACCACTACGCCACACCGGCTCTCATATTGTGCCCTTGCGTAGCTTCATTTGGTTTTAACAGGGTTGTTGGGATAAAATGGAGAGGGCTGAGCATCTAAATCTCCTCGTTTGGGATTTTAACAAGTTGAACAAGACATTAACATGCCTGCCTGAAGGAAGAGGGTATTTGTGTAACACCTTTTCCTTACTAATTAAGATGAGAAAGTTGCCCTAGAGGGAAGATCTGCCCTCCTGGGAAGGAGAGAAGCTACCTTAAAATTCCTTAAGAGCCAATTCTGATGGAAAGGAAAACAGGTCTTATATAAGCGTTCTTTTTTCATCTCCCACACCCGACAGGATAATGGGAGAACGTTTAAGAACAGAACACGTGGAAATCCTTGACTGATATCATCACTCTGCTAACACCCATACCTGCACCCAGCCTCGGGGCTTCCTAAGGGGAAAAAAGACGGGGGGGGGGTGTTTCCACGTTATTAGGCACGAGAGTTCTGTAGACACTGTGTAACTTGTGTTTGTGTTTCCCCATCAGTGTTGATTAGTGTATCCTCATCAGCAGAAATGTCAGAGCCACACCAAGATAGGGGAAGGACTAGTTGAAGGGAGGGGAGAGAGATCTATGAAGAACTTTTAAAACACACACACACACCAGAGGATTATAGTTTTTGGCATGGATTGGGAACCTGCACAAACAGAGGCTCCGAAGAGATAAATGCCATCTAACATCTTGTTAATCTTTTATAAGGAGAGGGTTAACTGAGACATTTCAGACAGGATGACAAGTTGTCAGAAAGAAAGACACACACCGGGGGCTGGCAATGTTTCGGCACTAGCGTGCCTCGCTCGCTTCACCTGAAGCGGAGAGCGGAGGCGAACCTGTTTGCATTGAACTCAAGAGGAGATACACTGTCAGGATTGTGCCCAATGCCAGTGTGAAAAGGGCCCTTGCGTGTGTGAACGTAGGAGGCGGGAAATGGTTCTCGGCTGCTTTTGAGCGGTGTACAACATTAAAATAATAAGAATTAAAATATGGAATATTTAAAAAACAAATCACATTTTGCCAAAGGTATAAATCAACTTGTGTAACATGGATATGCTGCAAGTGTTGTAGTAGTGTAGAAAACGTGCAGAATGTGGTAGTGGGCATGGAATGCAGCTTCCTCAGAGCTTCTGCTTCAAAATCAAACATACACACACACACACAACCCAAGTTTCTAGGCCTTTTACGGCCGTGGAGATAGGCTTGAAAGCATGTGGAGAAATTCCTACTGAAACCTCAAACATGGGTGTCTCAATAAGATCTCTGTAGTTGCTCTCCCTCCTGCACCCTGGCCACTCCAGCTAGCAAACACCAGAATAAACTATACAAAAGGGTAAGCATGGCAGAATAAATACAAGATACACAACAAATGCAAGTATGCACTGGAGGCAGTGTGGTGCAGTGGTTAGAGTCTTGGACTGGGACTCGGGAGATCTGGGTTCTATCCCCCCCCCCCTTGGCCATGAAGCTCACTCAGGGACTTTGGGCCAGTCATTGACTCTCAGCCTAGCCTACCTCAAAGGGTTGTTGAGAGGATAACATGGAGAGGAGGACCGGGTAGGTCACCTTGGTTTCCTTGCGAGGTGAAGAAAGGCGGGATAATAATAATAATAATAATAATAATAATAATAATAATAATAATAATAATAATAATAATAGACAGGGTGCAGAATGGGATGACGCCGGCACAGAATTTCATCCCTGCGTTTTTCTGTTTACAGAGGACCAGTGTGTGTGCATGCCTCGGTTCACTCAAGGGCAGGCATTCATTCCAGCAGATGGGCGTTGCAGCCTCCCTTCAAGGCTGTCTCCAGGACGGCGCCTTCTCTAAAGAGAGCTTAATGAGCAGAGCTTGAGCAAAACCCGGGTTCCCAGCGCTAGCTCCATGCGCCTCAAAGGGTTTGCTCTCAGGCTGAGCGTATAATAATAATAAAGCCAATGCAGAACATCGCCTGCTCCAGATAAAATCTGCTGCTTCTACACAGAGCATCCCTCCCAGTATTTTAGTGGCGGTCTTTCCACCACCCCCACCCCACAACACACACACTCCTGACCACAGGTACTTGCAAAACAAAGCAATAGATCACAGTCACACACTTCTAATAAAGACACACACACACACACAACATCTGTTGATCTGTATGTTCTCAGCTCTTTCTGCAAGGCAGGCAAGCGGAAGGCTTTTCCATATCTCACGCCTTCCCTGTAGTTATGAGAATTAATTAAGCAAAGCAAGCAGAAGCGCGCACTGTTCCCACAGTGCTACCGGTTGTGGAATTTTGCTTTTCTCTGGGCGGAGTTCCGGTCATCTTGGCATTGTGAGCGCAGAATACATGTCGCTGCTGCCGTTGCCACCACCCTTCACACATTACCACCAATTTCACAAACGCCTGCCCTTGAGAGATCCCCATCCATTTTTGACTCCTTTATGGGGGGACCTGAAAGCTAGAATTTGGAGATTTACAATATAGGTGGGGGGAAATGATCAAGGAGGGAATATAATTTTTCTCCCTCTCTCAGCCTTAGAACATAAGAAAATCTGTGCTGGATCAGGCCGAGGGTCCATCTAGTCCAGCATTCTGTTCACACAGTGGCCAACCAACTGCCCCAATGGGAAGCCCACAAGCAGGACACGAGTGCAAGAGCACCTTCCCACCCATGTTCCCCAGCAATTGGTGTACATAGGCATACTGCCTCTGATACTGGAGGTGGCATATAGCCATCAGATAGTCTGCCCTTTTTGAAAAACACGTAAAATTTTATTTAACAAGATCGCGATGTATAATACGAAACCAGATGCATTCAAATAGATAAAGAACATGATCAAGTCCAGCTCATTCCATGACATTAAACTCAAAATATCCCACTTGCACTCAGTCATGTGGCCTGTATCAATTCCAAAAATTGAATGAAAAGCCCGTATGGAGTTATTTCTTCCTTCTCTCAAACATTTCTAGGCAGTGATCTTGTCCAATAGCATCACGTTCCAAGTTTTCCTTCTCCACGCATGGTTGGTAGAAGAGCCAAGTTCCATACTTTTGCCAGTCATATCCATAGTGAACAAAAACTGCATGTTCTTTCCTGACTTTTCTCTTTATCGCTCCTGGCAACGTGGTTTGAGGATCTCACTGAGTCTCATATCCTGTGACGACTCCGACACTCAATGAGATCTAGTCGGCATCTTCTATCCTGAAGACATTCCCCACCCAATGTGGGCCAGTGTGTCCCTCCCTTCCCCTTCCAAATCTCCACCATAAGTCAGATATATATTGGATACATTAGTAAGCAATGGAGTTCACAGTCTCAGTCTGATGCATGAACAGTTGGTGCTGCATGTTCTAACACAGAGGTGGGGCACCTCAGGCCTGCGGGCCAAATCGAGCCCTTCTGCAGATGGCCCCGCCCCCCGACCACCAATCATTGTGTGGCTTCCCGGCTTTTGTGCAGTTTTCCCCGCCCCCACCCCCATTCTAAAAGGTTGAAATGCCTCTCCTAATGGCCAGGTTCCATTTTGGAGAAGCTCTCGGGGGGGGGGGGGTTGCATGGTGGGTGGGACCAAAGGCAAAGGGGTGGGGTCTGTAGTAAGAGCTTTAACCTACCAGTACAAAGGCAAGGGGGCATAGCCAAAATATTGTAGTTTGAAGCTCTTATTAGCGACAGTATTTTGGCCCCGCCCACCGTGCAGCCCCCGAGAGCTTCTCTGAAATGGAACGTGTGGCCCTCGGGCTGAAAGAGGTTCCCCACCCCAGTTCTAACATGAGCCAGGCTGCATATTGCTCAGTCCACCACCACCCCAGGAATGGAGGAAAAAACTCATCCCCTCACTGCCTCACATCTTCCTACGGGAGAAGGAAGGAACGGAGAAATCAAGATGCTGCCAAAGTCCCTAGCATAGCCTTAGGATCTGGCTGGTGTTCACTCCAAGCCCCTCCCCATAAAGGCGGAGCTTGGGTACACAAACAACAGCCGTGGAATTGTTAAGAGAAGCCATGGCAAAACTTATTTTGTCTTCGCACACACTTCTGTTCAAACCTTGGCCATGCAGAGACTCAGTTCTGCCAGGGGTGCCAGGAGAACGGACACCCCACCATGTATATAACGACAGCCTTTCAGCCCCCAAAGTTCCCCATGGTTTAAGGAGAAGAGAGTGAAACACCACATCCAGAAGCAACTGCCGAGCCAAAACCGAGCCAAGGCTGAATCTCCTAGCAGAGTCTCGCTCCAAAGACTTGACGTTTTTTTCCTGCCTAAGTCTTTCACTTAGAATAGAATTCATTGTGCTTGCTAGCTGCCCAGTCTTGTTGGGAAAAAGAACACAGCCCGGCATTCAACTCGTCTACTGGGCGCTGATTAATGGCAACGTCAAGGTCTCCCCAAAACATGACCTTGAAGTTCTGCTAAGTCCAGGTTTCCTGCTTGGAGCCCTGAGCCAGCTCCTTTGACTCACTCCCGTCCCCATTCATCCTGTGGCAGCAATTTCCTTTGGAGGGGGATTTGTAGCCATATTTGTCAGCATGCCAGCTTCCCCCCCACACACACACCACACACACGCACACAATGGGGAGAGTGAACAGCTTATCCCGTAAGAGGCAGAGAAAGATTTGTCCGCTTTCCAAACGAGGAGGAGGGTTGGCTGACGCTTTGCCTCCCCTTCCTCAAAAGTCGGGAACTGGCAGCCCGTGACCCGAATATGCCCTCTCCAGCGACCAACTGGGGGCTCAAATCCCGGCCTTCCCCATCTTCCATCCACCATATTTAAAACCTTCTCCAGCGCTCCATGTGTTTACCTGGAATTTTATTGTGATTACTATTTTTATAGGGTGCTAACAGTGTTAACAGCTACCGGTGGTTTCTGGAGCTGAAATGTTACTACAAAGCACATTAATGCCAGGGGCAAAGAACGAGGCAAGACCTCACGTGCCCAGAAACGAGAACGCAAGCAGGAGCAGCCGGCCTGGAGGCAAAAGCAGGACTGGGGTGCTTTCTCCCATCAAGGTTGGGGGGGGGGAGGCCATGTGGATCCACAGAGGGGCCTCCCCTGCCATGATTTTCCGTAAACGTGGAATGGAACAACGGCGTTCCGAATTTGGGAGCTGGTGGTGACAAGGAACTCGAAGCCTCTGCAAGCTTCTCACACACACTTTGTGAATTCTGCGAGGGGCATTCAGAGAGGAATCACATTTTTGTTTCACGGGAAAGGTGGCCGCCTCACCATTAAGATTCTGTTTCTCCTGCTAACAGTGACCAAATTTAACACCATCCTTTCATCAACCTGGTGCCCTTCAGGTGTGTTGGACTACAACTCCCATCACCCCCCAGCCAGCATGGCTAAGAGGTGGTCCTTCAGATAAGAACATCAGAAGATCTGTGCTGGATCAGACCAAGGGTCCATCCAGTCCAGCATTCTGTTCCCACAGTGGCCAACCGGCTGCCCCAATGGAAGCCCACAAGCAGGACAGGAGTGCAACAGCACCCTCCCACCCATGTTCCCCAGCAGCCGGTAACATGGTCCCAAACCATTTAGGGCTTTAAAGGACAAAACCAGCCCTTTGAATTGGACCTGAAAACTAACAGGAAGCCAAGAGCCAGTGTGGCGTAGTGGTGAGAGTGCTGGACTGGGACTCAGGGAGATCCGGGTTCTAGTCCCCGCTCCACCATGAAACTCACTGGGTGACTTTGGGCCAGTCACTGCCTCTCAGCCTAACCTACCTCACAGGGTTGTTGTGAGGATCACATGGAGAGGAGGAGGAGGATTATGTAAGCCACCTTGGGTTCCTTGCAGTAAAAAAGGCGGGGTATAAATATAATAAAAAATAAACGTAACCAATACAGAGTTGGCGTAATTTGATCCATGTGCCTTGCTCTCCCAAGCTTGCTAGCGGGCCACGGTTCTACCAGTAGGAATGGTAGAAAGTTGGAAAGTTGGAGTTGGAAAGTTGCCTTTCCAACTCCAAAGGCAGCCCCACGTAGAGCGCACTGCAGTGATCTAACCTGGACATTATTAGCAGCCTGCGACAGATAGCAACGGGAGCGGAGTGTAGAATTCACATCTTGCTCCTGGGCCTCCCAGAGGAATCTGTTTGGCCGCGGTGTGAACAGAATGCTGGACTGGATGGACCTTTGCTCTGATCCAGCATCAGCGCTCTTCTTTCATTCTTCTCAGACACGTTAACCCCCTTCACTGGCAGCTCTGTCTATATTCCATTAATCACCCATGGCAATATTCAGATCTAGGCCAGATTGGCCCAACTCAAATGTAGCATGCTAAGGCAGCTGCAGAGTCTAAAATCCTTCCGACATAGGAACGTCAGAAGCCGCCCCGCACAGAGTCAGACCCCTGGCTCCATCTAGCCTAGTATTGGCCACACTGGCTGGCAGCAGCTGCTCTCCAGGCAGGATTCTTTCCTAGCCCTACCTGTGTTGTGCCCCCCGTTTGGGATGGAGGAGGACACGGAGCCACTGAGCCCGAGAGTGTTTGAGGAGGGGCCAGCCACATGAGTAAGCTGCAGACATCTGTGCTTACTCTTCAATCCGCCCTTGCAGAAAAGACAAGCCTCAAGCCCAGCTCAGGTGCTGGAAGCGACTGTCGAGGCTCAGCCGTAGCGGAGAACGTTCCTGCCTGCTCCTGGACCCAGCTTTGTGTATTCATGACCCCAGAACGACTTCGATTCTTCTTCAGTGCATCCCTGTACTTGTTTGAGTTTTCACTGGCTTCGGACAGATATTCTCGGCTTCTTGACCTTGGGCTGTGTAAAGGACTAACGCTAGCTGCTGCTTATCACTCATTTTTGTTTTAGGGGCCGGAAGCAAGCTGTCATAAATGACTCGAGTCCAGTGATAAGCCAATGAAAACTTATCACAAACAAGTAGAGGGACCACTGAAGAAGAATCGAATTGCTTCCAGCACCTGAGCTGGGTTTGAGGCTTGTCTTTTCTGCAGGGGCGGATTGAAGAGTAAGCACGGATGTCTTCAGCTTACTCATGTGCCTGGCCCCTCCCCAAACACTCTCAGGCTCAGTGGCTCTGTGTCCTCCTCCATCCCAAGCAGGGGCACAACAACCTGGAGATGCTGCCAGGGATTGAACTCGGGGACCTTTTGCATGCAAAGCAGGGGCTCTACCCCGGAGCCACACGGCTGTGCATTCCTCAAAACGTGATCCAGGTTGGAAGGCGCCAGCAATCCCTGCAAGGCATTTGTGTTGGTGCATGTAGAGCTGTTTTGAAAGGCACCGGGGGGGGGGGGGGACGACGACACAGCATATCCCCGTGGTTTGGAGAGATGTTCCAAAACAGGCACGTGATGAAAATATAACCGCTGCTGGAGGCAATAAGAGGGGATGGCTTGGGAACGTGGCAGGGGTACCAGTAACAAAGGGCTGCAGAAGAAGCATGTTTGCTCTGTCGTGTACATGCGCAGGCCTTGCCCATCCGCACCCCAGCATGATCCACACAGCTGGAAACGCACATCTGCTTTGTGTGTATGTTCAGTGTTTTAACCGGCATGCGCAGCGTTGTAGAAATATCAGTCACTCATACCAGTGAGTGAAGCAGCCCTGTTCAAACACTTCGCCAAATATTGACCAAGCAGGTGAAACTCTTCTACAACTTGTTTTATCTTTGGTCCTGCCATGACCGACTTCGCTGGTAAGGGCTTGCTTTTACAACTTGTTTTATCTCCGGTCCTGGCTGTGCCCCGAATCTTTTAATGACTTTGCCGGAAAGGGTTTGTTTTTCTAGGTGGCGCGCTGGATTAAGACTGACAACAGGCGAGTTTACAAAGTGGCTGCTCGTCAAATCGCTAACTGAAGACGGTTCAGAGTCAGCCCCCTAAAAAGGTGCGCTTTCTGCTGCAGAGCGCCTCTCTTGCTAGGCCTCTCGAAATGGGAGTCTCGAGGGTTACGCCAATGTATCTCATTTCACAGCCGTCACAGAGTCAAGGTGCACCATTTGCCGTGATTGCAAAAACACAGCTCTGGCTGGGTTCCTGTAGCTGTTACATAGGCAAAAATCCCTTGGCACTGGAGTGGCGGCAGGGTGGAGGGGAAACCTCTAAGGCAGTGTTCTCCAACCTTGGGTCCCCAGATGTTTTTGGCCTACAACTCCCAGCATGCCCCAGCCAGCTATGCTGGCTGGGGCATGCTGGGAGTTGTAGGCCAAAAACATCTGGGGACCCAAGGTTGGAGAACACTGGAGTTGTAGGCCTTTTTTTCTGTCTAAACTTGCATAGGATTGCGCCTTAAGAATCCCAGTGCAGGGTCTGCAAAGCATTTTCTGCAGCATTCAGAAAATGCTCAGGAAGAAACCGTGTGTTTAGGCAAGATGGGTCCTGAATGTCCAGTCTGCGCCATCCTCAGGGCAGGTTTGGGGAAAGGACTGTCCTGTACCCAGGAGGGAAATTATGCCTTTCGTGACAGACCGTTCCCGACAGGGCTTGGCCCAGAACATAGAAATTGCAGCTGGAACGCCTAACTCAGGGCGGAAAGAGAGCCTTCCTTGACATTGGGTGGAATCCAATGTTAGTCCTACCGAAGGGTCAACCCATTGAAATGAACGGGGCTCGAGTCGCATCACGGGACTCCTGCTCCTTCAAACAACTCCCCGCGTTCTCCCGCGCCGCCCCTTATGCCTACAACCAACCCATCCCCAAGCACCCCTTTGCCGCTCCACCTGTCTCCCCCCCCTTTCCCGTGAACCCGTTGGCACAACTCCTAGTCCCCCCAAAACAAATATTCCCCTACTGTTCACTCCGTGCCTCCAATCCCCCTGCGTCCCTCGTGTCCGTGGCGGCCCCTGCCCTCTCGAACTTTGGAAAGAGCCACGCACAGGAGAAGGCACCAAATGAACAACAGGAACAATCGAATGCAATGGACGATCGGCGGCTCGCTTGGCCGCTGTGTAAATCTAGCCCAGAGGGGGCAAGCCCCTCAGTGCTTCAGCGGTGGAACTATGACCCACACCCCTGCAGTGTTGGCCCCTCTGTAAAGCAAGCAGCTGCAAAGCAACCAACCAGGACTCCCTGTTCAGATAACTGATTATAGGGATGTAGCCCTTCCAGGCCCCCCCCCCGCCCTTCTTGGAAGAGGCAAGAGAAAAAGAGGGAAGGCTGGGCTTAATCCACAGACCTCCTCTCACGTGCCTATTTAGACATATCAGCCACCCCCCTCCCGACAGCTCAGGGTAAGTACAAGTGACCGCCCCCCAGCAAAACCAAACCAGCCAAAAATGGACAGTCTTGAAAGCGAGAACAGCGCCCCCCGCCCCGCTCCCAGGGCGCTGCATCAGTTGCGCCAGGCAGGGCCCGCGCCAGGCAGGGCCCACCCCAGCGCAGGGTGCAAGATGGAAACGCGATTCCACCACAGAGCCATGTGAAAGCGCAGCATCTTAACAAGCAGGGAGAGAAGCTCCCGAGATTTTACCCGCCGGCTCTGCCAAAACCACATCAAGGACCCAGCTGGCACACCTGCCAAGTTTACAGGCAGGTGAGGAAATCGAGCTTCGGGTCCCATGTCCAGTGGAAAGGCCCACACGTTCCCACGCGCCTGTGAGTCGCCCGCGGAAAGAGGCTCCACCTGGTGGCAAATGTTGGAAAAGGTTTACGGTGGGATAGAGAGAGATCTAGATCAGCCTCCCCCAAGCTGGCACCCTCCAGATGGGTTGGACTACAACTCCCATCACTCCCAGCCAGCATGGCCAATGGCACAACGCAAGTTGGCTTTGGGAGGCCCACCCAACACACTGCTAAGAGCACCGAGTCGTAGGCCTGACTGTTTAGGTTTAATCTCCGTCGCCTCAAGAGGCTTTACATGACTCTACTCACTCTCCCTCACTGCCCCTTTTGCCGGGAACTCCCTCCCAGAACCCCTGCACGGCTCCACATCTTTCTCTTCTTTCAAAGCCTTCCTCAAAATCCACCTTTGGCACCAATTGGAGATGAGGGGATTCCACTCCCCGCCTCCTCACAACCCCCCCCCTGTAGTTTACAGGCCAGGGGGTGGGGCTTGGGGAGGGGAGTGGGCGGGGCCTGCAGAGGGAGCCCAAGCCTCCGCAGGCCAGATGGGAGCCTCCAAGGGCTGGGGGTTCCCCATCCCTGTCATAACCCCTCAGTTCTCTCCCCACTACAGCAGCCAAGCCAGAGTAGGTGGATGCCTTCGCTTGTATTAGATTTCAGTGGCTTGCCCCGGTGTCTACATTTACAGTGCAAGCAGCTCAGAGTCTGGGACCGGCTCTCTCTCATATCGCTCCGTAAAAACACCATGTGTACGGATGATGTAGGAATTATTACTCCTGGGGCTAACCAACCAAGTTAGTTGGGCTTAAAAACACCCCTCCTTGCCAGGATCAGGTCGCCGCATCCCGACGGCCCTGCCACACACCGAACGGAACTCCTAACTCCCCATCTCTGCCTCCCAAGATGCCTCCACGTCCAGACCGCCCACCACGCAGACCTGTGCGTTTCTCGTAGGATGGTTAATTACTTTAAACAGGTTAACGAGGAACTGGAACGGGCGCCTCCCCAGACTTCCCAAGGAGCAGCAGAACAAGAAAGCGCAGCTCCGCCTAGCTTTATCTGCCCACACCCAAAGTTACCGTCGGTCAGGCACCGAACGAGATCACTTGATCGTTGCTCTCCGCATAACCTCGGCAGAACGTGCCGTTCAAAAGCTCACAACCCGTGGACCCCATTCTGAAAGGCATACCTCCCTCTTGCTCTGGGTTTCTGATTCTGTGAGGCCTCACAAAGCTACTGTACTTTCCAAGCTCGGAGTTACTCCCTTTTCGAGCTGGGCCGGGTTTTGCGGAGCGCGGTGGCAGGAGGAAAGAGAAACCAGCTTGGGGCTGAGGAAGGTCAACTACAAAAACCACCCAACCCAAGATAAACCCTGTGAGAGTATTTTGCAAAGCCTAGGGGTTATAACAAATGCACTATTGGTGATAGGCAAAGCGCTCAGCTCTGTAATCGTCCGATTAGTGTCCCGTGTTGCCACGCCCGGGCTTGCCAATGGCTGGTGTGGGAACCCTGTGTGCAAAGGGAGTGGATGCACGTGGCCAGTGCATCTCAACGTGACAAGCCACGCACGGAATGTTTACACCGGCAAGCACTTCCCTTGAGGCCCAGTTTGGGCCCTAAGCACAGGAGAGATGATCCAGGAGGTTCCGAAGCAAAGCTGGCGTATCAGCAGCTCCCACCCCCACTAAAATGATGCAAGAAGGTGAAGCCCCTACCCCCCCAGCAGTATTGTAAAGCAAGCCATCCCCCCCCCCTCCCAGGGAAAAAAACAGGACAGGCAGAGGTAGGGAAACAGGAAGTGGAAAAGTCCCCAAGGGGGATCATATACCCTTGCCTTTCATTTGACTCCAGACTCCGCCCATATGTGGGACTTGGAGGGGATGAAAGACTGTTTGGAAATCACAAGCAGGAGCCACAATAGAAGCCTCTCATGCACATCCACGTGCTTGAGTTTCGTGCCACAACAGCTCCCCTGCGGCACTCCGGTTCGACTAAAGCGAGAGCCTTCTGTACGAAGACAATTCTCGGGGTGAAAATGTCAGCTCTCCAAACTTGCGGTCGAGAGGCAGCATAGAAACGGCCAGCTTCGGGAACTGGTTAATACACCAGCCAAACGCATTTCCACTGGGTTGTATTTAACTTATTTATTGACTGGTAAAATGGTCACACACACACACACACATAAGCAGTAAAACTGTCTGGGGCTGGTCTGGATTCCTCAAGTCCTTGCGCGTTCCAGAACGTTGAGAAGCAAGGAGGGTCATTGGGGGAAAACAAGCCAAAATCCAACATCACTCCAAGATCGGGGTTGAGGATGGGGGGGGGAAGTGAGGTGGTGGGACAGGGGGCCGGAGATAAAGTAACTGCAGCACTCCTTGGGGGCAGAATACAGGGGAACGACAGGAGGCAAGCTCATCGTGGTGTCCTCACATTGCCGCTCCAGGCCGGAGGCTCAGGGGATGGAGTTGAGCAGGTCCTTGAAGAAGCCGTCGGGGTCGCTGATTTCTGACAGCAGTCCTGAAATCGGGACAGGTAAGTCAGCCCGGCAACCCGTTCCAGAAAGCCTCTTCCTTCATCCTGCACCCAGGCAGGCAAGCAAGCAAAGAGGCCGAAGTTCCCCAGTAGGGGAAGACTGCCTTTGGTTCAGTGGCCTTCATTCCAAAAGCAAAGGGCGGGAATCACAGGCAAGCTCCTGACCCCAGAAAGGACCATTCGTCCAATGCCTGCCTAACCTCCCCCCTCCGTAAACCAGGCTGTGCTATCCAAACCACTGTGGTCCACAAACGGAGAAGCGATGAGGTAGACAGAGGAAGCCGTCTTCCATGTGGTCAAAGCACAGGCCTGCCCTCCTAACACAGTACCACTCCCACGTGGCTGTGGGAGCGCAGGCTGAACCCGGCCTTCCTGGGGCTCCCAGCTCAGCCTTCCAGGGCTCCCCAGATGGCTGCGCTCCCTTCCTCGGTCCCACCCTGTCCGGTGCTTTCCCAGATTCTCCCCCCCTCATCCCAAAAGGTCGAAATGCCTCTCGGGAGGCTCAGTGACTGGCTGTGAGGGCTTTCAGCTCAAATATGCTGGTGTTTTGGTTATTTTGGCCCACCCCCTTGGGCCACTGGGATGTGGCCCCCATGAGCTTCTCTGAAACTGGATTCGGCCCTTGGGCTGAAAGAGGTTCAACCCTGCCCCACCTCAGAGCACTGCAAGGGCCCTGTGAGATCCTGGCGGCCTCCCACGTTCGGTTCAGAGCATGCAGTGCCGTGCCTGTTCCCCAGTGTGCGTGCCTGGCTCAAAATGTTTCCAGCCATCAGGCAAACTGGTTGAGCCACATCACAGCTTGGAAACCTCGGCTGAGGCCCGCGAGCCACAAATCGGAGAAGAATGGCTAGCGGGAGAACCATCCGCACAAGCCCATCACGGGCTTGTGAAATCCGCTTCGGCGGCCATCCTAAACCCACTTCCTAAGTCTAAAATGGAATTTGGCCACAGGACTGGAAGAGGCTCCTGCACCCCTGCAGTACTTCCGTGCTCTGACCGGCAGAGGCTCCCCAGGGTCTTTCCCAGCCTTGCCAGACGGGATCCTTTCAGATGGAGGTGCTGGGGATCGCACCCGGGACCCTCTGCGTGCCGAACACTGACTTGTGGCCCTTCCCTCTTTGGCAGAAACCTGGCTCGAGGAAGCGAGCCAAGCTGCACCATGTTCCCGATGCGGATCGAGGGAGGAAGCCAGGCGGGCAAAACATCACATCGCCACTCCCCTTGCATTCACTGGAGTTCAATCCAGGCGGGAAGCAATTCCGCTCCTCGCCCTGATAAGCTGCGTGTTACACGCACAGGGCACCCGCCACCCTGCCTGCCCCCGTTCCCCCAGAGCGACGTCGGCACTAACCAGCCACGTCCAGAAATTCCGAGAAGGTCTCTACGGGCATGAACTCCTCCTGGAAGGTCTTCAGAGCCTTGTCTGCCGCCTCGTGGATGGGCATGTCGTTGTGGCGGATGTATTCGGCCAGAGAGTAGGACCAGCCCCCCTCTGTGTTACTCGTAGGCACCTTCTGAACAGGGAGGAGGAGGAGGAAGGGATGAGCTTGGGGGGGCCGGAGCAGGGCCAGACAAACATTCAAACGTGGCTTTAAAGTAGGGATCAGATAAAGGGGGGGTGTCTATCGGCAGGAAGTGGCCACGGAAGCTAAATGGGAAGCGGCCCTCCCCCCAACAGGAGGCACCGCGTTGGCTATTGCGGTGGCGAGACGGGCCCTTGGCTTAATGCGGCTGGGCCCTTTGCCTCCATGTCCTGCTTGTGGGCTTCTGGCTGGATCCAGCCGACAATGGACCCAGGGGGAGATCCAGCAGGAGTCTTTTTGGGCTCTTATTCAGGGGGGTTGAGTCGCACCGGCTGGGGCAGGGGTGGAGGAGCTTTAAGCTGAAACAGGCCGGCATTCTTTTTTGTATTTTGGCCCCTCCCACTGTGCCTTCGGCCCCTCCCACCACAGGAAAGCGCCCCCCCCCCCCGAGAGCTTCTCTGAAAATGAATTCCGCTCTTGGGCTGAAAGAGGCTCGACGCCCCTGCGTTAGGATTCTGAAGAAGTAGGGTGGTGTGGTTTTCTTACACTCTGTTTATAGAGCACATATTTTATCCCTCTATGAAAGCCAGAACAATTGTTGGTGGGGGGGGGCGGCAGGAAGAGCCGGAACACTCCACTAAATTCCCTGAATTCCAATTTGCATGCATTATTTTTAGATTTCTGTTCCGTTGGATTCCCCCCAACGTTTCCCATTCTTGATACCGTGCCTGAGCGTCCTAGACTCGAACGGGACGGTGGGAAATTTAGCCGTCGAAGCGAGCCAAGAGCCAAACTGCTTACTTTGAACATGTTGTAAATCAGATCAACGAGGGCCCAGAAGAGGAGGCTGGAGCGATAGGCAGAGTAGTCCTTCACCGCTTTGTCTGTTAGCCTGGTAGGGGAGACGGAAATGAAAAACTCACGACCCCAGAGCGAGCGCTTCTTTTTTTGCCTCCTAAAACGCAACAGCCGGAAGCCCATCAATAAAACATGTGGGAAAATGATGCTCAGCCGGGCATTAGCACAAGGGAACCAAGACAGTCGGAGCTGGGAACGTGCTGTGTTTTCCCCTAGCGGAGCGATTTATAACCACGGCTGCAGGCACGGCTGAAAGTGTGTTGGGCAACACAGCGTCTGGGACGGGTTTTGAAACACCTGCAGTCTCTCGCTTCTGCTTCTGTCGGCTGTTTAAATATAAAGCTTCTAGGGCGCAAGGTGACAGGGGTAAGCTGCCAGCCGCACCACCGGCCCCTCATTTCAATGGAGACCCGCAAGGGGCGTCACCCGAAGCATGGCTGAAAAGGGCATGCCAACGCTATCAAGCTAAGAGAGGCTGACTAAGCTGCCTCCGCGTCCGTCAGGGACTCCAAGCCCTTCGTGGCTCGCAGACCGCAGGCAGTCCCTTGGGACACGGCCCCCCTGGGAGCCACTTCTCCAGAACTCTGGACTGGGCATGAATCAAATGGCAGATTTCCCTTACGACGGCAGAAACCTGGCCAAGCGATCGATCGCGCAGCCCATGGCCCCCGCTGAAGGTTACAAGGCTACTCCAGCACTATTGCGAAGCACCCGAGACAGACGCGCCCCCCCCCATTACAGCGCACTGCGCATCTGCTCTCGCGCACTTTAAACCACCTGCAAAGGCAGACCTCAAACTACGGCATCAAGAGGCTCCTCCTTCCTCTCGTCCGACACAGCTAATCCAGTCCTAGAACGGTCCGAAAGGGTCGAGCGCTGGCACCGATATGCCCACCGCACACAAGCCACCCCCCAGCAGCCTTTACCGGCAGGTGAGGAGGAAAGATAGAAAAAAAGTCAAAAGCTCGGAGCCACTGCGACCCAGCAGCTGAGCAACACTGTGCCCAGATCCAGACCTGGGAGTGCGGGGTGCTCCGAGGTCATTGATGCGGCTGAGGGCTTAGGCCAGGGCCTGAAATGCAGGCCAAAAAGGAGAAGAAAAACCTCCCAGAGGCATCGTATTGCTGGCCAGTGGTAGGGCGCCTTTCTGTGCCTGAAGGCGCCGACGCCCGAGCACGCACACTTCCAGGGTAGCTGGGTAGGCTGCAAGGTGCTTCCCCAAGCCAGGCTTCCCCCGAGCCATGAAACGGCCCTGCACGTCGCTCGCAGCGACTCGCGAGGCGTTTCACTGTAGGAGCAGCCGCTCAGAATTCTCTTTGAAACATCGGCTCTCCACGGGGGCTTTCAGCCTTGCCTTGCTGTCTTTTCAATTGTTTTCACCGTTGCCCGTGTGCTGTATCAATGGATGTATTGCTTTGGCTCTGTTCGTCCTGCCCGGTTGCATTTTAAGTCTTCGACACAAGTCGGTTGGTTATAGATAATGAATATACAGCCCACAGTTTGGATGGTCTTTGGCAGGATGCGCAAAAGCAAAACTCCTCAGAGGAGACACGGGGTGAGGGGGGTCTGCGCTGTTGGAATTTACTCCTCCGTTGCTTAGCTGTAAACACACACACGTCCCCCCTTGATCGCAAAGGCGAAACCGAATGTCTGCAGCAAAGATTGTGTAGCCCAGGTCCAGGCAATTTGTGGTTCTCCAGATGTTGTCGCGCTGCAACCCCCATCATCCCCCCTCCACTGGATATGCCAGCTAGGGGCTGATGGGTGTTGAAGTCCAACAATATTGGGGGGGGGCACAGATGGCCCAGACCTGGTCCAAGGGTCCCAACCCAACTTGCCTGCCCTCGCTCTGTAGGAAGGGAGTGCAACCCAATGGGGGAAGAACCATTCCCTGGGAAGAGAAAGGGGGACCAGTTTCTCCCTCCGCAGCGCGGCCGCAAGAGGGGAGAGAGGGCGGAGCCCCACCGCTCACCTGCTCGCTCCCCCTGGCGACACCACCCGTGCATGGGCGATCACCAGCAGCCGCTTCAGGATGTCAATGCGCATTGCCTTCCACCTCTCCGGGGGCAGGATGTGAAGCGCCAGGGCCGTGAAGTAGTGGGGCCCGTCCACCTCGAAGGCACTCTCTATCCATTTCTCCTTCGGATGCTCCAAGAAGCTCTGGAGGTTCTTCTCTTCCCGGGAGGTCGCTCGCGTCCTAGAAGGCAAGCAGAGACCTTACAGAGGTGGGGCCCTTTCACGGGAGAAGCCCCTCGAGCCAGGGGTGCACAACCAAGGGCCCCCTGGGATTGCCCAGGACGTCCCACTCCCTTCCCCCAACTGTTTGGCGGGTTCCCTGGCTTCCATGCAGTTTCCCCCTCATTCTAAAAGGTTGCAATGCCTCCCCTAAGGCTTAAAGTATGGTGGCATTTTTGGATTCTACCCCACACCCAACTTCCGTCTTCTGTTTGGGCCACCACTGGAACATGGAGCTTCTCCAAAATGAAATCCGATCCTCAAGCTGAAAGAGCTTCTGCGCCCCTGCCTTAAACCCTGGGAGTGAAGCAACTAGAACTGCCCTGGCCGCCCGGTACACAGCCATACATCTTTGCTCCAATCGAGATCTTTTCCAGGATGCTTTGCCGAGCAAGGTGGTAGGCCGATGGATGAATGACACCAGGGTCGAGGGCCATGTCCATGAGCCACAAGAACCACACCATGGATCGCTTTTGGTTCTCAGCCTCGTTGAACTCGATTGCTCTCCCAGACGTTCTCAACTCGTATGTCCCCCATTAACCTGTGCCCAAATAACCTCTTTCACTGAGCCCATCAGAGAGGCTTCTTTTGCACAAAAACCACGGGCATACAGAACCACCGCGGCCCCGGCGATGCCCAGCTCTGCTGCCACCTGTTTCGACTCTTAAATCGCTCATGGGCAACCTTCACGCGGGCCCCTTTGGCTAACGGGAATGCCGGCCCAAAGGGAGAGTAAGAGTACTGACGTGTTGAGGACGTAAAGCACCGTGTGGATGATGTAGGGGATGAGGTGGATGTTGCTCTCCCGCCCGCCGCCGCCCGTGTCCACGCTGAACGACTGCTCCATGGCAAACCGGAGGAACAGCAGCTTGGTGTCGTGAACGTTGAGCTGGTAGGTGGGCTCCCGCTGCCCCGTGCACTCCTGAAGGTAGGTGTTATGCCTGCGGGGGAAGCAACAAACGGATCAGGGCTGCGGATCTCACAGCGGAGCCGGGAAGGTCACAGACTCCGAGCGGTGCAAGTGGGAATGGTTTCTTCTTCTTCACAAAAAAAACCCAGATGCATTCCATGGAAAATCTGGCCTTAGGGAGGGTTAGAACGGGTCGGAATACAGAGGTTATGACTACTGGGTGGGAGGGTGGGGCAATCTGAGAGGCGAAGGCCTTTCTCCTCCCCAGCGGACATTTGCAGGGGGGAAGATGGCGCTTGGCAGAGACTGACGATGACTCCCCGCCCCGCCCCCAAACTTGAAATACAAAGTAGGCCAACGGGGAGCTGCTCAGACTCGCCTCGCTAGGCAGGTGGCGAAGGCCGATTCCGGGACGTGGGGCCCCCACACCGGCAAGAGGCCGTTGCACTTGGTGTTGGCGTTCTGCAGGGCCGCGCTTTCCCATTCCTCGCGTCCTCGTGCCAACCTGCAGGGGGGGAAAGCAATGCCACAGCCATCAAGAAGACACACACACCCCAAAGACAAACATCTTCCTCCCACGGCAGCCCCTCCAGATCCAATTTGCTCCTTTCACATCCACTCGGGACACAGGTCGGGAAGACGACGACGAAGGCCCCCACACGTCACGACCGGAGTCAGTTGGAAGCATCTGTGCTCGGCTCATCAACAGGGCCGCAACTCGTTCGGGCAGAGGGGCAAGGATCCTCCCCCGGCTGAACAGGACCCTGTTGGGCCCTGCGGCTGCCGAACCTGCGAACGAGGCCTCGGCCACGGACCCGCGCGCCAGGCCTTACCTCACCGCCGCCAGGTGACAGTCATAGTGGACGATGTTGAAGTGCGAGACGGTGCTGTAGCCTTGCTGCTTCCGAGGCTTGTTCTCAAACTCCTCCAAGGCGACCCGCTTGGTGAAGGTGTAAATGCCCAGGACTTTGGTCGGCTGCAGCTGAGAAGCAGAAGCTATGCTAGAGCAAGACCGGGGGCCTTGGATGCGAGACCCCGTTGAGCTCCTCTGGCAAAAGAAAACTGTATGGAAACAGCAACGAGGGCTTTGCTCTTAGCCTTGAAAGCATCGCCCCCCTCAACGACGTACATTCTTATTCTTAAGGTGCTATCCTACACAAGTTCAGACAGAGAAAAGGCCTACAACTCCCAGCATGCCCCAGCCAGCAATGCTGGCTGGGGCATGCTGGGAGTTGTTGACCTTTTTTTCTGTCTAAACTTGCATTGGATCGCGCCCTTAGACGAGATGCCTTTCTCAAAAAAGGCCCGAGGTGTCTTACAGCGGACTTGAAACATACAAAATTATGCTGATCACAGGGTAGGTTCATACATCTCTCCACTTCCCTGTCACTTAGAAAGGAAACCACAACACGCCGTGTGTGCACGGGAGGGAGGGAGGGAGGGAGGGAGATCGCAAATGACCGTGTGCAGCACAGCGACTGGATCACCTTCCAGGCTCCCAATTTCCTGAAAGGGCCTACCTGGAACTTGTAGCCTTCCCTACAAATGCAACACGTCAGGCCCGGCTCTTCTATCAGCTCCTCCATCTGCTTCAGCAGAGCCGTCTTGGTCACCACCTGGCCCTTCTCGTTGGTCTGGAAAAGCAAGCAGAGCAAGACCGTTGAAGAGAGAGACGGGGTGGGCGGCATGAAAATTGGGAGGGCGGGAGGGAGGGAAGAGTCGCTAGAGGACATCTTAACACGCCAGAGCTGCCTCCCCAAACTTGGGGCCGCGTCAGCATCAGAAAAGCTGTCCTGACCTTACAAGTACTGTAGCGGCCATGGACAAAAAAACACCACATAGAATCATAGAATACTGTAGAGTTGGAAGGGGCCTATAATGCCGTCCAGTCCAACCCCCTGCTCAACGCAGGAATCCAAGTCAAAGCATCCCTGACAGACGGCTGTCCAGCTGCACCTTGAATGCCTCCAGACTGGGAGAGCCCACCACCTCCCTAGGTAGTTGGTTTCATTGGCGTATTGCTCTAAGCTTTTCCTGATGTCCAGGAGGAATCTGGCTTCCCGCAACTTGAGCCCATTATTCCGTGTCCTGCAAACTGGGATGATCCAGAAGAGATCCAGGCCCTCCTCTGTGTGACAACCTTTCAAGTACTTGAGGAGTGCTATCATATCTCCCCTCAGTCTTCTCTCCTGAAGGCTAAACATGCCCAATTCCTTCAGTCTCTCCTCACAGGGCCTTGTTTCCAGTCCCCTGATCATCTTGGTTGCCCTCCGCTGAACCCTTTCTAGTTTGTCTGCATCCTTCTTAAAGGGTGGTGCCCAGAACTGGATGCAGTACTCAAGATGAGGCCTAACCAGTGCTGAGTAGAGGGGAACTAGTACTTCCCGCGATTTGGAAGCTATACTTCTATTAATGCAGCCCGAAATGGCATTCGCCTTTTTTGCAGCCACATCACATTGCTGGCTCACATTCAGCTTAGAACTCCCCCCCTCCCATCCCACTGGAACAAAATGGCCTCGACAAAGAGCTCCCCCTCCCCCGTGCCACTGTTACCGTCATGCCGAGGGTGCCCAAGGCCTTCTGGCGCATGGCCATGGCCATGCGCTTCTTCTCCGCCCGCGTCTCCCTCCGAGCTGCGTCGATCTTCTTGTTGACGTCCGGGTGCTCCCGCAGCGCCTCCAGGAGGTTCTCGGCCAGCGTCCCGATCCCTTCATCGCTGGAGACTTGCTCCAGCTTGTGCAGGTTGGTGATCGAGTCGTTGCCGATCAGCACCTGTTTCGGGATGGGGGGGGTTCAAAGCACATGACGATCATTACTTGATGGGGATGTGTGTGGAATGTCCCCAATCACCCACATGAGCAGCGTTTGGAAACAGATGGCGGGGAGGGGAGACGGCTCCTCACCTGTGTGGCAGAGTGCTGTGTGGCGAGCCCTCGGAGCAGCCGGAGGATGAAAGGAAGGGCCGGCCGAGACAAAAACTTCTTCCACACGTCTGCGTCCAAACTGCGCAGAGAGGGTTAAAAAAAGAAGGTGGAGGCAGCTGTTGAGAGGCAGCTGTCAACAGAGAGGCATCAAGAATAGCCAGGCCTCTCGTGGAGGTCAAACACTCTTCCTGTGCTGGTGGGTTTTTCGTTTGGTTTCATTTAAGGGCAATTCCTGATCGGGAAACTTATCCGTATTGCCAGGCACTGGCTAATTTTGATACGATGCTAAGTAGATTTTCCTGGCTGCTGTTTTTAATCTCTGTATTTTAACTGCTGCTCTAAAGTAGTTTGCACACCACCCTGTGATTTGATAATGAATACATAAGTATTTCAAATAAATCAATAAAATAATTGGGGACATTTATTTCCTCCTGGAAAGGAACGAACCACCTCACTTATCATAGGGGTGTCTTCTGTCCAAAAACAGCCCCATGGGGGGAAAAACATCCCTCGAGAGACATGGCGGGAGCTGGGATCCATGTCCGAGCTCGAAAGGCACCAAGGAAAGGAACGGGGAGAGACGCTTCTATTACACTGCATTTTAAGCCCCCCCCTGGCCTTCCAGCCCCGTCCGAGGAACACAGGAAGCTGCCCCATCCAGAGTGGGTCCAGCTAGCTGAGTCCTTTCCTGCTCTGAACGGCAACAGTGCTCCAAGGTGCCGGGACAAGAGAGGTCTTTCCTGGTTCTGCTGCCCCAGATTTTTGCTTATATGGAGGTTGAGCCTGGGACCTTTCTGCATCCCCACTTTGGCTCTGTAGCGGAGAGTTTGGGGAAGTGACCTTGGGACCAGCCATCTGTGTTGGTGCAATGGGGGAAGAGGAGGAGAGACTCCCGGGGGGGGGGGTGTTGTTAGTGGGCCCCTGCTGGGTTGTGGTCCCTTGGCAGGTGCCCGACCATGCCCACCCTTGGCGCCAGCCCTGCCAGATAGCCCCCTTCCCACCAACGCAGCGGCTCTCACTTCTTGGCACTGGGGATGTGTTTCTTCATGTAGTCCAAGGCGTTCTGCTGTGATCCCCCTCTGAAGGATGAGGTCTTTCAGGAGGTGCCCGTTGCTGTTGTTCTTGATTCCAGCCGCTATTTTACAGAAACAGTCCAGGAAGACCTTGTCGTCTCCGCTGTGCTCCTCGTCGTACCTGAAGGAGGAGGAGACGCGTGGGACTCAACCAAAAAAACAACAACAAAAAACTATCTGCAGGCTGCCTCGTGTTCAGAGGCCCTGGCCCACCCTCATTTTTGGAGATTGAGGCAGCTCAAATTCTTTTCTCCAAAAAAGCCGAGTGAATTGTGTCGCTTCTGTTTCACACACATTCGGGTGATTTATAGACTCTGGCCTCTATGGCTGCTCCATGCAGAATCGAGCTTGGAAAGGACTCTTTCACGTCAAGGCATGGTCACATGCGTGTCTGTGCCACCTTTTGGCCAAAAATGCCCCCCAAGGGTAGAGTAAAATACAAATGCAACATTCAAGCTATAAAGCCATCTTTTTGCTCCTCATTTTCGAGCATTAGTTCTTGCAATTAACGCACACTAAATTAATACATATTAAAAGTCCAACATCGTTGATGCATGCCAGTGCGGTAATGGGTTCAAGGATTCGATTCCTGAGAATTTCAGGTTTTATTTAACAAGAGGTGCGGGGAAGCTTCTAGACCTCATGACCGAAGAGATGCTTGAAACGATGTGATGGCTGCTGGAAATCTCAGAAACCAGAGGGGAGGGCAGAGCAAGACTGTCAGTGGCTGGGAGCTGCCTTTGCCCACCCCCACGACTAGCAGAGCAAGACTGAATTATGCACCCGTGCTCCACTCACATAACGCATGAAGGGCACAGCCACGGACAGCCCTGGGCACAACCCAACCGTTTGACCGGCCTTCTCCAACTTGGCACCCTCCAGATGTGTTGGGACTACAACTCCCAGCACTCCCCCAGCCAGCCATGGCTGGCTGGGGAATGCTGGGAGTTGTAGTCCCAACACATCTGGAGGGTGTCAGCTCGGGGAAGGCGGTATTAAACTGTCCAAATTCTCAGGGATTGGAAGTCCACAACCGAACTTGAGATACGCAGAACTGTGCGCTGACAAGCAGGTCTCTTGGAAAAGACGTCCTCTCCCCCCCACGCCCTCCCCCGCTCCGCAAAAGACTGATCAAGCGCCCCATTTGCAGCCTTAAACTGAGGAAAGGTGTTTTTCTTGGGCGGGGGGGGGGGGCTCTCGGTTATCCAGTGGGAGTCGTACTTGTCGAAGCGGCAGTAGGGCTTGAAGCGGTCCACCAGGATCTGCATCTTCTCCATCTCGCCGAAGGACAGGTACGGGATGATGCGCAGCAGGCCCTGCAGCACGCTGGGGTTCGAGCGGACGAAGGTGCTGTTGATCTGGTCCAGCAGCATGACC
This sequence comes from Shinisaurus crocodilurus, assembly GCA_021292165.1. Taxonomy (NCBI): domain Eukaryota; kingdom Metazoa; phylum Chordata; class Lepidosauria; order Squamata; family Shinisauridae; genus Shinisaurus; species Shinisaurus crocodilurus. Next base: position 2,690,087 of record JAHFWL010000571.1, on the reverse strand, counting down.
AGCTGGTCCTTGTCCCCCGTGAGGAGCAGGTTGCCCTGCGGGGGGGGGGGGGAGGACAGGCAAGCGTTACGCCCCCACCTCTGCCCGGCCTGCGGGCCCTTCCTTGCCAGGCTGGATCCGGGCAGCCTTCCCCCACCGCCCCCGCTCGGCATAGAACTTGTTCTTTCTCCACGCTGCTCCTTCCGCCCAGAATACACCCCTGCCCTCGCCCCCCCCCCCCACTCACATCTTCAGGACTACTTCGCTTTCCTCGCTCCTTTTCCTTCCCACTAAACACCACCCCAGCACCACAGGCGTCTCCCTTCCCCCGTGAAGCCTCCAGCTTCCTCTGGTTTTCCCCCCCGTTCTAAATTTGATTTATTTAGTTCAGAAGCGGGGGAACCGTGGCCCAGGCTGTTGGGACTACAACCCTCCATCGTCCCTGACCTTTGCCATCCTGGCTGGGGCTGATGGGCATTGGGACTCCAACAGCACACTGGAGGGCCATGTTTCCCACCCGATTTCGAGAATTTATACCCCACACCTTCCATTTAAAAAAAGAATTGCTCCCAGGGCAGCAATTATTAGCATGGCTTTCAACAACTAAGTGCACGATCCAAGAATGCAGGGTTTTTTACCCATCCAGCCATACAAGATGGGAGGTGAATTAATAGGGGGTCGTGACTGCCCTACAGCTCATATCCACTTCCAATTCGCCCCCGAGTGTTGTGAAGAGATCAGAGGCTGAGGTAAGATCCAGCGATTGTGACCTTAAGACCCTGGTCGGCAAGCGACGATTCCCTGGGGGCCCACTCTGAGGAGTGAGGCAGCGGGCAGGCAAGCAACTCAGCCCCCTCTTCATAAAGTCACTTGCCTGCAAGGTCAGTTGCCACTGACAACAGTGACTTCACACTGGTTTTGCCCCTGGGTCGGACGACCCGGGAGGAGCCGGTTTAACATCCCTCAGGGGTCATCTAGCTGCTGACCCCTGCCTTTTTATGTTACTGGGATCAAAGGGAAGCGTAAGAATAAGGATTACTAGCTCCCCAGAGGCACCTCTGCATGAGTTCTTGATCTCAGTATATCTCCTGATTGCTCTTGGCTTGCCTCATTCCAGCGACTCGTGCAGAGAAGCGGCAGGGAAGCCTCCCGAGGGTGGAAATGGCACTACTCTCCACCAGGAAGGACTGTATGAGCCACCTACAGCTGATGTGGCAGAAGACACCCCTTTGCCTTGCAGGCTGATTAGGCGCCCTGACCAGAGCAGCGACTCACGAAGAGAGGCAATGGAAAGCCTCCTCTATGGCTACGTGTCTTCGGCTTACAACTTTCAATTATTTCATTCACCCATTTTCTTGCAGCACAACAGTAGTTGTTTCCTGGCAGCATGCAGAGGAACCAGAGGCAGGCTCCCGGTGTCAGGGAAGTGGCACTCCAACGTCCCCCCCAGGAGGCCGATAGAAAAACTCTATCAATCTATCCAACTGATGGATGCCCGACTTCCTGTGACTGCCATTAAAACCCTCTCAGGGTCAGATCTGTCTTAACCCCCAGCCTGAAAAGACAGGAATGGCTCTCAGCTATAAGTGATCCCCTACAGAGCTAGTAGAATAATGAGAGCTTTTGGGAGTGGAAAGGGGGGGGGGGGAGATAATGGAAGAAGGGATCCTGGCACGAGCTTCTGTCTTGCAATCGTATCAGTTACTTCACACTGGGGGCATTTGGGAAAGGGAAGCTAGAGGCGCCAGGCTACTTTAGGCCTAGTTTGAAGCGCTGGCCCTCATCCTGCTGGAACCACCACAGACAGGCCTCTGCTATCAAGGAGCACGCAAAACTAAAACCATCAACAGGGGAGACAAATGTGGAAGCGGGGGGGGGGGCATGAGTAAGGAGGGATGGCTGTACCACAGAATGAAGGCCTGGCCTCTGGACCAGAGGAGAGCAGATCTGTGCATCGCCTGCCCCGGATTCTTAAAAGGCACCCATCGAATTAACGAGCTTTCTCCCTGTTCCCAAGGAAGGGACGTAACCCCAGTTAGAGACACGCTGGTGGCATGACGGCTGTTGGCGTTGCTCTCAGCCCCATTCCACACACACACGCACCTTGTCCTCGCTCAGCGGCTCCGCGTTGGACTCATCCAAGATGATCTCCATGATGCTGAGCACTTGCTCCGCCACCGCCGCCCCGCCGCTGTCTTTGCTCTCCTGCTCGGCCACCAGCGCCTGAGGGGAAAAGGCGAGGATGACAACTGTCACCGCAACCTCCCAAGAACTCGCAAGATTAGACCGGCAGTGTCCTCCCGGAGCAGCCTGGCGCAGGGCATGAGCAAGGGAGCGCAGCGCGGCCCAACAGCAGAAGGGCGGACTAAGGGAACACTGTCGTTTCCTTGCTATCGAGCGGGAGGACGGCTTTCGGGACAGGAGGGCGAAGCCTGCGGCGGGAGGTTCTGTCTTACCAGGTTCAGCGTCCCGAGCATGACGTTGAGGGTGTTCATCTCCAGCTTGACCAGCTGCTGGCGGTTGACCTTCACTTTGACACAGTAGCTGAAGAGCTTCAGCAGCACCTGCACAGAGGAGGAAACGGGTGTTCAGAACCACGCGTGGGGCGGAGAAAGTGGATACGGAGAGGTTTTTCTCCTGCTCTCAACAATACTAGGAACCAATGGGGGTCGTCCCATGAAGCTGAAGGCGGGAGATTCGGGACAGACAAAAGGGAGTCCTTCTTCACATAGCACAGTGAAGATGGAGTGATGGCCACCGCTTTGGACAGCTTTAATAGGGGACTGGACAAATTCATGGGGGAGACGGCTATCCATGGCTTCTAGTCCTGACTGGCTATACGCTTCCTCCAGGATCAGAGGCAGTGTGCCTATGTACACCAGTTGCTGGGGAACATGGGTGGGAGGGAGCTGTTGCACTCATGTCCTGCTTGTGGGCTTCCCACGGGCAGCTGGCTGGCCACTGTGTGAACAAAATGCTGGACTAGTGAGGCCTCTGGTCTGATCCAGCACAGTTCTTCTTAAGCTTTTATGGGACAGAGGACCACAGAGCCCACGACGGTCACCTTCGAAGATTTCAGACCCAGCTTGAATCCCAACCCGTGACCCAATCTTAATATTGACTGTGTCGGGTGTTCATGTATTGCAGTGTTCTCCAACCTGGCTGGGGCATGCTGGGAGTTGTAGGCCAAAAACATCTGGGGACCCAAGGTTGGAGAACACTGATACAGGCCTGTGGCTTACGCTGGCTCAGCTTGTCTGAGTGTGGAAAGCTAAGCAGGGTCAAGCCTGGTTATGACTTGGATGGGAGACCCCTCCTCTAGTTTCCTGCACTGAGCAGGATAGCCTTGTAGGCTCCTTCCAACTCTATGATCTATGAAATTCTATGATGTATTGGGTGCTGTGGGGCTCGAACTGGGCTTCCTCTGCCACCCTCTGGTCAAAGAGGGAAACTGCACGTAATTCCAGCTGAGAGGATCATGCCAAAATTCTCCTAGCCCGCAATGTCAGGGGGCCAATCCATTGAAACTGGTACACATTTCCTGATTGGCTACCTTCCTTCTGTCTGGGCAAGAAAACATCACTGAGGGACACTGTCAAGTCTTCTCTCAGCCCCAGCACAGAACAAAGCAACGGAGGGAACGAACTGCCTTGTACAGAGTTGGTCCATCTAGCGATGCATCCGCCACTGACCAGCCCAAACCACTACTAAAAACTTGGAAATGTGGTTTTTGTGAGAAGAAAGTCAGCCAAATGCTCTCAGCCCCTGGCTAGTTCTGAGCTCTGATGAAGAACGGGCAGGCAGCCCATCACAGGACGAGAATACATTCTTGTAAAAACTCGTCACATGGCCATCCTGCTCAGTCCTTCCTCTGTGATCCAGAAAAGGGCACCCGGAGCCGGCAGGAAGGGGACGTGGTACTCACCGTCAGGAGGTGCCGGCCTTGCTTGAAGTCCTTGATGCCCGTCAAGCGGTTCAGCATGCACCCCAGCCCTCCACACTGCGCCATCACACCCGCCATTTTGTACACCTCTTCCTCGTCCTCCTCTTCATCTGTGGAAAAGAAAGAGGCTGACAGGAGAGAGGCAACGGCATCAAAAAAGCTTGGAGAAACCACGCCGGCCAGTTGCGACGGGGAGGGAACTCAGGCGTGACATGGTCACGTTGTCCCGCTCCCCCTGAAAGGAAAGCTAAAGCAGGGGTGATGAACCTCGTTCAGCCTGAGGGCCGCATTCTATTTCGGAGAAGCTCTCGGGGGCCGCATTCCAGCAGTTGGGGGGGCGGCTAAAGGCAAAAGGGGTGGAGCTGCCAAACCACCCAAAATGCCAGCTTATTTTAGCTTAGAGCTCTTACTGCCAGTCACTAAGCCTGAGGGGAGGCATTTCAGCCTTTTAGAACCCGGGGAAAACTGCACGAAAGCTGAGAAACCATCAAATGATTGGTGGTCATGGGAAAGGGGCGTGGCCATCTGAGGTCATCTACCCTGATCTAAAGGATCTGGACGGACAATTCCCTCCAAGGATTGTGTTAGGGGCCTTGCTCACTCTCAAGGGGGTGGCTGACTGAAGGCGTGTGAATTGACCAATTCAGCTGTTAACACCTAATTCCCAAGAAGCTCATTATGTTGACCAGTTCCTGGGGCTTTGCCAGATGAATGCCTGGCTGCTTAGAGATGGCAAAATATCAAGTTAACAAGCGACTTTCTCCTAACGGTTCAAGCGGGCTTAACGGAAGATGAGGCTTCTGTGAGAGGCCCACGGCTGAACGAGCCCACCCCTCAAGATCGCAGTTCCCACTTCTGACCGTGGAGGAATCTCTGCAGACCCTCCTCCACCTCCTCCTCCGCTGAGGGAGAAGCAAGCGCCGTACCTGTCGTGGAGTCCAGCGACTCGATAAATTCTTCCGTCGCGTCTCCCAGCAGCCCCCGCATGCGGTAGATTATCCTCATTGGCTCTCCCTGCGGAGGAGGCAGAAGGAACAGCAGCAAAAATATGGCTTCTTGGCCACAAGCATGAAGGAGGCACAGCAATCCTTAAAAACAAATCTCTTAACAGGGCTGGGCTGGCCCTGTAAGCAGGGCAAGGAAAAAGGATTTGGGGGAGCGAGGCCAGGAAGAGACCCTGGATAGAGAGCTGCAGTCAGCCTGGGGAGGCAGTACTGGGCTAGATGGACCAAAGGTCTGACTCCGGATCTGGTGGTCAAACTTACGTCTTGTCTTAACAGTCCTGCCTTCTCGGCAGCTGCTCCAGCCCCATGGAACTCTCTGCCACAATAAGCCTTTAACTCACTATGGTTTGGTGAGCACATCACGCGAAGCCACGGTTTATTTAATCCAGCGTTTGTTGCCCTACCCAGGATTTGTCTGGCAGGTGATCAAACAAACCACGGTTTGTTTTCTCAGTCCCTGGGCTGTTGGTTTCCCCATCCTCCCTGTATCCAAACATGTTGGTGGCTCTGTAGCACTGGCATGCAGAGCGGCTCAACCGCTCTTGCCCGCTGCCTCTGCAGCCTGGCAAAACAACCCATGGTTCTGGGTCCGCGCATCACAACAAGCCATGGTTTACACAGCCCAGTGTTCACACCCCAACAACAACCCGTGGGTTCTCTTTTGGGACTGTTCATGGTCAACCAGCCATGGTTTGTTTGCACGGCCGGGTTCGCACATCACGACGACAAGCCAAAATTCAACCACTCATAACATGGGTTAGCGCGATGTGCAAACCAGGCCTATTTCTTACCCTTGCGGACAAAAATCGTACGGATGGAACTATGATAAATATATAGAATAGGAAGATGCGTTAGCTAAATTGGCACTTTAAAAAAAAGAAGAGAGAAACACAAATCTCACACTGACGGGAAGAAGCTGGGGAGGGGGGTGGAGTGAAGAAGAGTGACAGTTTAATAAGCTTTTAAGTAAAACAGGGTATTAGAAAAGTGGCTAAGCAGAGTAGGGACTCGTTACAACTTTCCCTGTGGGGAGGGGCCCCTGTTTCATGCCAGAAGCCCTGGCTGTTTGTTTCCCTCTTCCTCTCTCTCTCTGAACTTTCTATTTTAATACCGTTTAAGTCTGAACACAGAGCAGAAAAGAATGGAGGGTGGGTGGGGGGAAATCCCAGCTTTGGGAGAAGGAGACCTTATTTGGGGGAAAGCGAGAGAAGAGGACCTGTCAAGGAGTCTGCCGCTAAGCCTAATGTGGAATAAGCAGCGCTTAATGTCAGAGAAGATTCCAAAAGCAGCCGGGGAAAACCCTCAGGGGAAGATCTGCTCAAAGGCCGCGCTAGAGACCCGCAATTAGCGCCACGGGGAGCTGTGGTAAAATGGCAGATGAACAAAGGGAAAGCGGGTGAAAGAGAGACAAGGGAAACAAATACCGCCCCGAGGTTAGCTTCTTGTGAGCCTGTCTATTTTGCTCGGGAACCAGAGAAGGGGCTCCCGAAGGAGGCAGGCAGATGAAAGCTGGATCGCTGACAGTAATGCCGACGAACTCCCCCGGCCTTTCAGAAGGGCAGCGGAGCATCCTGGGAGCGGTGCCGAGATGCAACAGGCAACAGTCACGCACGACCCGCGATCTGGCAGGCTGGCGTCCCGCTCCTAGGGCTGGCGCCCCCTTTGCCCAAGCTCCTAGGCCTGGTGGGAAAGCCTTCGAGGAACCTCGAGATCCGAGGGGCGAGTGCAGGAAGAAGAGGGGCTGTGTGCAGGACCGGTGCAAGGCAGTTTGGTGCCCTAGGCAAGATCAGATATTTAGCACCCCCCCCTTCCCACTTGAGAGCGCTGTGTTTTTTTTCCTAGGCATTTCTGGCGCCCCCTTTAGCCCTGCACCCTAGGCAGCTGCCTAGTTGGCCTAATGGTAGCACTGGCCCTGGCTGTGTGCATTTCCGTAGTTTTCTCCCCTGCCAAAGAAACGCTCCTTCTCGCATAGCCATGCACAGCAGCAGCCTGCTCCGTTTGTGGTGTGGGCTGTGCTGCTGCGATACACACATAACCTGCCCGGAGAAGCCACTTTGGTGTGTCAAACATTAAAAAGGGCTGAAATAAAGTTCCCCAAGCTCATCTTCTAAGCCTCGGTAAGGACAAATCCACACGCCGACATTCCACAGGGGAAGGTGTCCCGTCCCCCGTCCCCCCAGGTGGATCTGGCTGCATCCGTTTCTCTCGAACGGGCTGTCGTGAGGGGGGGGGGGGCAAGAGCTGGGATTGACATTGGCCAAAGCCGCCTATAAAAAACACAAACCCAGAGTTCTTTCCCTGCCGTGGAAAATGCCAGCTCGCACTGGCTGAGGGAGCATTCAAATGAAAGTATTGATTTTGACGGAGCCGACACGGTACATGGCATCTGCAGAGTAGCACAGGCGAGCAAATGCACAGGTGCACAGGTACCTGCCCCGAGGTGATTACAAGCAACCAGATGAAACAGGCAGTGGGTAAACTATAACACATACTAAACTGGGCTGTCAGCCGATTACAAGCAGCTTTCCCCAGCCGGGTGCCCTCCAGACGTGTTGGACCGCAACTCCCATCATCCCCAGCCAGCATGGCCATTGGCCATGCTGGCTGGGGATGATGAGAGCGGTGATCCAACACGTCTGGAGAGCACCAGGCTGGGAAAGGCTGGGTGACAGAAATCTTAATTCGATCCATCGGAGCATTTAATTGATTGAAAGAGGGTGAACTTTAGTCCTGGCCGACTTTTTTTTCTGGCTTGGCTGCCTGACCATTTTAACGGCATCTCGCCTTTCGGTCACGGTTCAATGTTTTGCTGTTTCACTCAACTGTGTAAGTTGTCTGGGGTTGGGAGGAGGTTAGAGGCAGACGAGGAGGTTATAAATTCTTATGAAACCAAAAAAAAAAAAGAAAAAAAGAAAAGTTGAATTAATTGAGCAATTAAATCTGCAGATGGATAAATCAATAGTTCTAAAGAAGAAAAAGGTTTCTGTGTTCGTAAACAAAGCCCTCATAAGTTGCATCAGGCCTGCTCTTGGAAGAAACTGATGCAAACCGCGCCCCCCAAACAACCAAAGAGAGAGACCAAGTCCCAAGATGTTGATGATAGTTCATTAAGGGCTCTTAATAAGCTTTATTAAGTTTATTGAGTTAATGACTGATGGCTTATCTTAGAAGATACTTTCTCTTCCTGATTATCCACTTTAAGTAGTTGGATTAGAATTTTCTTTTTAATCTGCTGACCAAGTAATAAGGGATACCTTTTTAAACAATTAAGGGTGTAATCCCATGCAAATTTAGACAGAAAAAAGGCCTACAACTCCCAGCATGCCCCAGCTGGCTGGCTGGGAGTTATAAGACTTTTACTGCCTAAACTTGCATGGGATTGTGCCCTAAGAATTTTTTAAAAAATCTTCTGATTAACCAAGTAAAATCGTAGCTTAATTTTGGTACAGAGCAAGGACCACGGGGGTTTCCCAAAGGTTTAATCGTCACTATGTGAAACTGACATGGTAAAAAGCCAGTTTGCGGAGACCTCCCAGGCATCAAGCATGAACAAGGACACTGAGCCCCAAACCCAGCTGCCTGTGGCTACTATGCAGTTGCACAAGGGTGGAGCGGGGAAGCAAACAGAAACTTGATGCCAGGGCCCCAGCCGGGAAAATAATGGAAAGTTTGGAGATAGGGAAGTGCTCTAAAACCAATCTGTGAAATATATTCTCTCTCACGCGCTCACTCAAGAAGAAAATAAATGAGAATAAAACTCAGCACCCTGGCATCGCAGCTACCCTTCAGTCCTCCCCAATGTTTCCGAACATTAAATTCTGAAATGCAGGTCTCCATTCAAGAACTGTCAGTATATGCGAAACGTGGGCCATTGGGATCCGTGCATCTGAATGCATTAATCTCCCGACTGCTTCTCAACAAACATGAGATGCTTTTGAACTCAGATGACAAGGCAGGGTGATTTTAACATATTCATTCCTAGAGGCTTTCTAGAGGATAATACCCAAAGTTTGGCACTGATAGTCAAAGCAAAGACATCAAATACTTAATTTCCACCTCCCCATCTTCCTCTGCAATGCCCCTTCCCTAGGATTTTTTAGATTTGTATTTTTTTTTTAAAGTTTCCTTGCCTTCAAAAATGTCCTGGGTATTTTGCATTTCTGATAGCATATACCCATGGGCCCTCTTACATTTTGTTACATATAACTTCTATACTAAAATGCTCATTGCTTCATAATTTCAGACTCTATCATTTTAATGGAGCTGGCAGAGCCAACTTCAATTAGCAGGCTTATAATTTGAAATGCTGTCTTTATTTGCTTGCTGATTTCGATCCACGATAGCGAAGGTCTTACCAGGCTTCCAGGGCTGTGAATCAGCCGCTAGATCTTGTTTTGGTCTGGGGTGGTTTACAACACAACTGCTGAGCAGAGAAATAAACCCTTCGGAACCTATAAGCGCCTCTCTTCTCTGGCTAACTTCCAATGGGGAACAAACACTGGCCTACATTTGCACCCCAGCAAGGAGCCTACGCCAACCCAGGCCATCAGATGCTTCTTCATCTGCTCCTCTAACTCAACACTGCCGGCCCATCAAAATCGAGATCGGGGAGATCCAGGAAAAATGGTCCTCCTCCCTCAATGGTTGCTATTCCAGCAGGCTGTATCAGAGGGAGATGAGAGGGGAAGCAGCGCCATTCTACTAGCCCTGCTGAAGGATGACTTCCATTTTTTCCTCTTCCCTCCCCATCTATCTTTCTTTGTGTGTCGTGTCTTTTTAGATTGCAAGTCTGAGAGGGCAGGGACTTTGTTTTACTGACTGCACGTACGCCACTCCGGGAGCCCGTTTCCGGCTGAGGAGCGAGAATTTTATTTTTTTTAAAAATACTTTAAATAAATAAATAAATAAATAATTTTTTAAAAAACCCCAAAGACTGTAATTTCAGGATCTCAGCAGTGCCCTTTCTTTGAAATGCAGCTGGATGGAGCAACCCCGAGTCTCCGGCTGTACTTACTTCCCACGAGCAGGAGGAGCATGCTTTGAAAGGCAGCAGCCCAATGCACAATTGTGACTGACACATCTCAAAATAAAAGTGTGTGTGGGGGAGAAATCTCTTGAAAAAGAAGCCAGCAAAAGGATCCCCGTGCACGTGCACACACACACACACACACACACACACTCTGACAGGTTAAAGCTTTGGGGTTGTTAACTCAAGTTGGACTTCTGTACCCTAAAAGTTGCTGTCATGTGGAGGAAATGACTTCCAATATGCTTCTGAGCCGAATTCAAGCTGCTGGTTCTAACCTATAAAGCCCTACACGGCTTAGGACCATAATACCTGATGGAATGTCTCTCCCAACCGCAATCTACCCGGACACTATACTCAACATCTGGGGCCCTCCTGCGACTGCCACCTTCAAGAGAGGCTCGGCTGGTGGCAACAAGGAGGGCCTTCTCAGTGGTAGCCCCCCAATTGTGGAATAAGCTCCCCACTGAGACCCGCCTGGCGCCAACCTTACTATCTTTTCAGCGCCAGGTTAAGATTTCCCTCTTTGCCAAGGCGTTCAATAGTTAAGAGCTCAATATAGCACCGGGGGGGAGGGGGGGATTGTCACCTGTAGGCTTAGTTTTATTAACTTTTGAATTGTTATTTTAAACTGTGCTTTTAAATTTGGTTTTTTAATCTTTTTAACTATATTGTATGTTTTACTGTTGTTTTTATGTATAAATTGTTGTGAACCGCCCAGAGAGCTTCGGCTGTGGGGCAGTATACAAATGAAATGAATGAAATGAAATGAAATGGAGAGATAACCCATTGAGAGCGCAATCCTACGCGAGCTTCGACAACAAAAAGTCCTACAACGCCCAGGCATTCGCCAGCTACGCTGGCTGGGGAATGCCTGGGCGTTGTAGGACTTTTTGTTGTCGAAGCACGCGTAGGATTCTGCTCTTAAGGTGGATAAACCAAGATGCAATAGAGAGAAAAACCATTTATAACCTCAAGAAGTGAGCGGGCCCGGCCCAGGAGGTCTGAGGGAAGCCACACATCATACCTCATTGGTCGGACACCAGACTTTCTTGTAAACCTCAGCCACTGGGAGGTCCAAGCTGATGATCTTGTTGTTCACCAAAAGCTGAAAGGGGAGAGAAAGAAACAGACCCGTGAGCAGGGTACTGGGTCACCGTGGGCGACGCTTATCGCTGGCTCTTTTAAAACACGACTTTAAACGTGCGCAAAGGGCTTGCGGTGTAGGTCTCTGCGGCTCCCGTTTCGCAGAGGAGGAACCAGCAGTCCCAGTCATTTGAGGGAAGGGCCTGCGACGCAGCAGCGGAGCAGCTGCTTTGCGTGCAGGAAAGACCCGGGTTCAAGCCCCAGCAGGCAGCTTGAGGATGAGGCAGCGAGTGATGCCCAAGGCCCTGGGGAGCGACAGCCAGTCCTGACTAGGTAGACCGATGGTGGGACTGATTCCGTGCAAGGAAGCGGGGGGGGGGCGGGGGGGGGGAGGAATGAAAGTGTGGTCTGGCTGCGCCGGGAAATGGAAGCAGGCCAATGACCCCCTTCCCCAACGCAGTGGTGATGCCCAGCCCGTTACCAGAGGCTCAGCCACCAAAGCTCTTTGAATGCCGAGGCTGAACCCAGAGAACATGCGAAGTTCGTAGGAGAGCACCTCTGAGCACAGACAGACCAGGCCTTCCGCAGCTGGTTGGGTCGAGGCCGGAGACCCAGAGCCTAGTGGAGCGCGTCTGACCCATCTGGTCCAGGCGTGGCCAACCTGGAGCTCTCCAGATGTGTTGGGACTACGAGTCCCAGCAGACCCCCCAGCCGGCCATCTGGAGGGCCCCAGGTTGGCAAAGGCTGGTCTAGACGGACCAACGGTCTGACTCCACAGGCAGAATCTCCGTACAGGACACATCTGTCCGTGGTGAGGAGGAAATGGAGCTTTCCAGGCCAGCCGGGATGAGGCTGGGACCCTGGTCCCGTTTCGGAATCCAACGGCCACTTTGGGCTGTAAAGCAGCTGGGAGCGACCGAGCCACCCTCTTTCCCCCTTAAGCTCCCCCGTCTGCACGACGCCAATCCCTGCCCCCCCCCTCCACGGATCCTCACCTCCATCCCGCTGTCGTCCTCCAGCAGGGCCACCAGGTCGCAGTCCTGACAGATCTTGTTCTTGATGTCGCGCATCAGCGGCCCGATGCCCGGCTCGTTGCTGCTGTAGGGGTTCCCCGGCATGCGCCCCTGGAGGAAGTCCTCCTGCTGGGGGTCTTTCTCCAGCGTGACGAAGAACTCCGTGACTTCGTTCTCCTCCTGAAAGTTGACAATGGGAACGGGTGGAAAACCAAGCCGGCCTCCCTCCCCGAAACTCAGCCGGCTCCGAGTGTGCCGCCACTGGCAAGCAGCGAATGCGAGGGGAGCGCCAGTGGTACCTGGAACCAGCCAATGAAAAGCTTTGCTCTACCCTTTCAGCTGCCTTTCATTGTAGGCCGAGGGGCATAGTAACAGCGTAATCCCAAACTCCATGCCATGGGGAACAAAAGGAAGACGCAAGTCCCCACGCCCACAGGAGAGGCTGCCCGTTGCACCTCTGTATGATTTAGCACTCTGGCCTTGTCTCCTTTTTTATCACAGCCCCCGCCAGGGATGGGGTCGGGGACAGATAATTCTGCCACATCTCTGCACCAGGTGTGATTCCATCATTCTGTTGCTCCAGACGCAGGACACACGGCAGAATCACTTGCAGAGAAAGCTCCCGTTGTGACCCTGTGTGGGTCACTGCTCTGGACGGGTAACCTTCATTCTCACACAGACACAGAAGTTAAACCTTTTTGGAGCGTACAAGAGAAGCAGATCTCCTGTTTTAGTGCAGGGGAAGAAAACTGTGCCTCAACTATCTGAAGATTGGGAAACAGAGTTCCAGAGTCAACCCTGGACACCGTCCACCGATTTTCAATTTTAGCATCTTGTTTCTCCGCACCTTCCCCTTTATTCCCACATCTTGGCTCTGGGCAGCTGAAAGCTCTCTCAACCGTCTCCCTTGGAATCCACCCACCCAGCTGACAAACCGCTATGCTGCCTTGGTGCACCTCCTCCCCCAAAATAGTGGCTTTCTCTCCAAGACGTTTACATAGTGGAGTTTGGCGTCCCCGGGATTTTGGCACAGAAAGCAGTTGCCTAGTTTCCCTCAAAGGTTTTTATTTATTTTATTATTATATTTGTTAATCGCCCATCTGGCTGGTCACCCGGTCCTAGCGGTCCCCCCTGCCGGTCCTAGCGGTCCCCCTACCGGATAGATAATGCTGCAAAGCCGCTCGAAAATGAAGACAGGCGTCCGGTAGTCGTCAAGGCTGTACCGTTTGGCCGTTTCGATGCACACTGCCATGAAGGCCTTGGTTTCAGATTCTGTGCCTGCCAAGGACGTGAGAGAGAGAGAGAGAGAGAGAGAGAGTCAGCCTCACAGGAACTTTCTCATAAGCGACTTTTCCTGCCATGGATGCTGGGATCTGGAGGGGACGGGGTGCTGTTCAACTTCTCTCTATTCAAGGTACGTAAGCCGCCTCTGGGAAAACAAGTATAAAAAGTGTCTGAACCAACACGCGCCGCCCACCCCTACAGCCCAATCCAGCACTTCTGGGCTTTATATTTATTTACTCAGGAACACAGATCGTGAAAACTTCCACTTCCTCGTCCTTCCCTTTCCCAGCTATCCAAGGAGTCTGTCGTCTTGCTCCTGCAGTTTGACCAGAACCTTGCCACCATCACACACCACACCCCGCCACTCCACCCCACCCCCCGCTACCTGTCGTCATGTCTTCCAGCATCTCGAGCAGCATGTCCTGGGTCTCGTCAATCAGCTTGGTCCGCTGCACCACCAGCTTCCTCAGGCACAGGTAGCCGTTCAGCACCGTCCCCACCAGGCGGCTCTTGAAGTGCCGCTTGATGGATTCGACTTCCACGAAGGAGGAGAGAAGGCCTGAAGAAGCAGGGCAGAGAGCCCCACTTACAAACTGGGAAACCCAGAGCGACTGTGGGGTGGGCGGGGAGATGTGTGCAACGTGGGATTCAAAAGCCAAGGGTAAAGGAGGTGGAGGGAGGCTCTTCCTGCTGCCCTAAGACAGCAGCGTACCTGTGATGCTCTTCAAGGCGTATCCCTGCTGCAGGTCGGTGCTGAGAGTGGCCTCCTCCAGGGCGAGGAGACGGGCGATTTCCTACCGACAGAAGGCCGAAATATGAAGGTCACAGGTAGGACGGGAAATGGCTGGGGCAGTGGCGGGGGAAACACAGGGAACTAGCGCAGCACAGTGGCTTAGAGACAGAGCTATGAATCAGGAAGCCGCTCCCACCCTCAGGGCACCTGGCAGAGGGAGCCCCACACCTCCTCTGCACCCACCCATGGGGCAGAGAACTTGCTCCGCACCTTGGTGATGAGGTTGCCGACGTAAGGCAGGACCCCTCGTGCTGCCAGGTAGACCTTCCAGCGGGCAGGCTTGATGAGCTTCTGGTAGAGGGCCAGGTACTCCGCTGCACACTCGCCCGCCACGCTCAGCTCATCCAGGTAACTAACGGAAAGTGGGGGGACGACGACAGGGAAGTCAGAAGACCGAGCCGTAGCGAGGACTTCTTTGCAAAGAGAGACGCCCTGGCCAGACGTGGACATCGTAGAAAAGAGAGCGGGGATGGTTTTATTCAGCCCGGGACAGGTGGGGGAGGGCGGGCGGTGGAGTTCAAGCACAGAAGGATCCTCGTCTCTGCAAGGCATTGTAGCGGGCCACGTGCAAACTGGTGTTCCCCACCCCCACCCTGCCCCCCCCAAGGGGAGGGAGCCCGTGACACAACACCTGGTGAGGAGATCGAGGACCTGCTGCTTCCGGCTGGGAATGGTGGCCAGAGCTTCGACGATGGTGCAGGCCGCCTGCCGGGCAGCCTGGGTGGCAGGAGTGAACAAGACCTATGAGAGGAAAACCAAGAGGCCGTATATATCCGAGGGATGTGGGAGGCACTCATTTGGGACATGGTGGGGCAAATCAGCCTCCACTGGCCAGGTGACCTCCCAGAGTCCCAAAATTCCTCCTTGAAAGCTTTCTGACCCTTGCACTGGCTCTCCCCTACCCAACCTCCCCTGTATACTGGACTGAACGTAGCCCAATATGGTCTACTCTGACAGGCAATGGCTTGCTAACCCAAGGGAGAATGCCGGGGACTGAACCTGGGGCCTCCCGCAAGCAAACATGCGATCTGTCCACTGAGCTGCAGCGGCCTCCTAGATTACAAGGCACGTGATCCCTGCCTTCCTGGTCGATGGGAGGAGATAACCTAATTTTGTGGAGGCCTCCGTGATACCAAGTGTGATCCAGGAGGTTGCTGGTTCAAATCTGGCCGCTGCCGTGAACTTACTAGCCGGCCATGGGCAAGCCATTCTCTCTCAGCCTCAGTCCCCACTGTCTGCAATACCTCATAAGGCTTCTGTAAAGATTCTAACTAGACGAAGAGGGTGAAACACTATATAAGCACTTAAAAATATATATATTAATGACATAAAGGCCTACACCCAACAAAGAGGAAAGCATGACACATCTAGGAGGAGAGGTATTACATTGCTGCTCAGAGAACTCTGGTTATGGGGTAGCATACAATGGTCGTTTATAAAATAAAAGCAGGTAAGAGCTCCAGTTGGCGGCCCTTGGCAGCGGGTGCAGCCTGGTTTGCTGGACTGCTCCGCAGCCAAAGTCGGACGCATTATCCTCGCAGAGCAGAAGCTCCAGGGAGGGGGGGCTATCTTACCTGCCGCAGCCAATTGTTATGGCCCAGCTTGAGATCCAGGGGGCAAGTCCTCTTCCCACGCCTGCTCATAAACTGCTTCCATTTCCAGGTGTACTTCTCGGTCAAGTAAAGATGGCGAAGCTCTGTCCGGCTGGGCGATTTCCCGTCGGCCTCGATGCCTAAAGGGAGGGCGAGAGTTCAAGCGGACGCTAGGTTCAGGTTGCATCTGAACAGGGGGGAGAGAGACTGGGAGGGCTCGATCTGGGTCAGATGAACAAAGATGTTCCTTCGTTTGTACAGGGACAAAAAACAGGTGGAAGTTTGAAAGCTCATGAAATTGAGAAGCGGCCGTCTCTTCTTGGGAGATACCAGGGCCACCTCTAGAGCTCAGGGCCAGGCCGGAACTTAAAACTTCCAACTGATTGGGAGCCTTTGCCCGGGAGATTAGTCAATGCTGCAACAAGCTGTTAGCAACCAATATAGAACAAGGTCCAACGGGAGAAATTAGCCCTGCTCAAAAGAAGCAAGAGGTACAGGAAGAACAAGAGGAGGTTAAAAGCAAGGGGATCGTGTCTGCCCCTTCCTATTCTCGTGTGTGTGTGTGTGAATTATTCCTAGGAGTAGTCATACCTCTGGCAGGGAGGCATTTCTTCCAAGCTTCATACGAAGCTTTGGGGTCTCTCTTGAGCCACAGCTGGGCCTGAGCGTGGATTTCGTTGCTGTATGGCTTCACGGTGGTCAGGGAGTCGACGGGGCTGTCCTATGAGGCAAAAGGAAACGTCCGTGACGCACTCGAGGAGTCGTGGCACACCGCCCACACCTGGCAGCTGAACCGACCTCGTCCACACGCCGGCGATTCAGATATTCTGCATGCACGTAACCACCCACCCGTAAAAATCGGGATGCGCATCGATCCGAACGTTAGGGATTTCCCCATGGGACACATTGCCATTCCATGCCCCACACCGATACGCATCTCTAGGATCCAACTCCTGGAGTTCTCAACTTGGCCAGAGTTGGAAATTAAACATTTTTATGGAGCTTTTTTTTTTTAACGACAAAGGCCCTGCTTTGCTTGAAAAGGTCTTAGGGTCGATCGCTGGCATCTGTAGGTAGGGCTGGGAAAGTCCCACATTGGAAATCCTGGAGAGCCACTGCCAGTCAGTGTTCTTACTAAATTAATCTGGACTTTAAGAACTATATTCAGAGTCGAGCTGAAATGAGGCGTGGCAAGGTGTTAAGTTTTATTTTATCTCGAGGGGTAATCGAAAAAAACCAACCAACTCTTAGGAGGCATCAGGAATTTGCCTGATACCAAGCCAGACAATTTGTTTATCTCCCCCAACACCGCCTGCTCTAATGGGTAGTGGCTCTCGATTTATTTACTTTAGGGCCCAATCCTACGCATGTTTAGACAGAAATAAGTCCTACAACTCCCAGCATTTGCCTAGGACTTGTTTTGCTAATAAACGCTCTAGTCTCCCCCCCTCCGCTACGAGAATCTGCTCCGTGTGGCAATGAATTCTACAGGCCAGAATCCAGAAGGGCAAGCGGGGGAAGACACCTTGTTCTTCTTGCTGGTCGGAGCCGGCGGCTTGATTAGCTTCTGCAAGATGCGCAGGCACATCAGAGTGATGTTCTCCACCACCACCGGCGTCTTGATGTTCACCGCCATCAGGAAGAGACTGAGAGCTGGAGAACGAGCAAGGGAAAACCGGAAGTCAGGGCAGCTGAGAGCAGCACCAGATGGTGGCGGCAGCAGCAGCCGCACAGGGACACACACACACACACACACACACACGCCCACAGCGGCAGAAAGAGGCGGCAGGAAAGCCATTCAGCACATCCGGCCTGCTTTAACTTAACTTCATCCATCACAATGGGAGAAAAGCACCTCAAGAGGCAGCTGGACGGTCTAAAGACAGGAGGGTCACGGCTCTCCCCCAAGCTGGGATTTCCAAGCAGCTAGACTCCACAGAGGTGGGGGAACTGTCCACCAATGTGGGACAGGAGAGCGAGGTTGCCGTTTCCCTCAACCAGCTGCCCGTCCTTCAAACCGCAGACTCGCTCGCCCTTTACCGGGCGTCGTGCTTCCACTAGCATGCGGCCTCAGCTCTCTGGCTTGCCGGGTGCAGGGACTCACCGCAGCGCAGCCGCAGCTCCCAGCAGCCGTCTTCCTTGGAGATGGAATCCGTCAGCAGCAGCATCTCGTACTGGAGGCTGCTGGCCTGCAAACAGGAGGAGAGAAAGGTGAGCAGGGTGACAGAGGGCTGTGAGATCGGCCAGACTGGGATACAGTAATCCCTTCCCTGTTATTTGAGAGCTTGCAATTCTGCAGACCTGATTAGGGTAAGGCCACGAAAAAAAAAAATCTCAGACTGCGGTTACAGGGGACATTGCTTAACATGAGGCAGTGTGGTGCAGTGGCTAGAGCGGCTTTCCCTGAATTGGTGCCCTCCCACTAGCTGCAGTGGACTGCAACTCCCATCACTGGCATGGGGGAAACACCGGGTCCAATCCCTGTCGCAGTCGCGACCTCTCTGGGCCCAACCCACCTCACAGGGTTGTTGTGAGGAAAATGAGGGAGATTTACCATGCGTGCCACCTAAGCTCCTAATGAGGAAAGGCGAAATAATACTGTAAGGAAGAAATAAAACCAAACACCCAGCCCGATGGAGCCATGAAAAAAAAGGCTCGCTCCTCTGCAGCCTTTTGGCCGGTTCTAATAAAGGTTATCCTGCTGGGACTTCTGGATTAACAGTTTTGTGAGTCTAATGAGAAAAATTATTAGGAGAGAGACTGGAGAGTTGAGTGGCTGGCTCCTTGAAACATAATTTGGGGAGCTCGGGGTTGCACGGAAGTCCGCTTTGCTGCAGAGGCACACGTTCAGCCGATCCACTTCTGGAGGGTTTCCGAACAGACACCTCTTGCCAGTGAAACTGACCCACCTGTAGTCATTTTTAACGGACATTGGCGCACACACACCGGGAGCTTGGGGCCATTTCGGCAGAGCCGAGGCCAAAACCATTCCCTGTCTGCAAAGCAACTTAAGTGGCCCGGGCCGGGAGGGGAGAGCAGACAGAGAGAACACAAAGCGCTAACCCCCCTCACCAGGTCAGGATTCGCCCAGTGCCCCTTCAGAGCCGCCGACACCTTGCTGATGATGAGGTCGTTCATCTGCTGCGTGGCTTCCGGGTTGTCTCTGGTTTCCAGGCAGAGGATTAAAAAAACAACACAAGAGTTAAAAGCTCCACGATGAGCCATTCCCTGCATCATACAGACACAGAACCTCTCCTCGTTCAGTCTGGCTCATGTAAAATTCACAAGACATCTGCTTAGCCAGCACTTCAGAAAGGAAGATGACTCCGTTCCCTTTCCCAGATCAAACAGCCTGAATGCCTTAACCAGGCAGCAGCAGCGAGGAATAGACCAGAGGAGACTAGCAGGGTTGCCGTGCAGCCACGTTTCAATATGAGCTGGCTGGTTTTTGTTTGATTTTAAAGAAAAGCACACCCCAAAGTGGAGGCCTGCCTGCACACACCGAGAAACTTGGTTGAGAAATTCTTGTCTTAAAAAATAAAAAAGAATGTCTGTCATTCTTTGCAGATTCCGCCCAATGAATCAGGATGCAGTTTTAAGTCGATCAAATGATGTCGTTCTAAATCAATTTAAAATCAAAGGTGGGGAACTTTAGGCCCGGGTCTCAAATCCAGCCAGATGACCACGCTGCATCTCCTGGCAACCCCCGCCCCCCAATCCTTTGGTGTTTTCCTGGCTTTTATGCAGTCCCCCCCATTTTAAAACTTTGAAATGCCCCTCCTAAGGGTTAGATAGTGGCAAGAAGAGCCTTAAGCAACAATATGCTGGCATTTTTTGTACTTTGTTGTTGTTGTATTCTTGCTCCCATTCCTTTGCCCCCACCCGCCAACGGAATGCAGCCCTGGGAGCATCTCCGAAATTGAACTTCACCCTCAGGATGAAAGTTTGAATCAAATTGATTAAAATTGCAGACCGGCATGGTATTATTATTTTTAAAGTCAGTAATTAAAAAGCACAGCTTAAACAAACTATTCTTTGGGGAGTAGAAACCGAGCTCCATCAAAAACGGACACGCCCAACACCCAAGGTGATAAAGCCCCCCCCGCCCAACCTGGCCAGAAGGCACATGAGCTGGCGGACGTCCTCTCGCATGGTGGCGGCCCCACGGCGCAGGTTGTAGTCGAACAGCTCCCGGATGAGCCCCTGGGAGACGAGGATGTGGCGGATGGCGGCGTTGGTGGCCAGGGCGCGCAGCAGGGTGATGCAGTGTTCGGTGACGGCCGAGGCGCAGCCGTAGCACTTGGTGGAAGAGGTGTGGCCGCAGCCCAGGACGGAGAGGGTGCGGTACTGGGTGGCGGTGAAGGTGGGCTGCACGGCGGAGCGCGAGGACTTGCTTGCTGCCTCCCTCTGCTGGAGGTCGTATTCCAGGAGCTCCTTCCGGGAGGCAAAGACTTTCTACGGACGGTCAAAAGAAGGGAAGGTCTGGGTAAGGCGGGAGAGAGCCATCCCATCCGTGCCTGCCGCGATCTCCAGGCAGGCAGACACACAAGCACCACTTGTTCCTTGAACTGCAAAGCCTTCCCCGGCCAAGTTGGCAAGAGAATGGGCGTGCAGAAGAAGGGCAGCCCTCCTGGTGGCAACGATCGGCCACGGCAGTGGCATCTCAGATATTAGAGATCCACAAAGACAGTGCACGCATCTTTGTAAGCTGTTCTGGGAGCCTTTTTGGCAAAAGGGCAGGATTTAGATGCTTATATATAAAGAAAAAAAGAAACTCCCATCAGCTCTAGCCACCATTTCCAGCAGTGAGGGAGGCTGGGAGTCGTAGGTCCAAAGAGCTGGTGGGTCACAAGTGGCCCATCCCTGCCCAACAGCCACTTTTGATATGAAAAGTACCTTCAGGAAGTCACAACTATGAGAGGAGAGGAGAGGCGATGGGTGGGAAAGGGTGAAGCTCCCTTTCTCCACTCCGCACAGACTCCCTTCGAAAGCTGTTCTACAGCGGTGTGTGCGTGTTTAAAAATGCAAGTGTGTCTAACATCTAGTTTGGGCCAAAGTTTACTCGGAGGTTTCCCCAACCCGGAAAGCAGAGCAGGAAATACCTCACAGAAGGGGTATTTCACCTCATGGGCTTGGGGCCTACATTTCCAAGGATGGTGGCCTTTTCGACTGTGCCGGCTTTCACTCGCGTGCTGGTGCTATTCGATTCATTTAATTAATTTATCTTCCGCCTTTCCACAAAAAGAAGCAAAAACCAAAACAAACGCTCAAGGCGGCTGAGAATAAAACCTAGATTAAGGACCAACTCTTTAACTAAAGCCTAACATAAGAACAAATAAAACCTTAAAAACATCATCAGAAATGCAACGAGCGGCCCCGGAGCTGTTTACCTGGATGATCTTGGAGAGCTCGTCGAAAGAATTCTTGCAGTCGCCGCAGTACTCCTGCGCCAGCTGCAAGATGTATCGGTTCACGCTGGCCGAGGTGGAGCTGATGCCTCCACTGCCGCTGGAGTCGTCCTGGAACGCCAGAGGGGAAAAGAGAATTCAACCAGAAGTTGAAGAGATCTCCACGGCCAACTCTGCGGGAAAGGGACTAGGCCTGCTGGGTCTGCATAAGCCCTGCCTCTGGAGAAAGCGTGAAGGGACCACCCACGATGCCTGGATAGCCTCCTCCTCCGATGAAGAAAGCAAGGTTCTAGCCCCCAAGGCTGCAGAGGCTTGCAAGTGTGTAGGCAATGACTAAGGAACTCTCAGACCTTCCTCCAGCAACAGCTAAATCTCGGGGTCTGTGGTTCTCTCCCCTGCCACACTCCTTGCCCCAGATTTCCAAGCTGGCGCCCAATTGCAGAGGCTGCCGTCGCAGAGTGAATATCGTTAAGAGATGGCAACTCCGCTAACTCTCAGGATTGCTTGGAAGGGTAGGGAAGTCATGACAGCCACCTCAATCCTCTAGAAGAGACAACACTGGCCCAGGTTGGATGTCTGTCACAAATTGCCCAGGCTGTGACCAGTAGCGCTGGGAATGCGTCACATGTGCGTCCCCCACCTCCCCACACTTATTGCATGTCAATTCTCTCCTCTGCTTCCTGGCTTCCCCTGAGCAGAGTTTGCCCCTGGTAGAACACACCCCTCTCCCACGCGCAGCGGGCAAGGTATCTAATCCGCCCGGCTGCCGACTAAAGTGGTTTATTCCATTTCTCCGCCTCCCAGTACCTGGGGCTTTTCAGGCGCTGCCTCGTTCACTTTGCAGAGGAGGTTTTCCAGCTGGGGCCTGTGACCCATGAGCTGGTGGTAGACCCGGTCGGCCTTGTCCAGCAGGGTGTTGATGTTGGTTACCGCCTTCGAAAGCAAGACAACACAGGACGCGCGTTATTCCAGACTGCGCTTTCGCGATGCTCCTGAACACGGTTTGACTGTTCAGGCCTTGTTCGCACATGCAGCAGGTGAGAAGGAAAAGCCCTCCGGAACCTGTGCCGAATCAGGCTGCAGGTGGAGGTGCGGGGGCTCACACGGCTGGATGCGCCTCCATTCAAAATAAATCCCTGCTGACAGCCAGTGTGGTGTAGTGGTTAGAGTGTTAGGCTGAGAAGACCGGGGTTCTAGTCCCCGCTCAGTCACGAAGCTCACTGGGGGGGCTTTGGGGCCAGTGTCACCGACTCTCAGCCTAACCTACCTCACAGGGTTGTTGTGAGGGTAAAATGGAGGAGGAGGAGGATCTTGGGCTCTTTGGAGGAAAGGCGGGATAGAAATGTAATGAATAAATAAAATAATAGGCAGGTAGGAAGTCAGAGAGAAGGGAAACAGCCCAGCACGTGCCCCTAGGCCCAGGCCTCCCACGAGCCAGACGGAGACCTTTGTCTCAGGTGGCGGATCGGGGCAGAGGGCCCACTCATCCTCCGCAGCCACTTGGCTGGCCTCACTGCTGCTGCTTTCGCAAGAGACAGGGCGTCCCACGGCCTCCACTCTGCATCACGTCCTGCCCTGCCCCAGAAACCTGGCGTGACAGCGAAGAGCGCCTCCCATTTTAATTGGGATGGGGTGGGGAGGAAGGGAAGGAGCGTGCTTCGACTTCCAGACGTTTAGCAAAGGCCGGGTCGATGCCACGGGAACAGCAACCTGGCCCAAAGGAACGCCTTGCCCAGCCGCAGGGCCTGACCTTCTTCCTGTCCTCCTCGTTCTCGATGGGATCCACCGCGCAGCAAGGCTTGGCGTACAGCATGAAGTCAAAGCGGGCGTATTTGCAGAAGCCGCAGGCGTTACAGAGGAAGGGGTCCTTCTCGTCGTAATTGATAGACCTGGGAAGCAAAGCCAGAGCCAAGTCAGCCGGGTGGGGTTCTCAGGCCGCAGCTCTTCCGCCTACAGACCATGTCCGCCTTGACCGGGCAGGGGAGGCTTCGGGCTTGTGGGATCAACTTGCATGTTTCACTGACTGGAGCCAGGGGCAAAAGGATGTACACTTCGGTAGTAAAGAACAGAATGCCTCTAAGCAGCGGCCAAGTGAGCACAGGGGTGGAGCTGCACAAGCGGTGGGTCCCGTTAAGCGTGCGGGCAGCGTAGGATACTGTCCTATGGGTTTAAGTCTTGCTTTGTGAACCACCCAGAGAGCTTTGGCTATTGGGCAGTATAGAAATGAAAACGAGCCAGTGTGGCGCAGGGCTCTCCAACCTTGGGTCCCCAGATGTTGCTGGCCTACATCTCCCAGCATACCCAGCCAGCATGGCTAATAGCAAGGGATTCTGGGAGCTGTAGTCCAGCAACATCTGGGGACCCAAGGTTGGAGAGCCCTGTAGAGTGTTGGACTGGGACTCGGGAGATCAGGGTTCTAGTCCCCACTCAGCCTTGAGAGCCAGTGTGGCATAGTGGTTAGAGTGTTGGACCGGGATTCGGGAGATCTAGGTTCTAGTCCCTGCTTGGCCATGAAACTCACTGGGTGACTTTGGGTCAGTCCCTGACTCTCAGCCTAACCTACCTCACAGGCCTGTTGTGAGGATAAAATGGAGAGGAGGATGAGGATTATGTAAGCCGCCTTAGGTTCCTTGCAGGAAAAAAGGCAGGGTATAAATATAATAAATAAATATAATATAATAATAAAAATACAGTCATGCCTTGGATTGAGAGCATAATTCATTCCGGAAACATGCTTGTAATCCAAAACACTCTTATATCAAAACGAAATCCCCCCCCCAAAAAAATTTGTACAGAGATTTTTCATTTAAGCCGTACTACAGTACTTGTATTGCAAGACGTCGCTTGTATATCAAGTAAAAAAAATTAAATAAATATTTAAAAATTTGCTTGTCTTGCAAAACGCTCTCAAACCAAGTTACTTGCAATCCAAGGTATTACTGTAAATGGACGAATAAAACAAATACCACCACCACCACCACCACCTATTATTACTGCAGGCTGAGCCCGGGGCTGCATCTTTTAACACCTGGGGAGTTCCTAGCCCACCTGCACTTGTGGCATTGGTAGACGTTCTCCCCGCAGTTCCCGCACACCCCCGGGTTGGCCGGGACGGAGGCGCTGCACCGCGGGCACTGCAAGGTCTCGGTGGAGGCCTGGTAATTCTCGTAGAAGTCGGCAAACTCGATCATCAGGTTGGAAGCGACGATGGGCAGTGGCAGGTCGATCTTCACCTCCGTCTGGCCCGGGGTGAGCTGGACCTTCTTGGCTTTGTGCCAGCGGGCTGGCCTGGAGAAACACGGAAGGCGGCCAGGGGGGGGGAAGAGGGGCGGAGAGAAAATGCAGAGGGAAATCGTCTCAAAGCCGGGCAAGGCAAAGTCGGCTCACTTCCCCCCCCCCACCCACCACACCAAAGCTAAGTGCTGTTGCCTCGGCTGAAAATCTCCTTTAAACAGGATGAATGGAGACTGGCTCTTTAGAGCCATTCCTTCTGCTTCTGTATCGACACGATAGGGAGCCAGAAATACATTTTAAGCCATTATCCCCTCCACAGCAAGGCTGCTCAGGATTAGAGAGCTGTCGATGTCTCATGGGAAGAAAAAACATATATATAAAATTTAATTCTACTTGTGTGTGTGTGTGTATGTATATATATATATATATATATATATATATATCCCCCCTCTGCTTCTCTTAGGATTTTAACGTCTCTTCCTTATTTGCAAGGCTGTTTTGCAAAGGGGGCGAGGAGGGGAGAACAAGGACGTCTCTCGAGTCAGCCGCTGCTCCTCTGGTTCGAGGCACGGACGGGAAAATCAGCATCCTTGCTTTGTGACGTATTAGTCGATACGTGATGTGGCCTCGTCTGGAGCTGTATCAATCCGTTTTGCCAATGACCGCCCCTTTCTGCTGGGGGTGATTCTCCAGGGTCTTGTGGGGAGGTCTTCCCCGGCCCTGCGACCTGAGATCCTTTTGGCAGGAGTTGCCCGGAAGTGGAAACTGGGAGGTTCTCCACGCAGGGCACGTGCCATGCCCCACTTCCCCCCCAAAAGAGACCTTCCTTGCCTCAGCCGTCTTTCTATCTGTGTAACGAACTGACTTATAAGGTATTGGTCCATCGAGCCTCAGGAACCTCAGTCCAGGGGCCAAATCCAGCCCTCTGGGGTTCCCAGACGGCCATGCCCCCTCCCCTGGCTGTCCTAAGGCTTTGTCACCAGCAGTAAGGGTTTGAAGCTACAAGCGGCTGGGAATGTTATGACCCGCCCCTTTTGCCTTTGGCCCCGGCCACTACTGGAATGCGGCCCCCAAGAGCTTCAGAGAATCCAGCCCCTGGGCCGGGAGAGGTTCAGCACCCCTGGCTCTCTGCACCCTCCGCAAGCTCTCTGCCCGCACAACTGGGACGAGCCGCAAATCCCCCTACTTGTTCTTCAGCTCCACGATGGCCTGCACTGTCCGGTTGTTGTAATAGAGGTTGATCGTGCGGACCATCTTGGTGCGTTTCAGGTCTCCGATCTTCACCGTCACTTTGCTGATGGTGTGGCTGCCGATCAGCTTCACCACCTGCTGGGTGGTGGTATACCGGGTGTCTACTTTGATGGAGGAGAGCTTGATGTACTGCAAAGTAGGAAGAGGAGGAGAAGAAAAATTAAAAAAATAAACAAGCTAAGGCAGCTACCATGTTTAAACGCAGTGAGCTGCGCATAATGTACGCATTGAAACCCGCAAGGCAGGGGGGCACAATCGTGAGCAGTGAACCACTTACGCAGAACGGCACTTCCGGGTTGTTGCAAACGAGACACGGGTCACTCTCCAAATAGTAGCCGTCAAATTCCACCAGGCCGGAGAGGGTGCTGGAAAGGGGGACGGGACACATTTGAGAAATTCTGCTCAGGCAAAATTAGAGCCCTGCCGGATCAGGCCAAAGATATGTCTAGCCCCGTATCCTGTTTCCAACAGGGGACAGCCAGATGTCGTCGGGGCCCAGCGGAACCTTGACGGGGCCCTCTTTCATAACACTAGAATCTAATGGGGGGGTCATGCAATGAAGTTAAATGGTGGGAGATTCAGGAGAGATAACAGGAAGTCCTTCTTCACACAGCGCAGAGTTAAACTATGGAACTCACTTCCACAAGATGGAGTGATGGCCACCAATTTGGATGACTTTAAAAGGGGACTGGACAAATTCATGGAGAAGACTACCAATGGCTACTAGTCCTGATGCTATATGCTACCGCCAGGATCAGAGGCAATATGCCAGTGTACGTCAGTTGCTGGGGAACATGGGTGGGTGGGTGCTGTTGCACTCAGGTCCTGCGTGTGGGTTTTCCACAAGGAGCTGGTTGGCCACTGTGTGAACAAAATGCTGGACTAGACAGACCCATGGTCTGATGCAGCATGACTCTTCTTAAGTTCTTAAGATTGCCTGAGCAAAGACCTAGGACTTAGCGGACAGACTGAGCTGAATAATTTAGCACCAGGTCACCCTCCCGCAGACACGCAGTACGTTCCAGAAGAGAGGCGCCCCCTTTGGCCGCCCCCACACACATTTTTCTAGCTGAAGGGCAGGCCGGAGAGACACTCACTTATAAATATTTGAGTTGGGGTGATTGGTGAGGATGTGGTTTTGCATCCGGAGGATCTCGACGGCCTTCTGGGAATATTCCTTTAACTGAAATGAAGGTCAAAATAAAGGGGTGGGGGAGGGGAAAAAAGGTCACAAAGGCAAAGCCTGGAAAATTCAGCACACACAGTGAGATCGAACCCAGAGTCAGCTACGGAAAGTTGCATTTCTGTAACATCTTACATACCTTACAACAGACCTCTTAAGTCAAGTCAGTACATACAATTTATTTACCAATAAATAAAATAAACGACTCATAGTTCCCATCACCCCAACCATTGGCCACACTGGCTGGGGATGATGGGGAGCTACAGTTCAACACATCTGAGCGGCACCAAGTTGGGGAAGGCTGGACAAGTGACTCGGTTGTTGGGCTAGAACAAGAGAGACCAGGTTTGAGTCCCCTCACTCAGCCATACTGGGTGACTTTTGGCCAGCCGCTCCTGGCACACGCCTACCTCACAAGGTTGTCGTGGGGACCACGAGCTCCTAGGAGGGAAGTCCCCACACCGTGCTTGCAGGTTGGATGATACTGGATGTTCAGTTCCAATCCCTAAAATTGTAGCCACTGACGACAATTCTCTCCTCTGCCCCAGCGCCAAAAAACACACAAAAAAGTCAAAGCGAGAGGAGCAGGTTCCTGTGGTCATCATCCCAAAGGGACACCCTTACCTTCTTCTCGGTCTGCTGCGTTTTCAGAGAGAAGTAGCCCAGGAGATCCACGAACTGGGCAGCCTTCCGCCCGTAGGCTGGGAGTTCTGGCCATATCGACCACATGAGATCCAGCAGCAGCTCTTGCTGGGACTTGTTGGAGTTCCTGCGAGGGCAGATGAGAAACGGGAGAGGATTAACAGAGAGAGGCCCATCACCCTTGGCCACTGAAGCCCCTTGTCCCTCTCTGGACACCTCTCCTGCAGATGACTGTTGCCACCGCCATCTCTCCTTCACCTCTCCTAGAATCCTTTGCCCTTTTTGTGGCACCCCCAGCGGAAATCTTTCTCCAGTGAGGCCTGCCTGGTACCAACACTGTCACGTTTTCAGCGCCAGGTTCGGACTTTCCTCTTTCCCGTTCATGCATCTAACCAATGCTTGATGGTTGTCACTGATGTTTTATAGTGTTTTTTTTATGAGGTCGTTGCTTTTTATTGAGAATTGTTTTAGGCTGTTTTAAATTGCTTTTCATTTTTCAGTGTTTTAATTCTATTGTCAGTCGCCTTGAGACTTGTTTTTTTTTTTGAGGAAGGAGTCTAAAGGCACAATCAGGCAGCAGGTTTTACTTCATTTTATACAAGAGCTGGCTGACCGGCACCTGTAAGATGCCGCTGTAGGTCTAGTGAAGGGAGCCTGGCGCACGGAAGCATGAGTGCGAAGCTCTCCCTCCATGCTCACCTGTAGATGTGGAGCGTCAGGCAATGGGCCTGCCACCGGACAGACGACGAGTTGGACTCCAGCAAGAAGCAGCGCAGGAACTGAATCAGGGTCTCCTTGTCGGCGAATTTGTTCAGCTGGTTCACCAGGGCTGTGCAGAGCTGATCTTCCTGGCTGCCGGAGGAGCCCTCTCCTGGAAGACGGCCAGAGGGAGGAAGAACCAAAAAGAAGTGATCAAGGCTATCTGGATGCTACGCTCAACATCCGAGGCCTTCCTCTGAGGGAGGCTCGGATGGTGGCAACGAGGAAGAGAGCCTTCTCAGTGGCGGCCCCCCGAGTTTGGAACATCTCCCCACTAAGGCCAGCTTGGCGCCAACACTGCTATCCTTTCGGCGCCAGGTTAAGACTGCACTATGCCGAGGCATTTAATGGCATCTAAAGGCTTTTAATGGCATGGGGGGGTGGGGGCTTATGTCAGCATTTTTTTCCTCTTCACATGTCTAGTTGTATGGAACTTCTGTTTTAAATTTGTATTGAAATGCATGCTGTTTTTAATGTCTTGTCTTGTATGAATTGTTGTTAACCACCCAGAGAGCTTCAGCTATTGGACAGTACAGAGATGAAATGAATACTAATTCTAATAATAAATAATAATAAGACACGCACAACGTTAGCGTTACTAACATTAGATCCTGGGGAACCACTAACAGCCCGAGCTGGGCTAGGAAGACCTTTGGCCTGACCAGTCAAGGCAATTCTCTGGGCTCCACCAAGTTTTCTGCCTGCCAGTTCTGAAAGGAATAACCAGCCCACTAGGCCGGACTGCTCCCCATCCCGCCCTGTGCCCATCCGGGGAAGGCAGTAGTTACATGCTGCCAATGGGACCGGCAGATCTGCCCACGCCCTGCAGCTCACCCTCTCGGTCTTTCTCCTTCTCTTCCTTCTTGCTCTTCTTGGTGGAGGATTTGCTCTGCCCAGCGGGCTGGCCAGTCCCGGAGCCAGCCGAGGCCGAGGTAGAAGTGCTCGACGATCCGGAGGAAGATGCGGCGGAGAGGACTTTGCTGCCGCACAAGGCGCAGGAGAGCAGCTGCAGGAGGACAGGGGACACCCCCTCATCCACCAGGAAGCTGACTTGCAGGAGGAAGTAGAGAACAGCTGGGGAGAAAGAGATCGTCTGAACAAACAATTCTTCTTGGCTTTCCTTACTGAAGACCTCTTTTAAAAAGAAATTTGCAACCGCACATGGCCAAACAGCAGCTCAGATTCTGTGGGCATTGCCATCTTTTTTCTTTCTTTTTTGCCAGAGGACAGGTTTCTAGGTCTCGTTGCCATGGAGAAAAACCTTCGAGAAGGGGCGGGGCAGTTTCTTCTCGATTCTTCGGGCACTCGAATCTGTGTATTGAGCAGCCAGCAGACAAAGCTGTTCTACACTGAGCGTTGCCTCCCCCAAAATGAGGATCCTCTGCCTCTACAATTCTTTCGGCCTCTTCCCCAAACTGGGGCCCAGCCAGCCTTCCCTACTACCTGACAAAAGGCATTAAAAAAGCAAAAATACCCCAGCTTTACAGCAGGGGTGCACAACATCTTTCGGCCAGAGGGCCAAATTCCATATCGGAGAAGCTCTCGGGGGCCGCATTCCAGTGGCGGGCGGGGCCAAAGGCAAACAGGGCGGGGCCAAAAACACCAGCCTATTTCAGCTTGAAGCTCTTCCTGCCAGCACCTAAGCCCGAGGAGAAGCATTTCAAGCTTTTAGACTGGGGAAAACGCAACGCAAAAAACCGGGAAGCCACGAAAGGGTGGAGGAACGGGGAAGGGGCGTGGCTGTCTGGGGAACCCCAGATGGGCCAGGTTTGACTCCTGGACCTGAGGTTCTACAACCCAACTTCATAAGAAACTCTCTCACCCAGATCGCACAATTAAAAAATGGGGGGGGGGGAGGATTTGCTGAAGCATTTTGAGTTCTTTTCAACACAGTTTAGTCCCGGGTTTTGCCCTCCCTGCCACAACCTCCCAGAGAAGCGACTCACAGTCATCTTTAATGCAGAACTTCTGCCAGTTCGCCGTCCGCTGGGTGGCGATTTCTGCACAAGCCTTCAAGTGCTCCATCTGAAAGGTTTAGAGAAGGGGTTAGGGAAGAGAGAGGGACAGCTGTGGCCACCTTTTGGGACTGACCGGTAAAGTAAGTTCATTGGCATCGGCCACTGAGCCCTAGCGACAAAAGGCTGCCCCCCCCCCCCGCGCTGCGTCTCTGAGCGCTTCGCTGCTCCGGCATCGCCTCCTCTCGGTCGAGCTTCCGCCAAATAATTCTGCTGCTGCGTCTTTGCACAGGGGTATGATGGAACTGGCCAAGCATGCCCATGGCAGAGATTCTGCAGACTAACACCCCCCCGCCCCCCGCAGAGACTGTCAAAACAGATAAAATCCAAGGCCAGACAGCTTGCCCAGTCTTCCCCAACCCGGACTACAACTCCCATCATTCCCAGCCAGCCTGCAACTCTCATGGGGAGTGATGGGAGCTACCAGCTAAGACATCTGGACTGAACCAGGTTGGGGGAAAGGCTTCACTAATATTGTATTTTTAATTGTATTTTAAATGTGACTTTAATGATTGTACATGAACCAGTTAGGGGTTTTAAGCAGTATACAAATTTCACGAAGAAATAAATAATGATGCATAAATAAAAGGGAAAGATCCAGCCAGCCAGCCCCCGCTTACCAGGTTGATGAGCGTGTCGTACTGCAGGGCGGATCCTGAGCTGGCAGTGACCACGCTGGCCCGCAGGAAGATCCCTTGTTCTTCCAGGAGCTTCTTGATGCCCCGGACGTGCGAGTCCAGTGTGTGCAGGTCCCGGAGCTGACGGTATTTCTCCTTGGAGCCGCAGATGAAGAGCAGGAGTTTGCGGACTTGGCGGCGCACGAAGGGGGTCTGCTGGATCATCAGGTACTGGATGGGGCAGGAAGACGGAAAGGAGGCGTCAATTGCAAGTTTGTAAAAAAGAAACCTTTTAAAAGATCCAGAAGACACTGCATAGGTTTGATGTCAAAGTCCCCTTCCAAAGTATTCCAAGGAACATTAAAACTCTTTTGAGCTGTATTTACACAGACACAAAGGGAGGAGTGAGGGTTCTTCAGGGTATGGGCCTCACTTCTGTACTATTACATATCCTATTTTTTCTCTCTCTCTCATTGACTGGGTTCAGACAACACGATAACCGATACTTGGCAAGAGTATGGAAAGCATCCTGGAGGGGAGAGGTGCTTTCGATGGGCAGACTCGGGACGGCTTCCTCCCCAGACATCCGCCCTCTCCGCCGGCGACCTCGCGCTCACTCACCTCCGACAGGAAGTAGAACCAGGAATGGTCGAAGACCGGCGGGGGGATGCGGGAGTTGGTGTCGGCGATCTTCTTGATCTGGTAGGGCAGCCGCAGCACCATCTCCGTCAGGAGCTGGGTGTAAGCCTCGAAGACGTCGGCCGCGTGGCCCTGAAAGGGAGAGAACACAAGAGCCCCGGTGTGCACTTAGGAAGCCGCCCTGCACTCTGGCTGGGCCGTGGCTCGGCGGGGCGGCACCGGCCCGCGGAAGGTGCCCCAAGACTGTCACGGAGGGACCGTGGCTCAGTGGCCGGGCCCCTGCTCGGCACACGGAATGTCTCGGGTTCGGTCCCTGGCAGCTCCAGGGAGGTCTGGAAAACCTCCCGCCTGAAAGCCTAGAGAGCCGTCCGCTGCCAGTCAGTGTCAACAATATTGGACTGGATGGACCAAAGGTCTGACTCAGTATGAGCCAGTTTTCTACGTTCCTATTTAAATTACCCCTTTATTCAAACCATGAGGACTGGAATCCTACTGGACCATATCTCACCTGCTTTGCATGCAGAAGGTTCCCAGGTTCAATCCCCGGCAGCATCTCCAGGTAGGGCTGGAAAACCCTGCACCTGAAACCTGGAGAGCCGCTGCTGCCAGTCAGTGTCGCCAATACCGGGCTGGATGGACCAAGCAGGGTCTGGCTCCGTAGGAGGCCGCTTCCGATGGATGTCCCACTTAGCCCGTCCGCCTAGCGTGGCCTCGTCTCCTCTCACTGACAGCAGCTCTCTATAAGATTTTTCCCGGCCCAGCTCGCCAAATGTTCTTATTTTTTACACTGGGGATTGAACTTGGGACTTTCTGCACACTGCGCATGTGCACTACCACCGGGGCTCGATGGCCAGAAGGACAACACATGGACGGAGACGGTTTACTCGAGACAAGGATGACAGAAGGCACCCCATTAAGGGTGACGGGCCAGTTTCAGGTTTGAGGGGGCCAACTGCTGTCTGGTGGTCCTCTTTTAGTGAGCCTTGGTGGGTTTATCCGGCTGTGCCGACAGCGCTCAAAACAGCACTGGGTGACTGGGCCTGTTTCCCAGAATGACGCTAGATCAGGGGCATTGTGGGAAAATAAAATAGGGTGGCTAGATCCAGCTGTCAGGTGCTGCTCGGAGTGCTGGGACGGGAAACACACACACACACACACACACACCTCTACCTATATATTAATGGGGGAAGGGGAGGGCAGGCATCATACTGGGCCCCTGCCATCTGCCAAAGGATACTGGATACGGACACCAATCCTGACCCGTTTTCTTTATTATACAAGTATATAAAACAGGAGATGTCCTCCTCATAGTACTCGGAGGTCCAGATCATCACAACTCGGAACAGGGCCTTTTGTGTCGTTGCTCCTATGAGTTAGGAGCAGGCGCTACGAGTTAGGCAGGTGCTAACCCTGCGGGGCTGTCAATGCCTACCTTCTCAAACAGGCATTCCCAGGAAGTTAATCTTGTCCTCTGTATGAAGACTGGTTTTGCATATTGCTTAGAAATTTCTTTAATGTCATTCATAAAATATCTTCAAAGGTGCAACCCTATGCAAGTTTAGACAGCAAATCCGGCCCTCCTGGGGACCACGTCCCCTTCCCCTGGCTCCAACCCCCATTCCCCCAATTATCGCTTGGTGGTTTCCCGGCTTTTGTGCTGCTTCCCCCCTCCCCTATTCTAAAAGGTTGAAACGCCTCTCCTAAGGCTTCGTTACTGGCAGGAAGAGCTTTAAACCACAATATGCTGGTATTTTGTGTATGTTTGGCCCCACCCCTGTTAATTTTTTTTAATCAAGAAAAGCCCATTGTGTATCCAAAACTCTCAGCCAGATCCATGAGGACTAGAAGCTTTAGAATATACAACCAGACCTTGAGATTTGCCCTTCCATCACCACCTTGCTCTTTAAAAGCTTTCTCTCTTTGCCGCCTTCACCAACAGGTTGCATCCTTCTGAGAAGAAGGTCTCAAATAGCCAAAGAGGTGGGTTGTGGGGCGGGGCGGGGCGGGGGGGAAGAGTACATAATCCTTCAGCACACTATAGCAGTGTTCTCCAACCTTGGGTCCCAAGATGTTTTTGGCCTGCATGCCCGCATGCTGGAAGTTGTAGGCCAAAAACATCTCGGGACCCAAGGTTGGAGAACAATGCACTATAGCATTCCTATTTCTGGGTAGCTGGGGGGACAGGACCTGCCCACCTTCTCTCAGCAGCTTATGTTGTTAGGTGGCAAAGATTGCAATTCCAGAGCGGTTTCGTCATTCGTTTTTGTTATAGTTTTCCATTTTATGGCCATCACCGTACTGAAATGCTCAAAATTGCGGCGCAAAGTGCTAATAAACAGGGTTATTTCCAAATAGTAAAAAAAGAAAGAAAAAAAAAGGAAGATCCACATTACATTCTTGTCGATCCTTAACACAACTTCTTTCTGCAGCTACAGAGCAAAAGGAAGGAAGGAAAGAAAAAAAAGAAAGCAAACCTGAACCTTTGACTGACAGGAGTAATGTGAAAACAGCAGGCCCCTTCAAGAGAAGGGAATAAAAGGCAGAGCTTAAAACGGCAATCACCACCATAGGCCTTAAGAATTTTAGCAGGTTCTATTCTTCCGGCAAAGAGCACCCTAATGTTTAATTCGGCTTACTTCTATTGTACTTCGCCGGGGCAGCAAATAAAATGCTGCACCACGAGGCGTGGAGGATAAAGAAGGCGCCACAGTGGCTGAAGCGGCCTAGGAATTAAGCCAGCAAATCCATCTTCGCCAGCCCGCTGGAAGCCACAAGGGGTCCCCCCCCGCCTGTCAGTTGCTTGCGAGGCGTCAACCACCTGAAGCGCATCCTTAAAGAGTTCTCTGTCCCTTAAGAACAGGCCCTGCCCACTCCGAGAGAGAGAGAGAAAAGGATGCTGGGACAGGGCTTGGGATTGTGGGTGAACTGGCCTCTTCCCTTGGATGCCTTAGAGGGGTGCCAGTCAAGTTGGGACCCTCCCTGATAGAAACGGCACCTTTTCCCTGTGTTCGGTGACCGGAAGCCTCTCGATCCAGCAGCGTCCACAATTCAGCTTGTCACTGTACTACAGGGCTGCAGAACCGCAAGCCAAACCCGCAAGCCAAACCCGGCCCTCGAGAGTTCCCCTGAAGGCCACGCCTCTTTTCCCTGGTCCCTACACTTTACAGCTGGCCACGAATCATCTGGTGGTTTCCTAGCTTTCGTGCTCCCCCGCCCAGATTCTAAAAGGTTGAAATGCCTTCCCCTAAGGCTTAGTTACTGGCAAGAAGAGCTTTCAGGAAAAATAGGCTGGTATTTGGGGCATATTGTCCCTGCCTACCACTGAAATGCGGCCCTCGAGAGCTTCTCTGAAATGGAATTTGGCCCTCAGGCTGAACAAGGTTCGACACCTGTGCTTTACAGCGAATCCAGGTGCTGACGGTGCCAATATCCGCTCAGGCAACACTAACATCATTGGGGGCTCATTCACCTGACTGTTCTCTCAATACGAAAAATACCCTCTTCGGCTGCCTACCGAGGACAAAGCAGGTCACACTGCACGCAAGAGAATAAACAGACACAAATATGGCACCACGTCCACCATCCGTCCGAAACACAAGAGTACCACGTGTGAAATTTATCATTGAAGCAGAAGTCATCAAGCAGTTCAAGACTCAATGGAGACGATGGTTCTCCCACTTGCAGGTATTAACTTAGCATACCAAAGCTAGGGAGATTGGGTTCTTGCCCATTACTGCTCTTGTGAACAAACACCACACTTATCAGAGGCAGTATGCCTATGTACTCCAGCTGCCGGGGAACATGGGCAGGAAGGTGCTGTTGCATTCATGTCCTACTTGTGGGTTTCTCACTGGGGCGCTCCTGTCCTGCTTGTGGGATCCCGTGGGCAGCTGGCTGGCCACCGTGTGAACAGAGCGCTGGACTAGATGGACCCTTGGTCTGATCCAGCAGGGCTCTTCTTCAGTTCTTATGCACTTGTATTTGAGCTTTCACAGAAAAGTACACAGGCTGTACCTGTTGCATTTCACGGCCTTTTAGCCCATCCTTTATAGCAGTGCTGCTGAACTTCAGGCCTGCAGGCCAGATTCGCAGGCTGTATTTCTGCTGTTTTTAGGGTGCAATCCTCTGCATGCTTAGACAGAAAAAAGGCCCGCAACTCCCAGCATGCCCCAGCCAGCATGGCTGGCTGGGGCATGCTGGGAGTTGTAGGCTTTTTTCCCTGTCTAAACATGCAGAGGATCACACCTTCAATGTTCCTGCTTTTATTGTGTCAAGATTTTATCGTTTTAGACTGTTGTACGCTGCCTTGGTGGCTTTTTAGCAAATGCTAACAAATATATTGAAAAAGAGCAAACAAAGCCGGCCAGAAAACAAATCTAGCAAACGTAAAATCGGATTTACATTTGCTAGAGGAGTGCCCCTTTCCCTCTCTCTGCCCTTTTCAGCTGTACCCGCGATGACACGGCACGCCCAGCGGCCCAGACCGCAACTCACCTTGACGTACTGCCGCAGGAAGAAAGGGCTCATGTCCGGCGGGGAGGAAGTGGTGTGCGGTTTCAGCAGCTGGCTGGTGGCGACTGGCTCCTCGTCATTCTGCTGGCTCTTCCAGTATTCCAAGAGGGATTTCAAGACGTGCAGACAGTAGTCCACCGCGCCGGAGCTGAGCAGAGCGGCCGCAGTGGCACTGGAGATGAGGGAGGAAGACTGAGGAGAGAGAAAGAGAGACAGGCACAACGTTGGTTTCTACAACTTCTTTCTTTGCGGGTGTTTGGGGGACCCCAGTGAGAAATTGGGCAGCTAAGCAAACAGCGGGAGATTTAACCAAGAGGTCCGTTTCCTTCCAAGCTCAAGGGAGAGAAGCGGCGAGTGTCCCACTCGGCTTCTCTTGTCCCGTCCCCCCCGAATGATTCTTTATGGTGATTCTTTCCAAGCCCAGAGAGAAAGAAAGCTTTGGGGTTTGTTTGGCTTTCTTAAATTGATTTTTGCAAGGCTTTGTATACATTTAGCCAGCAAGGAAGTTTCCAGCTTTTGGAGTCCCTGAATTTTCCACACAAGCTCCTGAAGGAGAAGTCTTCAGAAGTCTCCTGAAGGAGTAATACCTAGAGATACATTAAAGGCTTCTGCTATCACTCAGCATTGGGGTCCTTTCCTCCTTTCTGGTTTGCCTTCTGTTCAGGAAGACAGAAGGGGCGTAGGGGGACCGCACAAAACCTGGGAGACTGCCCAACAATCGACGGGGTGGCCAGGGGAACAGAGAGTGGCCATTTAGGGAGCCCTAGAGGGCCAGATTCAGGCCTCAGTCCTGAGGTTCAACCCCTCCGGTATACAGTAATACCTTGGATTGCAAGTAACTTGGTTTGAGAGCGTTTTGCAAGACAAGCAAATTTTTAAATATTTATTTCATTTTTTTTTACTTGATATACAAGCGACGTCTTGCAATACAAGTACTGTAGTACAGCTTAAATTAAAAATCTCTGTACAAATTTTTTTTGGGGATTTCGTTTTGATAGAAGAGTGTTTTGGATTACAAGCACGTTTCCGGAACGAATTATGCTCTCAATCCAAGGCGTGACTGTAAGCAAGAAGGAACAGGGCAGCCCCAAACTTCCATTGCCCTTCAAACCCCCAGTGGACAACGAGGAAGCTAAAAGGGGAGCGGGGAAGGGGGTCAGGCATTTGCAGATGCGATTACGGGGAAGTAAAGATGCGGCAAAGTTCAATGTTTCAAAGTCTTTAAGAGGATTCCGTCGCTGTTTTGTTGCTAAAAGGTGCAGTAATACGGCTTTTTTTTTTTTTAACAGAAGAAGAAGATGCCAGCAAGCGTGCGAGCAGAGGGAGGAAGATTAATAACAAAAGCGCAGAGGTTAAAAATGGAGACCGAAGTGCGTCGAATTTTAATGAGCTTATGAGCTGTGGGGTTTGTTTGGATTTGCCGGGGTTTCTCTTAATGGTTTTATTTACACTCGCATCTCCACCAGCCCATGTTTTGGGAGCTGTTGCTGCTGCTCATCTGACCGACAAAAGAAGGTGGGTTGAAACTATATTAAAGTGCGGCCATTCACCGGGAAGAACTTTGGGGCAAGGAGTTTCCCTCCTGTGTACAGCAGCCGCTTCTCCTCGCAAGAGCCTTTTTGCCTCTTCTCCTGCAGCTGGCCAAATTCCAGAGGAACAGAGAGGAATTTCAACTTTTTTTTTTCTTTATAAAGAAAAAAAAAAAAGGAATGGGGTGAAGAATCTCACTCCTTCTAATCCTCAGCTCGGGGCCCACTGGCATGTGTGTCAAGGGGAGATTAGACTTAAGAACCGATTGCCGTTTTGTCTTCTTCTCCCCCCACACCCTGCTTTGCACTAAGCGCTGGTTCAAAAGACTCTCTCTCAGTAAACACTTCAGTCAGTTTCTGACTGCTCTCTTAAGATATATATATACGTATATATATATCAATAAGTAACACACATACACACACGCCCAACTTGAAATCCAGCTGTCAACTTCTGTTGCTAAACAAGCCCCAGGGGGTTGCTGACCTGCTTCCAGTGGAGGCCAGTGGCTCCAATGTCAGTGGGGCCGCATATCCACTCCGGGTTTCAGTCTGAACTTTTAACGAGCTACCCATGGTGCTGAACCCAGTCTCCAAAATAGGTGTCTTCCACACAATTCAATTGATGCATTTCTCTCTCTCTTTTTGCCTTCGGCCCTGCCCACCACTGGAATGTGGTCCCCGAGAGCTTTTCTGAGATTGAATTCGGCTCTAGGGCTGAAAGAGGATCGGCACCCCTGTGTGAATCGAACCTCTGCATAGTTTTCATTTCGAGTCCCTGCCCCCTAGGAGCTTGCAACCAAAAATTTGACTTCGGGAGCAAAGAAGGTGGGAGATGAAGGTAAAGCAGCCAACTGGGATTACGTGTGGTTATACGTTATGTTCAATCACACACACTTGAGCTTCAGGAGTGGACAGGCAGGCAAAATTTGAGTGGCACAGAGAGAGAGGGAGGATGCACCGAAATCATCCACGAGGCACAACTTGGAAGTTCTCTTGCACACTTTATTACACTAATATTCCGTCTTACTGAAGTCAAAGCAGAGTACTGGGATTGAAGTCAAAGCAGAGTACACAGGCACTGGAATCTTTTATAGTTAACTAAGCTGCTCTCCCAAGAGGCCCGACCAAATCTGGCATCATATAACCCCATCTAGTTTTCTGTAGAAGTCTCTCACCGTCAGTGGGACAGATTTAGAAAATGCTTCTTGCTTCTGCCCAGTGCAGCACACACACTCGCCTCGGGTAACAAGCCTTTCCAACAAAGGCGACCCCGAAGGATCGAAAGTCTTTGTACCTCGCAAATGGATGATTTGGATCCTGACTTGGTTCGGGACATGAAGACGCTCAGCAGCCGCATGATCACCAAGTGGACCTCGTTCAGGGCAGTACGCTCGTTTTTCTTGGACACATCCTGGGGAGGGGTGGGGGAGAAAAGGAGAGGAAGTCGTTGCTCCCAGAGCCGCACGGGAAGAGATCTGAGGCCCACCCCATCCAACCCGAATCCTGAGAGCTGGAGGATGAAATAAGACAAGGGTCCCAAAAATCCAAACTTTATTTATTATATTTATACCCCGCCTTTTTTCCTGCAAGGAACCCAAGGCGGCTTACATAATCCTCCTCCTCCTCTCCATTTTACCCTCACAACAACCCTGTGAGGTAGGTCAGGCTGAGAGTCAGTGACTGGCCCAAAGTCACCCAGTGAGTTTCATGGCCGAGCGGGGATTTGAACCCGGATCTCCCGAGTCCCAGTCCAACACTCTCACCACTACGCCACACTGGCTCTAACACCAAACTGCCCCTTTATTATTCTTTCTTTTTTTTTTTTTTAGGACATTTGCAGACCACACTTGATCATATATATTTCTAAGTGCTGCTGATGAATCCCAATCAAGTTGCCTGTTTTTGGGGGATGGGCGGGGAGAAATAAAAATTGATCCGCAAGCTGATTTGGTACACAGGCTGCAAGCTGTTCCCCCCGTGCCACCTTGCGCCCAATGTGCACAACTCCCCTTCCCATAACAGCAAGCCAAGCCACAAAAAAAGCCATACCTTCTTATCCATGCACAGTTCTGCAATGAGCTGGGCAAGGAGGTTATCAAGCGCACCCTTGTCTTTCTCATCGTCGCCATCTAAGTCGGTCGTAAGCATCAGAATCACCTAGGAACACAGACATTTTGCAGGGTACGAAGTCAAACAGGGAACCACAGCCTCAAAGACTGAGGGTCTTCCATGAATAGCATGTTGAACCTCACAACTGAGCACCCGTACTGAATAGCTGCTGGCAGTGCCGCCAATCTCCTAACCGTGGTTTGCAGCTCACCATGGTCACCTTTAAAAAAAATAATAAAAAATTTTTTTGCTGAACACACCATGGTTAGGAGAGCTTCTGTGAGAATTCCTCCTTCCCATCCTGGAGCTAACCATAGCGTGGCCTTGTGAGTTCAAGCGATTTTTAAATGTAACCATAAGTTAGCGACAAACCAGTTTGCAACCATGATTAGAACCAGGGTTTCAAGAACTGAGGCTGTTGTTGTGCTGTTGTGATTATTATTGTTATTTTTATTATTAATGCACGTGTTGCCTTTGGGGCAAGATAGGCTGGTGATTAAAAACCATACAAAGGTACAACACGGAATAATGGGCTCAAGTTACAGGAACCCAGATTCCACCTAAACATCAGGAAAGATTTCCTGACCGTTACAGCAATAAGACAAT
Source organism: Shinisaurus crocodilurus (assembly GCA_021292165.1). Lineage (NCBI taxonomy): Eukaryota > Metazoa > Chordata > Lepidosauria > Squamata > Shinisauridae > Shinisaurus > Shinisaurus crocodilurus. The sequence continues at coordinate 2,649,863 of JAHFWL010000571.1, read as the reverse complement.
AGAACCAACTGAGCCTGTGGCTTAAGCTGGCTCAGCTTGTCTGAGTGTGGAAAGCTAAGCAGGGTCAGGCCTGGTTATTACTTGGATGGGAAACCCCTCCTCTAGTTTCCTGCATTGAGCAGGGGGTTGGACTCGATGGGCCTTGTAGGCCCCTTCCAACTCTAAGATCTATGAAATCTATGAAACTACCCAGGGAGGTGGTGGGCTCTCCTACTCTGGAGGCATTCAAGGTGCAGCTGGATAGCCATCTGTCAGGGATGCTTTGACCTGGATTCCTGCACTGAGCAGGGGATTGGACTCGATGGCCTTGTAGGCCCCTTCCAACTCTACTTTTCTATGATTCTATAAATTAGAAAAACTATGGCGGGGTGGTGGTGGAGGCAGTGTCTTCTGGCCCCTCGCCGATGGTGATACAATCCACGTTCCAGGCTCTCCATTCCAGAGGAAGGGGCTAATAGGAGCTGCAGAGAGACTTGGGATGCTAAAGATGTCAACAGACAGAAGCAGCCTCTCATCAGAACTGTGGAGCCTTCTGGCGGGCAGCCAGCCACAGTTCGCATTAAGAATGGCACACCTAACCATGGTTAGCTTCAAATAGGGGGGAGAAGGAACTCATGCACAAAAGAGGAGTGGGAAGGTGCACTCAAGCCAAGAGGTGCTCCCGATTTCCTACCCACAGTTAGGAGAGTAGACTGTGTTATGTCAGACACCAGCCCCCCAAATGCACATAATACTAACCATGGTTAGCTTTAAAAAGAAGGGGGGGGAATTCACACACACAAAAGGAGTGGGAAGGTGCACACAGGGGTAGGCAACCCAGTGCCCTCCAGATATTTTGAACTACAACTCTCATAATCCCTGACCATTGGCTATGCTGGCTGGGGCTGATGGGAGTTGAAGTCCAAAACATCTGGAGGGCACCTGGTCAGAAAAAGCTGAAGTGGAGGGTGCTGCAGCACAGGAGACTACGAACACACACACACAGAATATGGTGACAGCTCTGAAGTAGCGACACAGCAGTGTGTAGAGAGAGACTCCCCCATGGGCTACCTGCATGTATGGGATGGCGCGGACTCCGCCAACGTTCCTCAGGTGGGGAAGGGTCTGGAGCAGCCTCTCCAGCAGCATCAAACGGACCATGTGCAGCCTGAAAGTCGGAGAGGAGGAGGAAGACTGACGACATGAGGCACTTAAGAGGATTCGGGCCGCATGACAAAGGGCTGACAACACAGCGTCGTAAAGTGTGCTAGTTTCATATATGCCAGTGAGACGCCAGAGAGAGGGGCTGATGGGCTCCTTTAATCCCCACCACTGCCCCACACCCCCAACGGGACAGAGGAAGTCAGGAACAAGCTGTAACGAGGAACGGTTTAACAAGCCCAGAGCTTCAACCACTCGCCCAAGGAGAGAAGCTGTAAAAACCGAAAAAGGGCAGCACGGCCACCAACATCCTAAACGACTCTTCCCACCCAAATGAAGGCCCCCGGGGGAGGGGGGCACACATGTGGCCCACCCGTTTTAGCCGGAAAGGAGGCCTTGCCTGTTGCTCGCGTGGACGTCTCCTTCTGCTTCTCCTTCGCCCTCGCCCTCCGACCCTTCGCCCTCCTGCTGCCCCGTGGTGGTGCTGATGGCGCCCGTGCTGGAACTGACGCTCCCCGGCCCGGCGGGGTGGCCCTCGGCGGTTGTGTCGCCGTATGCGCTGCTGCGGCCAGACACTGCAAACAGAGCAAAGGAAGGGTGAGCGCTCCTGGACTATCCTTCAAGCGTAGCAACGAAACGGACATCCCGGGGGAAGAGAGGGAGCTGCCCGCACGGGAGCTTTAGAAGCACCGGACCCCTCCCGGCTGCCCATGACTGGCGGCACGACCAGCACACCAAAGGAATCTGGTGGGATCCCCTTTCAAAAGCCATCGAGACCGGGGCCCGTCATCCTCGGCTTGACCCAGCAAGGCTTGGCTTCGGCCTTCACGTCCCAACTGAAAGGGGAGTTACAGAGGGTTCGCAGTGCAGTGTCAGAGGGTCCAAGGTTCAGTTCCTGGCATCTCCCGTTCAACAGATCTCAGGTGGTTGAAAAAGCCCTAGGAGACCCACTGCCACCACCTGCTTGCTTGACAGAGTAGGCAATATTGGGCTAGAGCAGTGTTCTCCAACCTTGGGTCCCCAGATGTTTTTGGCCTACAACTCCCAGCATGCCCCAGCCAGGGAGTTGTAGGCCAAAAACATCTGGGGACCCAAGGTTGGAGAACACTGGGCTAGAGAGACCCACGGTCTCTTTCACTCTAAGGCAGATTCACAGACTCAGAGTAAATGATAAAGGAAGGAGCCCATAGGTCAGTGGTAGAGCATACGGCTCCAGTTAGACACCCTTGCCCCATCTGTTGCCCTCCAGATGTGTTGGATTGTGACTTCCAGCCATGGCCATGCTGGCTGGGAATACTGGGAGTTGCAGTCACTTCTGGAGGGCACCGAGCACATGCTGAAGATTCTCCTGTACCAGGGCTGGAAAGACCGGGCATCTTCAGGCAGGGCTGCAAAAGATCCTGCCTGAAGCCCTGGAGAGCTGCCGCCACGATGGACCAAGGCTCTCCCGCGGCTGAAGGCAGCGTCTCGTGTTCCTACCACTCTCTGCTTTGAATCCTTGGAGAGATGCTACCAGTTACACAGGCAGTTGCCTTATGCTGAGGTGGACCCTGGGTCCGTCTAGCCCAGTATTGTCGACACCGACCGGCGGCAGCAGCAGCTTTCCGGGGTTTCAGGTAGGAGATTGTCCAGCCCTACCTGGAGATGCCAGGGACTGAATCCAGGACCTTCTGCATGCAAAACATGTGCTCTAGCACTAAGCTTTGGCCCATCCCCTAAAAATAAAGTTAAGTTTCCAGTCTTTATGGCTCTCAATATAGGGCTAATTGAAATAGGCACGTAGAAAACTGGCTTAAACTGCATCAGACTCTTGGTCCATCTAGCCCAATATTGTCAACACTGACTGGCAGCAGCGGCTCTCCAGGGTTTGTCCAGCCCTACCTGGAGATGCCACCGGGGATCGAACCCGGGACCTTCTGCATACAAAGTATATGCATATATCTTCTGCATATCTCTGCCACTGAGATACGGACCTTCCCCTAAAGATAAAGTAAGATCCCAGTCCTCATGGTTCTGCATAATGTAGCGACATTGGAAGCTGCCTTATACTCAGTCAGACCCCTGGGTCCATCTAGCTCAGTATTGTCGCCACACCGGCTGGCTGGCAACGGCTCTCCAGGGGTTTTCAGGCCAGGGTTTCTTTCCTGCCCTACCTGGAGATGCCGGGGAATGAACCTGGGACCTTCTGCGTGCCAAGCAGGGGCTCTGCCACTGAGCTGGCCCCTCCCTAAAGTTGACAAAGATGACACTGGGCTGGATGAAAGCGGAAAGAAGCTGTCTGCCCCCATGTCTTGCTGGTGGGCTTCCCGGAGGTACCCTACTGGCCACTCTGGGAAACGGGATGTTCTACTGGATGAACCAATCCGACAGGGCATTTCTTAGTCCTTCGGTGGGGGGGGGGGAGGGAGGCTTCAAACCAAAACAACGCTGAGCATTACCGCTGTGCTCGCCAGCTACCGAATCCACGGCGCTGCCGCCGCTCTCCGAGCCCACGCTGCCGCCATGGTCGGCTGGGGAAGTCCGGAGGGTGGAGCCGTCCGTCGCTGCCGTGCTGCCCTCGTCGTCAGAAGCTGGAGCTAAGAGAGTAAGGAGAGCTGTTACAAGTAAAAACACAGTCTTTGAACGACTCGAACATGAAAGCATTAGAGAAGGATTTTGTTTTGTTTTTTTAACATGCATGCAAAAACTAGGGCTGTAATGTTTAATCATTTAGATTAAGGACACAATCCTATGCATATTTAGACAGAAAAAAGTCCCAGCATGGCTGGCCGGGGCATGCTGGGAATTGTAAGAGTTTTTTCTGACTGCCCTAGGAGTAACTCAGCCCTAGGAGAGGCATTTAAAAAAACTACAGAAAAGCCAGGAAACTAAATAGTTGGTGGCCAGGTGAAAGGGGGTGAGGCATGGGAAAGGGGGTATGGCCATCTGGGAACCCCGGATTCTGCATCCCTGGGCTAGCTGGACTAACGATTTGACTCCACGCATCACCCCAACAGTAAGAAGCCGCACACAAGTCTTGAGTGGTGAAATCTGTAGACCGCCCCCACCTCCCAGGACGAGCTAGTTTGAGATCTTATGCTGTGAACAGTTACCTGATGCAGTGGTGTCCGAAAGAGTCCCGGCGTCAAGAGAGGAAGAGCTAGGGGCCTGGCCAGAGAGCCCCAGGCTCTGCAGGCCGAGCGCGCTGCTGCTGCTCCCTACACAAGAGGAAGAGAGCGAAAGCAGATCAGTTCCCCTGTAAGGTGGACACCCACATCCCCAGGCTTCGGGGGGGGGGGGCGCCTTTGGGCAAGACATCCTCAACAGCCCCCTCCCTCAGTGAGCCTGGCCTTTTCACCACCATGGTCTCACCAGCTGCTCTTCCTCCTCCTCCTCTTCTTCATCACTGCCACCACCTGCTTGCTTGACAGGCAGGGAGCCAGGGAGCCAGGAGGCTGTGGCATTTCCTGCTCCTCTTTCTCTCCACCACTGTTGTCTGGGCCGGAGCGAGAGGCAGGTGAACAAGCAGGTGGCAATGGGGAAGAGGAGGAGCAAGTCCAGGGAGCTCTCGTCAGCAGGCCCCTGCTGGGGTGTGGTCCCTCGGCAGGTTCCCGACCATGCCTACCTTTGATGCCAGCCTTGAGTTTATGGAAGAGGTGAAATTCGAACTGGGGACTTCCTGATTTGGACCTTTGTCTCTTACCCAGTGACCAACATCAACTCCCCACAGGTGCTCCTCACCTTGCTGATCTTGCTGCAGGCTGAGAGCAATGGCCAACTCCACCATGGTTTCATCATCTGCATCTGGGGGGATGTCCAGCATGGGGGGAAAGCCCTCGGCTCCGGCCAGGAGAGCTTCCAGCGGAGAAGGGTTGCCATTGTTCACATTCTCGGCTGTCTCCAACACCATCGATTCAGACTAGGAGGAAGAAACCAGGCTGATACAAGAGGACCACTGTCCGATACAGTGCAACACACAGCACCTTGTTTTCTGTCTTTGCAAAAATGCTGCAAAGCACCATCTATCTGTTTAGATGTACGCCACTGGTTTTTTGCATGCACGGTGCACAAATAATTAAAAATATTCTATATATATATATATATATATATATATATAAATAAATAATTCAGGACCCAGTCGTAAATAACGGCAAAACCCATTAATGTGGCAAGTGCAATTTTTTTTTTTTACAAACAACCAAAAAAAACCAGTTACCTTAAAAAAACAACAACTCAGTGCCAAATTAAACAGCTTAGTCAAGATGTCACAAGATGTACAGTGAAGTCACCTGCTGAAGTCCCAAGATGGAGATGGATCAATCCAGTTTGGATGCCACGATTGAGAAGGGATGTGGCGGTCCCACCTGTAAAACTCCCCCCCCCCATACTGAAATAAGTTCCAGTGGCCCCTTCTTTGTTCAGTTCTAGATGGGCTGCTAAAACATTTTTCGTTCCGTGTGGCTTTTTAGCATTTTAAGGGTGCAATCCTATACATATTTAGACAGAAAAAAGTCCTACAGAATGGTAGGACTTTTTCCCTGTCTAAATATGCATAAGATTGCACCCTAAAATGTCTTTAGAAAACACACTGGTTGATCAATTGGGGCACTGTGTAAATCTATCACCAGAGCTGGTAGATCACCAGAGGTGTAGGACTATTTCCTGTCTAAACATGCATAGGATTGCACCCTAATTGTATTAGCTCAAAACTCTGTCTTTAAGAGTATCTTAATTCTGCAGTTGGTGACGTTTTTAAAGCTTTCAAAGTGTTTTAGGTTTCAATTGTATGTCGCCTTTGGGGTCCTGTTTGGGCTGAAAGGTGACTCATAAATGCATAACTGGGAACATTTTGTGGGCTCGCCAGGCAGACCTCCCCGATCCTATTGCGATGACCTTAGCACACACCAGCCTCGTCAACCAGGCCGGAGATTTTCTGCAAACCAAAGGCCACAAGGAAGCCCCCGCAGGACTCACCACCATCTCAAAGTCCCCGTGGTCCACCTCGCTTTGCTCCTGGCTTTCTTGCCGGATGTCTTCGCCGTTTGGTATCCCAGAGCTCTGCATCTTGTCGTCAGCATCATCGTCGTCATAGTCGTCTTTGTCCCCTGGGACAGAAGAAGTATTGTTAAGGCCACAGACACGCATGATGGGGCCCCAAAGGGCCTCTCGGGGGTCTGTCCTCTGCTTCGCCACAAACCCATTGGGGTATTGATCGGGGGGGCGGGCGGGAGGCCCTGATCTAGTCAGGTACCCAGTTGAGGTAGATTCAGGGGATTACCAAGATGAAGCAAGACCACTTGTGTGAAAAGGTAACGTAAGTGTGCTGATTACAAAGTTGGAATATGGATGCAGAATGTAAACTATAAATGCAGAAGAAAGCTTAAATTCCCCTTGTCTGTGGTTGTATTGGTTCCCTGGATGGGCCAGGGGATGCTCCCTGGGCTCCAATGTTAGGCGAGCAATGCACCAATTCCTCTCCCCAAGGCGTGAACAAAAGACAACGCCTCTTGCCATGGATTTAAAAGAGTTCCTTTCTCCCCCCACTTTCTCTGTCAGTAAGCCACAAGCTAACCCCCCTTTCCTGGGAGACAAGCGGGGGTGAAGTCGCTTCAATAAAGTTTTTGTTTCCCAAAGGAATATAACCGGGGAAGCAATTCTGCCTGGGGCTCTTCCGGAAGCTGCAGCTGTACGGAAGGCCCTGGCATGGCTCCAAGAAACTATTCTGGCTTCTGGACGCTGTGAAAGTGCACTACACGACCTGCTGAACCTCAGTAACCTCTTTGCCATTCTTCCGGTAGAGCCCATCCAATACAGGAGACGTGAAGTTAAGCGTGTGAATATATTATGGCAGATGGGGGAGGGATTAAGACACCCAGAAGGTAACGGCCCCGGCTCCTCACAAGCTGGGGCTCGACAGGCGCTCACTTGGTCTCCTCCAGAAGGCCAGGATTCTCAGACACTTCTACGGGAGGTGCAGCCAGTCAGCTGCGGTGGGACTGTATCCTAGATCTGACTCTGTACTGACAGAGGCAAACGCATACAGCATGACCGTACTAACCAAAAGCACGAACCCAAAAGCAACAACAACAAAAGTGACTTTACCCATTGGGGTGTTGCTCCGAGGAGAAGATGGCAGCGTCACGTGTCTCCGCTTGTTCCTGGGCCTCAGCACGCGAATTAACGCTTGTTTGCAGGAGAAGCTCACAGCAGGGTCCTAGAACACAAGCAAGCAGAGTCAGGGACACGTCAACATCTGAAGCAGCGGTTGGACCATCTAGACTACTACCGTTGATCCTGGCTGGCACTGGTTCTCAAGGGGTCCCAGCCCTGCTACCCAAAAACCCTTTTAACATCTGAAAAGGCATTTAGCAGCATATGATAAGGTTTTAATCCAGCCCTGGATTTCTTATTGCAGTTGAAATTGTTTAGAGGTGTGTGTGTGTGTGTGTGTGTGTGTGTGTGTGTTTGCTGCCTGTTGATATGTTTGTATGGAAACTGTTACTTATATTATGTACAATATTGTATTATTTTTTATCTTTGTCAACGACCCAGAGAGCTTTGGCTATTGGGCAGGTATAGAAGGACCTAAGAGGTTATGCACATGAGCCTTTTACATGTAAGATGGGCGTGCGTGCGTGCGTGTGTGTGTGTGTGTGTGTGTGTAGGCACCCAATACTGTCTACACCAAGGGTGGGCAGAAGGTAGATCTCCAGATGTTTGGGACTTCCGCTCCCTGAAGCCCCGGCCAGCATGGACCAAGGGATCAGGAATGCTGGGAGTTGAAGTCCAAAACATCCGGAGATCTGCTTTCTGCTCACCCCTGGTCCACCCTGACTGGCAGTAGCTGCTCTGGGGTCTCAGGCTCCCCCGGCCCAACCTGGAGATTCAGGGGACTGAACATGGGACCTTTGGCACAGGTTAGCTAAAATAACTGACTGCATTTATATCCCGCCTTTCTTCCCTCCTGGAACCTAAGGAAGCAGCTTCCTTAGGTTCCAGGAGGGAAGAAAGGCGGGATATAAAATACACTTCCTACTAAAGTATCATAGAGTTTGGGACTGAGAATATACAGAAGGAAGGAAACCTCTCTGCTTCCCAGACTCTCTGATCCGTTCTAAAACTACAAAGCAACTTCGCAGCACACCATATTCTCGGCCAGGGATGGGCAGAAGGTAGAGATCTCCAGATGTTTGGGACTTCAACCCCCCGAAGCCCGTGCTAGTGGGGCCAAGGGTCAGGAATGCTGTGAGCAGAAGTCCAAAACATCTAGAGATCTACTTCCTGCCCACCCCTGGTCCACACACCAGCCTTCCCCGAGCTGGTACCCTCCAGATTGTTTTGGATCATGACCCGCAGCATTCCTGACTGCTGGCCACGGTGGCTGGGAACGACGGAAGTGGAAGTCAGAAAAATCTGGAGTGCACCGGCTTGGGAGAGGGCCAGCCTACACTAACTAGCAGCGGCTCTTTGGGGACTCAGGCACAGCAGGGACTTGCCATCCCTGGCCCCGCCATCCGAGATCCCGTTTTAAAATGGAGATGACGGGGCCTGAGCCTCATGCATGTACTGATCTGTGGGCCTTTCCCTTAAGAAACTGACTTGTATAGAAACCGCCCACCCACCCACCCACCCTCAATACACGCACGTGCGCACGCACACACACACACTGCAACAGAGCCTCAGAGCTATCAGGAATGAATGTGGCTCAGTTGCCCCAGGGTGTGTGTGTGTGTGTGTGTGTGTGTGTGCAGTGGCTCCCAAAACCAAAGCAGCAAACGGAGACGAGCAAGACGACGTACCGGGCAGAGCAGCATCTGCATGTAAATTTTGGAGGCTGTGTTAATGCAATCCAGCTCGCAGGCGCAATAGCCATGGATGATATCCACCAAGGCGTTGACGGTGGCTTCGACGTGGGTCAGGCCTAAGGCACAGAGAGGAGGAGGAGAGATCAGGAGGGTAAACACCAAAGCTTTGATCGCAAACCTGCGGGGGAGGGGGGGGAAGCTCAACACCATCATCTTCCACACATCCAGGGTCACTGGGTTTGCACGCTACGTGACGCCACAGTGGCTCGGCGTGTTGTCTGAACCTGGGATGGTTTTTGTCAGGGAGGCTCAAGTTTGGCTTATAAGCCACCCTGGCAAGCCACGGCCGGTTGTACGGTTTAATGAAGCCACGGCGGCTTGCCATGTCATCAGAACCCGGACCAGGCGACCCTGCCGTGGCTACGGAGCCGCTTGGCAAGAGCAGCAAAAAAACCCAGCCGAGGGAGAGACTGAGAGGGGAGTGACTTGGGAAAGGTAGTCGGGGATGTGGCGAACCCAGCCGGCGAGCTGAGCTTCTAACTCGGTAGGCCTGCAGGCAAGTCTGGGAACGGGTGGGCGACCCGCCCACTGCAAGCCGTCCGGGTGAGTTCTGAACATGATACCTGGCAAGCAAGCGGGGGCCAGAAAGGCGTTCTTGGGTTTCGACGCATGGAGCTTCCAGAAATGGTTGACCAGCTGAGTAATGAAACTGCACCCTTCGCCTTCCGCATTCTTCTGGGCCTCCTGTCCTTCTTCGCTGCCTTCTGAAGTGGTTGTTGCTGTTTTTAAAGAATTGGGGGCAGGGGAGAAGAAAGGAGCTGAAGTTTCAAGTCTCCAACCACTCGAGCTTCCAACCAGCCACATCCCAAGGGCCTCGCCAAAAAAATAATAAAAAAATACACCCACGAAGCCAACTTAAAAATAAAAACGGCCAAGGGGATGAGAGGGAAGAGAGGAGAGTTCTGCCCACCTGCTTCCAACTGTGGCAGCTTCGACTCGGTGAAATGGACCAGGTTATTAGGTCTCATGATGGCGATGGAGCGGGCCGTGATGACCAACCTCTGGAACACCTCCGGGTCGAGGTCTTTCCCCTCTTTGCTCGAGGTGCTCAGGTATTGGATGGCTTTGCTAAGCAAGGCCTGATCCTGCAAAGACAGGGATGCTCAGGAGCAAATTCCAGCTGATCCAGGCTCCCATCATATTATCAGCATGCTAGAGCCTTGGTTCTCTCTCAGTGGAGAATATTTGAGACAGACTAGTCCTCTGACTCGGTCCACACGATATGGCAATGTCAAATCATTGCAGTGTCTTAGCCTTTTGTTGGAGGAGACCCCCACCCACCACCACCACCCAGTTCCAATCCTACCTGCTCCACCATGACAGGGTCTTTCTAGGGCCACTGAGCAGAACAAAGGAGCTCCTAGCAGTCCTTTGTTCTACTCACAAGGCTGGATATATTCCTCCCTGAATTATCAGGATACTAGAGAGCAGACCAGAGGTTTTCAAATGGGGGGGCACTTTAGGAGTTCTTCGGGAAATTTATCAGGGGCTCCAAGAGCAAGGTTGCCAGTAGCGGCAGACAAGTTCCTGGAAGACCACTTCTACAGCCTTACTCATCACCCTCTGCAAATGTGTAGGCTGCTGAGGGGGGGTGTTCCAGGGCATGTGCAGAGGGCAAGGGAAAGGCCCTGCAGTCCCAGGCAGAAGTCCACATGAACTGAGAGGACAACCCTGAGATGCGCCCAGAATCCTGTGACGCAAGAGAGGCACAAGGATTCCTCTGGAGACGTGTGTGTTGGAAATACTGTAAGCCCTCTAGAGGGTGGGGAAACTTGGAAGAAGCTACCGTGCTAGAGATCTGCACCCAAAGAGTCACTTTGCCGGGGACAAAGACAGCCACACTGTTTTACCTTGTGGTTGTGGTAAGCCGAGCGGCTGGTGTGGAGGCTTGCTAGGAGGCTCTTGGTCTGCTGCTGGACGCTGGAGGGGGCTGGTGTCGACAGGAGCATGGTAGCCAACTCCTGGGCGGCGGCCTTGCTCTTCTCCTGCACCCGGGGGGGACACAAACCGGGCAATTGGCACCTCTGAACGTCAGGCGTTCCCCGCTCCGCGCAAAAGCTCACGCAAGAGGCAGGAGATAACATTAACGCTTTCACGAAGAAGGTGGCGGGCAAGCGAAACACGCCGCTCAACCGTTTGGAACAGGGGTGTTGAACTGCTTTCGGGCCGAACTGCACTTTGTAGAAGCTCGCGAGGGCGGCACTCCAGTGGGGAGCAAGGCTAATGGCAAAAGGGGGTGGAGCAAAGGCAAAAAGGGGTGTGGCCAAGATACCGGCATCTTTTCTCTTAAAGGTTTTATTGCCAGTCACTAAGTCTTAGGAGAGGCATTTCAACAGGGGGGGGAACTGCACAAAAGCCAGGAAAACACCAAACAGGTCGTTGGTTGGGAGAATTGGGTGCGACCAACTGGGAAACTCCAGATGGCTGGATTTGGTCCCCGGGCTTGAGGTTCTGCACCCCTGCTTTGGAAGCTTAATTTAGTCCCCTGATAGGCCCCTGACGGCCTGCAAGCCAAAAGCAGCCCGCGAGTTGGTGCCATGTGTCTTTGAGTCCTTCCAGTATCTCAGAAGAGCCTTCAGCCTCAAGGCAACATACCCAGGAAGAATAAATGCGCCTATTTGGGAGAAAGCACACAGCGAAAGTGTGCGGGGGGGGGGCATGCACCAAACAGCATTTCAGCAATGTAAAGTACTTGGGGGGGGGGGGAATGCGTATGTTTAAAAGTAGGCACAAAAATGCACGTATTAATGTGCCCATTAGGGAAAATGCACACAAAGTGCAGATTCCCATATATTTTTTAAAAATTGCAAGCTGATGCAGAAATGGGAGTGAACTTGACTTCAAAACACCTGATAACTTCGGTGAGACAGAGATCTACAGATCTGCCGATCCCTGCTCTTGACCAGTCCTTCCCAGCAATTTCTACAAAGGAGGTCACCTCTGCAGCAGGAGAAATATCTGCTGCTGGCAGCGAGCAGAAATGCAAACGCTGCCCTTCAAAGCCAGCTCCAAAAGCTCCCCCCCCCCACTCTGTCTGTTTCCTGACAGATCTTTGCTTCCGAGTGGCGTCAAAGAAAATCCGCAAAGGAGGACACGTTCCTCTCTTTTGGGGATCAGGGCTTCGGGAGCTGCTGATCTCCCTGGTGCGCAGCCCGCCCCACCAAACCTCCGGCAACCTCCCAGACGCCCCCAAAATCTCAAGGAAAGTTACTTGCCTTCTCGTTGACTGGTCCGACGGCAAAGCAGCTTTCCAGCGCTTCTAAAGAACTCACTACTAGCCTGGAGGGAGGAAAAGAAGAAGGAGAAAGCCGGTTTCAGAAAAGGCAGCCTTCCTTAAGACTTTGCTCCATTGCACGCTACAGCTCTGGATGGCTCAGAGAGAGAGAGAGAGAGAGAGAGAGAGAGAGAGCGCTCATGGATGCCAAGTCTCCTGCTACTATCACTACCGCCACAAAAAAAGAAAGGCATCAAAGCAAGATAAAAACTGCCAGAGGCGCCATGCATATCTCGTTCATTGTGCTGCAGACCACAGAGTTAAACCTGGCTCGGGCTCAGAGAAACTTAGGGCCGTTTTAGCAAATCCACAGCTGAAAGGCAGGGGCGAGGGGTGGGGAAGGCTTTTTTCTCCCCAAAGAGGATAAAAAACATTTCCTTACACCGCCTGCGGCAGGGATAACTTGGATTGTGTTGACAGCACTGATTCATGGCGCGTCCCCCCCCCACACACACTTTCCCCCTCCCCGAGACGCACACGTGTGGCGGAAGATCAAGGGGTGGCGTGACATGAATTTTGGGGCGGAGAGAAAGCCGTAGGAGAGGCTCCTCAGAGAGGGCTTTGGGGACGAGCGAGCGGCTTGCTGTTCTCAAAGCGGTCAATTCTGCCCCCAAAGCAGCTGGAACAAAAGGTTCTGACAACTTTTTTTTTTTTTTTTTTTTTTAGCGAACCCGAATGTCAGCGACAGTGAAACACAGGCACTCAAAATGCTCAGTTGCGGGGGTCCAGCAAGAACCCCTTGCAAGGCTGCAAACAACCTCTCAGCTAGTCACTGGTGGCAAGGAAGAATCGCCTCCAAGTAACCAGAGAAAACTTTTAAAAATTATTAAAAAGAGTTCCCGTTCAGGCCAGAGACATGACAGAAATAAATAACCTGGTTGTGAGTACAGTTCTGGCCACCCCATCTCTGTTTCCACGCTTAAAAGCAACCAAGAAGTAATTTTATATAGATCTCAAGAGGAAAAAGGCTACATCGTTTGATGCCTTTTAGTTTAGAATAAAAAGACAGCTGAGGCTGCAATCCTTCACAGACTTGTTAAAAAGTAAGGGTGCAATCCTATGCAACTTTAGACAGAAAAAAGGCCTACAACCCCCAACATGCCCCAGCCTGCTGGGAGTTGCAGGCCTTTTTTCTGTCTAAACTTGCATAGGATTGTGCCTTAAGCCTCTTTGAACACGGTGGGACAGGATTGTGCTGTTAAGGATGGGAGGGAATATAGACATGATAAGAGGTGATGCAATTGGGCACAGTGAGGAGATAAAGAGGATCCCCCCCCCCTTCCTCTCTTATAATACGAGAAGCCAATGGTGCCAATCCAAGGAAGTTGAACGTGGGGAGATTCTGGACAGGCCAGATAAAGTAGACCTTCACACCATGGCTGCATTTTCACAGAACTATAAGCCAGGATTTCGGCTCCATCGTGAACAGGCTGCGTGCTGGTACGCACAGCCCGTTTCCTCCCACCTGGCTCCTTCTGCTAGTACGAGTGGCTAAACAGCACAGGAATAGTTTGTTTGGCATGTCGTCCGAGCCAAGAATCTGGGTCTGTCGCTCCCTTCACAAGCCAGGATTGGGAGAGGGCTTGTTCTTGGTTTACAAATCCTGGTTTGTAAAGGGAGCCAGGATGCCTGGCTCAGTTGACACATTAAACCAGCCTTCCCCAACTAGGCACCCTCCAGATGGGTTGAACTGCAACTCCCATCATCCCCCAGCCAGCCAGCATGCATGAGCAAATCAGGGCTTGCTGGAGGGGGGGGTGCTGGGAGTCGTAATCCAACACATCTGGAGGGTGCCAGGTTGGGGGAGGCTGCTCTACTGCAACGAAACCAAAGTATGTGTAACTAAAATTACTGTAGAGAGACAGTGTGGTATAGTGGTTAGAGTGCTGGGACTGGGGAGATCCAGGTTCAAGTCTCCACTCGGCCATGAAGCTCACTGGGTGACTTTGAGCCAGTCACTGACTCTTGGCCTAACCTGCCTCACAGGGTTGTTGTGAGGATAAAAGGGAGAGGAGGAGGAGGATCACGTACGCTGCCTTGAGCTCCTTGAAGCAAAAGGTGGGATACAGATGTGACAAAACAAACAAATAAATCTTCCCCTTTTTACCTCCCTGCCTCCATTTCCGTCCCCTTCCTGCATTGTCTTCCCTCGCGTCTGTTTTTAGCATGTAGGGCCCGTGCCCCTCATCCTTTGTAAAGCGTGATGCACGCAGGTGGTGCGGTAGCCGTAGGGAAAACTTTCGTGACTGCTGTTGGGCTCTGTTCTAGCTCATGCCTCACTGCGCCCCTCCAACGGGGCTTGCAAACCAAATGCCCGTTTGGTCCATGCAGAGCCGCACGAGGTCAAGCGGGCGGGAGGCAGGCAGGCAGACAGACAAAGATCGGGGGAGGCAAAGGAGTTGCCAAGTTAAGACACTGAAAGCTGCCCCCCCCCCGATTCCTTCCAGCCCCCGGCCTTGTTTTTCTCCCCCCCACACACACAAACAAACAAGGTTCCCATAATGCTCTGAGACATGATTTTAAGAGAGTTTGTCCTCTCTGGCAGTAACAAAACAGGGAGAGGAACAGTCCTTCCAGAAGGTGAGGACTAATAAAAACAAGCCGTCCGTCACACACGCTTCGTTTCTGAGCATTTCCCGTCTGCATTCATACAAAATGGCAAGCAAGGGGGCAGGTCCTAGCAACGAGTTTCGCCCCCACATCTGGCGAAGGACACTGCCGCCTACAAAAGCCCATCAAATAATGGAAATTGTGGGGAGAAGAAGATTATCGTGGATTAAATTTATTACAGTTAGAACAGTGGTCGCAGAAATGGAAAAGGAAAACTGAGTACGAGAGAGATTTAACTAATTTTGAAAAGATGGTCATGTCTAGAGATGGCCTACCAGGTAATGCATCAACAAGAGGTATAACAAGGGATTTATATAGATTGATTCAAAAAGCAAAAGAACAAGAGGATCAGCTTAAGGCAGTATGGGATAATGAATTTGAAGAGGTGACCTCGAAGGTGGGGTGGAACAATATATGGGATAGACGGATTGTGAAAATGATGTCAATTAGGATAAAGGAAAATTTTTATAAACTAATTTGGAGATGGTATTTAACTCCAGTAAGATTAAATAGAATAGATAATAATTGTTCTGCATTATGTTGGAGAGGATGTCAGGAAAAAGGGACATATGCTCATATGTGGTGGAGTTGTAAAAATGTATTGGTGTTTTGGCGAGAGGTTTTTACAGAAATATCGAAAATTATTGGTACTAATTTAGACGTCTGTCCAAAATTAGCATTGTTATCAATAACTGAGAAGCTTATTTGTGATCAAAATACGAAGGAGTTACGGTAATTGTAAACTTATTAACTGCGGCCAGGCTAATGATAGCGAGAAATTGGAAAGTACAACATGTTTTCCTAATAACAGACTGGTATAAGGAAGTTTGGGACATAGCCCTAAATGATAAACTAACTAGTAGTATCAAATGCAAAAAAGGACTGCTAAAGAAGAATAATTTTATGGAGATATGGAATCAATTACTAGATTATGTATTAATAAAGGGGAAGGGTAACATGCCTTGTCAGGATATGTTATATTTTTTGAATTTAGAATTTATTTGATCAAGAGGATAGAAGTATATTAATTGGTCCCTTGGAGGGTGGGGGGGAGCACTTCATGATTTATTGTATGTTGATTATGTTATATTTGTGTGATAATCTTGTATTTTGTTATATATTTGTTTTGAAAAATAAATAAAATTAATAAAAAAACAAAAAAAACAAAAGCCCATCATGCCACGCCAAACCAGCAAGGGAGCATCCCCACACTCACGACTTCCTTCAATTAGCCAGCGAAACCTGCCCAGTTCATGCGCATGGATGTTGCGCAAGTGCGGTAGGATATTGGACCCACCGAAAAGGGACTCCCAACTACGTATATGTTCCCTCTGACAAGAAGCCTCCAATCCCGTATGCCCCTCCCCCGGCCTTCCAACTCCCCAACAATTGCCCCAGGGCAAGGCAACAGCAATGTTTAGAGCATTATATGCCCGTTGCTTTTCATCTTTGGCAAAGGGCTCATCTCCACCAGGCAACATTTATGAAAGTTGGTTCTGCTTAGGTCACAGATTGATGATGATGTAACAGTAGTAGTAATAATAATAATAATAATGATATTAACAATGGTAATTATTTATTATATTTTTAAGCCACCAATAATCAGTATGCAATTAAGATCCAGTGTGGCATAGTGGTTAGAGCATTGGACTGGGGAGATCCTAGTCCCCACTTGGCCATGAAGCTCACTGGGTGACTTTGGGCCAGTCACTGACTCTCATCCTAACCTACCTCACAGGGTTGTTGTGAAGATAAAAAATGGAGAGGAGGACCACCATGTAAGCCATCTTGGGTTCCTTGCAAGGGGTTTCTGAACACTATCCATTACACGTGGAGGTTAGATTAGCCGCTATCAGGACTTAGGCCTACCATGTTGCAGTCCAGCAACAAGATATTGTTGTGTTGAACTGCGGCTGATAAAACTTGTTCCCCCTTATTCTTAAGTAATCTAAAATATGGAATTGCTAGAGCTTCACATCTGCATAGACTAACTATTCCCAAATACAGGAAAGCATTTATGCTTGCTCGCTTCAATGTGTCGCCCCCTGCAGTGTTAAGCGGGTGATTTAATAAGATCTCGACTAACGAACATCTGTGTTTGTGCAGAACTGGAGTCAGAGTGTCTTTTGATTCTTCTGTATTGTAACTTGTATAGGGACTGCAGAGAGAGGCCGATTCTCCCTCGACTAAAACCTCTTCCGGAACTATCTTCTGAAGGTATGTTCTGCTTAAAGGGATGGTTTATTATATATCACTGTGAGGGTTGCAAATTAATTTTCTATTGCAATGCAAATGGGGGGGGGAATATGGCGGGCCTCTGTTAAAACCCATCTGTTTTATTTAACTGTTTTAGTTGCTGCTTTTGTTTCTTTGGTATAAAAACTCTGGTGGGTGACATAATAAAAATTCATTCATTCATTGTTGTGAGCAACCCTTATCGTGAGGCAAAGTATTTTGGGGGTGGCTTGGTCTTGAATGGGCAAGTCAGACCCCTTAGCTTTAGGAAAGACCAGCACCTGCTGGAGATGAAAACTGCTAGAACTGGTTTGTTGACACGGATCAACACAGCTGCCTGCATTTTTGGACTCTCCTTGGGGACGTGGCTATGAGGACTGTGATGACCACTACACCGCTGGTCCAAAGGATCCGCAACAGGAGGGAGCGGAAAGACCTCTGCCTGAGACTTCAGAGCAGCCTTCCCCAACCTGCCCCCCCCAGATGTTTTGGACTGCAATTCCCAGCATTCCTGCCCTTTGGTCATGCTGGCTGGGGCCAATGGGAGTTGTAGTCCAAGCAATTTGGAGGGCACCAGCTTGGAGAAGGCTGTGTTACGAGAGCCGCTGCCAGCCTGCGTTGAGAGAGAGGGTCCGACGGCCGGATCCGGCACAGCAGCAAAATCCGGGGAGGGGCTGCAGCTCAGCACGCTGCAGGCACAAGAGGTCCCCCAAAGTTCAATCCTCGGCATCTCCGGGCAAAAAGGATCTCGGGGAGCAAGGAAGGGAATGGCTTCAAAGAGCGTCTGCCAGGAGAGAGCGGACAGCGCTGGGCAGAGCCTGCAGTCAGTGTGATGCGGCTTTATATCCGTCAGGGGTGTAGAACCTGGTTCAGCCCGAGGACCTGAATTTCATTCCGGAGAAGCTCTCGGGGGCCGCATTTGGCAGGTGAAAGGCAAAAGGGGGTGGGCGGGGACAGAACAACCGACGCATTTTGGCTTGAAGTTCTTCCAGCCAGCGATGAAGCCTTCGGAGAGGGGTTTCAACCTTTTAGAACGGGGGGGGGGGAGCCACTCAAAATCCGGGAAGCCACCAAAAGATGGGTGGTCGGGGGAATGGAGGTGGGGCTGGGGGAAGGGGGGGGCATGGCTACCTGGGAACCCCAGCGGGTCGGATTTGGATCCCAGGCTGGAGGTTTGGCATCCCTGATATATGTTCACGTGGTAAAGGCAAGCGTGGCCACAGACACCATGCAAGCTCATGGCAGATGCGAGGTTCAAACAGGGCTCACCTCTCGGGTCTTTTAGCCACTCGCGCCACTCAGCTTAGCCACAGAAAAGGATTAGCAGATCCCCTCCCAATCAGCAGTCATAGGAGCAGAGAGAACCCGAGAGAAAGCCGAGCGGGAGGACAGACAAGCAGCCGGGATTCTCAGCCCAATTTCTCTTGAGGTTTGTTGTTTTGTTTCTGCTTTTGCCAACTTCTCTGCCATGCAAGGGATCCCGATACAAAGCAGCATGAGGGTCACTTTTAAATATATATTTATATATACATATATATGTATGTATACACCACGCACATTAAAAAAAAATAGCCAGCAGAAATCAAAGCAGTGCGCTGTTATTCTCTGACACACAAAAACCATTCGTGCAGAGGAAGAGAGAGAGAGAGAGAAAGAGACAGTATACTGACCGGTCCAGGGTGGTTAAGGACTCAATTTCAGAACTTTGGGGGAGCAAAGGAAAAGGAAAAACAAAAACAAAAAAACATAAATGAAAAAGATAGGAAGCTCACAGAAAAATACCCAAGAAATACATCCTAAGCAAATTTAAAAAGGGGGGTGGGAATAGGCAAATTAAATGAAGGGGCTGGCGAAACAAAGGGAGAGAGAAAGGCACCTAGATCAAAACAAATCCAAGCAACAGTTACTAGACTGGCACAAGCTTCTTTCCTTGCAAAAGAAATTAAGAGGAGTCCCAAGGCTGCAGAGAGCAGAGAAAAGCTGAGCGGACAGGCTGGAAAGGCCAGCCAAGACTAGCTACAAGGAGACGCCCGAAACCTCTCTGCAGCAACCCTCAAAGGGCTGATTCAATGCTGAAAATGAAGGACAAGATGCTGCTGGTACTCTCAATGTGGTTAAGTAGTTACAGTTAGGGCTGTGTGTAGGCCATAATTCTGCGGGAGCATAGAAAAACCAAGGAATGCAGTATTGAGCACTGAATTCAGTTTCCTGGCAATCTCAGAGTTCATCCTGTCTTAAGTTTCTAGTCCTTATGGATGCAGAGGTTCACTTGAACGTCTGTGGGCAACATCTGCTAAAACCTGAGGAGTCAAGTAGGCAGCCGAACATTTATATTTATACAGGTCGCAGAACTGGGCTTTGCTTGGGTGCTGAATTTCAGTTTTCTTTAAAAACAACAACAGCAAAATAACACACAGGCCTAGTAATAGGTAGGTAGGTAGTGTGTGTGTGTGTGTGTGTGTGTGTGTGTGTGTATATATATATATATATATATAGAGAGAGAGAGAGAGAGAGAGAACGAGTCCTTTGTGTGGTTCCGAAGCCACAGGTATGGGGTTTTCTACCTTGAATCATGAGGCTTACAGATGGCTATGCAGCCGCTCCCCCCACAATTCCACCATGGTCTACTCCAGGTCGGGGCCCACCCTGAAACCTCTGAAGAGCTACACACCAGACTCTTCGTAAGACAGGCATATGAGAAAGCAGGCTTGCGCCACAAGAAATCTGCTAGCCTTTAGAGTGCCACAAGACTCCGCTGTTGCTTCCCCCACCCCACTCCAACAGCCGAGCCCCCAAAACACAGGCTTGTGCTGCTGCCAGTTCTCAGCCCCCTACAGCACGGAGAGGAGGAAGGATGGTCGCGAACCACCGGTGGATCACTGGCCAGGTTTCAGTAGACTCACAAGCACCTACTGGGATTCTTGCAAAGAACACTGGATGCGACGAGTCTCTGTCCAAACCGGCAAGGTTCCGGGTGCTTCTTACTTTTTTTAAAGGAAGGGTGCAGCCACAGGATCACTTAACTGTGGCCACTAAACCAGTGTGGCGTAGTGGTGAGAGTGTTGGACTGGGACTCGGGAGACCCAGGTTCTCTAGTCCCCGCTCAGGCATGCAACTCACTGGGTGACTTTGGGCCAGTCCCTGACTCTCAGCCTAACCTACCTCACAGGGTTGTTGTGAGGATAACATGGAGAGAGGAGGAGGATTACGTAAGCTGCCTTGGGTTCCTTGCAGGAAAAAAAGGCGGGGCATAAATATAATAAATAAAAATAATAAATTAACTGTAAAGCTGGGGCCTCCGAAGCTGTGCCCATGGGTGGCAGTATGTCCACAGACATCTCTCTTGGCACCCACCAGGTTCCCTGCCTCTCTTGATTTTTATTTTATTTCTTAAGTTCTTTAAAAAAAAATTAAACCTGGGAGGCACAAGTGCCACCTGCCCTCCAGCACTCTCCTTATTTGGGTTCAGAAGCGCAGTTATGTGTTTTGGAGCTCAGGCTCCACCTCCACCTTGTACTTCGGCGCTTGGGCAAGTGACTTTTCTCTGAGTCTCACCAGTTTTGCCTTCTGGGAATGGGCAAGCCCTGCCCCATGGAAGCCATTTTGTAAGAGTGCCCAACTCTCTCAAAATTCCAAATATACCCACTGACACAAAAAGAGGTCTAGAGCCTTTGCACTCCTTTCTCTGTCTTTTTTTGGGGGTGGGGGGGTGGGATTGAAACACACAAAAATTGGCAGGCCACAAATATTCTAGTAAAATAGAACAACAGACCACTCAAGGCGAAAGTCAGTTCACCCTTGCCCTCCAGATGCACCTTCTCCACCCAAACCCCACATACTAGCTCAATTGGTTTCCTGCCCTGATAGCACCCCCCGCCCCAAACCTGCTTCTCTTGGTACCCCAACCAAATCACAGCTGCCCCGGGAAAAAGAATCAGGAAGACAAGCCCCTAACACGCTCCGCTCGTGATGGAAGTCTCAGTTCCCGATTTTATTCCGATACTCTCCCCTCAGAACTGCGCCAGCAGAAAGAGTTTGGCCTTCCCAGGAGAAGAGATTTAAACGAAGAAAGGGCAGAAGAAACAAAGAGGAATTTCTGGAGCGACAGAAGCAGTGGAGGACAGAAACAGCTACATGAAAGACATCCGGATGGGGAGGAAAAAAGCAGGAGGAAAACTTCACGCAGGGCAAGAGGGAGCAACAAGCGCTCTTGGGCAGCCCTTTCCTGACTCGGCACCTTCCAGATATGCTGGGACTATAACTCCCATTGTCCCCAGTCAGCAATGGGAGTTGTAGTCCAACACACCTGGAAGGCACCAGATTGGGAAAGGCTGCCCTAAGAGTCAAGTAACATTCCTGGTCACCACTCCTCCAAAACACACACACACACACACACACACACACAAAGATAGAACAAGGAAAGCCATCAAAGAATTCAAAGGATTCTAAAAAAGGGGCTCTGCACAACAGATTCTATGGTGCCACAGTCCAGAGGCAGTACCTGTGGAAAGTTAGAGGGGCGGGAAGAAAGCACACCCACCCCCAAAAAGCAACTCTTGTTGCTAAAAAGATTTACCTCTCGAGAACAGTGCCACTAGCAACCGCTGGGGCAGCCGATTCCGTGTCTCCGGTGCCGTTCCCCTGGTTCAGGTTGGGGGGGCAGACGCTGCTCACTGATGCCGACGGGAAATCTTCGGGAGGCTCATCCGGCCAGCCGAACTGCTCCTTCGTCTTGCCGTAGATCTTGATGGCGTCCAGCATGGTGACGCCTGCGGGATCCACAGATGCCCCGACTGCAAGAGGAAAAGGGGGAGATCGCGAGATGAAGGCTGGACCGGACAGTATGAAAAGGGAGGGAGGGAGGAAGAAAAGACAGAGAGGGAGAGAGAGACAGACAAAGAAAGAGTCAGAGACAGAAAGAGTTGGAGAGACAGACAAAGAAAGACACACAGAGAAAGAGAGAGAGAGAGGGAAGGGAGGGAGGGAGGGAAGAGACGGATGTTGGGTTTAAAAAGGGACAAGATGCAGAACCTTACCAAAGATGGTCAACTTCTTGTCCGCCTGCAGTGCCTCCTCTCGGGTGAAGGGGAAATCAAACCACCGCGGCCGGCTCAGGTTGAGCTGCATGGTACGGCCAAAGATCTCCAGATAGGACGGGGCCCGTTCAATGGCCTGAGTCCCGATCTGGACTCTCATGCCAGTCATCACCATGGTGCTGTTGTTGTTGGTCACCTCGATGGTGAAGCCACCGGGCTGCAGAACAAAGAGGGTGGCGATCCGTGAAGAGGGAGAAGGGAAGCGGCCTTGACCAGCCGCCGACACTGCCCTGTGCAAGTAGCCCTCTGGCTCGCCCAGCTACAAGCAGTCTTCATCAAGGACGCCTGACGCAAGGACGTACCTTCGTGTTGGCCACATACATGCCGGTGGAGTTGAGCCGATGTTTGATCTGCTGGGCGTTGTAGACCTGCAGGAGGTCATTGCCACCGAACTCCACGTCCGTCAGCTGCTGGTTGTGCTCAAAGAAGTCTATGGGAAAGTTCACTTGGGTGGAGGTGCGAGTGGCTGATGGAGGAGAAGAGAGAGGAAAAAGAACCCTTGAGTTGAGGACAGATGCTAGCTAGAGGATACAGCTAATGGGTACTATTAAGGACCACCTCCTTCCATGCACTCCTGTTAGGGACTAGGACCCCGAACCCTCATGTCATTAGAGGATCCCAACTTCTCATCCTCGGAAGAAGGGGTTCCTGAGTTAACTGTTCAGTGAGAGGACCCATTTACAGAAAGGCATCACGTGGTTTCCACCTCGTCAGGACACAGTTCTTCAGGAAGACCTCACCCCAGAGACCTTCCCTCCTGCGTCCAGAGGAGGTCACATTGCCATTCCGGCACTCTTGAGGGCTCCAGCATGCCACAGCCTGAGGCTGCTAAAACAGACCGGGGCCCTTTAAGAGAAAAGGCCTTAGCCAGTGTGGAGGCAGGGCTAACCAGCCTGAAGGAAGCAGACCCCCCCCCCCCCTACTTAAAGCTCATCCCCAATCTGCTGCTTGTTGGAGCAACATACAGACAAGCTTGCCTGGCTTCTGCCCCAGAGCCACTCGGAGCTCTCCATGGTGCTGTCCTCATCCCGTTCCGGCCTTCCTGGAAAACCTGACTTGCTGAAACCCCTGCACAGACCTGACTCATAGTAGAACCCAGGCCTCAACAGTGCCCAGCGATGCTCGGCCCTCACCATGATGGAGGCAAAACAGAACAACTCCACGCAACGTGAGAGGTCCTGTTCTCTCCCACATCTGCCAACTGAGATGGGGTGGGCAGGCACGATAAGCAAGGCCACTCCGGTCATGGTGCGGTGCTCTGGAAAGGCCTACTCAGGGCAGCTCATCTGGCCCCATCATTATATATTATGTTCTTGCATAATATAGAACCCAAAGGGGTCAAGACATGAAGCTGGATGGTTGGAGATTCAGGACAGATCAAGGGAAGGTCCTTCACACCACGCATAGTTAAAACTGTGGAACTCCCTGCCACAAGATGGAGCGATTGCCACCGACTGGGGCGGCTTTAAAAGGGGACTGAACAAATTCACAGTGGATAAGGCTAACAGCAGCTACTAGTCATGGTGACTATATATTTCAGGGGCAATACGCCTAGGTACACCAGTTGCTAGGGAGCCACAGTTCAATGGTAAGCTGGAGTGCTTTTTGTAAGGAAGACAAGCATGTTCAACCCCGGACAGACTGTGAACCACAACATGGGTCCTCCATCATCTTCTCATCCAGCTTTGATTTTATAGAAGACCATCTAAGGGTGCAATCCTCTGCATGCCTAGACAGAAAAAAATACTACAACTCCCAGTATGCCCCAGCCAGCAGTGCTGGCTGGGCATGCTGAGAGCTGTAGGACTTTTCTCTGTCTAAACATGCAGAGGGTTGCAGCCTAAGCTAGGGGTGACAACTGCCGCCACACCTTAGACCAGCCTTCCCCAATCTGGTGCCCTCCAGATGTTTTGGACTTCAACACCCATCAGCCCCAGCCAAATGCTGGGAGTTGTCGTCTAAAATATATGGAAGCTCTCATCTCATCATCTCATCAGGCGATCACTCGTGACCGAGTAAGATTGTCTTCCGGGATAAAAGGAGGAAATTCTAAAGAAGATTGTGTAGACTCTAGCGATGGGTCCGTAAGTGACTGTGGAGGCCAATTCTAGATCCACACAGCTTCCCACAGTGAGGACACAGGTTACCAGATAGGAGATGGTCCTGTAAAGGATTCATTTGACGTGCTTTTCGCTTAGCACGTTTCTCCCTTTCACCTTGCACTCGGGCTTCTTCAAAGTCCATGGAACCTTTGTGAAAGGCCAACCTCCATTTAGATCGTTCATGGGCCAGAGCTTCCCAGTTTTCGATGTTTATATTGCATTTTTTAGATTAGCCTTATGAACATCTTTAAACCTCTTATATTGACCACCGATATTCCGCTTTCCATTCTTGAGTTGGGAGTAAAGTAACTGCTTTGGGAGACGGCAGTCAGGCATTCGAACAACATGACCGGTCCACTGAAGTTGGCGTTGAAGGATCATTTTTTCAATGCTAGTAGTCTTTGCTTCTTCCAGTACACTGACATTTGTTCGTCTATCTTCCCAAGTAATTCGCAGGATTTTCCGGAGGCAACGTTGATGAAACCTTTCAAGGAGGTGGAAGTGACGTTTATAGATAGTCCATGTTTCGCAGGCATACAATAAAGTTGGTAATACAATGGCTTCATAAACCAGTGTTTTGGTCTTCTTACAAATATCCCGATCCTCGAACACTCTATGTTTCATTCGAGAAAATGCGGCACTTGCGGAGCTCAAACGATGCTGGATTTCACTGTCGATGTTAGCTGTAACAGAAAGATAGCTGCCAAGATAGAGAAAATGATCGACATTTTCCAGTATTGTCCCGCCAAGCTGGATAGATGGCATCACCAAAGGGTTAGCTTGCACTTGCTGATGAAGCACTTTGGTCTTTTTGATGTTAAGTGAGAGGCCAAGTTTTCCGTATGCTTCTGCAAAAGCATTTAGGATAGTTTGGAGAGCATCCTCTGAATGTGCGGAGACCACATTATCATCAGCATACTGAAGTTCCACAACGGAGGTTGTAATTACCTTACTTTTTGCTTTCAGCCTGCTGAGATTAAAAAGCTTTCCATCTGTTCGATATATAATTCCCACACCGGTGGGAAGTTTCCCCTTGACAAGATGTAAAACCATGGCGATGAAAATGGCAAATAATGTTGGGGCGATAACACATCCCTGTTTAACACCTGATCCCACTTTAAATGGAGCACCATGAGAGCCGTTGTTGTCCAAAACCGTTGCCGTCATGTTGTCATGGAGAAGTCGCAAGATATTCACAAATTTATTGGGGCATCCAATTTTCATAAGGATAGTCCAGAGAGCTGTACGGTCTACAGTATCAAAGGCCTTAGCCAAATCGATAAATGCCATATAAAGGGGTTGATTTTGCTCCCGGCATTTTTCTTGGAGCTGACGTGCAGTAAAAATCATGTCTACTGTCCCTCTAGAGGGGCGGAAACCATATTGAGTTTCAGGGAGGATCTCTTCTGAAATAGATAGAAGACGGTTTGCGAGAATCCTAGCAAATATTTTACCTGCGGTTGCTAAGAGAGAAATGCCCCGATAGTTTCCACAGTCTGTTCTATCACCCTTCTTAAAGAGGGTGATAATTATGGCATCCCTGAAGTCTTCTGGGATCTCTTCTCTTATCCAGATTTTTTCAATGAGCTTATGAAGATGTTGTACAAGTTCGGGGCCCCCTTCTTTAAAGATTTCAGCAGGAATCCCATCTGGTCCACTAGCTTTGTTGTTCTTCATGCTGGGAGTTGTCGTCTAAAATATATGGAAGCTACCAAGTTGGAGAAGGCTGTCTTAGACACTCCTCAGGGCCATGTCAGGGGAAGAAAACTCAGGGCCATGTCAGGGCAAGAGAAGTGGGAGATAAGGAGAAATAGGAGTCTTAATTATCATGCCACCCAGTGCAAGAAGCCGCATCATTCATCTAAGTGCCCTGGAAGAAGGATATCTTCAAAGGTTTGTGCCATTAAATAAATAAATAAATAAATAATAAATTAAATGTCTTGGGGAGGCAGGGGAATGGGAAGCCTGAAAATCCAAGCCTGCCCCCTTCTTCACACAGTGAAAAGTTAAAACGAGGAAATCTGCCACCACAAGATGTACAGATGAGTGATGGCCACCAACTTGGGACGGCTTTCAAAGGGGTGAGATGAATTCATGGAGGGGGAGGCTTTCAGTGGCTATGAGTCCTGATGGCTAACACAAGATGTGGTGATGGCCAGCAACTTGGGATAGCTTTCAAAGGGGATGATACAAATTCATGGAGGAGAAACTCTAAAGCACTAGGCACATGGATGGAATTATTTTAAAAATAGTAGTGACGTAATAGTAGCAACATAATAAAATAGTAGCAGCAACATAATAGTAAAATTGTAGTAACATAATAGTAAAATAGTAGGAGTAACGTAATAGTAAAATAAGAGTAGCAACAGAAAATAACATTAGTAACATAATAGTAAAATAGTAGTAATACATGATTCATGTAAGTGAACCAAGAAAGGCAATGCAGGGAGAGCGTACCCCCCAATAGTCCCTAGCCAATCTGACCTTGCAGCGACTTACTGATGGCGGCCGCTTTGCGCTTGCGGACTGGCTTCATGATGCTGATGACGCTGCTAGGCTGGAGCGAGGGCTGGAGCCAGTAGGAGGTGTTCTCCACGTTGGCCATGTAGATTCGCAGGCTGCCATCCTCGCACAGGAGGATCATGGTGGTCCGCTGCTGCTCGTTGCAGGCTGTATGGCGGATGGCCACCATGTCCTGGATCTGGAACCCAAAAGAGGTAAGGCGTACAGGTCATCGTCTTTTTTCCCCTTTCTTTCTTTCTTTCTTTCAAGGAACAGCTTAGAAACAAATTACATTTTATATGGATAGGCAGAAAATCAAAAATTTTGCACCAGGCTAACACAACATTCTCGATCAACTGCTTCAGCCTGAATAAAAGATACCATTTCATCCAGTCTACTTACTCAGCATCGCTTATTCCACTTCACCACCCCATAACCCAAGTTCTCTGAGCGGCGTACAATACATTAAAAACAATAAAATACAGACAGAACAATGAATAAAAAAACAGCACATAATATAAGCAAGATAGAACCTGCAGCCATGAGTAAAAACAATACCACGTGTAAAAACAAAGTAAAACCAGCAGTGTTAGGAAAGTACAGTGATCTAAAAGCGCTAAAAACCTTTCTTTAAATGCCTGGGAGAATAAAAAGGCCTCCAACCTGGCACTGAAAACACCATAGGGCAGGTACCAGGCGAGTCCTCTGGGGAGGGCATCCCACAAACGGGGCGCCACCACCGAAAAGGCCCTCTTTCTTGTAGCCACGCTACTAATGTTATTACATTATTATGTATCAAGCTCTGAAATATATACATTCGATTGGTTTATTTTATTTTTCAATTTTGTGGATTCTCTCATTCTTTTCTGTTTTCTGTTTGCAAGCATCCCTTCTGCACATCCACACACCCACCCTTTTCTATCCACCCATGGAAAAAGGGAGGAATCTTCAAAACTGACCTTGGCTTTAGCCGGCAAGGTTTTAATTTCCTGGATCAGGAAAGTGTCCGGCTTCACCATCACCACCAGAGGAACGCCCGTCGTCTGTTGCACGCAGCACACCAGGCCAGGGTGGTTCATAACCTCTGACCACTGGCAGAGTGCCGGGGAGGTCTTGCCGCCACCATTGGAACTACAAGAAAAGAAGATCAGGAAGGTGCCAAGCCAATGACGTGTTGCAAATAGAGGCAGCCCGTTCCGTATCACAAGGGTGCAACTCTCCAGATGTTTTGGACTACAACTCCCAACATCCCTCAACCGTTGGCTATGCTGGCTAGTACTGACGAGAGTTGGAGGCCCAAACATCTGCCCACCCTCTGCCTTTATAGCATCCCAAGAATTCCGCCACCGCTCCAGATACAAAGGCGTTCCCGACAACCATCCCACAACCGACATGCCAGCAGCTGACGAGAGGGGGCAGCTAAGAAAAAGAGAGAGACCGAGCGAGGCAGGTGGCAGGAGGGGAGGCATCCTCACCTCTTGATATTGATGGGGAAGAGGCGCATCACCTCCAGCGTGGCTCGGCTGACGGTGGCCGCAAAGGACTTGCCTTGACAGTAACTGAAGAAGAGCATCTGCAGGACGTGAGAGTAATAGACGGAGACGCCGCCTCCGGCGACTTGCCCGTTGCTGTCCTGCAGGGAACACGGGGGGGGGGGGGGGGGAGAAAAAAGACACACGTCTGCGCACTGGGATTTGAATGCCCGCTGGCAGGGCTGGAAAGGCATCCAGGGTGGGGGACTGACTCTGCGGGGAACGCTGGAGGGTCAGATTGAGACACCCAGAATGCTGGATTTGGGCCCCGTGCTTGAGATTCTGTGCCTCTGGTTAATGGTGTGTTGTTGTTTTTTAAATCATGATAATCTCTTAGGGTTAAGCCCAGCACCTCTGCAGAGGCACCTCAAGAAGACGTGGGATTTGATCCTGACTCAGACAAGGAGAGGGCTGAGGCTTCAAGGCCACAGCAGCTGGAGCTAAGTAGGAATAGCACCGATAGTCCCACAGGCCCTTCTGAAACCGTGGGAATGCCGAGCCAGCGAGAAGAGGAAGGGGGGGGGGTAGGCGTTAAGAGTTCCCAGGGTAAGCCGTCAAATGAGGAGAGCAGCGTAGAGTGATACGGCATTCAAAACCATTTGCCGCCAAAGGGACTCCTCAAGGAAAGGATTCCGCCTTGAAGGCAGGGCTTCCTGAACGGGAGGGCTCTAACACTTTCCCAATAGTCTGGTTACAATTCTCGATGCTAAAGCAGCTCGACTCTTTTGCAGCCATTGTTTGTAACATGCGTAGCTTGAAGCAAGACCAGCTGGCTTGTAACTTCTTACATAATAAAAGCTAATTGGTTAGAACCAAAAAGGGATAATTAGTTATTCGCTTACAGCCGCTTTCCCTGAGCTGCTGCCCTCCAGATGTGCTGGACTACAACTCACAGCTGGCTGGGGGATGCTAGGAGTTGTAGTCCAACACATCTGGAGGGCGGCGGCTTGGGGCAGACTGCCGGCCTACAGCATTTACATGCTGGACTTTCCTTCAACACACTCCAGACAGTTTACAATTCCAAAATCGTGGCTTGCAGCCAAAGAAGCACAACACTGTAAGGAAGGGACAATGGGGAGGGAAGAGGAAAACAAGCAAGTTCAGGCAACCGATTCTTGCATAAGATGCCGCAAGGCTGTTGGAATGACGAGGTGGCCATTCTCTGTGGAATGGGCGCCGAGAGACAGCCGCTTTCCTTCCTGGGGAAAGGAAGAGCCTAATCCTAGTTGGTCCCAACCAGACTACTGAAAAGGGCCTCGCTGTCTTAAATCTCTCCTCGAACGTAGCCAGGTAGAATTTCTGCTGAGAGGGGAAAGAGCCAAACTGAAAGGGTCCTGTCTCTCTCAGGTCCAGTTTCTGTGTCATATCATGAACCACCCGGGCGGCTAATAGGCATGCCAATAAAAGCAGTATTACCTTCAGGTCCTCGTGGGCAATTTCAAGGACATTAGTGACATAGAAAGGGCCGTGCTGGGCGCTGCTGGCTTCTTCCATGAGCTGTGTGTAGATGTAGCCAGCTGAGGACATGATGACGACTATGTTTTTGCCCTCTTCGTTGAAGAGGAAGGTGATGTCCCTGATCTTGGAGCTTGGCAGCAGGAAGTAGAAAGTCGGACTCAAGGCATCCACGGAGAGGTCGTAAATCTGCCAAAGAAGAAGGGGGACAGAAAGCAATTGAGGGGGTTGCAAGACCCGAGCGACCTACAACTGTGAGCTGGGTGATGAGGAACTGAAAACCACCCGCCCGGATCAAACTAAAGAAAGGATCATCTGATTCCGCATCCTGGCTCCCACAGGCCTCCCACGTTGACCGCACCTTCACAAAGTCTGCTGTGACGATGGCTAGCTCGGTCTGCGACCCTGGCAGCCACACGGCTTTAATGATGAAGTTGCCCGTGGCAAGCTGGGGGTGAAGCACCAGGTGATCTGAGACAGAGCCAGAGCTACTAAATGTGAGGACGTGGCAGTCCTGTGAAGAGAGAGAAAAAACCGATTAATCCTGGCCCATTTCAGAGGAACATAACACTGGATCAGACCAAGGGTCCAGTCAGTAGCCAACCAGCTGCCCACAGGAAACCCACAAGCAGGACAGGGCTGCAACAGCACCCTCCCCCGCCCATGTTCCCCTGCAACTGGCATACATAGGCATACTGCCTCTGAGGCTGGAGGTACCATGAGGCCATCAGAACTAGTAGCCACTGATAGCCTCATCCTCCTATGAATCTAATCCCTTTTAAAGCCTTCCAATCTTGTGCTAGTGAATTTCACAGGTTGGGAGAGCGGAAATGACACAACTATTATGATTATACACACACGTATAAATAATCTTTAACATTTATTAAGGAAAACTACAAGGAAAGATTGAAGGAAACGGGTGTGTTTCGCCTGGAAAAGAGCAGACTGCATAGAGGGGTGGGGAAGAGACACTCTTCAGTATCACCATTCAAATACAGCCAGAAAGGCTGTCCCACAGAACAGGGCAAAGAGACTTGTTCTCTGCCACCATTGCAAAGGGCAGGACTAGATCTCATGAGCTTAAGGTATAGGAGGGGAGATTTCAGTAGAACTTTTGGAGAAACTTCTTGACAGTGAGAGCGGTTTGGCAATGGAACCAATGATCTAGATCAGGGCTCTCCAACCGTGGGTCCCCAGATGTTGCTGGCCTACAGCTCCCAGCATACCCAGCCAGCATGGCTAATGGCAAGGGATTCTGGGAGCTGTAGTCCAGCAACATCTGGGGACCCAAGGTTGGAGGGCCCTGATCTAGATGGTCCAACTCTGTATAAGGCAACTTCGTTACATGAGAAATTGCTGCAAAGAACTGAGTGGCCACTACAAATTCCTTAGCAAGTTTCCAGACCGCAGAGTCCTGCCACATCCGTACCTTCAGCCCACACACAGCCAAGTAGTCCTCTTTGCACGGGTTTCCCGTAAGGCTCAGCACAGTGAACGGAACCGGGGCAGATGCGAGACGAGTCAGGGTCAGCTTCCGCTTGCTGGAATCAGCTTGCTTAAGCAAAGCAGACAGTTGCAACACTGTGATCTGCATTTAAAGAAACAAAACCAAAACCGCTGCTACCATTATGTTTCTATCAGCCAGAGAACAAGTTACGCTGCAGCACTTCGAAGGAAACTGAATTTCCCTGGCTCATGGGCTTCAATCCGGAAACGCAGATGGCTTAGTCCATCATAGTGTACTGCCAATTGAGAAGTGGAAGGGTTTGATTAGAGTAGTACAAGTAGGTCTTGGTTTCATGCATATAAACCATGATGTCTCATCCCCTGGATTAATCCCATCTCCTCCATATCCATTATGAGCATGGCATCAGTTAACATTTGGATGAGCAGCTGGCTCACTACTTGCCACACACATGAAGCAGACTCACACACAGGGACAGACAACCTGGTGCCCTCCAGATGTTTTGGGCTACAACGCCCAACAGGCGACAGAAGCATGGTGGTAGTTGCAGTTCAAAATTTCTGGAGGGCACCCAATTGCCTACCCTTGCTCTATTTGTATTTTATTATATTTATACCCCACCTTTTTTTTCCTGCAAGGAACCCAAGGCGGCTTACATAATCCTCCTCCTCTTCTCCATGTTATCCGCACAACAACCCTGTGAGGTCGGTTAGGCTGAGCGTCAGTGACTGGCCCCAAGTCAGCCAGAGAAGATGGGCCCAGACTCACCTTGCCCTTCTCGTGGCTGACGGCCAGATGTTGGCGGCGCCCGTGGGGCGAGGAGAGCACGCACATGGCCACCCGCCGCAGGACATGGGCGCTGATCAGCTGCCGGATGGTTTGGCCCTGGTCCCCGCTGTAGTTCATGCGGACGTTCTCGAAAGCACCTTCTTGGGAGCCCAGAGTCGGCACCTGGGTTTTGACGGAGGGAGCGCAAGGGTCAAGTCCGGGAACGGGCTGCGTCAAAGGAAGGGCCCCTGTCTGGGCTTATTACAGGGCAGCAGCCGGTGATATTAACTCTGCTTCCTTCTTTTGTAAAACTAGTTGGCAGCACCTGGATCCCTGCCAGGCTGCCTGGCCTCAAGATTTGGGGTAGAGGGGTTCAACTCGAATAACTGCAGCTAGAAGGGTTTAAGGAGGAGTGAGGGAGACAGGTAGCAGGCAGCGGGGCCACGAGAGCCTGCTGCAGCTGAACTGCCCCCACTCCCAATTTTTATTTTAAAAGATTTTTACATTTTCTTACAAGCCAGGCCAGAGACTCTAGCTGCTGCCATCTTAATTTCCCATGAATGCCTCTGGGCAGGTGACTTGTCTTTTCTGACTAGCCATGCCCACCCATGGCAGTGATTTCATGGCGGTACCCAGGACAGTTCTCATAATGTCCAAATGTGCCCACGGGCCCAAGCATATTTGCCTACCTGCGCCTTGGATTGTTTAAGAGAGGGAAAACACAACGGTCCTGAAAACTGTGGACACACTAAGCTGTGCTGGCTGGGGCATGCTGGGAATTACAGGCCTTTTTTTCTGTCTAAACTTGCATAGGATTGCGCCCTAAGAGATTTTAGCAAACCAAAGAACTGGGCATGATATTTCCGTTTGGGAAAAATTTTCCACCCCATGTCACTAGAAGGGAGAAACCCTCCCCCCCCCACCCCCATGGCTCTTACCATCAACTGATCCGTCATCTCCACCGTCTTGTCCAGCGTGTGCAGCTCGTTGAGGGCCTGCTGGGCCCGGCTGCTGCTGCCCATGGCCGAGGCCTGCTGGAAGTTGACCTGGATGGCCTCCATGAGGAAGTTCATCATATCCAGCACCAGAGGAGCAAAGGAGAAGTTGGCCTGTGGCAAAAGGAGAAAGGCGACAAGCCTCAGCTCAGGGTTGGGGAAACTCTTGGGGCGAGCGAAGCTCTCGGGGGGCCCATTCCAGCGGTGGCCGGGGCCAAAGGCAACAGGGGTGAGGGCACAAGCACCAAAGACACCAGCATATTTTAGTTTCAAGTTCTTACTGGAAGTAACTAAGCCTCAGGAGAAGCATTTCAAGCTTTTAGAATGGGGGGGGGGGGGGGAACTGCACAAAAGACGGGAAACCACCATATGATTGGTGGTTGGGGACAAGCGGACCACATGGGGAACCCCGGATGGCTAGACAGGCATCCAAAGAGGGATGGCTTTGGCCCACGATCCTCGAGTTCCCCGCCCCTGCCGTGGAGGCCTTCCCATGCCTCAAGACGTCCGGGGGCAAACCAAGCTCAAGTTCTATCAAAAGGGGTATATCACCCCTGCCCAGCGGCATCGGGGTCCCCCTGCAGAGAACGGGGGGTCACTGTCAGGGCTGTACCTGGGACTGCAGCTGCTCCCGGCAGCCCTCCACGTTCCTACACAGGCTGCTCTTCTTGGGCTTCTCCTCATCCGGCCCTCGCCCGTCGCTGATGGAGACCTTGGATCTGTCGGTGGGGGAGGTGCTGGAGTGCCGGATGGCGCTCTCGGGGGCCCGGGGCTCGCTCTGGAAGGCCGACTCCTTCATGGTGGAGCTCATGCCGCTGCTCGGCGTCCGCTTCACCAAGGCCTAGTTGGGAATCAAAAGCGACGTGTCGAGCGGGGTCGTGCCGGTCCTCGAGCTGATCCCCTCCTTCGCCCCGGCACACCACTGGGGATTCGCCGAAGCCCCGGCTGGTTCTTGCCACAGCCCCGACAGCGGAGCAGCAGCGAGTGCCCTAGACCCAGCCTTGGAGGGGCTGCTTCCGCCCTGACTACCCAGCCCCCTAGCTGGGGTCACGGCGTCAAAGAAGCCAGGCTGAAATCAACAGGACTCAAAAATTCTAGAGAAGCTGGCATCGCAAAAGCAACAGAGGGGTAGTGGGAAGGTTAGATACCGTGGGCGGTACTAGGCTCTCTTTCACTGGAGATATTCAAGGAAAGGCGTTCCACGAGAGGAAGGGACCTTCCGTGAGAGATAGGGCTCCACTAACAGGCGGTTCCCTCCGCCCAATGTTGGGGGGGGGGGCTTCCCCCGCCACCCCACAGCTCGCCCCATTCAGCATGGTCCTCCTGACTCTGTGTAGCATTTCCAGGGGCTGGTATGGGAGGGAGGGGGCAAGGAAGTCCATCTCTGCTAGCAAAGTTGATCCTGCTTAAATCTGGATCTGACCCAAGGTCTACTTCTGCCCTCAGACACACACACACAGTCAAATATCAGCCCAAGAACATCATACCAGACAACTGCCGTCTTCCTTTGCTCCGCAGTCGCAAAAGAACGAGCCGTATTTGGCGTACGAGATCTCGTGGTCCTTGTGGCAAACCTTCGCACACACGGTGCAAACGCCAACGCCGTCGACCATCTTGCAGGTGTGGCAGTGGTACCTTCAGAGATGGGAACGGAACCAGTCGGCTACGTTGGCACAAGGGGGACTTGCAGGGCACCCGGCACGGCAGCCGAGCCCGCGGACAGAACTATCGTGCCAGTGGATGCTGCAACGCCACAGGGTGGCACAAAGACAGGCCCAGTCATATTTTAAATCAGAAACAACTCACCAATGTTGGTTCATGAATTCTTTCTGCGTGATGGTAAACGTACAAAGCTTGTTGCAGAGAGAGTCCTCGTCCTACACATATGCAAAAAGATCCCTTTAGCCTGAAGGCTACACAGTATCTCTTCAACTCTTAAGGACACCACATGCTATAGTGGGGGGTCCCCAACCTTTTTTGGGACAGTGTGCACAAGGTACGGCCTTCTGGGGACCCTGGAGGGCCGCAGTGGGGCCGCAGGCAGGCCAGATCTGGCCCGCAGACCTGAAGTGCCGCACGGCACAATCCCAGTCTATCGACACGTTTCTACACCACCTACCGAGTCTTCGGCCTGCGAGTCCTCCTCCTCCACGGCCAGCTCTTCCACCCAATCCGAGTCCACCTCGATGGCCCGCTCTTCTCCGTCGACCGAGAGGTGGCTGGGGCCCTGGCCGCCAGTCTGGCTCAGCGCGTTGGTGACGTCGGCCAGGTAGGAGACGATGTGACACGTGCACTCCAGGATGGTCACGTGCTGAGAGAGGTGAACGGAGACCCGACTTAATTAGCGATCAAGCCTTTTATACGGCCAGGGTCTCGGGTTACTATTTGTCGCAGGAGGCACCCCTTCCTATGCGAAAGGGAAGGAGGCATGCCTCTTCTAAGACAGTACTAGAAGAAGCATTCTCTCCTATGTGAGAAGAAAGGAAGAATGCAGCTAAGATGGTACTAGAAGGGCATTCTCTCCTAAGTGAAAGGGAAGGAGGCATGCCTCTTCTAAGATGGTACTAGAAGAGGCATTCTCTCCTATATGAGCATGGCTGGCTGGGGAATGCTGGGAGTTATAGGGCTTTTTTTCTGTCTTAACATGCATAGGATTGGACCCTAGGCTGCCTTTCCTCACACGGTGCCTCCTTTCATCTCCCTCTGTCCTCCAACCCACCGATTAAAAGGGAACGACACACACATTAACGAAGGCATATCTGCCGATCTTACCTTGCCATGCATGACATTGGCGTTCATTTTCTCAATGACGTTCTTCTGAGACAAGTATTTCTTGCTAGGAGGGGACAAGAAAGGGCAGTTTGTAGGGAAGCCAGCAAAGCCTTCTCAGGCTCCACCCTGAAGCAGAGCCATTGCACTAGCCCTGCTGAAAGACTTAATTTTTTCCCTCTTCCCTCCCCATTCCTTTTCCCTTGTGTGTGGTGTCTTTTTAGATTGTAATCTTGCGAGGGAAGGGATTATTTGTTTCCCTTCAATTATTTGTTTAAAGTATTTTTATCCTGCTCCTCAGCCAAAGGGGCTCCTGGAGCGGCTTACACGCAACCAGTAAAACAAGACAATCCCTTCCCTCGCAAGATTACAATCTAAAAAGACACCACACACAAGGGAAAAGGAATGGGGAGGGAAGAGGGAAAAAATTAAGTCTTTCAGCAGGGCTAGTGGAATGGCTCTGCTTCCCGCTCTCGTCCC
The DNA here is from genome assembly GCA_021292165.1 of Shinisaurus crocodilurus. Lineage (NCBI taxonomy): Eukaryota > Metazoa > Chordata > Lepidosauria > Squamata > Shinisauridae > Shinisaurus > Shinisaurus crocodilurus. Next base: position 2,613,596 of record JAHFWL010000571.1, on the reverse strand, counting down.
CTCTCTTTTTCTTTCCCCTCCTGTCAGGCGCTACTGGGGCCCAGACTGGGAACCTTCAAATCTGTGCACAGCTGCCTAGTGTAGCAAGACCCTGAGCTGCATCTTGCAGCATCCCCAGAAGCCATACCACAAGCTAAGATAGGGGTGGGACGGGGCGGGGGAATCCTCCTTCGTCAGCTGGCCCTCCACCCTTCAATACAGTCACACGCAATTGAAGCCCCACAGGTTGCTCTCCTAGAAGGCAACCACAGGCGCAGGGAGTGCTGACGTTTCACAGCCACTGGTTACGGTGTGGCGGTGGACTGGAAGTCCACACACGCAAAGGACACGCCAGCAGTGGCTACTGTATACTCCAAACCCCAGCCACAGTCCAGAAGGCTCCGCGAAGCATAGCCTAAGAGGCTGCTGATTTAGGGGGTCACGGAAGGGGAACCAAGATGGCGAGTTACTTCATGTATTTATTCCCCCCCATCCCCTTTATTTTGCAATTGCCGGTTGCTTCGTTGATTGTGATTGTATCTTTCCTGCCAGGGAGCAGGAAGAGGAGCTTGTGGGATTTCCTGAACTTGTCCAGCCTTGGGTACTCTGCACCTTGACCTGGCGGGAGGGGAACATTGGCCGCTCCATCCGCAGGAAGGAAGAAGTCTTGGGGCAGGTCTGGGGATGCTGCGGCAAAGGAGATGCCCCCGCTGCTCATGGGAGAGCTGTGTGCCTTGTGGACTTCTGGACCAGGGGTGTTAAGTGTCGCTAAAGAAGGAGGGCGCAGCACCCCACTTTGGGTTTCGCCTGTAACAGAGCCCCAGTTCTTGCCTTGGAGCCCCCCCCCCCTTTTCCATCCCTTTACCTCTCCCCCACCTAAGATTATGGAAAATTGGATCTGAGACCCACTTCCAGACACAGATGACAATTCCAGCCCACAGACAGGCCCCCCCCAAAGCAATGCTTCGGACCAGCTTTTGGCTCAGCCAGCTTGGCCCAACACCAACAACGGCCCCGAGGGAGAGGGAGACCCCGGCCCCGCACTTCTTACCATCTCCCCAGCCAATCGACCGCGGCGCTGTGAAGCTGAAGGTGCCCGGCCCCTTGCCCGGCACTGGCCAGGGTGGCCATGACGACCATGAGCTCAGGAAAGCCCGTCCCGTCGCCGTTCGCCAGCATCTCCGTGGCCATGGGGATGAGGGTGCTCAGGAGGACGGTGCAGGCGCCTTCGCCAACTTGGCTGCGGGGGCGGGGGGAGCAGAGACAGCAGCACACACAGCAAGATGAGATCACGCTTGTTTTTCCCACTGCAACACCCCGGCCAAAACTTTTGGATCAAACCTGGGGTGGAGAAGCTAGCCTCCCGCAAACCCTCCACCTCGGCCCTTACCGCTGCTCCTTGGCTCTTGGAGCAATTTACTTTGCCGCTTCCGATGCAGCATTTTGGTGCTTTCGACACAGTCGGCAGCCCCGGAGGGGTCTCGCCGCCACCCACCTGTTCTCCCGGACGATGTAGGTCGTCAGGAGCTGGAGCAGCTGCCGGTTTTCCTGCACCACCTCCAGCTGGTCAGACTCTTTCGGGGGTGAGGTGGTCATCCTGGTCAGCCAGGCCTGCAGGCGCACTGGCTCCACGCACGCCAGCTGGGCCAGGGAGCCGCACAGGCGCAAGAGGCTAGGGTTGGGGCTCTTCTCGGCTAAAGGGGGCAGGAAAAGAGCGGGAGATGGATCCGAGTGGCTCACGGGCGTGCAGACCGCCCCGCCCCGCCCCCGGGTTCTCAAAGAAGGGGACTTGGGCCAGCCTGCACTTAGTTTTGCATTAAAGAGAACAACCGATACTGTGAGGCCAAGATCGCGTCCAAAGAAAGGCGGGTTCTGTGATCTGGTCGTGCAAACCGCAAGGCAGAGTTAAGCAGATCTGTACAGACAGGGCTTATTTTGTCGACAAGGAGACTCAGGTGTTTTCAGAAGGGCAGAAGGGTAAATGTATTTACTATGCGCCTGATACAGGGGTGCAGAACCTCTTCCAGCCCGAGCGCTGGATTCCATTTTGGAGAAACTCCCGGGGACTGCGCAGCGGTGGTGGGCGGGGCCGAAGACAAAGGGGCGGGGTCAAAATATTGAAAATACCCACATTTTGTAGCTGAAAGCTCTTCCTGCCACTAAGTCAGCTGTAGGAGAGGCATTTCAATCTTTGAGAAGGGGGGGGGGGGGGAGAGAGACTGCACAAAAGCCGGGAAACCACCGAACTGGTGTAGCCATCGGGGGAACCCCAAAAGACTAGATCGGGAACCCAAGGTGAGCCGGGTTTCGCCCACAGGCTTGAGGCTCAACAACCCTGACGGAAAGGGTCAGTTTAAAAAAAGATTTGTTACATAACACTGGAGCGGGGAGGTGGGAAGAAAAGCTGGTATCCGAGTAACACACGGCTGAAACTCCCTTGGGCGTGCAGGAGGAGTTGCTTGACTCTTTGGATCTGGGCTTTAAGGAGAAACAACAACAGGGCACATAGGGGGAGGGGGAAAGGGAAGGATGGTTTACTGGCGAGGAATGGAGATGGTTGGTTCCAGCCCTAAAATAAAGACCTTGTAAGAAAGGTAAGAAATGCCAACGCCGAGTATAAAGTGACATCACCATCATGATTATTATTATACAGTCAACGCTATAGCCACATAGCAGGATTAGAAACTGGATTAGAAACTGGACCACTCACTCAGCTGGAAGAGCTTGGTGAAAAATTTCAGGACTCTGTTGCAGAACTTGGCAGAGAGGCTTTCGTTGGCCGTCACCATCATGATCTGGACCAGTTCCCCGCTAGCCGGAAGAAACGTTTAGAGAGAAACTGTGAGACAAAATGGCAGTGATCCAGGAAGCAACAGAAGCAGCCCCGTGCCCGAGGTGGTTTGGGGTTTGCAGCCCACGTTGTAGGCCTGGCCGACACTTTCGAAACTGAGGGGGCTTTCCGAACCAGATTACCATGGGGCAGCAACCTGGTGCCTTCCAGATGGGCTGAACTACAACTCCTATCATTTGCTGGGGATGATGGGAGTTGGCAGTCCAAGGCACCCGGTTGGCGAAGGCTGTAATACAACATATGGCAGAGGCCTACTATTTACCGGGGGAGGGGGTGTCAAAAATTCCACTGAGCATATCAAAGCCCTAGTCCAGCCTGGCCCAACCTGGTTCCTTCCAGCTGTGCTGCCCAGCCTGGGGGATTCTGGGAGCTGTAGTCCAACACTAACGGCATTGACTGAGGGCCAGTGTGGCATAGTGGTCTGAGTACTGGGACTGGGAAGATCCGGGTTCTAGTCCCCACTCGGCCATGAAGCTCACCTGGTGACTTTGGGCCAGTCGCTGACTCTCAGCCTCACCTACCTCACAGGGTTGTTGTGAGGATAAAATGGAGAGGAGGAGGATTATGGCAATGGAACTAATTACCTAGGGAGGTGGTGGGCTCTCCCACACTGGAGGCATTCAAGATGCAGCTGGACAGCCATCTGTCAGGGATGCTTTGACCTGGGATTCCTACGTTGAGCAGGGGGGTTGGACTCTATGGCCTTATAGGCCCCTTCCAACTCTACCTATGATTCTATGATTATGTAAGCTGCTTTGGCTTCCTTGCAGGAAAAAAGGCAGGATAAAAACAAACAAACAAACAACACATCTGGAAGGTACCAGGTTGATCAAGGCTGGACTAGTCTTTCTTCACAAAAGACCTCACTTGCATGCAACGCTGTAAGCCAGAATTCTGGAGGATCTTGGCTTATCCTGCTTTGCTCCTCTCCACTAGCCCAACCGCTAAACAAACCAGGACCAGTTTTGTGCAGCGAGCCATCCAAACTGGGGATTCCTGGCTGGCCGCTTTAAACAAGACAGGATTCATGAACTGAGAAAGAATCCTACTCCCGGCAGGGAGAAGCAGAGCGGAAGCAAACAGGCTGCATGCACTGGCACAGGGGCTCGTTCACACCGAGCCAGGATTCTCCGAAATGCTGGCACATCATTGCGTGCGAACGTAGCCAATATGTAACCCATTGGCCGTCAGAAGACAGCAGCTGCCGGGCTTAAGATGGTTTTAAAAGGGGAACAGGCAAAGTAATGGAGGAGGGTCTATCGGTAGCCTATTAGTCCCCCCTTGATAGCAAAATGGAACCTCCATGTTCAGAGGCAGCATAACTCGGCATACCTAACAATTTAGGATTTCCTGAAGGACAAACACTGTTTCGAACGCATCTGCCTGGATGCTGTCGGAAACTAGGTGGACCTTTGGTCTGATTCGACAAGGCCATTCTTATGTTCTTATCACGCATCCAGCCTTGTCCGCACGATGTTCTGAAAGCCCCCAAGCAAAGCAGAAATGGAGAGATCGACCGGGAACCCGAAGGAACAACAAGGGAACGCAGCTCACCTCTCGGAGAAGAACTCCTCCATGGCTTTCCGGGCCTGGCTGCTTTCCAGCTGTTTCTCCAGATGCTGGAGACACTCCTCCAAGATGGATTCATCAAGGCCACTAGAGAATGAGAACGTTTTTGTTGTTTCCAGATATGAACTTTCCTAAAGGCAGGTTAATTCTTAATAGGCACGAAACAGGTTTTTAAGCAACAAGAGGTTGGGGGAGAAGGACAGCCTCGGTTATCCACCTGAATAACAGGAAAATTGCTGCAGGGATGAAAGTTTCATTTCATTTAACTTTCTTGCCACTTTTCCCACAACAGACTGTGCCCAAAGCAGCTCACAATAAATGTCAAACATCAAAACGCTAAACCAGTGTTCTCCAACCTTGGGTCCCCAGATGTTTTTGGCCTACAACTCCCAGCATGCCCCAGCCAATGTAGCTGGCTATGCTGGCTGGGGCATGCTGGGAGTTGTAGGCCAAAAACATCTGGGGACCCAAGGTTGGAGAACACTGCGCTAAACCATTTCTTTAAAAAACGAGACAAGAGCTGAATACACACTCAAAGTGCTATAGAGACTACTGTTTTGCTATCGATTCCCTCTTTAAACCATTCAAGAGTGACAAAAAGATGAGAGATTCATCTACCCTCATACACAACGTGGGGAGGGGGGAATAAGCGTGACCTAAGTGTTTAGCACAGCATAATTAAAGGACTTGGGATATAAAATAAAATATAAAAGACGGAAGCCCCGGGGGGGGGGGGGCTGAGTGCAAGAGATAGGCTCTTTGCCTGTTCTGGATGGGGCTGCACTCCCTTTGAAAGATCAGGTTCATAGTCTGGGGGTACTCCTAGATCCATCGTCGCTGGAGTCCCAAGTGACAGCGGCAGCTCAGAGTGCCGTTTACCATCTTCGATCGGTTCACCAGTGACAGCCTCTCCTGGACAGGGACAGCTTGGCCACAGTGATACAGGCACTAATAACCTCAAGACTGGATTACTGCAATGCGTTCCATGTGGGGCTGACCTTGAAGCTGGAGCTAGTGCGGACTGCAGTAGATCGGCTGTTGTCGGGAGCTTCCCCTTTTCAGCATGCAACTCCTTTGCTGAGGGAACTGCACTGGCTGCCTATTCGCTACCAGGTTGGGTTTAAGGTTCTGGTTCTTGTGTACAAAGCCCTAAACAGCTTGGGACCAGGATACCTGAGAGAGCGCCTTCTCCCTTACTTACCTGCCTGGTCACTGAGGTCATCAGGGGACATTCTCCTGGTGGTTCCTCGTGGTCCTATGGCCCAACTGGAGCCCACCAGGAGAAGAGCCTTCAGTGTGGTGGCTTCGTCTCTGTGGAACTCCCTGCCTCTGGAGATCAGGCAGGCTCCGACATTGTGCTGCTTTCAGCGCCTGCTGAAGACCTACTTGTTCCCGGAAGCCTTCTCTGCTGTCCAAACACCATTTTAATGATACCTTGTTTCCAATGTATTGTTTGTGTTTCTTGTATCTGTTTTTATCTTATTGTTCACCGCTCTGGAATCTGCTTAGATATGGAGCAGTATACAAATAGTGAAAATAAATAAATAAAATAGAGGAAATGTGAGGACATCTGGAGCAGGGGTCCATCCGATGACCTAAGCCAGTCTTCCCCAAGCTGGTGCGGCCACGCCGGCAGAAGGACGATGGGAATTGTAGCCTGACACATCTGAGGGCACCAGGCTAGGAAAGGTTGACCTAATTCCGCAGGCCGCTTCAGACAAGAGGAGAACGCTATTCGGGGCTGCAAAAGGGCAGCGATGCCTACCTGTTGGGGTCAGAGTGATTGGCCAGGATGTTGTAACAGCCCATGATCAGCTTCTCGTAGACGCGCGACAGGAACTCATCTGACTCGGCCGGGCCCAGGATCCGCTCGAGGGAGCTGCTGCTGATCTCCGCCACGCTCTCCGTACTGGTCTCCAGGAGCAGGGGCAACAGCGAGCGGATCACCTGCGGCGCGTTCAGCTCGTCCGACCACCTGGAGCAGGGGAGAGGAGAGGCACCCCTCAGAAGACGGCTCCAGCCGACAGCAGCGCCCGCCAGGCTGGATGCTGGGACGCGGCCGGAGGGAGGCCAGTTAAATAAATAAATAAATGAACAAATAAGGGGTCTGGACTCGAGAGCACACGGGCCGGGACTTACACAATGAGGTCCCCGGTGAGCCGGACCAAGGAAAGGAGGGTGCGCTTTAAGGAGGCCGCGAGAGGAAGGCTCTGGCTGCAGAGGGTGCCCAGGTGGGCTGCTTGAACCGCGCTGATGTAGCTCTCGGCCGGGATCGTGTCATTCGCAAACGCGTTGCGCTACAAGGGGACCCAAAATGAGGCCGTGGTTTGGGGTGGGGGGGAGGGAGGGAGATAAGAACAGTTTACTTATTTAAGGAATTTATATACCACCCGTCATCATATTTATTCCCAGGGCAGTTTACAACCTGAATTGAAACAAAAGCAAGCTATACCATAGAAAAATTACAAGCAAGCAAGCAACCACAGGTATCAGTTAAAACAGCAGAGCGAGAACTTCGTTCCCAGCACTGAAAATACAGCATCCTTCCAAGACTTAACATACGAACCATTAAAATGCCAGAGAATTAAAACAAAAACAATGCTCTGAACCCAGCACTTAAAAGATACTCCAGTGGGAGCCAGGCTAAGCGTCCTTGGAGGAGTTGTTCCAGAACGCGGAGCGCACAGATGAGAAAGCGGACTCCTTGGTCGCTGGCCGTGTGAGTTCTACGAAGGGGAAAGACATTTGCAGCACGCCGACAGGGTTCGGGCTACAACTCCCAACATTCCTGGCCACTGGCTGTGGCCGATGGGAACCGAAGTCCCAAGCATTTGTAGGGCATCACTTTGGGGAAGGCTATCCTAAAAAGTGACACGATGGCTAAGACAGCGATTGAGGGACACACAGCAGAAGGAGAGAAACCTGCAGGGTGAGCCACCTCCTAGCGATCGAGAGGAGAGCACACCGACGTACGGATTGCTACATGGCAACAAGAAGGGAGAGGAGATGCTGGGGCCAGCCAGCCAGCCCCCCCCCCCCCCCCGTGGAGACGGGAGGAGCAGGCAGGCACGAGCACAAGGAGAACGGAAAAGGCAACAACGTGGGCCACTTCCTCTTGCAACAATCTAGTCGCGTCCCGTTTGTCGGGCACTTGGTCAGCGTGGTCAGAAAACAACAACAAGCAGACTCACCCATGAGCCAATGTTCGGGAATTCGTTGGTGTGGATGTTGTTCCACGATTCACACAGAGACTGTACAGCTGAAGGCAAGTTCTGGACGAGAGCCGGCCCTGCACGCCAAGGGGAAGACACGTCACACAGGCAGGGTGCGCTCCAATAACACAGCCAAGTCCACTCTCCATCGAGTTGGAGGAACTCAAAGTTGAGTTAAGTCCCAGGTTCCAAGCGCTTAGAATGTAGGAAGCCGCTCCATGCCTTTGGTCCATCTAGACCAGAACGGTCTACTCTAGACTGACGCCAGTTCTCTAGGGTCTCAGGTAAAGGCCTCTCTCAACCCTCAGGCAGAAATCCATCCAAGTGGAGATGCTGGAAACTGAATCTAGGACCTTTACCCACTGGACTGTGGCTGCTCTACAGAAGCTGTGCTAGTCCCCGATCTACCTAGCTCAGCCCCGCCTCCAGCCCCCCCCCCCCCGATCCACCTAGCTCAGCCCCACCTCCAGCCACCCTGTTTCCAAAGTCCCAGCCCTGGAACTCGAGATCCTTTTAGGCTGAGATGCCAGGGGTTGAAGCTGGGACGCTCTGGGTACAGAGCATGAGATCTGCCAATGAGATCCTCACGCAAAGGTATGCCCCCCCTTCTCCCCACACCCAGGATGGATTTCTCTAAGAACTGAACACAGGACTTCTCATTTCCAAAGCAAGAATCAAATCCCTACCCTAGACCAAGACACCTGACCTACAGGGTTCCAATCCAATTCACCTGCCTTACCCCGCTGGCTAGGAAGACAAGCACAGGGATGAAGCTGTCTGAAGAAGGAGGGAGAAGTGGCTTACCTAGAGTGTTGGACTTGCATCGGCCAGAGCCGATGGCCAGGACGGCGGCATACCCCTGCAACTTCTCTGCTGTTGGCTTGTTCTCAGCGGAGCCTTCCTCGGCGAGGCTCTGCAGCAAGTAAGACCTGTATCAAGAACAGAGGGAAGAACTCATTTTTCAGAGCTCCCTGGCTGGGAGTTCCCGATTCAGAACTTCAGGGGTATCAGAGAAGCAGAAGCCAAACCTTCCAGAATTAAGGTAAGGGCTTTAGGGTCCCCACCTGGTGAAGGTGGCGTAGGTGTCGATCAGCTGCAAGGTGGCTGGCAGCAGGTTCTTGGTGATCTCGGATGATTTGTGTGGGTCAGGTCTCGGCGGCGAGCTTGGAGAAGTGTTCGTCGAGGGAGACCTGGACTTTGGAAATAGCCGCGTCCAGGGTGTAGATCGACTGTAGGCTGGGGATCTCGTGGAGCTGAAGAATCGTGGTGCAGTCGATGCCACAGAAAGACGAGATCTTTGGAGAAAAAAGGAGACGGCTCCAGATTGTTGCGAGATTGGTGCTTATGTTCTTATGTTTTTATTTTGCTTAACTGGCTGTTGTATTTTATTGTGGCTATTTGCTTTTTGGGGGGGTAACATTGTATTTATAGGTGTGAATGTTTTTGTATGACACCCTAGAATACATTCAATGAAGAGTAGCTAAGCAATATAATAAAAGGAATATGTACATTCTACGGGCATCAACACACCTGCCGAGCAAAATATTCCTCTGCAATCTCCACATCGTATTTCACCGAGCTGCACTTGGCAGAGGTCAGCTCGACAAGGGAAGCGGCATGCTCGGATTTCATGCCCTGCTTGATGAGGTGATCCTAAGTGAAAGCCAGAGGGAATTTTTTTTAAAAAAAGACACAACACAGCATGCATTGAGGACTGCAAAGGTCTAATGAGTTTGTTTTGCTAAAGGCCAAAATAAAGAGACACGGGAATCCCATACAAAATCGTTCAGGCGGTCCTTGATCTCGGCAGAGCACTTGACCAGAGCATGGATGCATTCACAAGCTTATTATCGTACCACTGCTTAGCGTAACGAGGGCAAGTTACACCGAGCCTCAAACTCACACCCTCACCCTCCTCCAGCCTGGCCACAAGGAAGAGATCAGGAACTTTTGCTTCCTGTTTAGATTAACCAAAGTTTAGCGTAACATCCAAACTCTAAAGTGCAGCGGATCTGAATAATGGTTTGTTGAAACAAGACAGCTTCATCACCCACAGTTTGAAGCTGGCTTGCTTCAACATAGTATAGTTGGTTAATCACAGGTCTGTCTGGGTTCAGATGTCACAAGCCGCTGCAGTTAGCCTAAAACGGAAGCTAACTCTTCCAAACCCCTCTGGGCCATCAGGCCAAGCACAGCAAGGGTACCTTGATCCAGCTGACGTAGGAGGTGATACGCAGGCGGGAAGACCAACGCAACGTATGGAGGATGTCGCACTCGCTCATCTCAGGGCTGTTCATGGCCAGCTGGTTCATGTAGTTCTTGGAGGGGGGCAAGATCCCCAGGATCCTCCAGAGGATCAAGAAATAATACTGAAGTGCGCAGGCCTCCTGATGAAAGAGGAAGCCACAAAGGCAAGATTAGTTATTTGTAATTCAGTTTCAAGCATCCAACTGTCCTACAACTGCCAGCATTCCCCAACCACCATGGCTGGCTGGGGAAAGCTGGGAGTGTAGGACTTTCTTCCGTGCATAGGATCATGCCCTTAGAATACTAACAAGCCACATGGACCAAAAAAAATGTTTTTAACAGTCCTCCTAAAACTGAACAAAGAAGGGGCCAGACTAACTTCCTTTGGGAGAGAGTTCTCCAGGTGGGGTGCTACTACGTACAAGGTCCTGTCCCGTGTCCTCACCCACCACGCCTCTCTTGGTGGTGGAACACGCCGAAGGGCATCCGAAGATCTTAAACAATGGGCAGGTTCATATGGGAGGTGGTGATGATGGACCACTTTCATTTCTTCTTCACTTAACGCACTGGGCAGGAGGAGCTGGGTCTGATGGCCTCTCATCTCCAAACTCAACACTCTAGCCACGTCGTTGCTTCTGCCGCGCCCCCCCCCCAGCTAAACAAAAAGGCACAGCACCACTGCCAAGACAAAAAAGCAGCTCAGCATACAGATCTGCGGCTGATCAGAGGTGCACAGAACTCCCCCCAAAATGCATCTCTCGGAACAGAAGCACGTTTATTTACAAGCAACCAGTCGAGCCTGAGGTTTCGGCGTAACTCCAGGAGACACCCCTTACCAGCGCGGTCACGTTTTTGTTCTCCTTCCTGCGGAGGGTGTCAAACTGGGAGCCGGCTGCCAGAAGAGAGGCGAGGGCCGAGTACAGGTCATTGTACTTGGTGGCCTTGGAGAACAAGACCTCGCACACCTGCAAGAGAAGCGGGCAAGCCTGAGCTGTTCCGTCGTTGTTTGCGCCTACTCATCGCCTCTGCTCCCAGCACCACCCAAAGCACGGCTCACGGTGACACCGCTTTGTCTAGTCTGGCTCTCTTCCCACCCGCTGGCTAACAAAGATGCGCGGGAAGGAAGGACGGACAGAAATTGTTGGGAGCGTGCCAGAAAAACGCAAGATTGCATTTACATGAGCTCTGCAACAACCCTGCTGAGCGGGCAGAATGGGGAGTGAGGGGTTCTCCTGACAGGAGGGACCTCCTCGCCCAATCTGGCTTAAGCAAATATGTGGGGCTGCACTCTCCAAATCTGAGAGAGGAGTAACCCTTACTAGGAAACTGTGCTTCACTGATGGGGGACTGGTGGCTTTCCCTTGCTTAGGGACCTGAAAGTTCTCTTGTATGTTTTTTATATGGTTTGCTCAGACTTTGGATCTTGTTTAGAGGTATGCAGAAAGAACAACTGTACTCCTGAAACCAGCTGGCTACTGACTGCTGGGTATAAGCATTAATGTCTCATCCAGCACAGCAAAGCTCAAGTCCCACAAAATGGGGTGTGGGGAGGGAAAGAACTTTAGCCTAACCTACCTCACAGGGTTGTTGTGAGGGTAAAATGGAGAGGCGGAGGAGGATTATGGAAGCCGCCTTGGGTTCCTTGCAGGAAAAAAGGCGGGGTATAAATATAATAAATAAATATAAATAATAAATAAACTTTAGGTACTGTGTTATCGAGGCGGTTCAGATCATCTTCAGATGCTTCTGGTGAGAGAATGCAGTAGAATCTTGGCTGAGGGACTGCATCTGGGCGAAAAAGGGGAATTCACAGGGCTGGGTGTTAAATGCCCCAAGGGAAAACAGAGACACAGAACACAGGCGATCTTTACAACAACCTTGCACGGCAGGGTAGGGTTACTCCCATTACTGTAGTTTGGGGGTGGGTCAGCTGAGATTAAACGCCTCGGCTCAGGCTGCCCTGCGAGTTCCCAGCAGCACTCCTGAAGCGGGGCTTTCCCAGCTCACCTTCTTAAGTGGTGTATCCATCCGCACTAGTGCTATCACGGCCATTACATACAAATCCAAAATCCAATTTCTATCATTTGGAAAGCTCCTGAGAGAAGCTCAGGCATTTTTTAAAAAAATCGTTGTTTTGCTTTTTTTTAATGCCACTGATGCTTGAGAGAAGCCCTCCCCTAGGATTCTTTTTCTTTCTTTCTTTCATGTAGGTTTATACTGCTCCTCAGCCAAAAACGGCTCCCAGAGCATCTTACAATCAATCAGCAAAAAAGACAGTCCCAGCCTGAAATCTTACCATCTAAAAAGGACACGACACACAAGGAAGAAGGGATGTGGCAGGAAGAGGAAAAAATGAACTAGAACGGCCCAGCTTCCCCTTCCATTTCCCATGGGGAGGGCAGTCCAATTCGAACAGGCCCCGATGTTCCCTTGGCCTGTTCCTGCCTCCCTCCCTCCTCCTTTCCCACAGGGCAGTTGATGTCAGTTAGCCCTGTGAGGGTTGGGGATCCAACTGCTGTTCCCCTTGCCTGCTCCTGCCTCCCTTGAAGGACCATTTGAGAACCCTCTCATACCTGAGGAGCAGTGCTTGGTCCAGTTTTCTTCCACCTCCTTGAAACCGTGGTAAAGGGGGGAAGAGGTTCGTCGACTGCCATCCTGGGACCCACTCGCCCAGATAATGGGTGGGGTTAGGAGGTTGTATTGCACCTAAAGAAGATGCAGGAGGCAGAAGTTAGGCCGGCCACAAATGCAGGCTGGCAGGTTCCCTACGGGAGAGGCGTCCTGCAGTGTGGCCACACCGGCTTGGGATGGTGGGAGGGCTCCAGACGGGGGAAAGATGCCATACACCATCCGATTACACGATTCAGCAATGGAGCACACGCACACACACATACGTACCTGTTCAAATAAATACACAGGAACCTTCGAATACTGGTGAAGCAAGTAGTCAAAGACCAAGAGGAGGCGGGCCAGGAGCAGAGGGACACACTGCAGCTGGGAGTCCAGATTGGCCGTCAGCTCCAGGATGGTCTGGACGCAGAGGGTCAGGACGGAGCGCCGGCCCTTCTCAGAGAAGCTGTGGAAGATCAGCAGGAGCAGCTGCAGCTGCTCGACGTTCAGGTCCTCCGTGTCGCCCGGCAGAGTCCCCTGCATGGCGTTCTGCTTCAGGGTGCCCACAAACCTGCCAGCGAAAGAGGAGGAAGGTTAAGGCACGGGATCCAAGGGAGGAAGGCGGTTAAGTGTCAGCGCCCTACTTGCAGAGATGAACTGATCACCCTGCAACTGACTGGACGGTACAATTCTCATTCCTGTTTGTGAGATCAAGCAAAATGAGTAATCTATACAAGGGACAGGAGCATCAAGTCATTTAGGCAGGCTCAGGGAGCCACAGGCCCGGGGACCAAATCCGGCCCTCCCGGGGACCAAATCCGGCCCTCCCGGGGACCAAATCCGGCCCTCCCGGGGACCAAATCCGGCCCGCCCGGGGACCAAATCCGGCCCGCCCGGGGACCAAATCCGGGCTCCAACCCCCATTCCCCCAGCATCGAATGCTTGGTGGTTACCCAGCTTTTGTGCCGCTTTCCCCCACATTCTAAAAGGTTGAAACGCCTCTCCTAAGGCTTCGTTACTGGCAGGAAGAGCTTTAAACCACAATATGCTGGTATTTTTTGTATGTTTGGCCCCACCCGCCCCTGGAATGCGGCCCCCGAGAGCTTCTCTGAAATTGAATTTGGCCCTCGAGCTGAAAGAGGTTCCCCACCCCTGCATTAAGGAGTGCAGGAGATAGAAACACACACACAAAGAGAGAACTGAGAGCTTAAGAAGCGGCCCAGGTCTCTCTATTCTTTTTCTGGGCAGTCCAGATGTCCAAACACCTTTCCTAAAGCCACGGAAGTGAGCTAACAAGGGGAGAAGCTGCAGCTCAGATCAGCCCAGCCCCTTTCAACAAGAACATCATCATCTTGGGTTTCACCATTTTGACCAGGCCTCGCTTCCTCTCACCTCTCCCAAACTTTAAGGCATTCCGGCACGTCGGGGTCCCCTTGGGAGCTGGCTTTGTGCTGCCAGATGAGGAGAAGCCGAGAGAGCACAGACAAGCTCTGGGGGTGGATGTAGAGGGGCCACGGCCCTTCCGAGAACGGGGCCACGCCCAGCTGCTGCAGGAGAGTGCTCTGGCAAAAGAGAAGAGACGCGCATTTAAGTGGCTACGGGTGAAATATTCAGAAACAACTGCTGCCAAGTGGACCTGTCATGAGCAAGAGGTGCAATTTGGGGTGTCTTTTGTTTTTTCAAAAACATTTTTGTCCCTCTCTGAGAAGACCTCCTTCCTGGCAAACACAGTCAAACTATACAACTAGAGCAGTCTTCCCCAACCTGGTGCCCTCCAGATGTTTCGGACCACAACTCCCAGCATTCCTCACCATTGGCCAGGCTCACGGGAGTTGAAGCCCAAAACATCTCGGGGAGACCAGGGTGAAGGAGGCTGAGATAGACGATTCCCTCTTCTCTACAGCAGGGAGCGGGTTCAAATTATGGATCGGCAACCCGCTGCATCCGAGCCTCTAGGGAGCAGAGATATGGAAGCAGGAGTTTGTCACTTTCCCCCCAGCTCAGAACTAAAGAGGGGCAGAGACACATCCAGCTCACGTCTCTATACTTGCCCAGTGCCTTCCAGAGGGTCATTTTTATTTATTTATTATTATGTTTATATCCCGCCTTTTTTCCTGCAAGGAACCCAAGGCGGCTCACATGGTCCTCCTGCTCCTCTCCATTTTATCCTCACAACAACACTGTGAGGTAGGTTAGGGTCAGCGACTGGTCCAGAGTTTCATGGCTGAGTGGGGACTAGAACCCGGATCTCCCGAGTCCCAGCCCAACACTAACCACTACACCACACTGACATGTTGGACTACAACTCCCATCACCCCCCAGCCAACATCTGAAGGACACCAGGTAGAAGAAGGCTGCTCTATATTACTATTGCAACTCTAGATATAACACCAATGCTGTACTCATTTGCCTATTCATTCACATAATTTAAATAACAAAAAAACACAAAAGGGAATTTGCCACTTTTTGTGCTCTTCCGCTAACATTGAATATAACTAGTCAAATCCAGTGTTTCTGAATGTAGGTTCCTTGTTTTGGCAAAGGCCTAAAGTTTGAAAACTCTAACGTAGCATCACTGTTGGGTACAATTTGTGACAGAGCTAACGAAGAAACTTGCTACTGTTATTAGGACAGGATGAAGACTACAAATTCCTCAGGTTGTAGCATCAACTTTGGAGGAGTTGGCTTCAGGTTTTTAGGCATTAACATGACTACCACCCCATTGTCCCCAAATTTCTAAACCCTTGGCACCGACCTTCTAGAAGGCCGGGTTCTGGTTCATTATTTTTCTAATCATACAGACCATCAGAGACTCACTTGCAAGGTAGGGGACTGGAGGTCAGAGGTCACCAAGGAGTGGTTGAAGTGATACAGTGCAGAGGCAAATTCCTCCTCCTCTGAAGTACCTACAAGACAGCGCAGAGTAAGCCGACCATCCCAAGGTCCCACCACTTGGCAAAGAAAAGAAAAAAAAGGCCCACCACAGCTAAACATAACCTCTTGGTTGAGGCAGCATGAAAGGAGGCTGTTTTCTTTATTTTTACACTTGCCCACCTTCCTAGATGTGATGGAAGAGGCCGCTGGGAATGGCAGCCCCATGTCCCCTGGTCCTCCAAGAAGGGAGATACGGGGCTGCTGTTTCCAGGGGCAGCTGCATGCCTCCTATTTACATGCAGTGCTTCTCTCAGAACGTCAGCCTCACAAAAACCTTTAGGATGTTGGCCAGGCTCAGAGAATGCTAGAGACGTGTTCGATAAACGTACAAAGCTGCCTCGTACCGAGTCAAACTGTTGCTCCATCCAGCTCAATTTATTTATTTATTTATTTAATACATTTTTATACCGCCCAATAGCCGAAGCTCTCTGGGCAGTTTACAACAGTTAAAATCATAAAATACAATATAAAATATAAAATTTAAAACCACAGATTAAAAACAAACTCTTGACTAATTTATCAACTCTTGACTAATAATAGCTAAGGGTGGGAGATCCGCCAGGACCCAACCTGCCTCCGGGTCGGCAGACGCTGCACCCCGCTGAGCTGAGTCGAAAGCTGGTGCGCGCCACGCCGCTCACTGGACTTCCGGGTTCCCTTGCGTGCCGCTGTTTACATAGAAAATGCCTTAAGGTATGCCCCAAGTGGCCGCAATTTGTGCAAACTGCGGCCGCTTTGGGCGTATCTGAAGGCATTTTCTACATAAACAGCAGCCCGCCAGGAACCCGAATGTTGCTTCTCTGGCTCGACTTGGGAGGACACAAGTCAAGCCA
Organism: Shinisaurus crocodilurus; assembly: GCA_021292165.1. Lineage (NCBI taxonomy): Eukaryota > Metazoa > Chordata > Lepidosauria > Squamata > Shinisauridae > Shinisaurus > Shinisaurus crocodilurus. The sequence goes on along the minus strand of JAHFWL010000571.1, from coordinate 2,597,361 downwards.
GGGAAGAGGTAAGTGGGACAGAGGTAAGTGGGACAGAGTTCAGGGGGCCAAGCCCGGCTAGTCCGCTGGATTTCCACCACCACCCCCGAATGAAATCCTCGCACACCCCTAATGTAGTTCTCCTGGGTCTCAGGCCAAGATGTCTTACCCAGCTCTGCTACCCTGCATTTCTTTTTAAGATGCCAGGCATCGAACACAGGACCTTCTGCATCCGAGGCACATGCTCTGCCCAAAGGCTTCCAGGGAGATTCATAGCCAGAAGAGGATTTGAACCCAGGCCTCTTAAATCCACATCCAGCAGTCTAGCTGCTGCACAACGCTAGAATGGGGACGGACGGACGGGGACTTGCTTCCTGACCTTTGAGCCCATCCTTGTCCACTTCTTTGATGATGCTAGCCAGCGTGGCCATGTGCTGCTCCGTCAGAGAAACACTCAGGTAGTTGCGGATGAAATTATTCCTCGAGTCCAGCATGGATGAAGTCACAAAGTTTAGGATGTTGGATGCCAGGCTTAAGAACTAGAAGTCCAGAAAGAGGGGAAGACATATATTAGCAATGCGAAAACTAGAAGGGAATGGAGAGAAATATCATCAGCTATGATTCCTCAGAGAACTGAATAAAAAAGAAAATCGTATTTTGTGCTCAAAATCGCTGGTCCCAAGCTTGCCACCCATTTTGCATACTCCATTCTGTTTCCAAGAGCATCCCTGCTCAACAGCTATTTAAGTGGGTGATCTGTCTAGTCTGCCTTCCCCACCTACACACACACACACACACTTACAGCACCACCGGGACACGTATGTACTTATGAAACCAAATGCTAAGATGAAGGAAAACAAGAGCAGACAGACAAGCATCTGTAAACCATGACTCTGCCGCCGCATATCTGGAAGCTCAAACCACGGTTTAGTTTCTGAACCAGTTAGTGCAAACCATGCTTTGGAACAATGTCTGACCATGTCTGGCACATTGTAATGCAACAAATAGGGGAGAAGTGGGGCAATCTCTGTGCTCTGTTTGCGCATGCCACACTCGCGAAATGCTGCTGTATCAACTGTAGCAAGGTCACCTCGATTAAACAAAAACAGAAGGACTGAAAAAAGTTCACACTGCACACCAATTCCGGGTCTTTGCGACTGGCCAGGATGTTCCCGTTTTCTCCCGCGGCCTGCTTGTTGGGGCTTTTCACGCGGGGGGAGCTCTCCAGGGGAGGTGGCGGGGGTGGCGGAGGGGGGGCCACCTTCTCTTTGCTCGGGGAGATGGTCTCCTCAAACCACTGCCCGAGGATGGGCTCGCTGTCGTCATCTAAAGAGGGAGTAAGAGTTATTTTTAAAGGATTATCGAAGAATAGAGGCCTGCAATTTGATGCCCCCTTCCAGGATCTGCCTATCCAATACCGGGCCAGGTCTAAGGTTTTGCTACTTGTGGACAAAGCCTGACACAACTTGGGACCAGGATACCTGAGAGAGCGCCTCCTCCCTTACCAAACTGCCCAGTCACTGAGACCATCGGATGGCATGCTCCTGGTGGTTCTTCATGGCCCTATGGCCCACTTGGGAGTCTACCAGGAGAAGAGCCTTCACTGTGGTGGCCCCCTTTCTCTGGAACTTCCTGCCTCTGGAGGTCAGGCAGAGTGCCGACACTGTGTTGTTTTCGGCGCCTCCTGAAAACACTTTTATTTCAGGAAGTCTTCCTGAACTAACCAGCCACGGTTTCTGCTGATTCTGTTTTAACATATCGTTCTATTCCTTTTATCTGTTTTTATCTTTTCATTGTTCTCCGCTCCGGAATCTCCATAGTGGAATATGGAGTGGTATATAAATGCAGTAAATAAATAGTCTACTCTTCTGTGCCCCCCGCACATACATGCTAAGGCTTCGGTGCTAGCCAGCCTCACTCTGAACACCCACCCTGACTGCTGTCTTCGGTGCTGCTGAAATCATCCTCGTAGTATGTGTTGGAGTCCGTGGAGGCACTCACATCGCTGCTCATCGAACCCTTCCGTTGCCGCTGCAATACGCAAGCCTGGAGGTCGGGGGCAAAAAAGAAAAGAAAAAAAGAGCAAGTCCGATCCTCTCCCAGACCTTTTGAAGGCAGGGTTGAAGACTTACAAAAAAAGAAAGGAAGAAAAAAACCAAGTTTTTATGCCTCAAGGTTGTGCAGATAACCTTGAACACTTAAAAAGTGCTATCCGGGGGTGCCTCCCTTCCCCAGGCTCACATTCTGTTGTGTAATTTACACATAAGAAGACCTACCAGCAAGTGTTTTTAGGACATTATCAAAAACTGTTCAGTAAAAAAAAAAATTACCAGATTTCAGCCACCTGCCTTTGACGGCTTTTTTTTCTATAAACCAAACATGCCCAGGGAATAAAATACCCCCAGAAATCGGCATAAGAATACATTTTACGGGGAATTTTTTGGACCCGAACAACTGAAATAACCATGGGGCACAAAAAGAGGCCATCCATAGGGGCAATACAGTATCATTGTTTACAGCGACCATATTTAAAGACTGTTTAGCCATGATGACATCCAACCTCCGGTAGGAGAGGAACAACAAGAAGAAGAAGTCCATCACATCTGGAAGGCACCAGGTTGGGAAGAGGCTGGATTTCAGAATCCGGCTTTTCAGAATAAAGAGACTGGGTCTCTGCAGCCCACAGGCACATGCTGCCTCCATTACAAGGGGCCCATTTCTCTGCTCCGATATGAACAGCCGCTAGCCAGGTGTTGGGTGCTGAGCCACTGTAGGAAAGGCCACGGAAGTCAGAGTCCCATCTGCTACCATGGCCAATCGCGGTTGCTAAGCCCTAACCTCCTCCATGAGGTCGCCTGATCCACTTTTTTTAAAAAGCGTCTAAGCCAGCGGACATCGCTGCACAGCAATCTCCACCTGGGTCATCCCAGGAAGCTGACTGGTGGGAGATTCAGGACAGGTAAAAGGAAGTCCTTCTTCACACAGCACATAGTTAAACTATGGAATTCACTTCCACAGAATGTAGTGCTGGCCACCAATGTGGATGGCTTTCAAAGGGGACTGGACAAATTCATGGAGGAGTAGGCCATTGATGACTACTAGTCCTGAGGGCTGTATGCTACCTCCAGTATCAGAGGCAGTGTGCCTACGTACACCAGTTGCTGGGTAACATGGGTGGGAGGGTGCTGTTGCACTCCTGTCCCGCTCGTGGGTTTCCCGTGGGCAGCTGGTCGGCCGCTGTTTCATAGACTTCATAGATCATAGAGTTGGAAGGAGCCTACAAGGCCATCGAGTCCAGCCCCCTGCTCAATGCAGGAAACTAGAGGAGGGGTCTCCCATCCAAGTAATAACCAGGCCTGACCCTGCTTAGCTTTCCACGCTCAGACAAGCTGAGCCAACAGAATGCTGGACTAGATGGACCCTTGGTCTGATCCAGCAGGGCTCTTCTGATGTTATGTTCACCCACCTTTCGGTAAGATGTAGACAATAAGTCAGCAGCAGGTTTGTGAGGGGTACCGATTCGATCAGCCGCTGGATGCGCTGGATCGATGTGTTCTGGGCCATGACACTCAGCACAGCCGGGGGGCCGTCAGTCTCCCACCCCTGGAAGATGAGGTCAAAGTGGTTATTTAGGGCGTAATCCTATGAATTTTTAGGCAGGAAAAAGTCCTACAGTACCCAGGGATGTTGGGAGTTGTAGGACTTTTTTCCTTATTCATTATTTGATTTAAAAGAGCGGAACTACCAGAGATTCAAGGAGCCAGCTCGGTTTCATTTACTCACCTTGTGAAGTGCCTCTACTTGCAGGTCTTGAAAGAGGGAAGTTAGCAGCTTAATGGCGTGATTCGCCAGCACCACGGATAACACACCAAAACCCTGATGCCTAAAGAAAAGGGGGGGGGGGAGAAGCGAAAACGGTGGAGTTTAAAATCTCAACTGTTCCATCAACACATTTTACATTAAACCATGGCTTACTTGGGTATAATACCAGACCTTATCTTGAGAGAAAACAAATGAAAGCTATCACTCTCAAAAAGAAAAAAAAACACATCCCTGCCTAACTGAAAAGCTCACCTCCCAGATTTTGAATGTTACTCAGTCGAGCAAAACCCGAGAGAGCTGGCATGGTGGCTAAGCCATCAAGCTACAAACCAGAAGCGCCCAGTTCGAATCTCGCCTCCGCCATGAATTCATTTGGGCAAGTTGCAATCCCCTCCGCCTCGACCCCCTTGCCTGCAGTGCAGGGGTAACAACGCTGCCCTGCCATACAGGGCAGGGGTGAAGGACATCTTCCAGGCTCAGGGCCGAAATCCACTCTGGAAAAGCTCTGAGGCCGCATTCCAGGGGTGGGCGGCGCCAAAGGCAAAGGGGGAGGGGCCAAAATACCAGCCTGTTTTAGGTTAAAGCTCTTACTGCCAGTCACTAAGCCTCAGAATGGGGGGAAACATGCGCAAAAGCTGGGAAACAACAAATGATCGGTAGCCGGGGAAAAGAGGCGTGGGCCTTCTATAGAAGCCCAGGAGTGACAGATTTGGCCCCCGGGCCCGAGTTTCAACATCCCTGGTATAGGCCTACTGTTATTTTTCTTTATTGCATTTATATCCAGCCTTTCTTCCTCTCACAAGGGACCCAAGGCAGCTTACACAGTCATCCTCCTCTCCGTTTTATCCTCGCAACAACCATGTGAGGTAGGCGAGGCCGAGAGTCAGCGACTGGCCCCAAAGTCACCCTGTGAGTTTCATGGCTGAGTGGGGAGTGGAACCTGGATTTCCCGAGGCCCAGTCCAACACTCTCACCACTAGGCCACAGGCTGTGTTATGACGATAGGGGGAAATATCACTCCAGTCACACAATTGCACCGGCTACCAATTTGTTCCCTGGCGACAAAGAGGCTTGATCGGATCCTTAAAGCCCTAAATGGTCTTGGCCAGGATACCTTTGGAACTGCCTCCTCCTGCATAAAACTTACTGGAAACTCCATAGACAAGATTTGGGGGTAGGGGTTACCTGGCACTGCCTCTCTATCGGTACCAAACTTACCCTTTTCCAGGTCCGAGCTTGGGAGATCCCCCTCCCTCTTTGGATCGAGCTATGATATCCCGCACCCGAAGCGCGGCCAGGGGGTCTTTCTCCTTCCCCTTATCGGCCAGGGCTGTGGGGCTGAGGTTCAAGATGAGGAACAAGCTGTTCAGCAGGCACCAGGCCCCGAGCAGCTGGAAGTTCTGGTAGTGCTACAGTTCCGGAAAAGAAGAAGACACACACAACAAGTCATTCCAGCTGTTCACATGGCGAAGTTTACACAGAAGAATTTTACACAGTCACTGACGTTGTTCACATAACCACGACAAGCCAGTCTACGGGTTGAGTATAGGTTGTGGTTGAATTGTGGGTTGATGTGTGGCGTGGAGCCACAAACAACCCACAGTTCACAAACCAAGGGTTCTCTTTGTGGGTTGTTTGTGCTTAACAAGCCATGGTCTGTTAGCCCGGATAGGCTCACACAACACAACAACCCACGATTCAGCAACAACTCATGATTCAACTACAACCCACACTCAGGCTTGTCGTGTTATGTACAGACAGCCACTGATGGCTGCCAACTTGGGATGGCTTCGAACGGGGCTTCGACTAATTCAGGGATGATAAGGCTATCAATGGTTACTTGTTCCGATGGGTATTTATTATCTCCAGTATCACAGCCTGTATGACTCTTATTTATTTATTACATCTCAATACCTGTTGCTGGGGAAGACATGCGGGAGGGTGCTATTGCACTCCTGTCCTGCTTGTGGGCTTCCCACTGAGGCATCTGGTTGGCCACTGTGGGAACAGAATGCTGGACTAGAGAGGCCTTTGGCCTGATCCGGCAGGGCTCTTCTTGTGTCCTTATGTTTTAAGAATTCTTAAAGCGGGGAATCATTCTTACCTCCCCACCTGCACGGCGCGAGCTGCTGATGGCCAGGCCGATCATGTCGTAGATTTCAAGCTGTGGACAGACAAAGAAAGAGCGCAGCAGATCACAATGAACAGCAGCCAAACACACAGGCACAGAAGTCTCGAAACTTTTCTTTTTATTAATGGAGCTGTGGACAATCCTTCGCAATGGATACATTTTTAAGTTACATTCTTTGTTTTGTTGCTGCTGCCCCAGCTTTCTCCTTTGTTGTTAGATTTGCAAACGCACGCACGCACGCCCCCCCCAACACACACAGAACACGAGTGCACACGCAAGCAATCTTTCCGCTGCAAACTTAGCAAGAGAGCTTCCTTTCTGGACACCACGAAGGAAAGATATGCCACACGCATCCCCACCCGCAAGCAGCCCACTTACACATTTCTGCACAATGGTGGCTGCGTCATTTTCGTAGTCTTCCTCCTTGGAGCTCGTGGACCCGGTGCGGACTTGCTGGGTGGTGCCCACGTGCAGGATGGCCATACAGGTTGCAACGCTCACCCCTGAGGAGAGAGAGGATCTCAGCGTCAGCCAGGACCTACCAGGCAATACAGGGCGCTACTTTACATTCCACGATAAGGGATAATAATAATAATAAGGGACGGGAAGGTGTGTCCAACTGCAATCGAGGAAACCTTATTTTGGCAGGCCTCATTTTGTTTTAGGCGCTGCTGTAAACTGCCCAGAGAGCTTTGGCTATTGGGCGGTATAGAAATGAAATAAATAAAATAATAAATCAAGGAAGTGACCATTTAAGACAGTAAAACCTTAAAATAATAGAAACGAGAACATGAAAAACAGTAAAAATGTTAAAACTACATATTTTAGAAGGCTACATTGTTCCTAGTGCACAAGCCTGGTACCTATTATGACTGTTACTGTCTATTTGTACAGTGCCATCACTGTGCATGGCACTTTACAGACTAGATAAGTACTAATTCCTGCCCCAAGGAGCTTACAATCTAAAATTGAACAGAGGGGAAACAACTGAAGATGGGAGGGTCTTAAGGGGGCGTGTGGCAGACTCCTCCTGTACTATGTGACTTCGCTGGGACAGGAGAGAGGATCCCATCCTTTCCCTCCAAGATCCAACTGACAATGAGACCTGGTTCGCACGTACCAACAACCCATGGTTTTAACCCATGGTTTCTGGCCTTACCCAGAGTTTACCCACAAACAATAGAGCAAATCGCTGATTGTTTGGCCAGTACCTGGGGTGTTTGGTTCCCGCTCCTTCCTCATATCCCACATCCCTTTGCAGTGATGTAGTACTGGCATGTAGAATGGCTGGTTTTTTTTTACTGCTCTTGCCTGCCACCTCCTTAGCCTGGTGAAACAACCCCCAGTTCTGCGTCTGCACATAACGACAACCCATTAAACCCAACAAACCATGGGTTCTATTTGTGGATTGTTCGTGGTTAACAACCCACAGTTAACCCATCATTCTGGGTTCGCACATAACGACAACCCACGATTCAACAAACCATGGTTAATTAAACCATGGTTTGTCATTACACGTGAACCAGGTCTGTAAGAGCTAAACTATATATATTTTTGTGTTATGTTACTGTCAGGCAAGCATTCACCTGCATAGAGACAACTGAGCGCCAGAACAGTGACATCCTGCAGCCGTGTGGGCGTGAGAGGCTCCAGAACAGGAAGGGAAAGGGTGTCCAATGCCATGGTCACATCAATCACCAGTGAATGGAACCTGCAAAGATGGTTGGAAACGCACATGGTTAGCATGAGGCATGCCACAACTGAGGAATCGTTCACTTCCTCACATCAAAAACTGCCACGAGGGAACACTGGTGCCAGCAAGGGCTTTCTGGCAATGCCCAAAATGAACTGGGCAAGGAGGGAACAGAGAAAGGGAATCTCTCTCACCCATTACGGACTGCAGTGGCATCGGCGACAGTGGCCGGCATGATGAAGAAGGAATTGGCAGACACAGCATCCTGGAAGCGGTTAATGTAGCGCAGGAAGTATGGGAGATTCAGACAGACTCGCAGCAGCTTTTCGGAGCCACCTGTCAGAAGAAAGGCAGGGAGAGTGAGTGACAAAAGAGCAGCCCTGCTGGATCAGATCAACAGCCAAGCTGATCTAGCATCCAGTTTCCAACGGTGGTCAGCCAGACACGACGACAGGAAGCCCACAAGCAGGAGGGAACAGTCTTCGCCTGCTCTTGCCTGCTGCAACTGGAATTCAGTGCCTACAGCCACCCCAAATGAAAATATTATACAAATGGAACATGTTCTACAGTGAAAAGTCAGCTACAGCAATGAGCCAGCTCCCTAATTTTATTTTATTTTTAAGAACATTGCCTCGAAAACAATTGTAGTCCCAAGGTTGAAAACTCCCTCCTACCAAGTTCCTGCAAGCTGGCCACATTCTGAGCAATGAATATGCTCTTGGTCTTGGCTGCAGAGGCTTGGTCTGCGGACGTCTGGTCATCGCTTTCGCCTTCTCCCTGGAAACAGAAACGGGCATTACGTAAAGCTAAGCATGAGGCCATTTCGCACTTGTACAGCACTTTCCCCTAAATGCTTGGAGCGGTTCACATCAGTGGGCGGGTTCGCACGTCACTGCCAACCCATCGTGGCGATTTGCCGTGCAGATGGCGGACATCCCAGGGGACAGCACAGGAGCAGCGAGTCCCCTCTCCCTTCCCGCTGCAACGCTGAGCCGATTCTGGCTCGCCACGACTTTTTTTATCCTTAAAAAGAAACAGCGAGAGATCGGGACAGCCGGCTTGACAGCCAGCTTCCCTGATCCCCATTTAGGCAGCCACAGGGAGCCCCTTCAAAGTGCTCTTGTGGCACCTTGCAGGGGCTCCTTATGGCTGCCCAGTTGTTGTTTTTTTATTATTTTTTTGCGCCCACAAATGGGTGAATTTTTTTTTAAAAATTACTTTTATTGCCATTAGTGCAAATGCGCTTGTTCGCAGATGCACTAATGGGAGCATTTCAAGCCTCGGCTGGGCTGCTGCCCAAGGGGCCGCAGGTACCCTCCCCTGCACAGTGTCCAGCAGAGACTGGAAAACCCTTCACACACACACACCCGCCTTTCTCTTGACAGGTCACACAAGGCGAACTGCCATGAGAATCCCAAGCCGCAAGGGATCTTCGGCTGAGAAAAGGGTGTTTTGGGGGGATTTCGCCCCCCCCCTTCTCAGCAAGATCCTCAACTTTTCAAGTCCCCTCCCCTTTAGTGCCCATGGGGGAGCTACTTTTGCACTTTCCCCCAACCCTCTGGTGGCTGGTGAAAGGCTAAAACTGCTTCTCCCCAATGTTTTAAAGGGAAACCGAGTTTGACAGTTCACTGACAATTGGCTGTCAAAACTTGGGGTTCCTTTAAAATGGGGGGCGTTCAGCGGAAATTGGGTGGATCTGTACTGGGACATACCGCTGAGTATGTCCCACTCCAAATTCCCTTTTCCCAGTTCCTCTCACCAGCTCTTTCACTGGACACCATCGAACTCAACGCGCGCTTACGTACGGGGGTCTGTGGTGCGACTGGAGATGTCGCCACTCTCGGATTGAAGACGGACGTCAACTGGTTGAGGAAGTTCATTTGCACTTCCTTCTGTCGCAGTTCGGGGCTGACTGGAGAAGCCAGCTCCTTCTGATCCTCCACTGCAAAAGAAAGGGTGGAAGGGTGCCGTCAGCGCTTGCTCAGGGACTGGAGGAAGCACGGCCCCTTGGCTTGCCACAGAGAGGCGCCCGCAAGCGAGGCCACGGAAAGGTGACGCTGCTCACCGTCAGAGAGGGTCTTCACTGTCTGGGGCAGTTTGGCTGATTTCATCATTGCCGTGAACGTGATGATTTCGGTCCTGTCCAGGCGGCTGCAGCCGGTGCATAGGCCCTTGATCAGCAGGATCAGGTGCTTCTACGGAGAAAAGTTCAACAGTGAGGGGGGAGAAAAAAATTTTTTTAAGGGAAAACTTTTGCGCTGGCTTTGCTGAGATTTCAGTATATGCGTTAATTTTAATTTACTTGTTACATGTCTATACTGCCCTATCGCCGAAGTTCTCTGGGCAGCTCACAAAAGGTTAAAAAAAACCCATAAAATGCAACACTTTTTAAAGCTTAAACACAATATGAAACCCAAGAAAAAGCCAGCAGCAGTGAAAAGATCTAAAATGCACTTCTTTATTTTTTAAAACCAGAAGGACTAAACGCAGTTATGCCCCCCCCGCCCCGCACGCACACACACACACACACAGGATGGGAAAGGTGCCTCCCTTCTCACCTGTGAAACGGCGCAAGCCTCATCTGGGTTTTCAAGTCGCAGCAGGGAGAATTCAATCAAGACTTTGCAGGCAGCTGCCACAGACTGCAGCTGGTTTCTGGGTACTGGGAAGCCAAAGAGGTTGTGTCATTCAAACGGACACTCAAAAGAGAGGAATGCGCTGTGAGTTTAGCACATCTCACCTCCTCCCCGTCTTCGTCCCCCTGCACTAGCTGTCAGCCCCTCCTACACTTCCGAATCTCTTTTCCTTTGGAATTCACCTTGCCCCTTCTCGGGTTCTTTGTAAAGAGACTTTGGATAAACTTTTCCTTTTGCTGTCCTCTCTTCTCCTTGGAAGTCCATTTCCGGTTCATAAACCGCAATAAACCTCGATTAGGAACCATATCTGGTTCATAAACCTCTCCTGCTAATACAGCAGCCTTCCTCAAGCTGGCAACCAGCAGGTGTATTGGACTACAACTCCCATCATCCCCAGCCAGCATGGCCATTCAACTTTAAGAACTGGTGTCTTGAGTTTGCTTCCCCCCCCACCACCCATTTTCATTTTGTGTTATTTCTTTTTAGATTGTAAACCTGCAGGCAGCGCTGTCTTGTTTTTACCAATTGTGTGAAAGCTACACCAGAAACCTCTCTCTTTTTTTGCTGAGGAGTGGGATAAAAAACACTTCAAATAAATAATAAATGTATCTGGAGGGTACCAGGTTAGGGAAGGCAGCCTTATAGATTGTAAACCAAGGTATCAGCTGGAAAAGATACTGCTAGAAACTAGCAAACTGGTAAAAACTAGAAGAATGACAGCCCGCACTCACCCAGCCCGCACACCGTGGTGATGTAGTGTGTTGCGAGTGCAACGAAAGATGAGTAGAAGGGTTCGTATTGCTTGTCGTGGTGCAAGATCTCAGACTCACTGAGGAGAGTAAAAGAAGCGGGAGAAATACAGAATCAGTCGTTTCCATGCTCTCGGTGACCCTACTTGCACCCTGACCACATAGAGCAGGGTTGGGCAGAAGGTAGGCTTGAATCTACTAGTAGATCTGTGGGTGATCTGGAGTAAATCAGCAAGGATTTCTCATTCCCATTCATTTAACAACAGCAGCAAGAAAACGTCTCTCCCTTGCCCTAAATTATACCGCTGAAAGGCAGAAAACTTGGGATAGGAGTTGGTATTTGTGTGGAAGGAATGTGAGCTCTGCTCAGTTCTGCCAATCACAACAGATTCCTGGGCTCAGAGCACATTAAATGATGGCCACATTTTCTGTCGGGGGTGGGGTGGGATGAAGGTGCTTTAAAATGCTGTCTACTTTTGGAAGTCATGGCCCTCTGTTCACTCAATCACTTCCTCCCCATCACTGTCTGAAGTGCAGGCCTCCAGTAGCAATGTGGAGGCCTGTGAAACTTTACAAACAAAGCTGAGCGAGAAGTGCTGTTCCTATTTTTAAAAACGGACTTGATGTTTAAAGCAGAATCACAATCCCCTAAACCGCATCAGCCTGACTTTCAGAACTCTTACGGACACTTCAGACACTCCTCTTTCCACAGGGCATCAGACACTTCGATCGATGCCACTGTTAACATTTTTAGCTGCTTATCAATTTCCAGTTTGGGGAAAGACATCTGAAAGGCTGCCAGTGGTTTCCTTTTTCTCTCTCCCACCCTAAAGCCTAGAGTGGGTGAAACTGACATGTACCTCACCATGGACGTGGCTCTTAAGAAATCAGTCTTCGGGTCTGTGACCAAGAAAAACAAGATTTGAGACTGCCCTTACTGGAACCCTCTACTCCAGATGTTTCCCTGCTATCACGCTTGGTTGGTGGTGTTCAGTGCTGGCTCCGGGTTTTGCAAGGCCCCTTCTATCGGCCCCCTCCCTCAGCGAGTCTACCTTCTCACCACCGTTGTCACCATCTGATCTTGCTCCTCATCCTCTTTCTCATCATGCCTCCCCCCTTGCTTGCTCGGCAGGCAGAAAACCAGGGAGCAAGTTGGCAACGACATCTCCTGCTCCTCCTTTCTCACCACCACTGTTGTCTGGGCCAGAGTGAGAGAAAGGTGAACAAGCAGGCTGCAATGGGGAAGAGGAGGAACAAGTCCAGGGGGCTTTTGTCAGTGGGCCCCCACTGGGGTTTGGGTCCTCAGAAGGTGCTCAAACATGCTGACCTCTGACGCCGGCCCTGGTGGTGTCCCTACTCAATCTAGATGGGGAGAGACTAAAACTCAGTGGAGATGGTATTTTAAACCACCTTCACTCCCTACAGAAATCAGGGCCATCACGCAGCCACTTTCTCAACATGATTGCATCCCCACACCCACCTGAAAAGGCCAAAGAAGGGGTTGGGATCCTCTGTGAGGCCCCTGCAAGCATGCAAAGGGGTCCTTAACCTCTCACAGCTATAGAGCTTGGCCAGTTTCCTCCTGCTGCGAGGCAAGACTGCCCATCTGCCTAGTCCCACACAGATCAACCTAGGCCATGCAGACTGCAAGCAGAGTGCAGGGGGGGGGGGGGAGTAAACATCAGATAGGTGCTCACAGAGTCAAAAATGACTCACCTGAGCCACATGATGCAGGGGGGGGGGGAGAGAGACACAGAACAGCCCAAGGCTAACTGACCAAATGGACCTGGGAGAAAAATTTCTTCCCAATAGCAAACAAAGCAATCAGCTACACCCCACCACCCTCAACCCCTAAGCAGGAGCAAAATGCATTCACTGAGTTATCCCAAGGAAAATGCAGTTAGGCATATTGCAATTCTCCCCCAAACAAATCCTCCTGTTCCCGTCTCCTGGAAAGTTCTGGTGCTGTACAGGTGCTTCTCCCCCCCCCCCCCGCCGCACCCACCAAGATCAGGAGTGCTATTATCTTCATCAATGCTTTCAGGTCATGGGACAATTTACACAATCCAGCACCGGTTTTGACCAGACACACAAGGCAAAACTGCTCTATTATGGAAGGCCATAACATGCCACTGAAATGCCACCGCAAACAGAGAGAGGCGGAAGGAGGAGATGACACAGAAATGCTGTTTCAGCAGCACCCTCAAGTCTATCACAGCTTCAGCCCCACAGGAATAAAAACATGAGGAGATCCATGCTGGATCAGGCCAAAGGCCTCTCTAGTCCAGCACTCTGTTTCTCACAGCGGCCACCCAGGTGCCTGTGGGAAGCCCACAAAAAGGACAAGAAAGCAAGAGCACCCTCCTGCCAGTGCTCCCCAGCAACTGGCATTCTGCGTCTTGATTGTGAAGGTAACATATAACCATCAGGACTCATAGCCACTGATAGCCTCCTCCTCCTCCTCCATGAATTTGTCTAATCCCCTCTTAAAGTCATCCAAGTTGGTGGCCATCACAACATCTTATGCTAGCAAATTAGACTCTGCACTGTGTGAAAAAGTCCTTCCTTTTATCTGTCCTGAATCTCCCACCATGATGACCCCTTTAGGTTCTAGTATTATACCAAGAGGGAGAAAAACAATTCCCTATCCATGTTCTCAACACCATGCATCATTTTGTACACCTCTCATATCCGCACTTACTCGCCTTTTTTCTAAACTACGAAGTCCCAAATGTTGTAACCTTCCTTTGCTCCAGCTTCTCAACTTTGGTTGCCCTTTCCCGCAAGTTTTCAAGCTCTACAATGTCCTTTTAGAGATGAAACAACTAGAACTATACACAGCATTCCAAGTACGTTGATAACATAGATTTATATAACACTATGATGAATTGGCAGCTTTATTTTCAGTCTGTTTCCCTAGCATGGAGTTTGCTCTTTTCACAGTTGCCAGACACTGGGGGGTTGACATTTTTATTCTGCTATCCACAAGGACCCCAATTTCTCTTTCCTGGTTGGTCACTGCCTGCTTACACCCCATAAGTGTATATGTAAACTTAAGATTTCTTGCCCCCAAGTACATCACTTTTCACTTGACTGCATCTGCCATCTTAGTTCAGCTATGGAATTCACTTCAAGACGTAGTGATAACCACCAATTTCGATGGCTTTAAAAGGGGATTGGGCAAATTCCTGGAGGAGGAGGAGGAGGCGGCTATCAATGATGGTAGCACAGGGTGGGCACAAAGTAGATATCCCGAAAATGGGGGGGGGGGGGCGATGTTTTGGACTACAATTCCCAGCATTCCTGACCATTGGCCATGCTGGCAGGGGCTGATAGGAGTTGAAGTCCAAAATATCCGGAGGTCTCCCTTCTGCCCACGCCTGCACTAGGGGACCAAAGGATTGCATCCTTCCTCACGTGCTTTCCTGCATAAAAACACCTTGGGAAATACCATTGAAGGGTGGCAAATATTATTATTATTAATAATAACCTTATAATATAAAAGTATAGCAACAATACCTAAAATACGTGAATAAATAAAATATGCCTAAGATACACAGTTAAATGATCAAAAATGCGCAAAATAAAAAATAACTTAAATATTTAGTAAAATGGGCCCTCAAATAAGAGTCTATTTATCATCTCCCCAGCCTTGCAGCCCCCTCCCCGCATGATCCCAAGAGCCCCCCCTTCCCGCGCCCAAGGGGGCGGGGTCAAGAGAGGGCTAACCCCCCCACCCTCCCCGCGTGGCCCCGCCCCCTCAAAGACACCCCCCTCCACCCCCGTGGCTACCTCTCAATGACGGAGGCCAGCAGCTGCGGCAGCTCGCGCATCTCGAAGGCCGTGTAAGAGGCGGAGAGCAGCGGCCGCACCGCCACCTCCCAGCCGGGCTCCCGCTCCGCCGCCGCCGCCGCCGCGGTCGGTGAAGACGCGCCGCCGCCGCCCGACGCCGCCATCTTGGAGCCTTCGACTCCTCTCCTCAGTTCAGGATTCCAGTCAAGCGTCCGAGTTGCTGAGGCGAGGAAACGAAAGTCCCGGGAGTAGTAGTTCCGGATCGAGGCGGAAGTGACGTCTGCGCGCACTCGCCGCCGACGCCGCCCCCCCCCCACTGCCCTCCCTCAGAAACGCCGACGTTATTTCACCACAGGCGTCAGCCGAAGTGGTTCCCCGCGCTGTCCTCTATGGACTTCCACCATAGAGATGACCGAAGAGCGGCGCTTCTGGAGTGCGCCTGCGCCTGGTGTGTGATTCAGCGGCTTTCCCTTCAGGCGTGGGGCGCCGCGCAAAGCGGGCGGGGCCGCTGCTGACCCGCGCCTCCCGCTCAGCCTATTGACACGTGTTCACGCATACAGACGTGATTTTTCGTCCGTCCGTCTCCCCCATCATGACAGCTGGGTGGGGAGGGTGAAATCTTTCCCCTTTCTTCTGGACTTGGAGACAAAGATTTGGGGGAAAGGAGTTAGTGAACAGTAAATAAATGTTCTTCCTCTCTTAGAATACTAGGACAAGTTGGGGTCATCCTGTTGAAGCCGAATGGTGGGAGATTCAGGACAGGCCAAAGAAAATACTTCTTCACACAGCGCGTAGTCAAGCTATGGAACTAGCTGCCACAAGGTGTGGCGACAGCCACCAACTTCGACAGCTTTGAAAGGCAATTAGACAGATTCATGGTGGGTAAGGCCTTCAATGGCTACTGCTCATGATGGCTGTATATATATATTACTTCTCAGTATCAGGGGCAGTAAACTGGGGAACACGAGCGGGACGGGGGGGGTTTAACTCTCACGTCCAACTTACAGGCTGGGGCATCTGGTTGGCCACTGCAGGAACAACGCTCAACGAGATAGGCCTTTGGTCTGATCCGGCAGGGCTCTTGTGTTTGTATCCAGACCTCCCCACACTCCTTTGACTATATTTATCTCATTAAGGGCGCAATCCTGTGCATGTTTCGACAGAAAAGAAGTCCTACAACTCCCAGCATGCCTCCAGCCACCCATGCTGGGAGTTGTAGGGCTTTTTCCCGTCTAACCATGCATAGGTGTCAGTGTCAGGAATACAGTGGGCCTACTCGTCCGTAGCCATAATCTGGTCCGAAGCAGTCTGAAAGGGCTTGGGGCCTAGTTAGCCTGTGAAACGTAAGACAGGTCTGACTTTTATCTGTTTCAGAGGGGAAAGTCAACCTACTCCTGTTCAGCGGTAAGCTTTGGCCCTGAGAAGATGTTAGTGGTTTCTCTCTGTGGGAACCTAACGGGAGAGGGGAGGGGTGGTTTGCAGAGGTGTCCCTCAGGTTGACACCTCGCCCCTGAAGGATAGAAGGGAAACACCCAGGTGGGATAGGGGCCGTGTGGATGGGCTAAATCCCTTGTCAATTAGTGGTTTAGTACAAGGGTTTGTATAGACACACTTTCCTGGCTGGGTATGCTGGGAGCTGTAGGCCAGCAACATCTGGGGACCCAAGGTTGGAGAGCCCTGCTCTAGAGCTTTGGTTAGGAACATCTCGTCTTCCCTGTCTGCATCTTTCTGTTTGGATCTATCACCAACTGAGCTATTGGGAGCACTCTGCGCATGGACTCTACCTAATTTGGACTTTCTTCTCTTTGGACTTTTAAGAACCTGCCATGAAAAGGACTGTCGTACTGTGAATAGACTGTGCATTCTTGTGGGTTGTGGACGTTATGTCTTAATCATCGAGGAATCCAGAGCCGGCTGGCTTGGGGTGAATTCCATAGTTTAACTATGCGCTGTGTGAAGAAGTCCTTCCTTTGATCTGTCCCGAACCTCCCACCCATCAGCTTCATGGCATGACCCCATTGGGGTTCTAGTCAGGGCTTTTTTTCTGGTGGAACTCACCGGAACTGAGTTCCAGCACCTTTTCTTCTATTAATTGCATTACAATTTAATCGCCATCTACTCCCAAGGAAATGTAATCCAAGAGTTCCGGTACCCTTTTCTCCAGAAAAAAAGCACTGGTTCTAGTATAATGAGGGAGCACTCCCTGTCCACTTTCTCCACACCGTGCTAATTTTGTACACCTCTATCATGCTCCACCCTTAAAGGCAGTCTAGAAATAATTTTAGATAGACATCCACTCTAAACTAGATGCCAGTTTTAAGACTCAGAGAAAAAATGGAGCCATGGAACCATTTGGTCCTGTTGTTACGGATACTTCTCAGCTTGTGCAGCCTGAGGATATTGGTAAGCTGCATGGTGGACTTGCTCTTCGGATGCTGGCCCGTCCCTGGCTAGTGAAATCTGCCACGTTTGGGTTCACAATGCAGATATCAGAAGCGGCCAAGGCATCATTAAAGGGTCGGGGTAGTTCTAGTGGTCCTGAAAGAGGCAGTAGTGGAACCACTGTTGGTCTGCATCCCTTGGTGATGGAGAATTAGTTCTCACCCAACCCATGAAGTCTGAAAGTGCTTTTACTGAACATCACGTGTGTTAACGGAAAAACATCTCACCCCCAGAACTTGATCGTGGCACGTTTTATAGAAACCTGGTTGGGCAAAGGGGGAAGGGGTTCACCTCTCCCTTTTATACCCCCAGCAATCCAACAGTGTTCAGAATCTGCATTTTGGAAAGGGCGGCAAACGCCAGAGCTCAATTTTTTTTTTAAAAAAAAAGAGGCACCTAGTTGGATGCACATAAAGCGAACTTCACCAAGCAGTTGTGTGTGTGTGTTTTTATTGGTGCGATTGTTCTGGGATACTTCTGTCCAAGAGTGACTCTGCATTCCTCTCGACATGAATACAAAACCATGCCACACTTTTCCACACTGAGAACTCAAGATTCACGCTGTGACTCCGACATTTATTCAGCCTAACAATAAAGGCTCCCCAAGTTTCCTTCACTGTGTGCGGGAGAGACGTGGGCCCAAATTTAAATCAGCAATAAATTATTACCGAGGAGGCGCATAATTTAGATTCTTCATATTAAGCCAATGCCAAAGAATCCACAAGCGGGCACACAAAGAGACATGGGAAACGACACACAAAGCAGAAGTTTTCATATCAGAACTTCAAACGCTTGTTTTTTTAGACTAGCTTCAAGTACTCCCATTAACCCAAAGATGGGATATGTTTTTAGATCCTAACAGTCACGTTTGCTATGAAGTTCGGTATAATTTAGGGCACAATCCTATGCGTGGTTAGACAAAAAAAGGCCTACAACTCCCAGCATGCCCCAGCCAGCTATGCTGGCTGGGGCATGCTGGGAGTTGTAGGCCTTTTTTCCTGGGGCATGCTGGGAGTTGTAGGCCTTTTTTTCCTGTCTAACCATGCATAGGATTGTGCCTTTAAAAATTTTAAGCCAAGGCTTTCAGGAGTGGAGAGAAAAAAACATTGCAGGACAGATCCAAACAATTGTGCAGAAACACACAATTAAAGAGAGAAAAACTTTCAGTGCAGGCAAAAGAACATCCGAATGTACAAGTTGCTTCTCTTCGCCGAGCTATTAAAGATCAAACTGATCTACTTTGTCTTAATGTCCATTTTCATGAGCATTCTCACAAACTTCCCTACGCATCTGTGCTGCTAGTTGTGTGTGTTTTTTCCACATATTCATAACATCTTTATAAATCAAAGTCCTCCCCCAACTAAAACTCAAGTGCAGATTAGAGGCACAGGACTCAAAAAATCAACTTACAGAGGTGCCACATTACAAATTTTTTTCAAGACAAAGGATCTCTTTCAGCTGAGGCCAGGGGTGGGGTGGGGTGAATAGTTTCACGACCTCCTGTTTCATAGAACATTCTTATTCCTGGAATCCTTCCGTTTCGACAGGAGACTCAAGCTTAGCTTTTCCAGAAGATGAGACAGCCAAAAAAAACAACAACAAAAGGACAGATCCCCGCACCCCACACTTCTCTCTTCCACCTGAGGGCAACTGGTAGCACATATTTAACCACCGACGCAGTCTGTGGCTGGTCTTCTGCTGTCCAGCCTGTCAGGCTGGTCTTCGCGTCTCCCGTTACCGCCATGCGCGGTTGAGAAGCTTCACCTGAGCCAGCCTCTTGGTGATCATGGTGGCAAAGACCAGCCCGAAGAGCACGCTGCTGATCAAGACGTAATCGTAGTCGTCCTTCAGCACGTCAAACTGCTTAGACGGGTAGACTCGAGTCTGGTAGATGTCCAGTCCATACGCAACGACCTGAGGGAAGGAGGAAAAAAGCGGGAGGAAGACAAGAACGGCTGAGTCCTACTTCAAGCAAGTTATCTTCACCTTCCGGATGTAGCAGTTGTATGTGTGCGTGCAGAATCATCTTTTATCTATTCTTATTATTGCATTTCTATCCCACCTTTTTTTTTCCTGCAAGGAGCCCGAGGAGGAGGCAGCTTACATAATCCTCCTCCTCCTTTCCATTTTATCCTCACAACAACCTTGTTAGGTAGGTTAGGCTGAGATTCAGTGACTGGCACCTAGACTACTGGCCCCTCACCGCCTCGCATTAAAAAAGCGCCACTGTCGGTCGAGGAGTTAAAAGTGGCTCACCAGACACGTGGACTCGAGGCCTGACGGGGCGGTGTAAATACCCCTCATCCGGGAGATGGTTTGGTTGTAGTTGATGAACCTCTCCGCGTGGATCTGCACATCCGGGGAATACGGGATCAGGTTTTCTTCCCTAAAAACACAACGGAAGGGCAGGAAATGAATGCAGCCTACTCGATTGGGACTCCCCACAACCCCAGATCCATTTGCGTGGTTCAGTTTGACCATCTAACTTCAGCTTGTACTAGTTAGAAGCAGCACGGTAGGTAATTGTCTCGAAGCTCCCTTCCCTAATTCTATTCCTTAGGGAAGGGCTGCGGTTGCTGTGAGGGACGAAACCGTCTGCTTTATTGAAGCAGCTTTGCCCATGTCTCCCAGGATTGGGGGGGGGGGGGTCCCGCTTGTGGCTTACTGACAGCCCCTGAAACGGGGAGAGGGGAGCCTTTAAAATCCACGGCAAGAGGCGCTGACCACTGGCTTTCAGCTCGGGACGAGGAGCGCGCTAGCATCCAAGCAACTTGGGCCCGTGAGCAACATCCGTCGTATTAGGAAGCCCCGCGACTGGAGGGACTTGTGTAAGCTTATCCTTGCCTGTTTATTGATAATCTGCAATCCAGTATTCCAACTCTGTTTTCGATAAACTGCACGTTATCTTTCGCACGAGTGGTTTTGTCTCTTCCAGATTATCCTCGAATCTAAATTCTGGTGGCCCCTGGGAGTAATACACCTTCTCTGCCTGGAACCCTGGGGAGCTGCTGCCAGTTAAAGGAGGCCATACTGTGCTAGAGGGACAAACTTACCTAGTTTGTTCTGTCGGGATTTCTGGCCGCCGTGGGTCCAACAAAGCCTTGGGGAGCGAAAGGATCGCGCCAGAGGGAAGCCCAACTGCATATTTAAGAACAAAAGGGGGGGGGGAAGCATGTCATGCATGCTTCCTCATGTGCAACAGAGACGTCTTAAGGAGAGTGATGGCCAACCAGTAACAAGGGAGACCATGTGCGACGTTGAGTCAAGGGCATCCCACGCGAGCCAAATTCCGCAGCCTGGAGACTGAACGCTTGGATTGTTTATTCTGCTTATGTTATTACGTGTTTGAGGTTTTTTTTTAATGCGCTGGGAGTTTTTTTAGTATGGAAAGGGGATCCCTGGAAGTGGTGAGAAATGGGATGGAGTGGCAGTTCAGAAATTGCCTCCTACTGCTTGGAAGACAGAGCACCTAATGTCTGGGACTGCGAGACAAAAAGACTCTGGGGCAATCCTATGCACGTTTAGGCAGAAAAAAATTCCTACAACTCCCATGGCTGGCTGGGGCAGGCTGGGAGTGGTAGCACTTTTTTTCTTTCTCAACGTGCATAGGATTGCACCCTTTCTGCCTTTGGTGAAAGCCAAGGAGGAGGGGATATCTAGAGCTAATACGAAACCGCACCAAAAAAAATAATAATATTGCATCGTTCCAGGAGTCCAATTTATTCTAATCAAAATTCTGTTTCCCCCCCCACTACAAATTTCACTTCCAAATTTTAATTTTGCAGGACAACTTTTTAAGCTTCTTGATGAACTTTAAAAGGCAAAACATTTAAGTATCGGCAACCCAAATTTACAATCTCTCTCTCTTCCCAATGCCCAACAGCATCCCTAACCAGGGGTGCTGGCTGGGGATACTGGGAGTTGTAGCCCAACACATCTGGCTGGAGAAGACTGATATAAATACTGAGGTCATTTGAGAATGTCTGTTCCAGCTCTGGGCATTTCTAACTCCTTCACTGCTTGTAAGTAAACCTCCCTGCGGTGGGCCGCAAAGGGGCCACACTGAAGCCTTCAACCCGATCCGGCCTCCCTTTTCCGGCCTGCTCCTTAACTCAGCAAGTGGCGGCTGGTGATGCCCCGTTCGGTGATGGTGACCTCCATGGCGCTGATGGCCGAGGGGAAGATGTAAGACTGCTGGAGCACTTGCGGCAACAGCGGCCGGTCGAGGGAGCTGAAGGCCGTGGCGTTGTACTGCTCCGTCCCCTCATACAGCTCTAGCACGGTGAACTCGTTGCGCCGGGCCTTTGCGTTCCAGTACTGGTACTGCGGTGGGGAGAGGGGACCGTCTCTTAGGGAGAGGAGAGCTCAGAGACCGCGACCACAAATGTCGTTGAAAGTAAAGAGAGCATTTTTTCTTTAAAAATATGGCGATACAGCTGATCTCTTATAGATGGGAGGAAAGGAGAAGAGAGGGAAAGGAGGAAGCCTTTTCGTTTCACACAAAATCGAGATTAGCAAAGGAAAAAGAAGCAGAGGGAGGACGGAAACAGATCAAAGCTACGAGAAATAGAGCAGTAAGGATAATTCCCCAAAGGTCAAGGGCTACAGAGCAGAGAAGGTCTGTCCCAGGCTAAGTAGGGAAGGAAATGGGGGTGTGGCTACAACATCGCAGTGTTCACTGAAGATCACTAATCCTGTGATGCCTCCCTTTCCTGGGAAGTGCAAGATTACCCACCTCTCAGATGTTTTCAAACACCAGCCAGAAAATGTACATGTGATGCCAAGCCCCGCGCCCAAGAGGAGTCCAAAGAGGCTCCACAGGCCAAACAGGGAAGCTCCGGCCTGCGGGCCGATTCCGGCCAGTGGAGGTTTCCCATCCCTGGTTTATGTGCTAAGCAAAATCCTAAGCTCCTAGGCCCTGAGGCACACCCAGGCAGCCACACTCGAGGCAAGGCCGGCCTTCCTCCTTTCCCAGCTCCTTCGCAGTGGTCTTAGGAGGGCTGGCGACTCCTAAGGGGCCGCGGACGTCGGAGGGCGGGGCGCGGTCTCTCCTTACCACCACCCAGTTCTCCGAATGGACAATGTGCACCGGCCCCTTGGCCTTCTTCTGCACGGAGGAGTGGATGATGCGGCCGGTGACGCCGTCGATCAAGTGGATCCCGATGAACGTGCGCTCCTGGTGGGTGTCCACGCTCTCCGTCACCACCGCCAGCAGGTTCGGGTTCAGTGACTGCAAGAAGGCAAAAGGCTGTCGCCTAAACGGGTCCCGTCAGCCAGTTCCCTCTCCCTGCCCCCGGATCCTTTAACAAGAGCTCAAGGGTTAGAGCTTGCAAGAGAGATACGAGAACCAGCAAGCTATCCATGATGAAGCGTGGATTTTGCCTGGGGTGCAAAATGCTACACAGAGGAAAAACAGCAGATGGGCACCCCTTTCTTTTCTGTGGGCTGCCCAGAGGTATCTGGCTGGCCACTAGGGAAAGCATGATGCTAAACCAGATGTTAAATCAGGCTTTCGGTCTGATCCAGCAGGGTTCAGTGCTCCTGATCTCTCCCGCGCCTGCTTTTAGAATCACGACAGTCCCTACCTCTTCATCTACACTG
Organism: Shinisaurus crocodilurus; assembly: GCA_021292165.1. NCBI lineage: Eukaryota > Metazoa > Chordata > Lepidosauria > Squamata > Shinisauridae > Shinisaurus > Shinisaurus crocodilurus. Next base: position 2,574,516 of record JAHFWL010000571.1, on the reverse strand, counting down.
GGGTGCAGGACCTCGGACCTGGGGGCCAAACACAGCCCTATGAGTTTCCCCAGATGGCCCCGCCCCCTTTCCCTAACCACCAGTCATTTGGTGGTTTCCCAGTTTTCCCCCATTCTAAAAGGTTGAAATCCCTCTCTGAAGTCTCAGTTACTGGCAGCAGGAGTTTGAAGTCAGGCCTTTGTCTGAGTGCTTCCTCTGAGGGAGGCTCAGGAGGTGGTGACAAGGGGAAGGGCCTTCTCGGTAGTGGCCCCCCAATTATGGAATGATCTCCCTGACAAGGCCCGTCTGGCCCCAACATTGTTATATTTTCAGCGCCACATCAAGACCTTCTTCTCTCAGGCATTTGACAGCATATGACGAGGTTTTAATCAGGTCTTGAGTTTTTCGTTGTTGATTGTTTAAAATCATTTTTACATGTATGTGTGTGTCTGTGTGTTTATATATTTGTACGTATATGGTTTTTAGAATGTACTTTTAAGGTTTTAATCTTTGTAAACCTCATCCCTTCTGCCTCCAGCCCTGCTCACCAGTCGAATGTGGCCCCCGAGCACTTCTTCGACATAGGAATTCAGCCCTTGGGCTGCAAGAGGTTCAATGCCCCTGCCCTAAAACGAACCCATCCCGAAGTTCCGTTTCTTGGTCATGCCAGCGTGTGACAGAACGTTGGAAAAGCGGGGAAGGAAATGCCAGGGCGTGACTTTTATGCAGATGGGAAATTTGAAGGTGCACGATGCGGTTTGATTGCTGATATTGGAGTCCCCCAGCACCTGGAGGCCGTGAAAACCCATTTGCCCGGCATTTTTCTTTAAAAGGGTCCACTCTCCTTACTTTGTAAAGCACGCTGCGATCCCCCATCACCCGGCCCTGGGAATGGACGTGCTCGTTGGCCCGCTTCCCCTTCACGGTCACGATCCGCTGCACGTCGGCGGGGATGCTGATCTCCCAGCTCTCTTCCGTCGTGAGGTCCTGTGACAGGGTGGAGAAAACCAAGCCGAAAGGGTTTCAAGCCGACGCCTAACAAACCTACCCCAACAAGGGCCCCGCAATTCGAAAGTGGGCTACCTAACTTGCACGCCGCTTCCCCCAAACTAGGAGCGACTGTTTGCCGAGCCCCTGCCTGCGACGGCTTGCACCACTACTGCTAAATGCCAGCCTAAACGGAAAGGTTTTAGAAGGCTACCGGAAGACGTTCAAGATGAAATTTGGGCCGTTCTCCCAAACACCTTGTGACTGGGGAGCACCCTCTTGTTTTTTTTTTTAATTTATGGGACCCCCAGTCGCTCCGGTGACCAGGCAAGGACGAGGCAAACCTGCTTCGGAATTGGGCGGGACTTACGGAGAAGGCGGGTCTGGAATCAAGTTCTGTTCTGGGATTGGCAAGAGGAGGCTGCACAGGGTTTCAATCTCAGGCCCCTGGCGAGCAGGGCAGTGGGGCTGCCCCTCCCCGCTGCTTCCCTAGAGGGAAGCTGGTCTTCCTTTGGTTTTCCTCCACCTGTCTTAGCTGCCCATTTGGGCCCGAACCGGGAAACCTGGTAGCAGGGCCTGGCTTTCTCCGCTCTGTGCCACTGGGACAGCTTGCAGGTCGGGGAAAACTTCTGGCTTGCCCCTTGCTGCTCCACAGTGCCACCCAGGTAAGTGGCAGGAAAGCGTACCTGCAGTATGTCAGCTCAGCTGGATCAGGTGGTCTCGGGAGCCAATAGGAGCCTGTCCGGGCTCATATATCCACTGCCTCAGGCTTGTCTCACCAGTCCAAAGAACTCATCACCTGGAATAGCTGCTGCAGACTCCCGAAACCGAACCCACACCCAGAACTGAAACCCGATCACCTGTGGGAGGTCTGACCAGCGGAAGGTCCTTTACTGACGGGCAGCCAGCTGGCGAGAGGCAAGGAGAAGCTCCCTCCTGCACCTCTGTCTCCCTTGCCTCTTCCAAGGCTTGTCCCGAGGAGTGTCCCCCTCTCTCCTCTGCCTCTCACGCCACACCCCGTGGTTCCCGCTTCCATTTCTAGTGTCAGCCTGTGGGGCGCCCACTGATGACATCACTTCCGGGTTGGTCCATTCAGGCAAGCGCCTCAGCGGGATGAGGGGAAGGAAAGCCCCCCAGTTACGAGTCCACAACACACACACGCAGAGGACATTTAACAATATACTCAATCGGAGAAAGCGGAGCTTGATACCTTTCGCAGCCTCCGGCCCATCAACTTGCCCTGTTCAGAGTCCGCTAGATAAAAAGAGACCGAGGGCGCCATTTCTTCCAACTGCCGGAGGACGTTCCTTGTGGCGGGGAAGACCGTCACCTGGTGGGACATTGAAAGAGAGAGCGTTTCAAGGCAGCGATCGGTGTAGAGCCCTCCCCAAGTCAAGACGCTTTCCCCGCGGATGGGGATGCCACAGAGGATCGTGGGCACCTTGTACTCGTCGTCGATCAGAAGCAGCACTTTGGCGTAGTCCTGGTCCATGATGGGCAGGAGAAGCGACTGGAGGATGGGCCGATCCAGTACCGGAGGCGCCACCTGGCTCCACCTCCCGAAGATGGGGTTGAAGACGTAGAGAGAGCTCACGCCGGTCTCCTGACAAAAGAAGACACAGCAGCAGGACACTCAAGCATTGTTAGCTACCAAGCGTGCGCTAAGCTTCCCCTTTCGTATTACAGTCATGCCTTGGATTGAGAGCATAATTCGTTCCGGAAACGTGCTTGTAATCCAAAACACTCTTATATCAAAACGAAATCCCCCCCCAAAAAAAATTGTACAGAGATTTTTAATTTAAGCCGTACTACAGTACTTGTATTGCAAGACGTCGTTTGTATATTAAGTAAAAAAAAATTAAATATTTAAAAATGTACTTGTCTTGCAAAATGCTCTCAAACCAAGTTACTTGCAATCCAAGGTATTACTGTATACAAAAGTTTAGGAACGCTCCTCCATGCATTTCTTGCCTGGAATCCCAAGCGTTTCCCACTTTTCTTTTCAATCATATTTCCCTTATGTGCGCACACGCACACACACACACACACACACACACACACACACTTTGAAAATTCCTGCCTGGAATCGAAAGACCTACTTTAGGCCTCCTCAACGTATTCCCCCCCCCCCTTTTCTTCTTAATCATACTTCCCCTATGCCCACACATTTCATGTCATCTGTGAAAAAGGCAAACTCCACATTAGGCATAATTAGGAAAGGAACTGAAAATAAAACTGCCAAGATCCTGCTGCCCTTATGCGAATCTATAGTGCGACCGCATTTAGGATACTGTGTACAGTTCTGGTCACCGCATCTAAAAAAGGACACTGTAGAGTTAGAAAAAGTGGAGGAAAGGGCAACTCAGATGATCCAGGGGCTGGAGCAACTCCCCTACAAGGAAAGGTTACAGCAGCTAGTATCGTTTAGCTTAGAAAAAAGGCGAGTGAGCGGAGGCATGACAGAGGTGTACAGAATTATGCAGGGTGTGGAGAGAGTGGAAAGGGAGACGTTTTTCTCCCTCTCTCATCATACTAGAACCCAGTGGGGTTTATACATTGGTGCCTTCCCTCTTGTTCTGCTTCAGTTTTCACAAGTGACAGGAACTCTCCTGTATATAACCGTGTGTGTGTGTGTGTGTGTGTGTGTGTGTGTGTTCGTTCGTTCTGAGATGTAACAACCTCCCCCAACCGGGTTCCCTGCAGAGATAGCAGACTGCCATGTCCACCAATTCCCGGGGCTGACGGGAGTTGCCGTTCCAACCCGTCTGGAAGGCGCCCGGGCTGGGCAAGGCTGCACTGCGATGTCGAGCCGTGCCAGTGATGCCGTCCCAGTGATGCCGTCCCCGGTACCTTGTCCTTGACCAGCAGGGTGCACTGCGGAGGGTGGGGGAAGTGAGCGGTCGTCCTCTGGACCATCAGCTTGAAGGAGGAGCCCGGCCTCACGTCCCGGAGGTATTGCTTCCACAGGATCGTCCCGGAGCTGCTTTCGATGCCGAAGAGCTGGGGGAGACACAACAGCCGGAGAGTCGGCAGTCGCAGACGTAGGAAGGATAGAAAGCTGCCCTTGTCCGTTTGAGTCAAACCCTTGGTCCACCTAGCTCAGGGGTGGGGGAATGTGTGTGCCCCCCCCCCGATGTTGGCAGACTGCAACACACAACGGCTCCAGCCAGTATGGCCAATGGCAAGGGATAATGTTTGCTGAAGTCTTAACACCTTCCGGAGGGCTCCCCTTCCCCCGTTCCTCATCTAGTGCAGGATCGTCAGCACTGACTGGCAGCCATGGCTTTCTGGGGTTTCAGGCAGGATTCCTTCCCGGCCCGGCCTGGAGATGCTGCCGGGGGTTGAACCTGGGACCTTCTGCATGCAAAGCAGGGGCTCTGCCACTGTGCCTGTAGCCCTTCCTCTAAAACTAAAGTAAGATTCCAGTCCTCATGGTTCGGAATAAAGGGCTGATTTAAATAGGAAGGTAGGAAGCTGCCTTATACTGAATCCGACCCTTGGCCCATCCAGCCTAGTATTGTCAACACTGACTGGCAGCAACAGCTCTCCAGGGTTTCAGGCAGGAGTTTTCCCAGCCCTACCTGGAGATGCTGTCGGGGATTGAACCTGGGACCTTTTCAATGTGAAAAGTGTGTTTTACCATTAAGCTACAGCCTCTCCCCTAAAAGCACAGCCAATCAGTTAAGGTGCAACCTATCAGTGATCCTGCATCTTACAAACTGGAGATGCTGGGGATTGAACCTGGGACCTTCTGCATGCTAAGCAGGGCTCTACCAGAGCTATGCCCCTTCCATCCTTTGGTCTCATCCAGCAGGGCTCTTCTTAGACTCCCATTAGCCATGATAGTTAGGACCGGAACCTCCATGAACAGAGGCTGTGAATCCCCGTCGCTAGGGACAAACAACAAGGGAGCTCCGTTTCCCTCATGTCCTACTTGAGGGCTTCCCAGAGGCATCTGGCTCACCGCCGCTGGAAACAGGGTCGCTGGGACCTGCTCGGCCCTTGGTCTGTGACCCAGCAGAGCTTTTCTTTCCCTTTTAAAAAGATATTCTAAATTTGGCTCTCCGGCTCTCCTCACCTTCCCAGAGGCCGTGACCACCACGATCATCTTCTGCAGGTTGAACTCGTCCCGGGCCAAGTTGTCGATGTTGACCTCGTTCTTGATCTGGCTACGGGGCTTGCGCGCGTCGTAGAACATCTTCCACAGGTGAGCGGTCCAGGCCTGCAGCAGGATGAGCTGGGAGGACAAGCGCTTGACCAGCATGCCCAGCAAGCCATCTGGAAAGGGAGTGGGGGGGGGGGGGCCCACAGGCAGCGGCAGTCAAGCAGAGGTCCACCGATTTTGACAATGGGTTCGTGCTCCAGACCCGGAGCCTCCCCCCAGAGAGAGGCAGGGTCTCAGCTGCCACTCCCTTGAACTGTTCCACGCACTTCCAAGACTCAGTGAGACTGCCGGGGAGTGGGGGGGGGGGTATCCCCGGCTTCCTCCTCTTATTTCTGAGCTGAAAGAGCAGGGGGATCTCCCCAGGCCTCACGCAGACGCTCACGAGAGGGCAGGAAAGCAGCAAGACTATGCTGTCCCTTCCAAGCCCCTCCCAAGAAAAAAATTCTCGCAAGATAGTGAAAGCAGCTCACGAGACAGTCAAAGAATTGTTTTTTTTTTTTTAGTGTATTTGGGAAAACTTTTGGATTCCGACGAAGGTGTAAACCAAAATGTGTTGGGCAATAAAATGATTTAATTGGCACCCGAGACTTCTTTCTCTTTCGTTTCGTCTATACATTGGCGCCTTCCCCTCTTGTTCTGCTTTAGTTCCTATTTAAAGTTCACAGTTGTCTTCTGTCTGAAGTTTGGTCAGACAAAACTCTCTCTCTCTCTCTCTCTCTCTCTCTCTCTCTCTCTCTCTCTCTCACACACACACACACACACACACACACACACACACAACCTCCAAAACAAAAATGTCAACTGAAGCAAGCGAAAGTTACCTTGAATTGCTGGTTCCCAGGCAGCAAAAAAACAACAACACCAAAGCATGAAACAATTCGAATTTACTCTTTGGGACAAGAACAAAAGCTGGAAAAGTAAGAGGGCAGCCAGGTCTAATCACAGGTCCCTTACCCATCCACCCGATGGTCTGTCTCGGTGCAATGCTCAGTGCTCAAAAAGATTTGTGGATTCCCCCCCCCCCTCCACTAGGAGGCACTCGTAATTCACGGAGCCAGATAGATGCACACGCCTCCAAAGGGGATGCAGACTGGGTTTGCACGACTGGGGAAGGAAAGGAAGCCGCCGTGGCTTCTTTTCCCCGCCCCGTGCCTGCCAGTCGCACGTCCCTTCGTTTCCATTATTACGTGTCATCTGAACACGGTGAGGATGGCTTTCAAACCGCCCTGGAATCCTACAAGCCGTGGGTTGCAGCGTGGTTTGGATGACACGGCAACCCACGCCTGGCATGGGTAATTATGGAAACGAGGCAGCGCACAACCGGCACATGCAGGGCAGGGAAAAGAAACCACAGCGGCTTCTTTCCCTTCCCTGATCGTGTGAACCCGGCCGCAGAGTTTAAAATCCTTTAATGCTGCGACATGACCGGCTACGGACCTGCGGTCTTGGCTGTCAGAACGCGATGCCCCCAGTCCTCACATAATGCACTCCAATGCTGCCCCCCCCCCTTCCAATACCAGCATCAGTTTTTAAGCTTGGGCAGCGAGCCACGTCTCGGCCAAACGTTCCTCTCGGGACTGCCACCATTACCTGCTTTCTTTCCGAATTCGCCCTCCAGTTCTGCCTGGGCACCTGTCAGCGGCAGGTCCACCATCTGCAAACTCACCACTTCGGCCAAAGACTCTTCTCTGCTCCACAGAACCTTTCCTGCAGAGAATGAGGACACGCGGAGCAGGTCGGAAAACGACCTCCCGATTCCCCTCTGGCTCGCGGTGTGGCTTTTCCAAAGAAACGCAAACGTGTGAAGAGCTGGTGCGAAGCACAGTGGCTAAGAGACTGAGCTACAACTCAGGAAATCCCCGGACTGAATCTCGCCTGCACCGTGAACTCACTTAGGGGGGCCTCTGGCAAGACACACACGCTCAGACTCAGTCTCTCCATCGGCAACAGGAGGAATAATACTGACAAGGCACAATCCTATGTGTGTTTAAGACAGAAAAAAAGCCCTACAACTCCCAGCATTCTCCAGCCAAAAAGGTCCTACAACTCCCAGCATTCCCCAGCTAGCATTTCCAGCCATTCGTAAAGCCATTAAGAACATAAGAAGAGCCATGCTGGATCAGACCAAGGGTCCATCTAGTCCAGCATTCTGTTCACACAGCGGCCGACCAGCTGCCCACGGGAAACCCACAAGTGGGACAGGAGTGCAACAGTTCTCCATCACCCACTTGCCAAAAGGGAAAGCTCCGGGGAGGGGTGGGTCTGAAGTGTTTTGAGCCGAGCCACTCAGTCACAAGACTTACCTGGCTGCTGAAGAAACAGGAGCATATGATCTGCCGTTTGCACCAGAGCCCTGTAGCCCACCGAGTCGTCTTTCTTCAAAAAGACCTGGATATAAAGCTGCAGAGGGAGAGGAGGGGAACGGACGACTGTCACGTCAGAATATCATCCACTTGCAAGCTCAAAAAAGGAGTTCAAGTTTACAATGTTCTTAAACTAGCCAATGGTAGAATTGAATCAGGACTTTTGTTCCTAATCTGGGACAAAATTTTTGTTCTATTTTTTGTTCCGAATAGCCTTGCCATTGAAACGCCCCCCCCCCCGCTGATCCTTTAATATTTTTACCGACACACATAACTACAATGGTCCAGCTCAGATAAGCCTCTGACTCATGCACTTCCACATATACCCCTTCCAGCGCAACCATGAAGGAGATCAGAAGCATTTGCTTCCATAAGCTGCCGTTATGTCCAAACCGGGACAACCCGTGTTTAGTTTTAACTTTGGTTTATCTGGACAAGCCAACTTCAAACCGCAGTTAGTGATCCTGGCTTGTTTAGACAAACTGTAGTTAAAACTAACCACGGTTTGGCCTGGTTTGGACATAACAACAAGCTGCTGATAGTTGACGCCGGGAGCAAAGGCTTCCGATTGTCTCCTCGCAACCACTCCGGAGGAGAAAGGGCACAGGCCTGTGCACATAACACTGAACCACGGATGAGCATGACGTGAAAAAATGGTCATGCTGTCCAGGGATGATGGGAGCTGTAATCCAACCCATGTGAAAGGAACCAGGTTGGGAAAGGTTGGTGCAAAAGCTGGGATAATCAATCAGTTTAATGGAATAACCTATCCATTTAAAAGCGTGCAGCCCTGATTCCTGCAGATCTGCTGGGGTTCTCTGGTGCTGAACGGGTCGAGAGAGCCGTCTCCCCCTCACCTGCTCAGGCCTGGTGCTGCTTTTCTCCAAGGTGAACGAGATGGTGGTATCCAGCAGTCTCTGCCCGGTTTCGGCCAAGTATAAGTTAATTGCGTAGGACTGGTTGTGGCAGGATAAGGACTCCTGTAGGGTCGTCAGAGGGAAATAAAACAGGAGGTAGGATTTACAAATCAGGGCTCCCTTCATGCTTGAATATTTACCGTGAGCAAGAGAACAGCCATTTTTGCTCAAGGCAAGAAGATGGCTGGGGGGGGGGAGGGAGAAGGCACTTAAACGCTATCACTGCAAACCAGCCGTTGTCCGGTCCAGATGTAACCAGAAACCGTGGTTTCCCTTTACAAGAATGAACCCGCACAAGCCACAGGCTGATGCTCTCCCTCTCTTCTCCTCCTCCTCTGCACATGAGGAGAGGAGATCAGAAAGTTTCTGCTTTTTCATAGTTTCCCCATTATGCCCAAAATCTGGAAACTGTGGTTCGTTACAACTGTGGTTAGTTACTAAACCAGGATACCAAAGCATGGCTTGATCCTGGTTTGTTTTAACTAACCACAGTTAGAACAAACTGCAGTTCCTCCAGTTGGGATGCAACAAGGAACTGTGCTTAGTTCTAAAGAAAAGTGGAAGCTTTCAATCTCCTCTTGTTCAGCATGGAGGAGTAGGAGTAGGAGGAGGGAAAGCATGCAAATCTGAGGTTCGTGCAGGTTCATTCTCATAACAGGAGACCATGGTTTCCTGTTATATCTGAACCAGGCCAAACAGTGGCTCAGTTCCAACCACACGGAACTGTGGTTTGTGCTAACCATGGCTAAGAAACTGTACCATTGGTTTAAGCTGCTGTACGTATAACAGGAAAGCCACGGTTTAGAGCCGGCTGCTCTGCCCTCGTCTTCCATCTGCTCAGCCCCCGGCTTCTTAAGCTCACTCCAATGTCCATGATGCATGAAGGCAGCGCAACAGCCATGACTGTGGTTTGTGAATTCAGACACAATGACAAGCCACAGTTAGTGCAAACTGTGGTTTGTGAACCAGTCCCATGCTGGGTTTGGTAGCCTCTCACAAACCATGGACTGTAAGCTGACCTGGGTTCAGATGTAAAAAGAAACAACTGTTTGGGTTTTGGAGTTGTTGTTTTTACACAAAACATCGTTTGCCTTTTTTGGTTAGTGTGTTGTTGTTTTTTACAAACCATGGTTTATTTGGCTTTTTTGTTGTTGTTTTTACAAGCCATGATGTATTTGTTTGTTTGGGGGTTGTTGTTTTTTTACAAACCATTGTTTGTTTGCTTTTTTTACAAACCATAGTTTGCTTGGTTTTACAAACCATGATTTAGCATGATGTCTGAATGCAGCCAGCACCACCATCAGGCCCACACATGCAAGACCGTAAGTAAACGTGGCGGACAGGTCTGAAGGTGACCACTCGATACTACTTCCTGTATTATTTGGTTGTATCTCTCTCTAGACCTGACAAGGACTATAACTAGAAGCAAGAAGAATGTCTCATCTTTCTCAGTACTTGCTTAGAGGTTTGTCCAAACAAGCTGGCAGACGGGAGGTCATCAGGGTGCCCTGGTTTCTGCAAAGAACACAAGAGAGAACATGGGGTCATGCATCTGACAGTTTGGATGTGACAGGGATATGAACATCCAGGAACTAGAGAGATATAGTGTAGCATAGTAGAAACTGAGCTATAAATCAAAAGTTGAGCTCTTCCTGCACTCAGCAATAGTTTGGATCACAGGGCCTCCTATCAGAATTTATGCACAGAATGGCATGAATAAAAAAAATACAAAAAAACAGTCAACCCTTGAGGTTTCTGCAGTGGGAGAGCTCGGACAATCATATCAAAGCTTAAAACGCTGAGAGATGAACAAGCTTTTTGCCCATGCACACAGCTCCTTCCCATGAGCCAGCAAACAAACCAGGATGTCTTTGAATAACTATAGTTTCATGTTTTGTCCAAACCGGGAAAGGGTGGTAAACAGCTGTGGAACAAACCAGAATATTAAGCCAACTTTAAACCATAGTTTAATATCCTGGCTAGCTCCGAAGCTATTAACCATAGTTTCCAAGTTCGGACAAAACAGAAAAATATAGTTAATAGAAGACATCCCAGTTTGTTTGCCAACCTACCTGAAAGGACTCTGCATGCAGGCAAAAGTTTTGTTCTCGCTTGAATATGGTCAGTCGCTCTTATAAGAGCAGCCCAGCTAAAACCAGCCTCACCAAATGAGATCAGGCACATTTGAAGAACATGCTGGGCTGCGAATTTCAGCCTGGCATGGCCCACTTACCACGTCACCCTTGCAGGTGAGGACTGCAGCAACGGTCTTCTCGTTGGTGGTTGCAAAGGTCACCAGGCCGGCCTGGGAAAACACAGCGCAGAGAGAGAATGAGGGGGGGGGAAACCTCACAGGAAACCAGATGCTGGAAGTTGAGTGGGGTGGAGTTGTCCCTCCAATAAAGCTTCCCCCCGGATGAACCAGGACTAGTTGTCACAGACAACAGTTGGGGATGGCAAACCTGTGTCTGGACTGTACCACTTAAAAACGGCAAGGGGGGGGATATCACATGATGGACCACCTACAAAACAACAATCATAATTCCATGCACATAGGAAATCTAGGAGGTCAGGGAGAAGAATTCTTGCCAACCAGTGTGGCGTAGTGGTGAGAGTGCTGGACTGGGACTCGGGGAGATCCGGGTTCTAGTCCCCGCTAGGCCATGAAACTCACTGGGTGACTTTGGGCCAGTCACTGACTCTCAGCCTAACCTACCTCACAGGGTTGTTGTGAGGATAAAATGGAGAGGAGGAGGAGGATTATGTAAGCCGCCTTGGGTTCCTTGCAGGAAAAAAGGCGGGGTATAAATATAATAAATAAAATAAAACCTTTCTCCCCACTACGCTAGTTTCCGAAGTGTAGGAATTTCCCACCTCCTAATACTGAGCAGTCTGAAGAACTACAGTCCGGACACAGGTTGATCACCTCACCTGCCGTCGGTGAGAAGCAGGCCTCCCGGAAGGTTTTATACCTCCCACTACACACAGCTTGGCTCGCTTACTCGAGCCTTTCAGATCCATCTACCTCACAGGCCCGGCTGCAGAGTCATTGCTCTCTGCTTTGGGTGCACTGGGGGTGAAAATGACGTTGGTTGAACCCTGGCTGGGCCGGACACGCTGTGGTCCTGTCTTTGGACAGAGGATGGGACCAGATGGGTTTAAGGTCCTTTACGATTCGATGATTCTGCAGGGGTAGAGTCACTCCCAGGGGCCAGTCTGCTCTGTTCTGCTCTGTGACTAGTACTTATCCCCCATTGAACGAGAGACATGTACTTGAGAAAGCGCCTTCTCCCTTACCAACCTGCCTGGTCACTGAGGTCATCAGCGGACATTCTGCCGGTGGTTCCACCTGAGCCTATTGGAGTCCACCTGGGGAAGAGCCTTCAGCACGGTGGCCCCTTCTCTGGAACTCCCTGCCTCTGGATATCAGGCAGGTGCCAACACTGTGTTGTTTCAGGCACCTCCTGAAAGCATCTTTATTTCAGGAAGCCTTCCTGAACTAACCAGCCACAGTTCTTATTGGTTCTGGTTTAACATCTTGTTTCATTCCTTTTATCTGTTTTATCTTTGTATTGTTCACCGCTCCAGAATCTGTAGAGATGGAGCAGTATACAAATGCTCTAAATATAATAAATAAATAAGGGGTATGGATGCAATAACGTGCGGTGAGGGCAGTCCAATACACACTCCTTTTACGTGCAAAGCTTGGCACTGGTCCAGCTAAACCAGTATTGTCAGCTTTGACGGCAGCAGTTCCCCGGAGTCTCAGGCAGAAAAGGCATTTTCCCAAGCCTACTGTATCCCAGATCCCTTTTAACAGGACTTGCCAGGGATTGAACCGGGGACCTTCCGCATACAAAGCATTGTGTCCTGCGCCTCTGCTGACAACACATCTCAGCACCTTTCCCAGGGGAGGACGGCTTTTACCAGGCAAACCACCAAGGTGGACAACAGCCTTTTGACCTCGCTTCAACCCCACCACCACTTTTCCCCGGTACCTGCGGGAAGTCCCGGAGGAGGCTCAGCACGCCATTCCGATACTGCAGCAAGGCAAAGTGGCTCGGGGCCAGCTGCAGGAAGAACTGGGCCCGGGAAGCGCCAGCGGGATTGGGCTGAGACGGCAAGAAGCGGGGCCGGAAGCCGTCGGCAAATTCCAGGCCGAGAGACTGTGGAGGAAAAGGTGGGAGGGAGAAGGGCAGATCAAGTCGGCCAAGCAGCGAACGCGGCGACAGCAGCCCCTAGAGCTGGGCCTGGGTGAAGGTGCAGCCGCATCTCATCCGGAGCCTTGAGGTTTATGGTGCTTTTTAAACACCAGGGTGACCAGGCAGCCTGGGATATTTCCAGCCTTGGCCCTTGGGCGAGGAGCGGGAGGGCTAGAATTGTTGTAAACCGCCCAGAGAGCTTCAGCTATTGGGCGGTACAGAAATGGAAATAATAATAATAATAATAATAATAATAATAATAATAATAATAATAATAGTAATACACTCTTCCATCCCTCTTTCTCCCTACAGTGGACGCACGGCGGCAGAAGCAATGGTGGCCATCGCCACCGTGTCGGGAACCTCAGTTAAGTGGGGCCGATTGGCCATACTTTGGAACCAAAATAAAGATAGCGCTGCAGGGCAGTTAAATAATAAAAACAATAATTTAAAAATAAAAACTGGGAGCAGCAATGATTCTGGTGGGCACCAAGAGAGGTGCCCGTGGGTGACACGTCGGAGACCCCAGCAATATACCTTCCAGGTCTGAAATTGGGGGATGGGGGACAGGACAGGACCGACGCTCACAGCCCTTGAGTTAGGCCGTGCGGAGAATCAAACCCTCCTTGCCCTGAGCATCCGCCTCTTTCTGGATCCCTCACCTGCAACGGAACATGCTTCGCCTCTTCCTCAGCACCCAGAGACAAGGTGTAGAGCGAGTGCCCGGCTCCGTCGGTGCACACCAGCACGCCCTCTCCTACCACGCCGCAAGCCCCGCTCAGGCTCTGCCCCCAGGGGGCCGCCACCCTGACCTGCAGAGGGCAGAGAGAGAGAAATGCCGAGGAGCTGGAGCCACCCCCAAAAGCATTCGCCAGCTCCCGTTCCCACCATGCGTGCGAGAGCTGCCTGGAAGAGATCCATCGCTTCCAAATTCAGGGTGAATTCATGGGGTCAACATCAACTTAAAAAAAATAAATGCTAAAAATCCGGTGTCAGCTTTAAGGCTGTTATCCACACAGAGGTACGATGCCCTCAAATAGGTCCTGCCCGGTTATAACTTCACTGTAATGGAAAAGAAACCCCGTTTAGAGCTAGGATCTTGCCCTACCTGCCTTTCTCCGTCCTCAATGCTGAAGGTGATGACGCTTAAGTGGCGCTGAGGGGTGACCCCAAGAACGTGCACCGGCCCCGCGCCGTGCGAATACATCAGCTGATACTGGACAATCTCACTGGTGGGGAAAATCAGAGGTCGGTGATTATAGCCAGCCGCTGGGGAGCTAGAAGCACTTTCCATATCCTAGGTGTTCATCCCAGGTGATATAATCCAAAGCGGTACAGCCCAGAACAGGTTTATCTCCCGTTTATGAAAATGAGTGTCTTGTTTTCCCGGACAGCCGCAAATTCTATTAACTCCTTCTACACAACTCGTGGCTTCATCAACAGGTGTCACGCCTATCCACTGTTGCTCTCTCACAAGGCTAAAAAGAAATCTTTCTTCCAAAGACAGACCATGCTGAAGTCTTTCTTCCAAAGACAGACAATGATCTCTGCCAGTTCCCCTCCCAATACAGGGAGAGCTGGCCATCCAAACGGTAACCCACTATTCAATTGGTCATTAATTTTGCCACCTTTGCTGGGACCAGGCTGAAGCAAGGCACTGAATGGAGCACAGCCACGTTTACTTATGTATTCTATTTAAAATAATCATAGGCTGCCTCCTGGGGTGAGACCCTTCGCAAAGACCACAGCAGTAGCCTACCTGTCTGGTAAATGCTCGACCCACTTCTGGTGACCGTTGGAGAGGTAGTGGAGAGAGAGTGCGCCTTTCTTCAACACAGCCACGTATTTCACCGCCTCCTGCAGTCCCACCAAACTAGCCATCTGAAAACTTAAGTTTAAAGAAAAAATATGTGATTTAAAAAAAAAAAACACATGTAGATTTACTCCGGAAGATTACAAACCAATACCCCGTCGCCCTCGTCCACCTCCCAAGGGTGCTCACCTGCCTGCATCCATCGAAATCTCCCAGTTCAAGCCTCCGATGTTGGTCTCCCAAGAGCGCAGGATGCGGCCCCCACTGGACACCGTGACGGCATCTTTGGACCGGGGGGGGGGGAGGACAAAACAGCTGTTAAGTTCTAACACCCACAAATACTTAGGGCGCAATCCAATTGAGATGCCAGTAACCCCTCTCCGAGACCACTTTCCCAACCTCGGAGGGCAGCCGGTGCAGTTCTTTCCACACCAGCTGCGAGGGGGGAGGGGAAGGGAAATCAGGGCTCTAATTCCCAGCTCCTAGGTTGGAGCACTGTCTCGGGTCTTGGAGCTGGGAATTCAAACCATCCTATGCACCCCGCAGACAATGTCTAGGGGCCGTAGGATCGCTCCCTTAGTTACGCATGTGTTGGGGGAATGAGGGACCGTCATGAAGTGTTACAGCGGGCGCTTAGAACTTCTTCTACCGGTGATCGATAACGCAGACAAGACACGGAACGCTTCGCTCACCTTGCCCATGGATCAGCATAGCGTCCACCGCCCCTTCCGGGGTTCCTTTGTCCACGTGGCGCCACACTTAAAAGGAACAGGAGTCAGATGAATATAGGAAGCTGTCCGGGGTTCCCCAGACGTCCCCCTTCCTATTGGGCCTGACCCTAGCTCTTTTTTTTTAACCATTTTGCCCCCATTCTGAAAGGCCAAGATGCCGCTCCTTAGTTACTAACTGTGGTCAGTGGTCACAGAATGCTAATCGACTGTTGTGGGGTGTGGGAGGGATTGAATGGCTGGAACAGAAACACTCTACACTGCAACATTTTGCTGTGGGTCCTTCCTGTATACATACAAAGTTGTGTTAGACCGAGTCAGAACCAGAAGCAACTTCAACACGTGCCTCTCCTGCTCACGCGCAGATTATCACCCACTTCTCCAGCAGTGTAAAGAGGCTACCCTGAAACAGACACTCACGGATGTCTCCTGTTCTGGAATTCAACGCAGCCATCACATTCTTCTCCGTGGACACAATCAGTTTCTTGGAGCCCTGGGAGGATTCCAAGGAAGCAAACTTGAGCTTGCCCACATATTGCTGCCTCCTAGTAGAAAACACAAACAGAACCACCCTGTGTGTCATTCCACTCTGCAGCATTTGGGTCAACTAAATAGCTGGGAGGGGAGGGGGTGTTTATGATTACACCAAGGGTGGACAAACTTCAGGTTTGTGGGATCTACTTTGCTTTTTACTGGAGCCCAGAGATCCATGAACCGGAGCCTAATGGAAAAGACTTACGGTACACTTGGAATTAAAGAATTCTGAGCTGAGGAATTTGTTTTGAGTATCAAAACGGAACTGAGCTCATCATGCTTCCACACAAAACTCCATTTCTGGTTACCCCAAACTTTCCTCCCCTTCATTTCAGCAGTATAATTTAGGAATATTGTTGCTGCGGCTGTTAAACATTACACTGGCTCAGCTTGTCTGAGCGTGGAAAGCTAAGCAGGGTCAAGTCTGGTTATTATTTGGATGGGAGACCCCTCCTCTAGTTTCCTGCATTGAGCAGGGGGTTGGACTCGATGGCCTTGCAGGCTCTTTCCAACTCTATGACCTATGAAATCTATGAGATCAGCTATGCATTTGGGAGTCAGGCGCTCCTGCCAATGTATTGCAAATCACCCAGAGATCTATAAAGAATCCAGATCCACGTCCTGCCCACCCTTGGATTACACATCTATACACAAATGCCCCAAGTAAACGGTGCACGGTGATGGTCTGGATGAGGGCTAGTAAAATGAGGCTTAATCCAGACAAGGCAGAGGTGCTCTTGGTCAGTAGGAGCAGCCTTCTCCAATTTGGTGCCTTCCAGATGTGGACTCCAACTCCCATCCTCCCAGACCCTTGGCCGTGCTGGCTGGGGATGATGGGAGTTGAAGTACAAAACATCCAGAGGTCTACCTTCTGCCCACGCATGGTTTAGATGCGCCTTCACCACCCTAGTGCCCTCCGGATGTTTGTGACTACAATTCCCAGCATTCCTGACCCTTGGCCATGCTGGCTAGGGCTGATGGGAGTTGAAGTCCCAAACATCTGGAGCTCTGCCTTCTGCCCATCCGGTTCTAACCCACTGAACTCCCGCTCCACGAGTTCGTCTCATCTGCCTTAGACGACAACCAGTGGCCCCTCCAGATGTTCTGTACCCCAACACCCATCAGCTCGAACCGGCTGGGGCTGATGAGGGTTGTAGTCCAAGACCTCCGGAGGGCAGCCAGGCTAACCCCTTCTCGCGGCGGGGAGTTCCGCGGGTGCATCGTGCCTGGCGTGGCCCCGAGCCAGGCAGGCCCGTCGCTCACCAGTCGAACTTGCCCACTTGGTCCTCGTACACGGCGCCCGCCGGGGGAGGCGAGAGGGCGAGGAGCAGCCGGAGAAGGAGCAACACTCCCCAGGGCGCCGCCATGACAGAAGGGAAGTCGGTGGGCAAGAAGGCTGCCAGTCTCCCATCGGGCACCGCGGGACCATAGAGGCGCCGGGCCATAGAGTGCAGCCTTCGGCCCCATAGAGATACTATTAGTGAAGAGTGGTCCGGAGAGACAACTTTAGGAGAGGGAAAACATTAGTTATAGAACATTAGTTATTGGGCGGATTAGAAAAGTAAGAAAGAAAAACAAGTAAATAAATAAAAGCTTGCAGGGGCGAAGAGGTACCAAAGACCATTGCTGGTAGAGGAAGGACTTAATCTATGCGTGTCTCTAACTTTACTATCTCTATGTGCCGCCGCCATCCCGTCAGGCCCCGCGCGAAAGCGACTCTGGGGTCCTGT
Organism: Shinisaurus crocodilurus; assembly: GCA_021292165.1. Classification (NCBI taxonomy): domain Eukaryota; kingdom Metazoa; phylum Chordata; class Lepidosauria; order Squamata; family Shinisauridae; genus Shinisaurus; species Shinisaurus crocodilurus. The sequence goes on along the minus strand of JAHFWL010000571.1, from coordinate 2,557,098 downwards.
CGTTATCGTGGGCGGCTGAAGAGTCGCCCTGGACCCTCGGGGTGGCTACTCGTGTTGCCTGAGTGAAAGAAAACCCATTTTCCCTCTCCTTCCGCCCGTGTAAAATTGCGGTTCGAGGCAGGAGAGAAGGGCCGAAGGGGGTTCCGTGGACTCGCGGGACCGTGGAGGAAAGAGGGCTCCAACCACCCATCGAACAATCAGGCGCCCCCTTGGCGTCCTAGATCCTTCCCGTCGGCCCCCGCGAAGCAGCATCAGCCGCTGGAAGAGGAAAGCGCGTGGTGGGGCGACATGCCGAAGTCCAAGCGGGATAAGAAGGGTGAGTGAAGCCGCTAGTCCTCAAGGCATCATGGTTTGTGTATATAGAGCCCAAGGGTGAGCATTGAAGCCTCTGGAGCAGCCTCCCCTTTCCCCTCAACCTGGCGCCCTCCAGACGGCCTGGACTACAGCTGGCTGGGGGTGATGGGAGCTGTAGTCCAGGCCGTCTGGAGGGCGCCAGGTTGAGGGGGAAAGGGGAGGCTAGCGCTAAACCAGAGGGGTAGGGAGCCTGTGCCCCCCTTCCAAATGACGTTGGAATACAACTCCCATCATTCCTGCTCCCTGGCCATGCTTGCTGGGGATGATGGGAGCTTGACTCCTGCAACATCTGGAAAGCCACAAATTCCATACCTCCGCTCCAGAGATTCTCTTTCATTCTCACACACGCCTGTGATGCTGTTCCTATTAATACCAATAGTGTTGTTATTAATGGCCGTGCTGCTTACCAGCTGATGGGAGTTGCAGTTTTAACACATCTGGAGGGCACCAGGCTGGGAGAGGACGATGTGGCCGGTCAGAGCAGCCCTGTTGCATCTCCCTAAGAGATCCTTTGCATCCCTGCTAACCCACCTCGGTGCTGAATACAGAAATGTCCCCGTTTACAGCTAGATGGGGGGATATATATATGCTAAGAACTGACAAACGGTGCAGAGTGTGATACGGTTAGTTTTGACTGCGGGGCCTCACTACCTTTGGAGACAATACAAGTTTCTGTCTAATGTCCCATTCCAATGACGACTCTTGGCATGACTGCTGCACGGTATACGATAAACCAAATAAAACTGTCTTCCTGCTGAGCAAAAAACCATCAGATTTGGACATAAGAGGAGCCCTGCTGGATCAGACCAAAGGTCTATCTAGTCTAGCATTCCGTTCACACAGTGGCCAACCAGCTGCCCTTGGGATCCCACAAGCAGGGCAGGAGTGCAACAGCACCTTCCTGCCTGTTCCCCAGTAACTGGAGTACATAGGCATGCTGCCTCTGATACTGGACAATTCTGTTTCTCTTTGTGGACTTCCTTAACGAAGTCCTAATTGCATGTTCATGCCCCGGGGGGGAGAGGGTGCTGTGTAACTCAGTGGTGGTGCACCTACTTTGCAGGCAGAAGGTCCGAGGTTCGAACCCCGGCATCTCCAGGTAGGGTTGGAAAAACCCCTGCCTAAACCCCTGGAGAGCTGCTGTCAGTCGGTGTTGACAATACTAGGCTGGATGGGCCAAGATCTGACTCTAGAAGGCAGCTTGTGTTCCTAATTGACTGTCCCAAACAAAATTGAACCTTTTCTTTTTTTTCTTTCTTTCTTGTTTCCTTCCAGTGTCCTTGACAAAAACCACCAAGAAAGGCTTAGAAGTTAAACAGAACTTGATAGAAGAGGTATGCAACTTTATAGCGACGGCTGGGCAGTAATCCTGTGTAAAATTACTTGAAAGAAAAATATGGTTTTCAAATGGGGTTACGTTTTAAACTTCAACCTTACATAAATGCAGTCAGTCGTCTTGAGAGAATTCTTATTTTCTTCCTATCACGAAGTGTTGTGGTTGGGCTACAGATATCAGATGGGATGGGAGGGCGCAAAGAAATGTATTATAACGATCGTTGGCATTTATGTAGCATACCCTTAATGTTTCATACAGGGGAATGGGTTGGCATCCAGATGCTGTTGGACTGCAATTCCCATCATCCCTAGCCAGTGGGGATAATGGGAGTTACAGTCCTACAATGTCTGGAGGACCACACGTTCCCCACCCCTATTTTAGCGAATTCTTCTTTCCCTCCCCACCCACATCACATTCTAATTTCCAAATTTCTTTGCCTCCAGCTACGGAAATGCGTGGACACCTACAAGTATCTCTTTATTTTTTCCATCTCCAACGTGAGAAACAACAAACTGAAGGATATTCGCAACGCCTGGAAGCACAGCAGGTGAGAGGCAACTCAGCCAAGACTTGTCTCCCTCCTGTTTGGATTGACCTGGAAGGGATCGTGCATGATTTATCCAGAAACCCTTTCTCTTGGGATCGAGAGGGTTTGGAAATTTAAAAAGCTCCATCCAAGCACCAAAAAAGGAGGTGCCGGCAGGCTTGGAGAACACCTAAGGTTTGCAAAAGCACCCCCAGAAACACTTTAGGGGAGGGGGGAAAACGCAAACAGCCTAGTGAGAACTTAGTATGCTCAGTGGCCACAGAACACGGAGTGTTTGTTTGGTGGGGGGAATAGAATATAATTGGCGCACTCCACGCGATATTTTGTTGTGGATCCCATTCGTACATATAAACAGGCTGAGATAAACACGCTTGTGATTCTGTTACCGCTCAATTTCACTTACCAACCATTTGTTTCGGCTGTTTGCGTTTTTGCCTTTGCTGCCGCTTTTGGTTTGGCGATTGCATTTTGATGGTGGACTATTGCTGTTTTTATGTCTGCCTTTATATTTTGTAAGCCGCTTTGAGCGACTCCTTTTCGGAAAGGGGAAAAAGCAGGGGATAAAGTTTGTTAGAAAGAAAACGAAATAGAAATAATAACTGCGGGGCTGTACACCTAGTGGTAGACCTGCCACTTAATTCTCTGGATCGGGGGAGGGCACTGTTTAAATCAGTTTAATCAGTAGATTAATCAACAAGCATTTAGCTAGCAGTATTTTAATCAGTAAAGCAGACCTCACCTCAAATACCGTGTCCACTTCAGTTTCAGGAGGATTCAGATAAATTGGAATGAGTTCAGAGAAGGGCAACAAAGATGGTCAGGGGACTAGAAACCAAGTCCGACGAGGAAAAAAAATGGAAGGAACTGGGTATGTTTAGCCGTGAGAAGAGAAGGCTGAGGGGGGAGATGATAGCACATAAAGGGTTGTCACAGAGAAGAGGGCCACACCCTGTTCTCTGTCTTCCAAGACTTTAGGACATGAAATGGCGGGCTTGAGTTACAGGAAGGCAGATTTCGGTCATTGAACATCAGGAAAAACTTCCTCGCGGCCCAAACTGTCAGGCAACCAGAAACAGGGAGGTGGCGGGCTCTCCGTCGCTGGAGGTATCCAAGCAGAGACTGGACAGCAGTCGTATCGGGGATGCTTTAAACTGGATTCCTCCACTCAGCAGGGGGGGGTAAACTCCATGACCTAAAGGACCCCTTCCAAGGCTACAATTCCATGTAATCTGCTGATCTGAAATGATTCATTTCTGGGCCTGTTTTCACTGCATCTGATTTTCCTTCCAGGATATTCTTTGGGAAGAACAAAGTGATGATGGTGGCCCTTGGGCGGAGCCCGACCAACGAATACAAAGATAATTTGCACCAGGTGGGGCCTGTGCCATTCCGGCGCTTTAGTCTTGACTCTGGCCCCGTGGCTTTTCTGTGTGTGTGAATCGTTGCTCCGGTGTCCCGTCCTCTCATTTCTGCCCGCCTCTCTTTGCTTTCCAGGTCTCTAAACATCTACGGGGAGAAGTGGGCCTTCTCTTCACCGATCGCACCAAAGAGGACGTCACGGAGTAAGTGTTTCTGGTTGCCACTTTCCACGGCAAAAGCAAAGCCTCGTCCACGGTTTCTGGCCACGCTTCCCCAACCGGGTGCCCTCTAGACGTTTTGGACTTCAACTCCCATCAGCCTCAGCCAGCTTGGCCAACGGTCAGGAATGCTGGGCATTGTAGCTCAGAATATCTGGACGGCACCAGCTTGGGGAAGGCTGTTCTTGGCCATGCGTGGTAGAGTTGGGGGGGACCTTGGAGGTTTTCTTGTCCCGGGGTAGGCAACGAGGTGCCTGCGGGCCCCTTCTTCTATTTATTTATATCCTGCCTTTTTCCCCGATACTGGGACTCAAGGCGGCATTACAACATTAATTCTTGGACAATTAAAATATATAAATAGGAATATACAAAAGTTAAAAAATATAATTAAATTAGCTATAACGTTAAGATTATATAAAAATATCAACGTTAAAACAACAGCAACAATATAAACAGTGGAATCCATTGCATTCTCACAGGTCCAGGCTGTTCCCAAAGGCCTGCTGGAACAAAAAAGTTTTTGCCTGCCTCTGGAAGCATACTAAGGGAATTCCAGAGTGCTGGGGCAACCACCGAGAAGGCCCTTTCTTGGCACCCAAATTGGTTTCTGTCGCTGTGGAAAAGTGTGGGTCCAAAGGAGTTGTGGCATGTGTTGGGGCTCAGGCCCCCACCTCTGCCTTGTACTCAATCGTCGGGGCAGGTAACGCATCCTTTGCCACACTTCCCATGGCAGCCATCTTGTGGTGGTGCCCACCGGCACGGTTTCTCAAATTGCCAAATGTGCCCAGCGGCCCAAAAAGATTTGTCTGGTCCAACCCCCTGCTTTAGTGTAGGCTCTGCAAGGCAGGATGCGGCTCGCATGATCCCTCACCGTTGGCTGGGGGAACCATACATTTCTCCCGCCTGGTATGTAGGATGCTTGTCCAGAGACTTTGCGGATCCATCTGCTTTCGAAATCTACCGCTTCTTTTTTTCTTCTTCTTCCCAGCTGGTTCTCTCATTTCAAAGAGACCGACTTTGCCCGATCTGGGAACAAAGCCACCTTCGCCGTCAGCCTGGATACGGGGCCGTTGGAGCAGTTCCCACATTCCATGGAGCCCCAGTTGCGGCGGCTCGGCCTGCCGACGGCGCTGAAAAAAGGTCGGTGCCGCACACCCCGGGGAAAGCGTGCGGGCGCGTTGGAGGGATCGGCTTCTCCCGGCCTTCCGGATCTCACTTCCCTCTTCTTGCTCTCGCTTCGCAGGCGTGGTGACGCTCATCTCCGACTACGAGGTCTGCAAAGAGGGGGACACCCTGACCCCGGAACAAGCTCGCATCCTGGTGAGTAGCCTCTAAAGTGGTCTCCGTGGATCCTCCCTGGGGCATTCCTACGGCCCATGGGCTCTTTCGATGTTCGCCCTAGCGAGGCCCGCCTGGCTCCGACATTGTCACCTTTTCGGCACCAGGAGAAGACTTTCCTCTACTCTCAGGTGTTTGACGGGGCTTCCTAAGATGAGATGTTCTATTGCAGGGACACAGAACCCCTTTCAGCCAGACGGACGAATTTCATTTCAGAGAAGTTCGGGGGGGGGCGTGTTCCAGTGGTGGGCGAGGCTGAAGGAAAAAGGGGCGTGCTGGAGGCAAAAGAGAGGAGCGTCCAAAAATCCCAGCATATTGTAGCTGAAAGCTCTTCCAGGTGTTTTTGGCCTACAACTCCCAGCATACCCCAGCCAGGTTGGAGAACACTGCCTTAGAAGAAGCAGTTCAGCCTTTTAGGGTGGGAGGGGACTTCATGAAAGCTGGGAAAACAAACTCAAATCACAGCTTTCCCAGAACCCAGCACCTCCATGCTGGCTGGGGATGATGGGAGTGGCCATCCCAACACATCAGGACAGCGTCCGGCTGGGGAAGGTCGCTTTGTCACAACTCACACTTCCACCTTGCCCGTAAACAGGTCAGAGCTTAAGAGTGAATGAATGAGATCTCGGGGGGTTCCTCGTTACTTCCCCTCTCCAGGCTGCTCCAGCGGTCAGCTCTGAAGGGCAGGCGTTCATCATGACAGTCCCCACCACAGCCGCGCCCCTAAGGGGTCCAAAAATGCCGGCAGGAGCGGGTCTTTTGTGAAGTTGATGGGTCTTGCTTGCCCATTCCAGACCGAGCCACCCCAAAATACTCTGCGTTACAACAGGGAACGGTATGGTGCTGCTGGGGGAATCCATCCCCCCCCCCCCCCCCCAGTTAAGCTCAGAGAGTACAGGGAAATCAAGAGAGTTGGCAGGTGACATCGGTGCCCCCGCGAACAAAAAAAAAAAGCGCTGGAGCTGCGTCCCTGAGAGACTTAGCTCCACCACACCGCTGGTCTCCCTTCCGCTGGGTGAGGGAGAAAGCCAAACATCTATCGCAACAGTGCTATCAGCAGCTGATTCTGGAGAGACTTTGTGCTTCCTTAAGATCCTGTATTCTTGCGGTTTGACACGTCAGATGTATCTTAAATGTATTTCATCGCATAGTTTTACACTGCTTTGTAAGGGCCATGCCAGAAATGCAGCCTATAAACACCTAAAATATCCTCTATGAGCCCTTTTCCTCCCAATTTTGGTCTTTCCTCACGGGAAGAACTTGGATTTGTATTCTGGTTTGCTTTCTTGAAGTTGCTAGACCTCATTAACCTAAGTCAGCCTTCCCCAACCTGGTGCCCGCCAGATATTTGGGACTCCAGCTCTCATCAGCCCCAGCCAGCATGGCCGATGGTCAGGAATGCTGGGAGTTGAACTCCAACAAAACATAGAATCATAGAAAAGTAGAGTTGGAAGGGGCCTACAAGGCCATCGAGTCCAACCCCCTGCTCAATGCAGGAATCCAGGTCAAAGCATCCCTGACAGATGTCTGTCCAGCCGCACCTTGAATGCCTCCAGAGTGGGAGAGCCCACCACCTCCCTAGGTAGTTGATTCCATTGTCTTATTGCTCTGACAGTCAGGAAATTTTTCCTGATGTTTAGGTGGAATCTAGGTTCCTGTAACTTGAGCCCATTATTCCGTGTCCTGCAAACTGGGATGATCGAGAAGAGATCTTTGCCCTCCTCTGTGTGACATCCCTTCAAATACTGGAAGAGTGCGATCATATCTCCCCTCAGTCTCCTCTTCTGAAGGCTAAACATGCCCAGTTCTTTCTCTAAACATCTGGAGGAGAGCTGCAGGTGGACGAAGGCTGATGTAGATTATCTTGATGGTGGCAAATGGCCCCGACGAACGCCCAGGGTTAATTATGAATTTCAAACCCCTGTGCTAGGCAGAGAGGCAAATAAGGTGCAGGTTTATGCACAAGTCAGCCTTGAGAACACAACTTTTGTTTTCCCGCTCGAAGTAGCCACACAGGCGAGCACCTTGTGTGCGTGACGGATCATTTGCTCCTCCCGTTTCAGAAACTCCTCGGCTACACGATGGCGGAGTTCAAGGTGACGGTCAGGAGCGTGTGGCACGCCGAGACGGGAGACTTTGAGCAGCTAGCGGAAGACGCCGAGGACGGGATGGAGGAGGAGGAAGCGCGGCCTGATGAAGCCGACTAGGCAGAAGAGACACTGTGGGAGACAAAGGGACTGCCGTACCCCAAAGTGGGGGGAGCTATAAAACCCACAGCTCCTCTCTCCGATGCTAGTACAGGACTGAACCGATCACCTAAGAGCTTTATTTATCAGAGGACTACGATTGTTTTATATATCTCTATATATAAATGTATAAGAGCAGCATATAAAGTCTCCTGTTACCTTTATATGTGATTTTAAGAACCAGTTTCGGGAACCGCTCAAACTAGCAGTTAAGAGCACATGCCTTATGTGCAGAAGGTCCCAGGTTCAATTCCTGGTGTCTCCAGTTAAAAGGTGGGAGATAGGTACTACCAAAGACCTTCTCTTTCTGCCCCCACCCCCACGAGGCGAAACTAGCGGGCGTCTGCCCCAACCTGGCTTGCAGCCCTGAAGAAGCCAAAGTGTGATTTGTGGCAGGGGTGGGCAGCTTGTGGCCCTCCGGATGCTGTTGGACTACAAGTCCCATCAGCCCCAGCCAGTACAGCCACTGGGAAGGGATCATCGGAGTTGCCCCACCCATCTACCCCCGGCTTGCTGCAGTGTTTCTCTGTCTGAACCCCCAGGAAGCATCCTTCTACATTTCCTCAGCCCCAGTTTTTCGGACTGCGGCAGCTTTAGATCGAGGCCGCTTTCCCCCGAACTTTCACGGTTGGCAGTGCAGGGGGCTTCCTTCCCCAGTTTGCATGATGATCTAATTATCAGAAGGAAGCAAAGCAGTTCAGAAGGTGCGATCCTCTTCCTATTCTAACGACGCAGCCCCACAAACCTTCGCAAACCAGAGCCATCTTGTTTAATAAGTGATTTATTCTGGCAAATTTATTCTACAGACAGAAGAACTCTGGATTGTTGTTTTTTTAAAAAATAACCAACCCATTGATCTGCTTAAGCCAAATCAGTTCCGCCCCCGCCGCCCCTCCCTATCATCTGCTTTAAATTCTCTCACTTGTAGCTGCTCCTGGGGGCTTAGAAAAAAAGCAGACAAGGGACTATAATATGAAACAATCTATTTGTGGGGAGCGGGAGAGAGAAGAGAGAACTTGCAGGGACAAACATAAATCACGAGAACTTGCAAGATAAAAAGGGGCTCTCTAGTTTAAGGCGACAGCGGTGCTAGCCGAGGATTATCCCACGCCTGCGAAGGGGCAGGACAGTGGCGCAACCTCTCGGCAAGAGGGTGTTTGTGGGAGCGGGGGTGCCCTTTGGGAACACCGGGTCTTCCAGTTGCGAGGGGCTGTCCGGTTGGTCGGCGCTCCCGTTTCTCCAGACGGCGGCCCGCCTTCAGCGGAAGTAGTTGGGGCAGTCGTGGGCCACTAGGTGCCACGCTCTCTCAAAAGCCTCGACCACCCCCGGGAGGAGAGGTCCCTCTTCGCTACACCGGAGATTCTCCTGCAGCTGGTCCATGTTGGACATCCCTATGATGACCGCATCCCCGCAGTCGCCCTGGGGAGGAGGAGGAGAAAAGGCGTGCCCGCTTTCACCAGCTGGACAGGTTTCCTCGAAACCCCTTGTTCGCGCCAGGAGGAATTAATGGAGCAGGCACGTAGATTACTGATCAGTTAACAACAGTTGTTTGTAGAGCAAGGGTGGGCAACTCGGCGCTGTCCAGATGTTGTGGGACTCCCAACTCCCATCATCCCCAGCCAGCATGTTCTGGCTGGGCAAGATTGGGGGTGGGGGGCTTCCAGTCCCAACATGTCTGGAAGGCACTGGGTTGGAGAAGGTGAGGTTATCCTATTGCAACCTGTACGACGGCCCCTACGGCAGACCATGCTGGGAGGGAGCGGCTCCCCTGAGATTCCCCGACGAGCTCACAGCAGAGGTGAGATCGGGGCCCGATTTTGAGCTCAGCACCTTAGCCGCGCCGATTTCTCGCAAAGAACGCCGGACTAAGTCCCGCAGGGCAAAGGGGCACACGTAGTCGGAATCGTTGAACTGGGGCAGTTACGACTCTGCAGTGAAGAGGGGTCCCGGCGTCTCCTCGTTCTCGCTTTGCAAATTTAAACCCAACCTGATGCTCTCCGGACGTGGGCACTAGATTGGGGATGGAGAACCTCTTTCGGCCCCGAGGGCAGGACTCCATTGCAGAGACGTGTGTGTGTGTGTGTGTGGGGGGGTAATCCAGTGATGGGCGGGGCCAACAGCAAAAGGGGCGAGGCCAAGAAGACCCCCAAAACACCAGCACATTTTAGCCTTAAACCGTTTCCGCCAGTAATTACGCCTTAGGGATGCGGGTATGTGGAAACTGCACAAAAGCTGGGAGACCACCCAACGATTGCTAGTTTGGGGGAAGGGGGTGGGGCTTTGTGATCTCTGGATGGCTGGATTTGGCTCCCAGGCCCGGCAACACAGTACGGTTGATTGATTTATAGCATTTATGTACCGCTCCATATTCTGGTGTGGAGATTCCGGAGCGGTGAACAATAAAAAGAAAACAGATAAAAGGAATGAAACGGGTTGTTAAAACAGATTCAATAAAAATTGTGGCCGCTTAGTTCAGGAAGGCTTCCTGCAATAAAAGTATTTTCAGGAAGCGCCGAAAACAACACATTGTTGGCGGAACTCCAGAGGCAGGGAGAAAGGGGGCCGCCACATCTGAAGGCTCTTCTCTGGGTGGTGGTCTCCAATTGGGCCATGTGGAACCACCAGGAGAGCGTCCTCCGATGGTCTCAGTGACTGGGCAGGTTGATAAAAGAGAAGGTGCTCCCTCAAATCTGCTGGTCCCAAGTTGTTCAGGGCTTTGTACACTAGAACCAGAACCTTAAACCTGGCCTGGTAGCGAATAGGCAGCCAGTGCAGTTCCCTCAGCAAAGGAGTTGCGTGCTGAAAAGGGGCAGCTCCCGACTACAGCTGAGCGGCTGCATTCTGCACTGGCTCCAACGTCCAGAGCAGCCTCAAGGGCAGCCCCACGTAGAGCGCATTGCAGTAATCAATCCTAGATCTTCCATAAGTCATCTGACTATGCCATTTTGGGAACCGGGTGGAGGGATAAACAGGCCACAGTTAGGTCGAGCCTCACCCACCCCCTCGCCCTCTTGTATGTTCCGCCCGGGGGCCACCACAAACCAGGCAGGTACCTGTAGCTTGGAGTGATGATAGACCCAGCGCAGGGCAGCCGAGGTCAGGCTGGGGGCGTCGGGGCCGTACATCTCACGGAGAGCGCCTTCGACCAAGGCGACCCCTTGGAAGTGGTGGGGCTTCCAGTACCTGGCATTTCAAAAGGAGAAAGAAGCTGCATAATCCATTTCTTCCTGTGTTTTACTTACTTAACAATCGTATCAGTCCTGGCGTATCGATCTATCTAGATGTGGATGAAGAGACCTCCAGGAAAACCCACAGAAAGGATATAAAGGCAAAAAGGTCTCTCCCGCAATTGCTCCCCAGTACCTGGAATTCGGAGGTAGACTTGCTGTGCTCCAGGAGGTTCAATTTAGCCATCACAGCTAATAAACCACCTCTGTGACCTCCCTTGTGCTCATCCACCCATTCTGTCCCTTTCCTCCGAAAGAAGAGCGATAGCAGGCTTCCTGTTCAACATCAGAGATTCATGCTAGCCTCTCATCTGCCCAACACTAGCAGTTCACTTTCTTGCCCACACATTCAAAAACGCTAGCCTCTTCCGCCATCCACCCAACATTTGTGGTTCATTATTTCTCCTGTATTCAAGACGCTAGCCTCTTCACACTAACAGATCACTTTCTCATCTCCCCCTAATTCAAAGACGCTAGCCTCTTCCGCCATCCACCCAACACGAGTGGTTCATCATTGCCCCAGCATTTCAGGATGCTAGCCTCTTCCGCCACCTGGAAACCTACCTGTCCCTGTAGGCTTTGGCCCAGTCGTTCCCGAAAAACCTGCCAGCTGGCTGCTGGCTCGAGTCTTTATCTTCGTACTTGTACTTCCCAGTCAGAAGCCCTCCTGCAGGGGTTCAGCAACACCCTCCAGTGAATTTTATAACTAAAGCAGTTTCCGGTTAGAACGAGCCTCTCCCTTTTACCCACCAGCTTTCCCCGACAGCTGGCAAACGGGATAGCTCTCTGAAGGTCCTGCCAGTGCTTCTATCCCAAAACCCCGCCCCAGCCAGCCCATACCAGCCAAGGGGTTATAGGCGTAGAACCGGATCCCGAAGCGCCGGAGGCACGGCAGAAGCTCCGTCTCCACTTGGCGGGTCGTAGCGTTGTACATGCCCTTCGTTTTAAAAAGAGAAACAAAGGGAAACCAGTCAAGAACGCAGCCTCGGAAGGAAGGGAGAGCCAGTGCGGTGTAGTGGTTAGAGCAGGGCTGGGCAATCTGTCGCCCTCTGGAACTGGCGGCTAGAACTCAGGTCTCCCGGGTCCCCGCCCAACACTCTAACCACTGCACCACACTGGCCCGCTCGCCCAACTAAAGCGCTGTGTCCTCCGGGAAAGCCGCTAGACCACACGATCAGGCGGAAGACCTTCCAATCGGCCCATGTCCCTCACCTGGTAAACCGTCGGCAGCAGCCAGTTGTTGGATCTGCAGATGCTACAGATTTCCGCCACTTCCCACGCGGCGTAATTGGAGAGACCCAGTTCCTTGAACTTCCCCTGTCGAGCGAGAAAGAAAAAAAGGCAGACCCTGTATTTTTTTTAGTTCTACACTCACTGGAGGTTGAAGAACATACGATGAACCCGGTTGGATCAGACTGAAATGTCCACCTAGAACAGGGGTGTTAAAGTTCAGGCCCCTGGGCCCTCTGGATGGCGGCACCCCGTTTCTGCCGACCACTGAGGGTTTCTCAGCTTTTGCACAGTTTTCCCCCCCATTCTAAAAGGTTTTAATGCCTCTCCGAAGGCTTCGTTACCAACAGTACAAGCGTTAAGCTGAAACAGGCTGGTCGTTTTGGCAATCTGGCCCCCCGTCCCCTTTCGCCTTTGGCCCCCGAGAGCTTCTCCAAAATAGAATCCGGCCCCCGGGACTAAAAGAGGTTGCGAACTAGAACTACACCGTTTCCAAAGTGCCCTGCCCCTGATTCCCCCGCAAAGGGAACCCACAAGCAATGCCATGCCCACCCTGGCAGCCTTTTTACGAATGGGCAAGCCCCACCCACCCCACAGCAGCCATTTTGTGAGAGAGCCCACAACACACTCTCAATGGGCCCGTTTCCCCAAAAAGGTTGGGGGGCACGTGCCCGGCTGCCGCCACAATTTGGGAGGCTGCCTGAAACACCCGGTCCCCTGTACCTCTTTGTGCAGCTCGTCGCAGGCCTTCAGCGTCTCTTCCACGGGCGTTTCATGATCGGGAGCGTGAAGGTAGAACAGGTCGACGCTCTTCATCTGCAGCCTCTGGAGGGACGTCTCCAGCTGGGAGCGGACACACCCGGCTTTAAGCGTGTTCTCAGTTCCACGGGTTGGCCTTGGTAGGCCACTTTGACTGGTGGGGCAGAGGACGAGGTCAGGAACCAAAGGAGTGCTGTGTCCCTGCCTAAGTCCAGAGCCGACTTTTGTTACGTGGCCCCCAAAACCACGGGAAAGACCAGCCCCGTGCCCTGCAGATGTTTTGGACCACAACTCCCAAGAGAGCCAGGGAGGCCTAGTGGTTAGAGTGCTGGACTGGGACCCGGGAGATCCAGGTTCTAGTCCCCCACTTGACCACGAAGTTCACCGGACAACTTTGGGCCAGTCACTGACTCTCAGCCTGGCCTGCCTCACAGGTTTGTTGTGAGGATAGAACGGAGAGAGGAAAAAAGGCGGGATAGAAATGTAATAATACATAAACACACGAAATAAACTCCCTTAGGCCCAAGCCACCATGGCTAGTGATTCTGGGAGTTGTAGTCCAGAATATCTGGAAAGCGCCGCGTTGCCTCCTCTTGGTGTAAGAAAGCAAACAAGGCCGAGACAGACCGTATTGGATCAAACGGAGCTCACAAGTCACAAAGCAGAGACATGATCATGCTCTGTTGTGTGTGTCCCTGGTAACGGATGTTCTTTCCACCTCTTGTGGCCAAGAACTACTGGCAGACCCTTCCAAAAGTGTAAGAGCCGTGACGGATCAGGCCAAAGGCTTCTCTAGTCCAGCATGCTGATCCCGTGCATGTTCCCCAGTATACAGCTTCTGGGAGTTGTAGGCCTTTTTTTTTTCCTGTCTAAACATGCACAGGATTGCGCCCTTCGTGTGTTTTATGTTGTGGTGCCATATTTTCGTACATCGCCCTGGAACCCACTCTTGTGAGTGTGGGGCGGTATATAAATTTTCTAAACACGAACCAAACAAACAGTTAATAAATAATAATAATTTTAAAAAAAACATGAGCTCTGGCCCCTTGGTCTCTTTTAAGACTTTAGCTACTGGCTGGGGAGAATGGGAAATGGACCATGGCCTTGTCATTTCAGTCCTCGTAGTTGTTGATGAATAACCAGAACGGTTATTCTGGTTATTCATCAACTAAGAATGACCCTTCATCATCACTCAGAAGTTACCGGAGAGCAAAGAGCAAACAGATTTTGTTGGTTAAGCTCAGGGATGGGGGGGGGGGGAAGTTTGGCCCTGCAGATGTGGTTGGACTGCAAGTTTCATCATCGCTCGCCCTTGGCTAGGCTAGGCTGGGGCACATGGGAGTTGCAGTCCAGGAGCATTTGGAGAGCCACACTGTTTCCCCGCAACTGGGCTAAGTGGCGGTCGAGCTCTAGAAACACCAATCTGGAATCTCATCCGAAATGTGGAGGGAACGGTTCACTCTTATCGCCACGGGCTGCAAAAGGCAAGGCGGCACCCAAAGGTGGGGGCATCAATATTTTAAAACTAGCTTTCCCCAACTGGCCACACTCCAGATGTTTTTGCACTACAACTCCCATTAGCCCCAAGGTCAGGATTTGAGGGAGTTGTAGTCCAATACATCCGGAAGGCCTCAGATCGCCTACCCCTTGGATTCTAACAGTGGCGTGGTGGGAGAAAAGCGCTCTGCACACGCCCAAATGCACCCTTGCTCAGCTTCGCAGGGTAGAATTAAAAAGCACTCTGCACACGCCCAAATGCGCCTTTGCCAGTTTCACAGGGTAGGCTCGAATGACCTTGAGGGATTTTAATAGAGTTGGAAGGGGCCTACTACAAGGCCATCGAGTCCAACCCCCTGCTCAGTGCAGGAAGCTAGAGGAGGGGTCTCCCGTCCAAGTCAAAACCAGGCCTGACCCTGCTTAGCTTTCCACGCTCAGACAAGCGGAGCCAGCGTGAGCCACAAGCGGCCATCCAGTCGAGCCCGCAGGACTGCGCAACGGTGCACGCGGATCCGGCGCAGCTTAGCCAAGGTTCGTTCCTGGGGCTGGGGGGCCTGCACTCTGCGTGTGCTCAGAGGCACCGTTTGCCCGGCTTCGCAGGCCGGGCTGGCGGGCGACCCCGCGGGAGCCACGGACCCACCTGCCCCGCGGGGCTGCTGCTCCGCCGCCAGCAAGGCGCCCAGGATGCGCTCCGACTCGCCCCCCGCGTACATGTGCGCGGTGTCCAGCTCGCGGTGCCCGCGGGCCAGGAAGGCGCGCAGCATGGCCCCGCCGGCCTCCTGGTCGGCCCGCCGCCCGAACTCCATGGTGCCCAGCACCGAGCGCACGCCGCAGCCCTGCCCGCACCGCGCCGCCATCCCTGCCCCTGCCGCCGCCGGGACTCGAACTCGCGGCCAGCTGCGCAGCGCCCGACTCCAGCGCAGCGGCGCCCCGCGCATCAGGACTCCCCGCGCATGCGCGGCCGCCTCCTTCGCCTCCTCCCCGGTCTCTCCAGCAAGGGACCGTCTCCGAGTTCCCGATCCCAAAGGCAACAGAAGAGCCCCGCCGTCTTCCTTGCCCTTGGTTTTAGGCACTGTTTGTAAACTGTAAACCCAGAGATCTTCGGCTATTGGGCGGTGTAGAAATGAAATTAAATACAGTCACCATGCCTTGGATTGAGAGCATAATTCGTTCCGGAAACGTGCTTGTAATCCAAAACACTCTTATATCAAAACGAAATCCTCCCTCCCCCAAAAAATTTGTACAGAGATTTTTCATTTAAGCCGTACTACAGTACTTGTATTGCAAGACGTCGCTTGTATATCAAGTAAAATAAATAAATAAATATTTAAAAATTTGCTTGTCTTGCAAAACGCTCTCAAACCAAGTTACTTGCAATCCAAGGTATCACTGTACATGAATAAAGTCAGGATCATAACCTTAAAGCCAGAAAGAAAAAGGAAAAGAAGAAAAGGGGAAGAAACCAGTCGATGTGTCCTGCGCTTCTGATGCTAATCCTTACGGTCTATAAAAGGCATTTTTTACAAGAAAGACTGCAGACAGGGAAACTCTCTGCATATGCTCAGAGACATGCTTTATCATCCTCATGATCACAACCGTAAAGCCAGAAAGAAAAAAGGGAACAAAGGAAAGAAACCGGTTGATGTGTCCAGCGCTTCTGATGTTAATCCTTACGGTCTATAAAAGGCATTTACAAGGAAGAAAGGAAAAAAGAAAGAGGAAACACTCTGCATATGTTCAGAGACGCCCATCATCTTATGCCATAGCTGTCAGAGTTGCACACTACTGTGTTAACATTGCAACCCTATAAAAACATGTCTACTCAGAAGTAAGCCTCATTGTTTTCAACGTTGCAACTAAAAAAAACCCGTCAAAGATCCTTGGCGCCGGAAAAAGTCACATAAATGGAGGATTGATTGCCATCAATGTACAAGGCGCTGTGCAATATAAGAAACATCGGCAGCAAAAAAAAAAAGTCAGATCAGATCTCTGCCCCGGAGAGATTCCTAACCGCGGACCAGTTTTTGCGCTTCCCGCGCCGGGCGAATCTTCCGTCGTCCCTGCAGGGCGGAGGTGGGGCGATCCAATTTCCACCCCTCCTTCTGTGGGGCGGGATCCTGAGTCAGCTGACGGGGCTACGTCTGCGAGCAAATAATTTTTTAAAAACCATTCTTCCTCCGGCGCCGCAGGGCGGAGTTGTGGCTGGGTTAAGACCAGGGCGCGCTCCGGATCGGCTCCGGATCAGAGTCTAAACAGCTGGAATCCGGTTTATAAGCGGGGCGAGCGGGAAATGGCGAGCAGGAACTAACGCCAGCTCCTTGGGGGAAACAAAAGGCGCTTGCCAGTTGAACTTTCATCTTTCTTCTGGGGTAAGTGATGTGGGGTTCTTACCCCCGGGGTAGATGCGGGGGTGGTGCGTTTAGTGAATTAAAAGCGGCTTTCTTCTTTAAAACAAAACAAAACCCCGAAGTCCGTACAGTAGCCCTTCCCAAATTGGCCTGCTCTAGCTGCATTGCACTATAACCCCCAGCATGCTGGCTGGGGATGCTGGGAGATGCTGGGAGTTGTAGTCCAACCCAGCTGGAGGGCACCCAGTCGGGGCAAGTTGCCTTAGAGCATTCACGGCTGTCCTTAGGTTGCTAATAATAATAATAATATATGCTGGGGTCTAAGATAATCCGGGGGCTGACGTAGGAGCATCAAGCCCTCCTCATAGAATCGTGGAAGGCCCTGGATGTGGTCCCTCTTTCCCTGAAAAGGCAAAGGTGCTCTGTGCGTGCCCAGAGGTGCTCTTGGTCATTCCTATGGCCCAGGACTGGAAAAGATTGATCCTGAGGCCTGGCTGTAAATATCCTCTGAATGAAACCTTTGAATGGGATCTCAAAAGGGGTTTGTTTGTTTTTTTGCGATTGCTGGTCCCTGGTTCTCTTTTCAGGGCTTAATTTTGAGCCCCCAAATGGGCTTTCACTTGCAGACCTCCACCCTGGCGCATGAAATGTAATAATAAACTTATATCGTAATAAGGAATCAATACTGATTGATTTTATCATTCTTCCGTACTGCTTATTATAATAAAATATCTAAGCAGTTCACGCTAAAATGCATATGTAATCCAGTGGCAAAAACAATATATAAAACAATACATAATTAAAAAAGAAAACATGTGGAGTGATAATTAACAAGATGCCTCTCTGAGCCTGTGCAGAGTATATTTCCTTGTCCTGCTCACAGCCACTCCAGGAATTGCATGCCCACTAACAGATCCGACCCAAGGAAAGGTGATCTGTGTTGTCCCGGGTTGTTTTTGGCTTGCTTCCGGAAGGAAAACTGAATCATCAGGTGGGGACAATTTAGGGCCTAGTGGCTAGTAGCCACCAGCAGCTGTGGCGGGGATGGGCTAATCACCTAAACTGCAGCTCCTTCCAGGTGCCTTGGCTCTAACAAGAGACCTGGAAATACTTACAGGGCGATCCTATCCACAAGTCCCATAAAGTTCAGTGGGGCTTGCTCCTGAGTAAGTGGGGCATAGGATCGCAGCCGTAGTGGAATTTCTTCCAGCTTGGCAGAGCAGGACTGGGGGGTCCCATCAGCTGTTGGGACTTCAGTTCCCATCAGCCCCAGCCAGCCTGGCCCGTAGTTGGGGATCATGGGAGCAGTGGGTCAGCAATTTCTGGCGGGGGGGCCAGAGTAATCTCCCCAGCCCTGTTGTAGCAGGGAAAGAGCCGTCGCCTATACGTTTCTGTGCAGCCGTTGGAAGACGTTTTGTAAGTTCTGCAATTGGTTTTAATATTATTATTTTTTAGAATGCACAGAGAAAAGTCTGTCGCAAGAGCAATGCAAAACACAACAGGGTGGTGTTTGTGTGTGTGTGTGTGTGTGTGTGTAAGGAAGCTAGAACAGGATGTTACTAATATTACGGGCACACACTTTGTTGCTTGTGATACGTTTTTTAAATTGTAAGATGCTTTGGGGGCCAGTCTTAGCTGAAAAGCAGGGCATGAAAGAGAAGAGGTTCTGGGGCTTCAAGGTGCTTGGGGGGGTGGGTTCTGTTATCAGACCCAGGAAGCTCTCCCCCACCACCAAAGGCTTGGGTATGGATCCTCCTGTATTGAAAAGTGTAAAGTACTTCTGTCCATGCTCAGAGATGCTCTCGGCCAGCCATGTGCTCCGTGGCTGGCTTGGCAAAATCCGTTCCAGAGGCCGCACTCTGGCTGTGATGATGCTCTTTAACATAAACCTTTTAAATGGATGTTGGTATGCGGTAACTCATCTATATAAACAAAACAGGGACTTTTTTTTTGGCAGGAAGGGTTGAAAAATTGTTGGTGTGTGTGTTTATATGTTGCATGCAAATATGTTTATATGTGTTATGTTTATATGTTGCATCTAACCTACCTCACAGGGTTGTTGTGAGGATAAAATGGAGAGGAGGAGGAGGAGGATTATGTAAGCCGCCTTGGGTTCCTTTCAGGAAAAAAGCGGGGGTCTCAATTCACCCATTGTTTTATTTTAAAATGTACAAAACTAGAATGTAGGGTCAGGATTTTTCATAGATCGTAGAGTTGGGAGGAGCCTACAAGGCCATCGCGTCCAACCCCCTGCTCAAGGCAGGAAACTAGAGGAGGGGTCTCCCTTCCAAGTAATAACCAGGCCTGACCCTGCTTAGCTTTCCACGCTCAGACAAGCTGAGCCAGCGTGAGGCCACAGGCCCGAGTTCGAATCCATCCCTCCTCCCACGAGCCTCTCAGGCGGTTCTTTGTCCTTGGTTTCCCTCTGACCTATGAAGTGGGGAAAGGAGAAGGGAGGGAAAACCCAGTAGAGTCCTCCTCTCAGACTAATATTGTGAGGGCAAAATGGGTCATGGGGGGAGAAGTCCGGTGGTGCCCCTCTGCTCCCTCCCATTGACACACACCCAGATGAATCACTTGTGGGGTGGGAAGGTCCGTCGGTTGTTTTTCTGCTCTTGTCTCAGCGCCATATCAAAAAAACACCTTCCAATCTCTCGTGTCGCTGATTTTAAAAAAGCGAAACAGAAGCATCTTTGGGAAACCAAACAGTGACGCAACGAAACAATTTTGTGCCGATGCGAGGCTTCCTCGCAAATCTGCGTTCGGAGAGATTATGTGCTTGCTGGGCGATTTCTTGAAGGCTGAAGGTCCTTTTCTTTTCCTCTGACGGAATTATTTCCACATCTTTGAGCAGGGGGCTGCCAAAGCGCCCGCCCTGCGAGCCAGTCTAACCTCTTTGCAAAGCTGACGAGGTTTTTTTTAGGGTTACGACAACCCTCGTGTGCCTGGGTCACATGAGAAATGTGATCGAAGGTCCCACTAACCCTGCAGCCTGTTTCCGATGGTGGACAGCTACATACCTCAGTGGGAAGCCCACAGGCAGGGTCAGGAGGAGATCATCTCTCCACGGGATCTGGTATTTACGGGTGCACTGCTTTTTAGCAGGGAGCGGCTGTTTAGCTCTAATTGCAAAGGGGGCACTGATAGACCTATCCTCAAAAACAACTTTACAGCTGGGAAACTGAGGCTGATGTGTGGGGCACGTCCACACAACAAACCTAAACCAATTCCAAAACCTGTTTCATCATCGCAGCTCCCAAATGTGTGTGGTTCCTTAACGCGGCCTTCCCAGGGCCTCGTGCCCTGTAGATGTTTTGGACTACAACTCCCAGCATTCCAGACCATTGGCCAAGCAGGCTGGGGCTGATGGGAGCTGACGTCCAAGTTGGGGAAGGCTGCCTTAAAGCGTGATTAGACCCGTTTTAGTCAATCCCAAGAACCGTCACTAAGTGGCGACTCCCAGCGTGCTATTGGGGGCCAGGTGAGCCATGAATGTTAAACCAATAGAAAATTGATTGTAGTTCACTTAAGTGACGAAGCCAAGGTCATACAGCTAGTCCGTGGCTGAGGTTAGTTTTGAACTCAGGTCTGTTTCCATATTAATTTCCTCAACTGTCACCACCAGCCAGCCCAGTACAGAGGGAAATGAGGGGGAGAAGCGGGGCCGTTCCACCAGCCCTGCTGAAAGACAACTTCATTTCCCCCCTCTTCCCTCCCCCTCCCTTTTTCCTTGCGTGCCGTGTCTTTTTCTGATTGTAAGCCTGCGGGCAGGGACCGTCTTGTTGAACCACTTGTTTGTAAGCCGCTCCCGGGAACCTTTTTCACTGAGGAGCGTGAGGGGGTGGGGGTGGGGGGGAAGGAAATATTTAAATAAATATATTTTTCCTATTCTCCCATTTCTTTTCCTCAACAGGTTCACACTTCAGCCATGGGGAGATCCTCACATCGTGCGTGACTTTCCACAACTGTTCCCACGCCACGCTCAATCCCGGGGACCGTCCCGGGCGTAAGCAGGCGCGATGCATGCTCATTCCTGGCTGCCGGGTTTGCAGAGCCAGAATTTCTCCACTTGCCCCAACGGTTCCCAGTGGGTCATGGAGATCTTACACGAGTGCGCCCAGGACGGCTGGGACATGGCCAGCGTGGTGCTAGGCCTGGTTTCCATTCTCTGCTTTGCTGCAGCTTCTTTCCCGTAAGTCGAGGGCCGCTTCTTCCCTGGGTGTCTGGGGCGATCCAAGGGGGAGGATATTACGGAGTTGGGGAAAAGTGCAGAAAAGGGCAACCGATGAACTGATCCAGGGGCTGGAGCAGCTCCCCTGCGAGGAAAGGTCACAGCAGCTGGGATTGTTTGGCTTACAAGGCAGGCGAGCAAGGGGAGACGTTTATATAGAGGTGTACAGAATTATGCGTGATCTGGAGAAAGTGGACAGGGAGACATCTTTCTCCCTCTCTCATCATGCTAGAACCCTGCGGGGTCCTCCCGTGAAGCTGATGGGTGGGAGATTCAGGACAGATCGAAGGAAGGCCTTCTTCCCACAGCGCAGAGTTAAACTGTGGAACTCACTTCCGCAAGATGGAGTGACGGCCACCAGTTTGGACGGCTTTAAAAGGGGACTGGACAAATTCATGGAGGAGAAGGCAATCCATGGCTACTAGTCTTAACTCTATGCTTCCTACGGTATCAGAGGCAGTCTGCCTATGTACTCCAGTTGCCGGGGAACATGGGCGGGAAGGTGCTGTTACACACACTCAAGTCCTACTTGTGGGATCCCGTGGGCAGCTGGGCAGCCGCTGTGTGAACAGAATGCTGGACTGGATGGACCCTGGGTCCGATCCAGCAGGGCTCTTCGGATGTTCTGATGAGGCCATGCTTCATAGTTTCATAGTTCATAGAGTTGGAAGGAGCCTATAGGCTATCGAGTCCAACCCCCTGCTCAATGCAGGAAACTAGAGGAGGGGTCTCCCATCCAAGTAATAACCCCCACTACCTCCACTGGGGAGTCCCGGGGTGGGTGGGTAATCCGGCTGCCGGTTCTTCGCTGCCAGCAGGAAGGGTGGATTTGTGGTTTTGCTAACCAGCTCCTGACAAAACAGCTCCTTGGTTTGGAGAAGTGAGTCACTTCCTGGCCTAAGGACAGGTTGGGGGAATGCTGTTCTTCCTCCTGCCTCACCCCAGCGCTTGAGGCATTTCGAAACAAACAAATTGACAGCCATCCTAAAAGCATCCACTTCTCAAAAGCAATAAATAGCTATCCCCGCCAGCCATGCCCCAAAAAAACACACCACCACCACCAGCTCCATAGCCAGCAAAGCCAATGCAGCCATGCCTTGGATTGAGAGCGTAATTCGTTCCGGAAACGTGCTTGTAATCCAAAACACTCTTCTATCAAAACGAAATCCCCCCCAAAAAAAATTGTACAGAGATTTTTCATTTAAGCCGTACTACAGTACTTGTATTGCGAGACGTCGCTTGTATATCAAGTCAAAAATAAATAAATAAATATTTAAAAAATTGCTTGTCTTGCAAAACACTCTCAAACCAAGTTACTTGCAATCCAAGGTATTACTGTATAACGGAAGTCGTAGGCCAAAACATCTGGAGGGCGTTGGGTTGCCCACCCCGGACAGAAACATCTTTCGTGTCTGTCCCCTGCTTCTTCACAGGATTGTAGAGGGGGGGGGGAGACCCGTGTCAGGACCGTACCAGGTCTGACCACAGATGCGAATCAGTGCTCCTCCTTAAAAAATAAAAATTGCGGGGAAGACGCCTCATATATCGGGAAAGGCTACGTTAGGATCCTAGCACAGGGTTAGGCAGCCCGGGCTGTTGTTGGATTCCAACTCCCATAATCCCCCACCAGCAGGGCCCATTGCTGGGGGTGATGGGAGTTGTGGTTAAAATTGTTATTGTAGTTGGAATTGTTTTTTAAAAGTACATGTAATACCTTGGATTGCAAGTAACTTGGTTTGAGAGCGTTTTGCAAGACAAGCACATTTTTAAATATTTATTTAAATTTTTTTGGACTAGATATACAAGCGACGTCTTGCAATACAAGTACTGTAGTACGGCTTAAATTAAAAATCTCTGTACAAATTTTTTTGGGGGGGGGGATTTCGTTTTGATATAAGAGTGTTTTGGATTACAAGCACGTTTCCGGAACGAATTATGCTCTCCAATCCAAGGCATGACTGTATATTTCAAATGTGGCTTGTAATATTTATATGTGAACTGCTTAGGGATTTTATTATATTAAGCAGTATATAAGTATTCCTAATAAATAAACATCTGAGGACCCAAGGTTGGGAAATGCAGCAAAGATCTCCGGCCGTCCCTCCGATGTTTTGTTCCTAAACTTTAGGATTCTCCATGTCCCTTATCCTGTGCCCTTTGGACCAAGAGACTTTTGAATGAAGGCTCTAGCCTTCCAACCCTATCTAGGTTGGCAGGAAGAAGCCTTCTCTCCCTCCGTGGTCAGCCATCGTCGGCTTGCAAACATGGCCAGATCCTTCCCTCTATTTCCAGCGTTCGCTGCAACATCTTGTTGCAGGTCTCGCTTCTCTCAGTCGACTACCCCTGCGTGCGCGTGCCTCTGTTGCCTCCAAGGAAAAAAAGGGGGGGGAAACTTTTGGGGGGGGCCTGGTCACCTGGAGATAATCTACTCGCAATAGGCGACCAAGCAAGGCTGGGCCGACAAGCTTGCTCTGCACTGCTTCTCTCCTCTTGACTGTCTCCTGCAGACAATACTACCTGGCCTGTAAAACTGGGATTATGGACCAAGCACTGTCGATCTACTTCCTCTTAGGCTGGCTGGGGGGCGATTCTTTAAACCTGATTGGGTCTTTCTTGGCCGACCAGCTGCCGCTGCAGGTAAGGAAGGGAAGACGGAGGATTTGTCAAATTCAGCGGCTTGTTTCAGATGGTGGCCATTTCCGACGGTGCCTCTTTCTCCCCCCCCCTGTAGGTGTACACGGCCATCTATTATGTCCTGGCGGACCTGCTCATGATCTCTCTCTACATTTACTACAAAGTGAAGAACCAGAATAGGAGTCGTAAGTTACAATCCGCGAACGCCGACCAAGGAAAGATGGGTTTGCGAAACATTAAAAAAAAAAAGTTGTTCTTAATTTTAAAACTTGTCTACCCTGCCTGTATTCCCAAGAAACATCCTTAAGACTTTGACCTGAGTTGGGGCTTAGCCCCAGAACCCGTTTCAGTGCTCAGGTTCGGCCACTGAGCATATTATTATTTTATTATTTCTTTATTATATTTAGACCCCAGCCTTTTTTCCAGCAAGGAACGCAAGGCGGCTTACACAATCCTCCTCCTCTCCATTTTATCCTCACAACAACCCTGTGAGGTAGGTTAGGCTGAGAGGCAGTGTCTGGCCCAAAGTCACCCAGTGGGTTTCATGGCCGAGCGGGGACTAGAACCCGGATTAACTGAATACTGGCTGGTCTTTGGGCATGTACAGTTTCTTTCTGTCCTACTTTGCAGCAGTTAAGTGCTAAGAGACATTTTAGAGCTCGTGTTTCACTGGAAAGCCATATAACCCCTATTAAGAACATAAGAAGAGCCCTGCTAGATCAGAAGACCATCTGGTCCAGCGTTCTGTTCACACAGTGGCCGACCAGCTGCCCACGGGATCCCACAAGCTGGACATGAGGGCAACAGCACCCTCCTGCCCATGTTCCCCAGCAACTGGCGTACACAGGCATACTGCCTCTGATCCTGGAGGTAGCATATAGCCATGAGGACTAGTAGCCACTGATAGCCTTCTGCTCCATGAATTTCTCCAATCCCCTTCAAAAGCCATCCAAGTTGGTGGCCGTCACTCCCTCTTGTGGCAGTGAGTTCCATAGTTTAACTCTGCGCTGTGTGAAGAACTATGCACTATTCTTCCTTCGGCCACTCCCCCTCAATTTCCAGGGGAAGGAACCATCTGTAGTTTGAATGGTGAGCAAAGTGCACTCTGTACATGCTCTGAAGCACGCTTGCTTGCTTGTCTTTGGGGCTCGAGATGAATCCTGGCACTGTGTGACCAGACTACTGTATCCACCTTTCCCGACCCGGTGCCCTCCAGATGTTTTGGACTACAATTCCCATCACCCTAGCTGGGAGTTGGGAGTCCAACACTCCTGGAGGGTGCCAGATTGGGTAACGCTGCCTTGTTTTTTATCCTTTTATTTTTTAAAAGCTAGTTTAGGTAGTGCCATCGGTGTATTCGGAGCTTCACAGAGTACAGGTCCCTGTCCCAAGGAGCATACAATAAGGCTTGCCATAAGGATTCCTGTGCCAGGAGGTGTAAGACATGCTTGGATCCCAGCACCGCTGAGAACAGAGCATTTGGCTTCCCCGTCTGCACTTATCAAACTTTAAAAAAAGATCCTCCTTGTAGATTATTACTCCGAACAACTTCCTGCGTGGAGATAACTCTGTTCTTTCTTTTCCCCTTTCAAATATTTCACGCTGTAAATTTCAGATCTTGTAGATTACGCTGTTTTTTTTTACACGGGATTGGTGGAAAGTAAAACTGCTGCGGGGGTGCAGATTTTCTCTCCGCTTTCCGTTTTGCTTCCCCTTGAAACCTACTTGCGGAAAGCTCTAAACTGCTTTGTCAAGGTTACTAAAAAAAAGTAGTATAAAGGGATTTTTTTGGGGGGGAGGAGTTGAATTTAATTGCAGACACAACTCACTTGAACAGGAAATTGAGATGAGGAAAAAAACGAAAGATCGGCTTTATCCTAACCGACTCCTCTCCCCTTTCTCGCCTCAGTTTCCGCCTCCATTAATGGCATCCTTGCGTTCGTTTGCGTGGGAATGGTGTCGGTGACGTCCTTGCTTGGCGAACCCCCCTCTCGTCTCGGCGACGCAACCACGGTGTTCAAAGGGAGAACGCTTCTGTCTTCCGCAGGCGATCAGCCTGGGTGGGAGGTGAGGGCCTTGCTTTAAAACAAGGGTGCTGAACCTCTTTCAGCCCGAGGGCCACATTGCAGCTTGGAGAAGCTCTCGGGGGGGGCCCCCGTGTTGCAGTGGTGGGCGGAGCCAAAAATACCAGCATGTTTGAAATTAAAGCTCTTACTATCTTACCAGTGACTTAGCCTTAGAAGTATCTTCGACCTTTTTTGGGGGGGGGGGACTGCATAAAAGCCAAGAAACAACCCAGCGATCGTGGGGAAAGGGGGCGTGGCCTCCTTGGTGAACCCCTTGGGGGCGGTGGAGGTGCTGCACACCTGCTTTGCACTTGACGGCATCAGCCAGAGACCCGCACTGGGCAGAAAGGGAGATTCAATGGCGCCATGGTTCCCGTTATTTCCAGTGTTCGGGCGTGAGTGCCAATGCTTTTGTCGCCAAAACGGCACCCCACCCACGAGAGGGAGGGAGGGAGATAACAGGCCTGGAAGGACCCCAAAGCTTGCAGAAGTACCACCACCACCCCACTGAAAAAGCATTGTGAGGATTGAGCATGCGCAGTGACGACAGAACGCAGTGTGTGTCCGGTGGGAAAGATGGAAAACCATGGTGTGGGGAGATGGAACCGAGTCTCCTGGGAAAATGGCATGGTTTCCCGGCTGGCGTCCCGAAGGGGAGGATTCCACACTGCTGCGTTTTATTGACACGTCCCGCATGTCGTGTGCTAACTTGCGCTACACCGGGGGGGGGGGGGGGAAGCCTCACCACAAGGTGAGCGATCCGGGCTCGTTCTACTGTGGGCGTTCGAAGACACCCCACAGGACAGCCGGGGATGGGGTGAATCCTGGGGGAACAGATTAATCAAGTGAAAGCGGATCCTACGGTTATAGCTATGTTTTGCCATGTGACCAAAGTACAGCGGGGGGACGTGCTCACTCTGTGGTGAGGTTTCCCTGTGATTTCTGTGTCCTCGGCTCCCTCTTGTCTGGATTCCACAGCCCCTTTCCACCTGGGGGGGACGGGACTCTTTGGACTCTTCTATGGCGTTCCTCGAACCCTCTTATAATCTTCCGCAGCCGTTCACCGAGAAAGAAATCATCGGCATCGTGATCGGATCCGTTTCGGCACTGCTGTACCTGCTTTCCCGGTTCCCTCAGATCTACACAAACGTAAGCGCTGCTCCGGGGGCTGCCCCTTTTCCCAGCCGGATTGGGGGAGGGCCTTCTGTGATGAAAGGGTTAATGTCCGAGCGTTGCCAGGCAGAGTGGTCGTGCCCTGCAACCGATCTGGGCTCGCCTGTAGAAAGTTCTGATGGCGGGGGAGCTCTGTATATATGTGCGTGTGTGGGATGAAAGGAGTTAGTTAGAGAGAAATGAGTTAGGGGGATTCTAGTCAGTCGGTCAGATCAGAGTCATAAAGTGAATTCAACATAAACTGTTGCCTTTATGGAAAAGGGGTTGTTCCTGTTTAAAGAAATGTTTTACTTAAGAAAATAAAGAACGATTTCTTGGGTTACTGAAGAGACTGATTGGTAACTGTTTCCATCCTGAAGCTCACCCACCTAATCACTTGGTATAGCTGCTAAGAGACAAACAATATCTACCCAGATCTGCCACAGCCTGGCCTTCTCCTTGTCCCTTCAGCCAGACTGGTGGGGACGAGGAAGAGGGCCTTTTCTGTGGCGGCCCCCGTACTGTGGAACTCTCTCCCGAGTGACCTCCGCCATGCCCCCTCTCTCTGCTGAGCTTCCACCGCTCACTAAAAACGTGGCTATTCAGGCGGGAATATGGGGTGGGTTAAGATTTTAAAATTTTATACTGTTTTAAATGTATTTTATATTTGATCATGCTGTACATCGCCCAGAGTGGCCAGTTTGCCGGCCAGATGGGCGATCCATAAATACAACAAATAAATAAACCACAATAACCAATAATGGTATTTTAACAGGGTTTATCTCCCACAGACAGATTGTCCGCTCAGGTTTGTCTGGGAGTGAGTGAAGAACTTGTGACAGAGTTGGAACAGTGTTAGTTTAAACTAGGGTGAGCTAAAAACCCTGGAGCTACCATATCTCAGCCACTGGGTTAGTGACGAAAGTGAACTAACAGCCAGGTGGCAGTGAGAGAAATAAAAGTAAATAACCAGCCACGTTATCGGCACACCTTCATCGAAGGAGGGGGAACCATTCCTGACTGCGCACGGGTCATTCCATATAAAATCAACCCAAAAAATTGAAAAAATTACCTCACCATCTGCAATTTTTTAAAAAACTGGCATACTGGTAGACCAGCATGAGAAATGAACATACACCAAATTATAGGTCATTATATCTCACGGTTCAAAAGTACAGTGTACTCGAGAAATGCCCCAAACACGATTTTTCAGCATTTGTGACTACACAAAAAATATCATAACGTCCTTCGAAATTGACCTAGAAAGTAAATCATGGTGTCATATGAAAGCTCTTGAACTACCCTTTTATTTGATATGTAACACGAAGCATGCATGTGAACGAAAATATTCAAGGTCATAGTTTCTTTAATTTGACCTTGAATTCCAAAAAACCCAAAGGTTTGTGGGTTTTTTTGCTGATTTTCCCCCCTCAGATAACCCATATTTACCTTGAATATATGTACCAATTTCCAGAATGGGGTTTCGAACAGTTCAGAAGATGTGAATGTTCTTATACATGCACAGAGTACCTCCCTACAATAACTCTACCCTCTTAAAACAGAACTTAAAACAGAACACTTAAAACAGAACTTTTTGCAGGGAAATTAAACTTAAGCCCGCCCCCTCCCTTCAGGAGCTTCCTGGGCCTTCAGGCTGAAACCAAACCAGGCTTGGGTAGGCGTCAAACCTTCACAGAGATATATCTCTTTGGATGTCTACATTAAATCAAGCTTTATTCAGATTCCGATAAGAAAGAAAAAGGCAGGCCTGAAGCCATGACAAGTGCCTGACCCCACTTCTGCTGCAATGTGTTCATGACTTTTCAAATTGTTGAATTCCCGCACACCATTTCTACAGGTAGCATAACTAAGATCTATTATTTCCCTGATGGTGCAGCAGCACAGTATAAAAACGGTAAAAACTTCAACAACTTAGCATAAGTCAGATTTCGGTATTGATGCAGAATGGCACTTCTTTGCCACATCGCATGGGAAAGGGCCTTGTGATGGTTTGGGTGGCACTGTGAAAAGCTTAGCTGCTCGAGCAAGTTTGCAGCATCCGTATGAAAAACAAATCATGACACACACCCCGTCGTCAGCTCTTTGATTGGGCGAAGGAGAACATCACACAGGTTGCATTTCAATACACCACAAGTAAAGATTATGAACTAGAAGAAAAGCTTCTGAAATGTTGCTTTGAGAATTCAAGACGCATTCCTGGGACACAGAAAATTCACGCTGTAATTCCATTAACAAAACACACTGTTGCTACTAAAAGATTTTCATTTCAGTGCGAATCCAGAAAAGAGACAGTGACTATTAAAGGAGGAGAACTGGAATTGCAAGAAATACGAGGATTTGTTACATGCGTTTATATCACAATGGTGGTTAGGTTGTGTTTTGCAAACAGATGATCAGAGAGCAGACGTGTTAGCGAGCTTTCAGGTAAATTCATTGGTTGGTTTTACACGGAATGACCCGCACACAGAAGGCATTTTGTAGGTAAAAAGCATCATGCGTGCTCCTTGATCCTCTGATAAATGCATCGTTGTTGGCCTTGTAGTTCAAGAGGAAATCAACAAGCGGCATCTCGTACTCCCTGTTTGGTCTGGTGATGCTTGGGAACTTGCTGTATGGTCTCAGCGTCATCATGAAAAACCCGAACCAGGGCCAAGCCAAAGGCAACTACATTGTCCATCACCTCCCTTGGTTGGTCGGCAGCTTGGGGGTCCTGTCTCTTGACGTGGTTGTATCCTTTTTTTTGCGACGAAAAGCCCAGGGCTGTGTTTGCGCCTCGATTTTAAACACCGAGCCAAAATTCTGTGCCGAGCACAGCCCATTCCTGCAGCCAGTGTGGTGTCGCGGTTAGAGCCTTCCACAGTTGCACAGGGAGACCCGGGTTGAGAGAGACCCACTGGGCTATGGGGCGACGCTGGGCCTGAAACCACCTCGCAGGGCTGTTAGGATAAAATGGTTAGTTGTGGGGGTGGGTTTGTGTGTGTAGCCGTCTATGCCACATGAGCTCCTTGGAGGAAAGGTAAGTTCAAAATACTACTAGTAGTACTATTTCTAGTAATGTAGTAGTGCTAGTAGCAGTAGTACTAGCAGTAGTAGTGTTACTACTAGTAGTGATACTAACAGTAGTAGTTCAGTGTATAAATCATACAATTAATACTACTTTGACTTAAAAAGTGCTCCTCATAATCCTTACATCAACCTTTTAAGGCAGGTCAGTATTAACACTGGGTCCTCCTCACAGGAGCACTTCTGTTCATACTGCTATTAATGGTACTACTAATAGTAGTGGTTCAGTGAATACATTATACAAATTATTATTACTTGTATAGAATAAGTATATAATAAGGCTGGCCGGGTGGCTGGCTAGATGGGCGATTCAAAAATGTAATAAATAAAATACTACTTTTGTTAAGTTAAAAAGTACTCCTCGTAATCGTTACACCAACCTTGTAAGGAAGGTCAGTAACACAATTGGGTCCTCCACATGGGAGCTCTTCTG
This sequence comes from Shinisaurus crocodilurus, assembly GCA_021292165.1. NCBI lineage: Eukaryota > Metazoa > Chordata > Lepidosauria > Squamata > Shinisauridae > Shinisaurus > Shinisaurus crocodilurus. Next base: position 2,527,039 of record JAHFWL010000571.1, on the reverse strand, counting down.
TTCAGCATTCCAGCCACAGATGCCTTCCTCTGTCCATCCCAATTCTCCCCCGAACCCGTCCCCCAGTTGTGTTTTTCTTTTCCATCCGATACTCACCATTCTGTAGTTACGGAGTATGCCGAGTGTTTATTTGTTCGGCTTTTCAACTCCCCCCCCCCCCACTTCTGCAAACCTGAAGATTCCCTTGGAACATGCTGATACTTATTTCTCATGGCCCTATTTTGGTTCTATCAGCACTCACTACCCAAGTTTGGTATTCAAAGGCATGACATATATATATATATATCATGCCTTCTAATACCAAATTCGCGTGGTGAGTGCCAATAGGACTGGAGCCAATATATAGATATATATGAAACTGCCTCCACAGCGTGTCAGACCATCTCTGTTAATTTGTCTAATCCTTAAAACACATATACACACACACACACCAGAAATAAATGTTTTGTTGCCAAGTCTGGAACCTGCCCTTCCAGTTACAGAAAAGGGACCTTAACTCTTCGATTCAGATTTCCTTCCAGTTCCTCGCCTACCGCCGGAAGCGAAAGCTGTCGCTCGAAGAGAGAGAGCCAATGCTCGGCAAACCAGAGGAATCTCTCGAAAGCTGAGAAGTGTGATCTTGAGCAAACGGTGGAAGGACGGCGCCGACCAAAAAGAGCCTCTTGGATCATCCTGGCGGAGGAATTCCGCCAGTGAGTTTCTGTGCTTCCTGACTTTGGAGAGCTTACCCGGATCTCCCTCTTTCCATGGAACCGACCCGGCTCCAAGGGACAGGCCTTTGGAGATGGGTCTCCCAGGCTCTTAATGGACAATGCTTCTATTTAAAATGGGGTAGTTTGTGGGTGGCGGGTGGAGAGAAAAAAAAAAGCCAACAGAATCCAAGCTGAGGAATGAAAAGTGTGTTTTGCTTCACTGTGAATTTTCAGAAGTGGAACCGGAAGTACTTTTTCGTCCCCACCTCCCCGATCAAAATGGGGAAATGCAATTCTGGGAAAGGACTGGAAGTTCAAATGAGAATTCACTACCTGGAGCTGCTAGCAGCAGCTACCTCTTCATAACGGAGTTTATCTCCCTTCACCTGTCGGGTTGCACCTGTATTTCTTTGCAGGCCAGTTGTAAAAGGGCAAGAGGTGTGTGTTCTTGTGCACACACGGGGAGCTCCTTTTTAATGGGCATTTTAGTGGTACAATTGAACAGGGATATGGGGGGGGGGTAATAAACCCCTTAACCACATGCATCTGTGTGTGCGCCTTTTCCTTCTGCAGTGGGAATCCTTGCTGCGCTGCAATCTCACTACATATATATATATATTTTAATTGAGCTTCTGAGAGTGTGGGTTCCCCTTCACTGGCTAAGCAAGTTGATGTCTTTTTAAAATCCTTTTTGGTTTTGCAAAGCTGTAGCTGCTAAGGGTGTGAAGAGGCAGCTCTCCTTGTGGATCGGAAGAATGGGGCACCCAAGTCCCGCAGAGGCTAACTAGATACGGTACTTCTGGAAAGTTTTAAGGCTAAGAAAGGTAAAGATAAAAGGTAAATTTAAGAGTAAGGTAAAACTTAAAAGATAAAATGTAAAGAAAGTTTAAAATTAAGAAAGGTAAAACTTAACGACTTAAACTTTACTGAAAGGTTACTTGACTTAAACTTTACTTTAAAAGGTTTCAGACTAAGACAGGGACGCCCAGAGGCTAACTAGATACTTCTGGAAAGTTCACAGGCCTATCTCGGCTTTTGTTCGGTTCCGGCTAGCCTCGCGTTGTCCTTCTTAAAAGCCACCTAAGCTTCTAAGTGGCCAAACACATCTCGAGCCAGTGTCAATAATTACTATGGGATTCTTTAGCCTTCTTCCTTGGACCGGGAAGTCATTGAACCCGGGGCATCCTGCGTGTGCTCTACGACTGAGCTATACAACCCTTCCCATTTCAAGCTTTCGAGCTACCAACGGCCCAAGCTCTGCAGCGGAGTTCCCTCCTCCCCCAGTGCCTGCAAGATGGTATCGAGAGACCAACTGGTGCCTGTGGAGATTGTTTCTTTTCATCCTGAGAAGAACTTTACTCACAGAGGTCTAGGCGAGTTGACTAAGCTTCACACGCACAGACACTTGGAAGGCAACCTGATTGCACAAAGTGCAAGAAACATCGGTTTTTAGGGACCCCGATGTACTCCCCATTTTATTTTTTATGGAGCTAGACATTTCCACTAAAAATGCTTAAGGCAACTCATTAGAGAGAGATTTCTACAGCCTGGTTCAGCGTACGCTTCCATTCAACGGGGGGAAACACAGAGTTGTGGGTATGTGTGAATTCAGTGTTTCTAATGAGAATTCAGTGAGCAAGCTCCTAGACCTCATGGGTATAAATCAGGGTTGGGGACTGTGTGGCCCTCCAGATGTTCATAGAATCATAGAGTTGGAAGGTCATATAGGCCATGGAGTCTACCGCCCTGCTTCATGCAGGAATCCAGTTTAAAGCATCCCTGACAGATGGCTGTCCTGTCTCTGCTTGGATACCTCCAAGGATGGAGAGCCCACCACCATCCTAGGCAGTCAGTTCCATTGTCTGACTGCTCTGACATTTAGGAGGTTTTTCCTGATGTTCAACTGAAACCTGCCTTCCTGTAACTCAAGCCCATTATTTTGTGTCCTGCAGTCTCGGTTGATAAGAGCACAGGTTGTGGCCCTCTTCTGTGTGACTAGCCTTTAGGTACTTGAAAAGTGCTATTGTATCCCCCGTCTTCTCAAGATTAAATGTACCCAGTTCCTTCCATCTTTCCTCGTAGGACTTAAGTTTCTAGTCCCCCGATCATCTTTGTTGCCTTTCTCTGAACTCATTCCAGTTGATTTGAATCCTATCTTGAAGTGTGGTGTCCAGAACTGGACACAGTATTCCAGGTGAGGTCTGACCGGCGCAGAGTAGAGAAGAACGATTCCCTCCCGTGATTTTGAAACTATATTTCTATTGATGCATGTTGCTGGACTTGCCGTTGGCTATTGCTGGCTAGGGCTGGCGAAAGTTGCAGTCCAACAACATGTGGAAGGCCCCGAGTTCCCCGTCCTTGCCACCGAGGTATGCTTGAGGAGTGTGAAGAATGCGATGTCAGAAGGTGAGATGGAACAGGGCCTTGAAGAGGTCTTTTAAACCCCTGCCTAGGACTAGCAAACCCAAAACGAAGACACTGCATAATAGTGTCGCATCTTAGATGTGCGCTTGCTTTGCATGCCAAAGGTCCCAGATTAAATCCCTGGCATCTTTCAGTTAAAACTGGGTTTGAACCCCAGACCTGCAGGCCATGGCCCCTTCCCTTGATGCAACCCCCCCCCCCCCCACTTTCCAAGTCTTGGTTACTGTTGTGAAAGACCAACAACCAGGTCTTTGGCGCGAGTTCGGCACTTAACGGGTTAACCAGCACTGAGATATTGCCCTTTACAGGGATATCAAGTGATTTAAACCCAACCACGACCTAAATATCACACGTAACCATATTTAAATCGAAGAATACTTTTATTTACTACAAGGTTAATGGAGCGAAACTAATAAGACTTCCAGGAATGTTACACCATAAACAAAACCAGGTCGTGACCTGAATAATCGGAAGGCTTCAATGTAGAGGCGTAGCGTATTACAGCGAGAGTCACTTCATACCAAAGACTCTGAACTTACGGACTTTGCGTGCCGGCTCCGAGCCCGTCATGCTCAGGGTAAGGAATTGCTTGGTCTAGCCGGAGCTAGGGTTGGAGGTTGACAGCTCGTCCCGTGTTCCCAACATCGCTGGCGGGGGGGGGGGGGGTTCTACCCTGTACGCCCCCTCCCCACCCCATGGCGGGATACTTTGCAGCTCTTTGAGACTGCCTCTCACCTTGGGATTGTTCCAGCCGCTCTATGTGGATTTATGTGGATTGATGCCAATGTGCCCTATTGAGGGTATGCAGATTTGGTTCAAGTTTTAAGCTAAAATATGTGGGCCCCCACTACTGGAATGCAGCCACACACACACACCCCAGCTGCTCTGAAATGGAATTCAGCCCTTAGGCTGAAAGCAGTTGAACACCCTTGCCCTAGAAAGATCTCAAGTCAGCAGGTGATGGAAAAACCTTCTGCCTGAAATGCTGGAGTTCCTTTGCTGGTCAAGACTGGACCACAATGTGCGAGAGGGACAAGAGTCTGCTATGGCAGAAGGGAGCTTCCCATTTCTCGGGTTTCTTTTTTTAACAAAATTAATTAATTATGCCAATGCGAAGTATTCCCAGGGCAGCTTGCACAATAAAAACACATGCAGGTAACACAATTTAAAAGCACAAGACAGCAGATGAAAACGGGGGACGAGAAAATCAACCATCGGAATCTGGGGGGGGGGGGGCAGTCGGGTGCTGAAAAGGAAGTGAATTAGGGGGCCAGGCAAGTCCATAAATGAGTCACCACGACTGAGAAGGCCGTTTCCCGGACACACCTGCGGCCTTGGATGATGGATGTAATGCAGCCGTCCACATCAGATGCAGCACCGGACTGCAACAGACATCATTCCCAGCCAGCCAGGTGGGGGAACGGCTGTCGTAACACACGGGCGGGCCCATGTGGAGGCAAGCATTCCTTCGCGTGCCCGGGTCCCAAGCCATGCAAGGTTTACAGGTAAGTACCTGCACCTTGGAACAGTGCTCGGAAACGGGCTGGTCACCAGTATGCATTGCGTCCTCCTGGACGCGGAATTCAACCTTTCATTAACGGGAGGATTTTAACTGGTTAAAAGTCCTGACCACGCCCAGCTCTTTCAAGGTCTGTAAACGCACTAGGAAAATATCGGTCCGTAATACAGAGGTGGTGCAGAACCTCGGGCCTGAGAGCCAAATTCAATTTTGGAGGTGGTCTCAGGGGCTGAGGCCAAAACACCAAGGATATCGGCATATTGTAGCTCGAAGCTCCTACTGCCAGGCACGAATCTTTCGGAAAGGCATTTCAACCTTTTAGAATTAGGCGGGGGGGGGGGGGGAGTGCACGAAAGCTGGGAGACCACCAAACGATTGGTGGCTGGGGGGGGACAACAATGGGGGGGCAGGGAAAGGAGGCGTGGCCATCAGAGGATCCCTGGAAAGACAGATTTGGCACGCCGGCCTGAGGTTTTGCACCCATCACACACCGATCCGCCCATCGTAAGGAGGAACAAGAGACAGGGAAGCGGGTGAGGGCAAAAACGGCAAACTGTCCAACGTGATTTTTTTTTTCATTTTTTTGCAATTTATTAAATTTTTTTTTTCATTTTTAAGTATGGAGGCTCAAGTATAAGATGTAGATTCAATTTTAAGCGTTACAAATTAAAAAACAAAAAAACCAACCAAAAATAACCAGTCTTTTTGCATTCCAGAGAAATCAAAACTGGGAAGAAAAATAAAAAATAAAAAAGCACCTCACTATTCCCAATTGGAAAGCAGGACTCGGAAAATTTCTCCCAGAGCAGGGTTGTGGGGGGCAGCTTGTTGCCCCCCCTACCCTGCTGGACCCACCCCCCAGACATCCCCAAACATACATGGAACATGTTCTCCAGGGGTTTTTCTCCTCTCTTTCACACACCACAGTATTTAATAAAGTTTGGTTTTTTCCCCGTTTTGTTTTACATTTTTTACACCAATGTAACAAAAGATGGAAAGAGGATAGAGCTTAGTGGAGGCGGTGGGGCGGGGGAAGAGACTGGCAGGATGACGGGTGATCTTATGCGTATAAATGAAAGGACCAGAAAGGAAGGAAGGAGGGCAAAAAACATACCCCCAAACCACCCCCCGTGTATTTCTCTACGGAAATGCTTTGTGGGGTTTTGATGAGAAGATGGTGCAAATTAAGCCGCAAGAGACTGAAAAAAGTTTATACAGCTTTATTCAACCGAGGGGGGCGGGGCGGGGGAACCGAGGCGGCACTCGTGAGTGGAAGAGTATCGTAGGTGGGAAGTGACGGAAAGAAGAGAAAAACCGGTGGCAGGCGGGTGGGAAGGGTGCGAGGAAGAGAAAGAGAGAGAAAAAAAAGTTTTCTAAGAAAAAGGAATCTAATGAGTGCATGGTATGTCTTGTTAGCATCGTCAATGGAGTATTTGTTTTTTGTGTGTGTTTTGTTTTAGCTTTGCTGCTTTCTCTTCAAAGCCTCCACCAGGTCGTTCTTGAGAGCTTCCTGTTTTGATTTGTCCGCGAATGTCTGCACAGACCTGGGGGGGGGGGGGAGGAGGAGAAAAGAGGCAGAAGGGTTAAAAAGGAAGGCGGCCAAACACCTGTTTGGGGGCAGGAACAGAGGCATTCCTTCCTAGGATTTGTGCGGCGGGGGGGGGGGGGGGGAGAAGAGAAAAGGAAGACTGTGCTGTCTGGGGAGGAGCGAGAAAAATGCTTTTGCCCGTGCGGAGACCGAGAACACCCTCAATCGAGGACTGGCAGCCCCAAATGTTCTGCCAGCAGGCCTGGGCAAAGCCTGGCCCCGATGTAATCTGCAGCAGAATTGCGGAGGAGCCCCCGCCCCCCCGGCCAATACTACACCTCCCAGTCGCCCCACCTATCGCTCAGTCGCCACTCTCGCTTTCCTGGGGAGCCAGGCGAGAAGCAACGTGATCAAAGCAACCCAGTGGCATCAACCCCTAAGTGGTGGGGTTTTTGCCTGGTATTTTCTTTTTAAGTGGGAGGCTGGCTGGCCACACAGCACAGTGCCGCCCTCGAGCGCCTTCTTTATTTAGGTTCCAAAGAGTGTGTTTTGGAGCTCTGACCCCACCTCTGCCTTGTACTTCAGTCTACTTTTTTCAAATTCTCACCGGCGTGGCTTCTGGGAGATGAGTGTTTTGAGACTAGCCACAGCAGCTGTTTTAGGAATGGGCAAAGGCCCGCCCCCATGACAGCCATTTTGTGAGAGCGCCCACCGCAGACGTTCAAAATTTCAAATGTGCCCGCCGACACAAAACAGTTGGTTCCCGGGCAAGCTTTTATCACGCCACCATCCTGCCTCTTACACGAATTTTACAGGGCTCCAGATGTCGCTGTCTTCCTCTAGTGCAGTGTTCTCCAACCTTGGGTCCCCAGAAGTTTTTGGCCTACAACTCCCAGCATGCTGGGAGTTGTAGGCCAAAAACATCTGGGGACCCAAGGTTGGAGAACACTGCTCTAGTGACTGTTTTTCAGAGCTGCCTCTGAAAAACGGATAGACCTATCTACCCACAGGTATTTGTCTGCGTTTATCTGACAATACAATACAATAAAGGGAGAAAATGCCAGTCCTTTCGCACCTTCTTAGGTTCCCCCGACCCGATCAGGAACTACTTCCATGCTGTTCTCGGGAGAGTTTGGTTGCATTTGTAGATAAAACAAACCCACACACACTTTTTGCAGCAACGTTATTACAGCTATTTTTATAAGTTGAGTGCCCCCCCGCCCCCCCATCCATGCAAAGTTTCTCACTCGCTTCTCGAGAACCTCAGCCGGACATGGCTCCAGAGGATTCCTGCGGCAACATTAGGAGCTTACGGTGTGGATGGTTAGGCCGGCCCGAGGTTAGTCACACACCCCTGCAGCCCATGGCAGTTAGAACTTGGAAGGAACAGCGGTTTTAGAAGGAGGGGAAGAGGTAATTATTTATTTATTTTAAAAGGGAGGCTGCACAGCACATAAGAGCAGAGCTGAACTTATGCTCCAAGAGAAGCTGGGACTGCCCAGGGAACAGTAATTTTCGGTTTTGGATGGTCTAGAACCAGCCACCAGAAGCTTTCTATTTTGTCCCTTGCAGAGGCGGGGAAAGGAACAAAACAAGATACAAATGGCTTCAGGCGATCGAGGCGGCACCAGCAAACCTACTGGAACTTTGCTCCTCTGCTCCCATTACTGGACTTCCCAGCCCAACTCAAAACCCGCTGACATCCGCCGCTTGCGGCAGGCCTGTGTGTACTCCACAATGCGCAGCAGGGCAGAAAAGGAACGCAGATTTCGGCTTTCATTTTAAAAAGGGGCAGAGCAACTTTTCAGACCATGAGAGCCTTCCCCAACTGGGTGTGGCATGCGCTGACTACAACTCCCGTCACTGACCATGTCAGCTGGGAATGATGGGAACTGCAGTCCCACACATCTTGAGGACACCCAGTTGGGGAAGACTGCCTTAAGAGGGAAAGCAGGGTTCGTTCTGCGGTAACATGCAACTAATTTTGCATTCTGGAGTGTAATTTTGCAAAAATCCAGGGGGGGGGGAACTCCGGATTTAAGTGCTGGATGCAGAACTCGGGGTCTGAGGGCATCTCAGATTACATTCTTTTTTTTGCAAGTTTCTAGTCCTCATGGCTGCCAGGGTAAGCTTGAAAATTTGGGAACAACGCTAGCCGAAATCTCAGAAGGGGGGTTTGAAAGAGGTGGAATGTTAGCACCCCATACGGCCTCTTTCCGCTCACAAGACTAGCTATGGGCACACCCTTATGCATGTTTAGACAGAAAAAAAGTCCTGCAACTCCCAGCATTCCCCAGCCAGCACAGCTGGCTGGGGCATGCTGGGAGCTGTAGGACTTTTTTTCCTGCCTAAACATGCACAGGACTGCGCCCTAAATTAAGTCAAGTCGAAGTAGCCAGGCACTTTTGGCGTGCCTCTAACCATCACCACATTCAGCTTCTCATGCTGCAGGGATTTGGGGTGGGCGAGTGTGACAGAATTTGGCGGCATTTCCGTGTAGAGTACACACAGCCCTGACCGCTGGGTGCGTTTTCTTGCCCCGCCGGTATACAAACCGATAACAAAACCACACACAGGCACACAGACACAATGCTCGACATCTCAAGTGCAAGGAACTCCAAACGGTGGGCACGAAGAGCAAAACGCAAGTCTTGGGAAAAGACGGAGAGAGAGAGCCCTAATTCATTTTTTAGGAAGACTTGGATCAGTCGCCCGCCAGAGTTAGGGGTTAGTTTGTGTGAAGGCAGAGCCGAGCATGCTCAAGTAAAAGCTGCTGTCTCTTGGCTGGGGTAAGTGTCATTTCAGTGCCAAGTGATGCCTCTTGCAGGCCAGTTTTGGGAGGGGGGGGGTACCTGGGCCGGCTTAGTTATCAGGCTGAATGTACATCTGGCGTTGGGTCAACACTTGGGAGAGTTCTCTCTGCAACTGCTTATACTTTTGGTTGTCGGGAATAGCATCAATAGATCTAGAGGAGAGAGAGCAGGTGCGGAAACGGAAGAGGAAAGGAGGGGAGAGAACAGGTCAGAAGAGGCCAGTAGAAGGCACGAAGGCAGGATTCCGGGAGTTGCTGAAGTTGCAAACGAGAACACGGCAGGTAGAGAAATCGGGGGGGGGAGGAGCCAGGCAACAGCCCCATTGAAGGAGGAGCCAAGCTACTCCTGGCAAAATCCAGAAATCAGCTGACAACGGGAGGGAAGGCAGGCTGCCGCCAGAAAAGGTAGCAGGCCGCCGAGTCACACTGAGCACTTCTTCTCCGAGGAAGCGTTCTGCGCTACCCTAAAGCTTGATACCTAGAGTCAACACCTTGCCTTCACAGCATCAGTGTCGGAGTTTAAACGGGAGAAAGGGGGGAAAGTAAGGGAGCAGGGGCAGAAGGTGACCGAGCGGTCCCACCCATGACTGGGAGGGCCACTGAAAAATGCCCGCTACAACTTATAGAGGAGGTTGGCCAGGCAGGGACGTCTGGGACTCTACAGGGACGGCCCCAAGTGCGCCCGCAGTTCAGGACATTCCCCAAAGACAGATGTAGAAACGTGGAGGGAAAAGACGTCATGGGAAACACGGATGGTTCTAGCCCAAGGAAGTCAACAGACTGCCAAGGGCGATTCTTTACATAAGTGGAGGAGGAAGAAGAGAAGAAAAAAAGGGGGCGGGAAGAGAGAAGAAGCACAGTGCCGCAATGCATTCGTTACCTCAGCCCATTGACGATGTCCTTTGTTTTTCCAAAATAAATCTCATTCAGCGTACTTCTGATTTTGTTCTCCATGTCCTAGAAGGTGGGGGAGAGATCGAGAGAGAAAGAGAAGTCATGGACAGTTCGGAGGGTTGGCTCCTGCCTTGCCTGTTAGCCGATATATCTTACTTAAGTGGTTTAAGGGGCAATCCTATGCATGTTTAGACGGGGGGGGGGAGGCCTGCAACTCCCAGCATGCTGGGAGCTGCAGGTCTTTTTTTCCGTCTAAACATGCATAGGATTGAGCCCTTAGAGAAGGGATGCCCAATTGATTGCTATGTGTTGTATTACTCTTATTGTATGAATGGAAAAACAGTTTCAGAATGATTGCACTAGAACAACTTAATTAAAAAAAAAATAGGGGCAGGGAAGTGGATAGGAGGAAGGAAGAGCACGTAAGCCACCTTCTGTTCCTTGCAAGAGGAAAAAAGGCAGGATAAAAAAAACAGAAAAATAAAGGTTTCCCTAGAATCCTACCTATCCACCCGAGTGTAGTCCGTTTAGAAAGCCAGAGGATAGAAGATGCAGGGGACCAGATGTATTGGACTCCACCTCCCATACTGATGGGCACTGTAGACCAACACATCTGGACGGCTCCAGGCTGGGGAAGGTTGCCTCGCGCTTTAGGTTATGGAATGAGCTCCCCAAAGAGGCTCGCCTGGCGCCTACTTTGTATTCTTTCCGGCGCCAGGTGAAGACCTTTCTGTTCTCCCAGGCATTTTAATCATTGTAATCATCTTAATCATTTTAATCTTGTAGCTGTTTTTAATTCCGTTATTGTTAACTGCTGCTACTAGCTCTGCTGTTTGTTTTTAATCTGTGGTTTTAAATTTTATATTTTATATTGTATTTTATGGTTTTAACTGTTGTAAACCGCCCAGAGAGCTTTGGCTATTGGGCGGTATAAAAATGTATTAAATAAATAAAGGTGTGTGGGGGGGGGGGGGGGTACGGAGAAAGAAAGTTCCAAGCTGGCCCATGAGAGGGCAGCGTGCAGCCGTGGAACCAGCACCCATTAGACAAGGTCGGGCCGGCGTCAGACTTCTGGAGTCTGCCTGCTTTGGTTTTTAACCAGAATCCCCACGACCCAACGAGTGTGTTTTAAATTAAAGGGCCATGCTGGCTTAGGATCTCTCTTAAGCGTAGGATCTCTCCTACGCAAGTTTCGACAGGAAAAAGGCCTACAAGTCCCAGCATGGCTGGTGGGGGCACACTGGGAGTTGTAGGCCTTTTTTTCTGTCTAAACTTGCGCCTTTAGATGCTTAAAGCATAACTAAATAATGTGTGCGTGGTGACCCGGATATTCACTCTTGCTTAATGCGAAGAGGACCTGAAGAACACCGGAAGAACCCTGCTGGATCGGACCCAGGGATCCATCCAGTCCAGCATCCTATTCTGTCCACACAGCGGCCGACCAGCTTCCCCAATGGGAAGGCCACAAGCAGGACAGGAGTGCAACAGCACCCTCCCGCCCATGTTCCCCAGCCACTGGAGTACACAGGCACACTGCCTCTGCTGCAGGACCCTAGCGTGACTGGGGTAGTTAGCCACAGCGTAGAAAGGGAGCTCCCACCACCACACCACCACCAGACCTACCTCTACCAAACGGCCAATGTTGGCTATGTGCGGAGAAGAGTCGCTCACAGTCTCGTCTTTTTCCATCTGAAAAGGGGAGGGAAGAAAGGTAGATCGGATTAAACGGGAAATGCATACAGGGGAAAGCTGCCCGACCAGGCTCCGCTGCCTGTGTGTGTGTGTGTGTGTGTGTGTGCGTGCACGTGTGTGTGTGTGTGTGTGTGTGCACAGGAGAGAGACATGCGCGGCAGTTCGATCCAAGCCATTTAATTGTACATCGCCCAGGGTGGCCGGGTGACCGGCCAGATGGGCGATTGATAAATGTAATAAATAAATAAATAAATAAATAAATAAGCCCTTTCCCCAGAATCTGGCAACTTCATGAACTGAGAGAGTACTGTTGTCAGGCCTCTGGAACAGGAAGAGGGGCAGCCGCTTTTTTTTTTTTGCGTGGCACAGCAGGGTGCCCTCAATGTCGTTTGCATCTCATTTCGCTACCAAGATTGGACTCCTTTCCAGAGCAGTCCCACAAGTACCTTTCTAAAAACAATACTACGTCGGCACTGCAAGCATTTGTACGCGCCGGTTGCTTGGTTGGGGTCCGTACTGATGTTTTGTTCGGTTTTGGTGTTTTTAACGGAAGTTGTTTTTGAGCTATTTTGGATATTTTAACGAGTTTGTTGTAAGTCGCCTATTAGGGACGTACAGACGTTGTAAAATCCGTTCCGTCTACGTTTCGAGGATTGCTGGGCACCTTTCATTTCGTCGTCCACTCATTGACAGGTTTGGATTTTGTGCAGATCTGTTATTGCAAATCCAAAAAAATGGGCAAATCCCCGGAAAATGCGTATTTTCACACTGTAGCCTAGGGGTGAAATACACGTTTTTGGTCAGTGGTTTTCCCTCCCCGTGTGTTTTTCTATGACTAAATCTGCATAAAATTAAAGAAAACTGAAAACAAAGTCTGCAAGATCCACACGACTTGGGAAAAGCTGGTCTGCAGCAGAATCCGTGGGTTGGATTCTTAGAAATTCAAACTCAGTCGAGTCTGTTGTGGATTCCTCCGACACCCCTAGTCGCCTTGGGTCTCCCCCCACCCTTTTCTTTTTAAGAGAAAGGCGACTAAAGGTGCAAATAATCCCATGCAAGTTTAGACAGAAAAAAGGCCTACAACTCCCAGCATGCCCCAGACAGCTACGGGAGTCAAATTGCACAGAGCCTGAACCACAAGCCGTCTTTGGTCACTTGAAAGAGAAGAGTTGGGCTTCCAGGCAAGCGACAGCCGACCCCCTTGGGCCTCTCTCTCTGTCCAGAAACAAGAACTCCAGATCAAGACGTGCCCGAAGCTCCATCAAAACCCCCAGGGTGTCTTTTAAGGCCTGGGGGAGCCTGCTCACAGTTTCCCTCCCCTCCCCCCGAAGCCAGCCAAGTGTGTCTGACGGGCCTGGCGGGGCGTATAATTTAGTCAGAGCCTTCAAGGCAAGACGCGACCCGCGCGGTGGGAGGGTGCCAGCTCCAATTAGCCGGCCTGGGTCGTTTTTAACATACAAAAGAGAGATGGGAGAGGGATTAAGGCCTTCGTTTAATTTTATTTTGTTTTTGTGCTGGAAGAGAATGCTGAAACAGACAAGGTTGCGGGGCCCTGCGGCAAATGGGTGGGGTGGGGACTTGCCCTGGTCCTCCGGGCTCCGGCACATGAGTTTCCCCCCGTTGAACCTCTCCATCCTGCCCCACCTGGATGGTTCCTTGTGCGGGAGCTGGAAACAGAATCCCTCCTCTCGTAAAGCACGGATGTGCTGACGGCGCTGCTGAAAGGGAAACATTTTCAGGTGCCCCAGGCAGCCCAGGTGTTCCGAGAGGCCGCATTTTCTTTTTAAACCCTCACGTTCTCCATCACTGGCCTCTGTCCCCCTGCCCAAAACAAGAGGGCACCTCGCTCTCACAAGCTCCTGCGAGCGCTGAATTAATCTCAGCCATGACACTGAAAGCTGCGGCGTTTCTTGTGGCACCTTGAACATACGGAGCTGGCTTTGCGCACTGGGTTATTTCATCAAGCCCAGCTCTGTCTCCTCTCCAAGGAGGAGATGGAACCTGGGACCCTTTGCCTGCAAAGCAGGTGGCGTACCCTGGAGTTACGGATTCTTCCCTGTACAAGGCAGCTGATTTCTACCATCTGGTACATCTAACTGGAAGTCGCTCAGCCCCGAGACTTGAAATCCCTTTACCGGGAGACTGAACCCAGGACGTTTCTGCACCCCTTATGTTTCACAGCTCAACTGATTTCGGGGAACACGCTGGAATCGTTCATGCCGAACTGGAGGGATAGATGTGTGAGTGTGCAAACCCACCATCCAGTCTGTGTTACTTAAATACAAATGCAGACATGCTGTAACTGGCAGGGCAGCCCAAGTACCAAAGCAGCACAAAGCGCTCTTCCTCTCCAGGTGAAGGGGCAAATAGTTCAGTGGGAGAGCCCCAGCTTTGCATGCAGAAGGTCCCCAGTTCAGTCCCTGGCATCTCCAGGTAGCAAGATGCAGGATCACTGATAGGTTATGCCTTAATTGATTGGCTCCGCTTTTAGGAGAGAGGCTGTAACTCAGTGGTAAAACACACTTTTTACATTAAAAAGGTGCCAGGTTCAATCCCCGGCATCTCCAGGTAGGGCTGGGAAAGACCCCTGCCTGAAATCCTGGAGAGCCAATGCCACTCAGTGTAGGCCACGGGTGGGTCATGTTTTGGACTACAATTCCCATCAGCCCCAGCCAGCATGGCCAACGGTGAGGGATTTATGGGAGCTGCAGTCCAACACATCTCGAGGGCACCAGGTTGTCTATCCCAGTTGTAGGCGATACTGAGCTAGAGGAGCCAATGGTAGAAGGCAGCTTCCAATGTTTGTTTGTTTATTTATTAGATTTATACCCCGCCTTTTTTCCTGCAAGGAACCCAAGGCGGCTTACATAATCCTCCTCCTCCTCCTCACAATAACCCTGTGAGGTAGGTGAGGCTGAGAGTCAGTGACTGGCCCAAAGTCACCCAGTGAGTTTCATGGCCGAGCGGGGACTAGAACCTGGATCTCCCGAGTCCCAGTCCAACACTCTCACCACTACGCCACACTGGCGATGTTCCTATTGTTCAGAACCATGAGGACTGGAATCTTACTTTATTTTTAGGAGGATGGCCCTATTTTTAAGAGGAAACCTGCTTTGCCTGCACAAGGTCCCGGGTTCAATCCCCGGCATCTCCAGATGGGGCTGGGAAAGAATCCTGCCTGAGAACCCGGAGAGTCACTGCTGCCAGTCAGTGTCGACAAGACCGGGCTGGATGGACCAGGGCTCTGACTCCGAATAAGGCAACTTGCTAGGCTCCCAGCACGTCATGGTTTTACCTTCCACCATCTCAGAACCGTGCAATCCAAAACTTCCCGGACGAAGGGGGAGGGGGTTTCATTGCAAAGAGACTGCCTCAGCCATCCTGTGATCACCCTCGAGTCTTGCCCCCTGCTGATTTGTGGTATGCCCTCCCCCTGCCAGCTTCCCCCACCATCTTATGTGGCCAGAGAAGTGTAAATGCCCAAAGTGTTCTCAAGGAAGAGGAGAAATTCCCCAGGGAAGCTCACGCCCACCCCACCCACCCGTCCTGCCGCACGCAAGACAGATGCTAGTAATTTATCCCTTCTTGCTCAGCGTGTAGGAGGGCTATGCTCCTCCCCTTCTCAGTCTGCACTGTCAGCATCAGGAAACTGGGCACCTGGGCCGGGTTCCGAGCATGTGACACTGCTCTTGCCTGCCCCCCCCCCACTCCCATTCCAGCATGCCTCTGCTCTTTGTTTCATCCTAAGACAACATCTGGAACTCCGCGGGACGGGCCTCAACATGAAAGCGAAACCTGATGAAAATATACGGCTCGCCTAATTGCAAAGAGCAGGCGAAGGAGGGTTTTCCGACTATGATGAATGCAGGGACGTCGCCGGGAGTGTTTTACTGCCCGGCAGTGCACGGCAGGCCGCTGTGTTGCGGAGGAAAGAGGGGAGGGAGTGCGGGGAAATGACGGGCCGGCACTCATCCTGCCATCAGACGTGCCTTGGCTGTCGAAGAGCTCCCATGCAGAGAAGCGTTGCTTGCATGAGGACCCTCCTCATGGGAGCAAAACGGAAGGATGAAGCGCTGGGGGCTTTTCGGAGCTTCGGAAAGATGCAACTAATATGTTGGCAGCATCCAGCAAATCTCCAAATGCATCTGAACGCGTTAATGAAATATGGAGTCCGGTCATCATTGTTGTTTTTATTATAAAGAACTCTTTGTCACTGAGTTATGGCCAGTTTGAAGGGTTAAACTCTCTATCGGGTATGTGCAACTTGTGGCCCTCAGCTGTTTTGGCCAACAGCTCCCATCATCCCTCACCACTGGCTAGGGCTGATAGGAATTGTAGGCCAAAAGATTTGGAAGGCCTAAAGTTGCCCCACCTCTGCCCTATACAGAGGGTAATATTCTGCCTTTTGTAAATGGGTTTTGACCTAGAGAAAGGTGTTTGGTTTTCAAATTTGGACCGTAAGGTTTAACTCCTGTACAGATTTATTTTATATATAACAACGGAAAATTGCAACTAAGAGAGGATGTGATAGAGTTATAAGATTATAAAATAGGTTTATAAGATTATGCATGGTGTAGACGAGAAAGAGAAAAGGAGAGAGAGAGAGAGAGGTTTCCCCCCTCTAATAAACTACTGGGGCAGGGGGATCTCTCCATGAACACTGATTGGCCGCTGATTCAGTACAGAGAAAGAACCACTGCACACCATGTTTAAGTTAAAGGGGCTGGAAACCAGCTGTTGCCAAACTACAACCCCTGTAACCCTATTAACACTATTAACTTTGCTGGCTGGGGCTGATGGGAGCTGAAATCCAACAACATCTGGTGGGCTGCAGGTTCCCCACCCGAGTTACAGAATTGGTTGGCCACAAGAAGTGCCGAGCAGCCACTTGGCCTCGAAAGGGGGCGAGATACATTCATGAGGGCTCGCGGACCTCCTGCAGGCATCTGGCTGGCAGCTGCGGCAAGAGAGTAGACGGACCGTTTTGATCTGGTCCAGAAGGACTCCTCTGATGTGCTGCAGAGGCTCCCCAGGGGTCTCAGGCAGAAAAGGGGCTTTGTTCTTTTTTTTCATTTCATTCATTACATTTCTATACTGCCCAACAACTGAAGCTCTCTGGCCGATTTACAAAGATAAAACCTTAAAAATACATAATAAAAACCACATACATACAAACCTATAAATATACAACACACCGCGTGGGTTCAGACAACACAATAACCCACACTCAACGGTTGAATGTGGGTTGTCATTGAACCATGGGTTCTCGTGTTGTCTGAACCCACTCGGTGTTCACCATGGCTTGTTAGCACAGCTGGGTTCAGACAACACGAGAACCCATGTTTCAACAACAACCCACGACAACTCACACTCATCTATACTCAACCCTTATCGTCTGAACACGTTATTGTCTTGTCTGAACCCAGTCACAGAAAAAAACAATATATCTAAAAACAATTGTAAACAATCAACAAGAAAAAAATCAAGACCTGATAAAAAACCTCATCATATGCTGCCAGATGCCTGAGAGATATGCTCCCCATCACCAGGCTTACCAGACCCTTCTTAAGACGAGATGCCAACGTCAAAACCTGGCCCTTTCTGCATTCAGAGTATGGGCTCCGCTTGCCTCTGGGTGACAGCTGTATTTCAGCTTTTTCATCCATTTACCATTCCATCCTTGCAGTTTTATATCGCATGTTCCCTTGGAAATTTAATTCTGAACAGGTGCATGCAAAAGCCCAT
Organism: Shinisaurus crocodilurus; assembly: GCA_021292165.1. Taxonomy (NCBI): domain Eukaryota; kingdom Metazoa; phylum Chordata; class Lepidosauria; order Squamata; family Shinisauridae; genus Shinisaurus; species Shinisaurus crocodilurus. The sequence goes on along the minus strand of JAHFWL010000571.1, from coordinate 2,509,733 downwards.
ACATGGGATAAACGAACGGGGCGAGCTCTCATACCTGTCTGGTGAGGCTGCCTCCGAGGTTCATCGTGCCGGAGCCGGTTTTGTTTGTCTGCAGCCACAGCATCACTGTGGAGGTCAGCTTGTAATGGGCAGTGCGGCCGCTGGATTTCTCCTGGAGGAGGGGAGAAGTGGCACAAAAGGATGAACGCTCCGGAAATGCACAGCCGTCAAAGGCGAGCCACACACGCCCCGCCCCAGTCTCAAGGTCGTACCCTGCGCCATCTCAGGGAGCATGCCCAAAGTCATCCCTGAGTGCATTTTTCTGGACCACTAGCTTTGTCAGTCCAGTCCAGTGCACTAGTGGTCCAGTAAAATACACTCAGGGATGACTTTGAGCATGCTCCCTGAATGTATGGGGATTAAGCCCATTCATTAAAATGGGGGTTAAATTTCAAGTTAGGGTTAGGGTTTGGAAGCCTTGGGTCCGTGTGCATGTCCCGGGGCCTGGATCCTGTTTGGACTGGACTGACAAAGCTAGTGGTCCAGAGAAAATGCACTCAGGGATGACTTTGGGCATGCTCTCTGTATGTATGGGGATTAAACCCATGCATTAAAATGAGGGTTAAGTTTCAAGTTAGGGTTAGGGTTCGGAAAACTTGGGTGCGTGTGCATGTCCCGGGGCCTGGATCCTGTTTGGACTGGACTGACAAAGCTAGTGGTCCAGAAAAATGCACTCAGGGATGACTTTGGGCAAGTTCTCTGTATGTATGGGGATTAAACCCATGCATTAAAATGAGGGTTAAGTTTCAAGTTAGGGTTAGGGTTCGGAAAACTTGGGTGCGTGTGCATGTCCCAGGGCCTGGATCCTGTTTGGACTGGACTGACAAAGCTAGTGGTCCAGAAAAATGCACCCAGGGATGACTTTGGGCAAGTTCTCTGTATGTATGGGGATTAAACCCATGCATTAAAATGAGGGTTAAGTCTCAAGTTAGGGTTCGGAAGCCTTGGGTCCGTGTGCATGTCACGGGTTCTCTTCATGGGTTGTCTGTGGTTAACCAACCACGGTTCGTTAGCACGGCTGGGTTCAAACAACACAACAACCCACGATTCAACGACAAGGGAGAATAGGGTGCTTGCCGCCTGCAGTTTGAGCCCTAGAGAAGGACAGAACATGAACAGCGTGGGTCCCCTTCTTTGGCCCAGCTGGGACCACATATCGCTGAGACTCCTCTCTTCCCGGGACTGCCCCCTTCCACGGGCATTTCATCTGGCCGCATCAAGAGGGGCAAAACAGGGAGGCCCACTCCGTCAGCTTTGCCAGAACCATCTACCACTTTGGCTCCTCCTTTCCCAGAACTGCTTTCAAGCAGCCCCCCCCCCCTGAGAACTTGTTTTTTTCCTCTACCCTCCTGGCATCTTTCCCCTTTCGTGTCATGGCTCTTGCTTTATAAGTCATTGTCTTCCATTGTGAACTCCCGTAAGTGCATTGGCAGAAAGAGAGCATGTAACATATATATGAATCATGATGAAGCCAACGAATCCCACCAGTGACTGGCCAACAACCCCATTGCCCCAAAGTCCATTGCTTGGGACAGAGGAGTAATCTCTCCCCCAACCCCATGTTCCTTGGTAGCTGGGCCCAGAGCACAGCACCCATTGGGGCGAGCCTCTGATGGGTGCTCAATACACACACTGATGCATGCCGACACCCTTGATACGCGTCCTTGTTTATTTATTACCACAATTACTTACGGTATATGCCACCTTTCAGGATACAAATCCTACCGAGATGGCTTACAAGTAACAGAACACAATAAAATCACAACAGAACAATATCAACGGATTTAAGAAGTACCTAATGAGGCAGATGGATCTGGAGGCCAGAATTACAAAAAAAGCCAGGTCAGGTGTTCGCACAGGGGGAGAGGAGACCATACTTTTCAGGACTCGGGGGAACTTTTTGGTGGCTGCGCCGACTTATCTTTGCCCAAACTGCTTCAGGGGAACTTTTTGGTGACCTTGCCCCTGACTTATCTTTTCCCAAACTGCTTCAGGGGAGCTTTCCATATTTAACAGGAGGGAGTTGCAGGGGGGGGGGGGTGAGGGAGAGACGAGAGTTACATTTAGGAGCCTGACACAATATGGCATTGTTCGCCCAAGCACCTGCACTCATTAGCTGCCTGGAATTTAACTAGGCTTTTCCTTTCCTTTCTTTTCTTTTCCACTCAGGAACCATCAGCTGCCCCCCAGAGAGAGAGAGAGAGAGAGAGAGCAGGACATACCTGAACTTCCACCACGTGGATGGAATCCCAGCACCCTTTAATCTTCTTTGATCCAGTCGCCAGCTTTCTTAATTAGAATCACGCCAGCAAATCCGTGATCCAGATCCCAGAGGTAGACTGAGGAAACGCCCCCTTCAAAATACCTGCAGCCGAAACAAAAACAGAGAAGGGACTGACCGATCATCATATTGGGAACAGAGCAGGACAAAGCATCATTCCATGACCCTGTTTGCTTGCTTAATATAAAATGCCCCCAGAGCAGTCGAGGCTGAGCTACGGGTAAGAACATCGTGGAAGCCAATTTCAGAGTTTAACCATGCACACTGTGTGAAGAAGGGCTTCCTTTGATCTGCCCGGAATCTCCCACCAATCAGCTTCATGAGATAACCACACGGAGAGAGCGCCTTCTCCCATACCAACCTGCCCAGTCACTGAGGTCATCGGATGGCATGCTCCTGGTGGTTCCACATGGACCTATGGCCCACTTGGAGTCCACCTGGAGAAGAGCCTTCAGTGTGGTGGCCCCCTTTCTACAGAACTCCCTGCCTCTGGAGGTCAGGCAGGCGCCAACATTGTGTTGTTTTTGGCGCCTCCTGAAAGCATCTTTATTTCAGGAAACTTTCCTGAACTAACCGGCCACATTTTTTTTAATTGATTCTGTTTTAACATATTGTCTTATTCCTTTTATCTGTTTTATCTTGTTTATTGTTCACCACTCCAGAATCTCCATACTGGAATATAGAGCGGTATATAAACCTTGTAAATAAATAACTGGGTTCTAGTATTGTGAGAAGTGGATCTGTAAGGACCCCAAAGGTGCAGTGTTCGGTGAAGAATTCAGCTTCCTGAAAGTCTCAGCTTTCATTTCATTTCCTTGTTCAAAAAGCAAATTTCTAGTCTTCATGGATCCAACAAACGGGATGGGGAGGAAGGGAAAGTAAGAAGCTATATTTAAGACTAGTTCCCAGCTCTTGGCAGGGTGGGGTTCAGTCTTTGTACCATCATCAGCTCAGTAGAGTACATGGTTCCCTGCAACCCAACGTTTTATCCTCACAACTTCCGTGTAAAACTAGTAAGGCTGAGAGAGAGAGAGGCAGACAGACACAGGCTGGGCCAGGATCACCAAGTCAGCCAAGGTCCATGTCTCCTCAGTATAAGTCCAAAACCACAGGTGGAGATGGGTGAAAAATTCATTGGCCGAGTGGGGACTTGGACCCGGATCGCCTCAGCCCCAGTCCTACACTAACCATTACACCACAATGGTTTAGGGGAAAAAAAAAGGAGGATCTCAACTTGCCCCAAGTTGGCACGACAAAGTGGAGGAACGACGACGACGAAGCCCAAGTAACCCACAAACGTCTGAAAAGGCGATCCAGCCTCCCTTTCAGAAAGACGCAATTCCCCCCAAGGAGTGGGGGCAGGATCTCGCCTCAAACTTGTGCAACACCCATTGACTCCAATTAATGGCAACAAGCTGTTAAAAAGCACACTGGAATCCCGGCCGAAACTTAAAACCGCCGTTTTATAGCTTGGTTCCCTCCTGAGCTCCCATTTCTCTCTCATCGTGGCTCAAGAGTGTGGCTGGGAGACACCCCCCCCGCCCACCCCTTTTACAGCAAGATCTCCTAATTAAGACTAAAGGGAACAGAGGTACGCAGCAGGCTGGCTCTGCATTCTCTCTTCTGTGCAGAGAGAGTTAGAGCAAAAGAGAGAGAGAATCTTGATTTATTGCAGACTGCAACCAAGTCGAAGGCCTAACGCCTGCAGAAACGGAGGTCCCATGACTAGGTCTAAACGTTCCTCCACCTGGTATCCAGCCACAGCGTTAATGCGGAGAGCTAGTTCAAAACGGCAAAGTGTCATTTCTCGCCCGTCTGCAAAAAACCGGTGTGTGTGTGTGCGCACGCACACATGTGTGTGCAAACACAGCTACAGCCAAGCCGTTTAATATGTGGAGCTGCCGCCGCACCTGCTCTTCTGCTGACCTAGGCGACACCTTCCCTCCCAGTCTCTCGCTCGCTCCGGCTGTGTGCAAGCAATCCCCAGCAAGTCTGGTCCGCAGAAATCCAGGCGGCTCCGGCTGGGGACGACTGAAGCCCTCGGGGAAACTCTGTTCACGCTGGTACGGCCTTCACCCAACTCGGCGTCCCCCCAGATGTGCTGGACTGCAGCTACCATCATGCCTGGCCAGCGCAGCCAAATATCTAATATTTCAAATATCTAACAGCAGCAAATAGCACGAAACCTTTTCAATTAAAACTGAGAGAGAACTGGGAAGGTTTTAAAGCTGTCTTAAAAGCGGCCACAGACAGAGCCAGATGTCGATGTAATGTGTGAATGCACCATAAATAGGAAGCTACCTTAGACTGAGTCAGAACCTGGGTCCATCTAGCCCAGTATTGTCAGCACTGACTGGCAGTGGCTTTCCAGGGTTTCAGACAGGATCCTTTCCTAGCCCAACCTGGAGATGCTGGCAGGGATCGAACCTGGGACCGCTGAGCTGCAGCCCAAAACGCAGTGCGGCTCCTTCAAAAAGCGGCCATATTTTCACACTAAACCTTTTCGCGCTGAAGAATGGAGCGTGCTTCCCATTTTAATTCAGAAAAACAATGCCACGACAACCCAAAAGCGGACCAGAAGTTTAGGGAAAGCTGGTGCCCCGTCTCCACCCGCCCATTACGCATTTTACCAGCCTGCTCAGAGCACGAAACATTAATTAGGAGGAGAGGGGGGGCTGCTACATGGGCTTAATCCCCACCCGCCCCATCACCTTCTGTACTTTGATCCTAATGACATGAAACGGGGCAAGGGGGGGGGGGAATAAAGGCGCTCAAATTTTTATGCGCTTCAAATTTATGGGGTTTTACATAAAGTCTTTTGCGGGTATATTTTAAGAACGTGCTAAAATGTTGTCCGAGACCACATAAAGCCATCGGAGGAACGCTCTCGCCAGAACAAGCAAGTGCACAGATGGAAACACTCCGGGCCGCCTTTGTACCTTTAATGAATCAAATCTAGCATTAATATTGTTTTAAATACTAACACGCTATTTCAAGCCAGCTCGGAGCAGGCTGCAGCCACGGCCTCGGGGACCCGGGAGAGGCGGCCGGCCAGGAAAAACAACGGAGTTGCCGTTTTGCGGTTTGGAGCCACGCTGGGCTCCAGCATCGGTTCTTGCAGGGGTGTTTTTTTTCTTTCTTCCCCCCAAGGCTAGAGGGCTCCCTGGTTTCCTTTTGCCACACCTCAAGGCCTGTGGGTCCAGGGGGTGCCGCTGTCAGGAAGCCAATTCTGGGCACGGAAAGGTTGACAAAGTGGAAGGGAAGAGCTGGATGAAGCCAAGCCCAGTGTCTTGTTTCCAACGGAAGCCAGCCAGACACCCCTGAGAAGCCCACAAGAAGAGTGCTAAGGGAATAGCCCCCCCCCTTTTTGTTGCTGCTCAGTATCTGATATTCAGGGACAGCAGACTTGCCTCTGCATATGGAGGCACCCCATAACCATCATGACTAGTAGACATCGATAGACAATGCCCTTCCTGGCCATGTCTCATCCCCTTGTAAAGCCTTCTACACGAAGGACCATTCTGTGAAGAACCGAAAGAAGAATTGCTTTCCATTTGCTTTCGATCAGAATCAATCAACATGTGCACTTTTCTCCATGATCTGGGATGGAACGAACTAAAGCTATATGCCACTTTGACTGCCCAGTTATTTATTCGTTTGTTTTACAGAAAGGAAGCAAGACACAAATGTTAAAGCCATCACGCCACCGTGATCCGGAGGTGCACGGTGCAGGCATTTGACCGAACGCTTGACCAATTTTGCCTTCCCCGCAACCCAGTATCCCTCGGGATGGGTTGGGACTACAACTTGTATCTTCCCTAGTCAGCAGAGGCCCAACTGCCCTGCTGCCTGGGGAGGATGGGTATTACAGTCCAACACAGCCGGAGGGTGCCAGGTTGGAGGCGGCTATTGAACTGCTATGCTGCCATTATCATGCTTTTGCTGAAACTAAAGCAGCACCTGGGCCTAGTCTAGCCTGGCTGAGGGATTATGGGAGTCGCAAGCACATCCGGAGGGAAAGGCTAGACGAAATCAGTGCCTGGATGGGCGACCATCTGGCAACTGCTCACACACACCACGTTGAGTTCCATCACGGAAGAAAGGCAGGACACAAAAGGACTGAATGAAATACCAAACTCCATAACGTTGAGCACACTCTCGCACAAAGCCCCAAGTACGGATGGTGAACGCTTGCCGGAGGGGAGGAAAGTGGCGTGTGTGTGTGTGTGTGTGTGTGTGTGGAAGCATTAGCCTCTTTGGTCCAGCTGTTCCTCACCGCAGCTTAAGCAAATCCGTCCCAAAACAGCGCCTGTGGGTTCCGCGCAGGTATTTGACTGAATTCTTTCCAGCACGCACACAGGTGCAAGCAGCCCTCGAGCAAACATACCAATCCAGTTAGGTATGCACGTCCTCCATGCCAGGTACATTTCTTTTTCTTTTAAGAGCGCACATCTGGTCGGCAGCTGGGCAAGCTCCGACGGCACAGGGCAGTCGCCGGCAAGGGGAGAACAAAGGGCGGATTCAGACGCAGCAAGGGGTGCTCAACGCACGGCCTCCCTCGACATCCAAAGCCAGCCGGGCAGCTACAAGATGGGAAGCCCCACAGAGGCCTCGGACAGTCGGGTTTTGTGCTCCGAAGGCTCCCCTTCCCCTGGGTTCTTCCGGGCACCTCCTCTCGCAGTCAGGACGTGCCAGGTTGAAGCTTTGGGGCAATCATATAAAGGAGAACATTGCAAGAGTATGTGTGTCAGAGGTTCCTGGAGGAAGAGATGGGCTTGCTTGGAAAAAGTAACAAACATGGAGCATGGGTGCCTTCTGCCCCTTCCTAGACAAGGTTGCAGGCCATCACATTATGGCAGACCAGAAGCCAGTGTTCCTTCGCCTCTTCCCTTATGAGGAAAGGTTGCAACGTCAGGACTGTTTAGCTTAGAAAAAAGGCAAGTGCGGGGAGACACAATAGAGGTGTACAAAATGATGCACAGTGTGGAAAAAGTGGACAGAGGGATGTTTCTCTCCCATTCTCAAAACACTAGAAAGCAATGGGGGTGATCCCATGAAGCTGAATGGTGGGCGATTCAGGACAGATAAAAGGAAGGACTTCTTCGCACAGCGCAGAGTTAAACTATGGAACTCACTTCCACAAGATGGAGTGACGGCCACTAATTTGGGAGAGCTTTAAAAGGGGATTGGACAAATTCATGGAGGAGGAGGAGGAGGAGGAGGAGGAGGATATCCATGGCTACTAGTCCTGATGGCTCTATACTACCTCCAGTCTCAGAGGCAGGGTGCCTGTGTACACCAGTTGCTGGGGGAACATGGGTGGGAGGGTGCTGTTCCACTCATGCCCTGCTTGTGGGTGTCCCGTGGGCCTCTGGTGGGCCACTGTGTGGACAGAATGCTGGACTAGATGGACTGTGGGGTGGAGTCGTGGCTCAGTGGTAGAGACCCTGCTTTGCATGCAGGAGGTCCCAAGTGTTATAAATAAGGTCCTTATCTGCAAAAAAAGCTACACCCTGGGCGGAAATCGTAAGATGGCGCCCAGAGGAAGTCCCTAGGAAAGTCCCCTCAGATCATATTTAGTCTAACCTGCTTGGTAACAGCTGCCAGCCTATCAAAGGTCATGCAAGTAAGAAACAGGTGAAAAAGTCCCTAAAAGGTCAATGTACTAGCTTGCACAGTAACAAGTTAGCCAAACTGCTTGTTGCACGTAGAGACAAGGTGACGTGTTAAGCTATGCACGCGTAATATCCTGTACTTGTTTGTATCACAGTATAAAAGTGATTGCTCTACTCTTAGGCGGGGCTGTCTCTTCTTGCATGGAGAGGCAGACCAGCGCTGCAATAAAGTTTTAAAGACCCACCTAGTTGTCTTGCTAATTCTCATTGAAGTCCAAGTCCGGTTGGAAAAACCTAGAACTGTAACTAAATAGTGCTCACAACACAGGTTCAATCCCCGACTCACGCTGGCTCAGTTTGTCTGAGCGTGAAAAGCTAAGCAGGGTCAGGCCTGGTTATTACTTGGATGGGAGACCCCTCCTCTAGTTTCCTGCATTGAGCAGGGGGTTGGACTCGATAGCCTTGTAGGAGGCTCCTTCCAACTCTATGATCTATGAAATCTCCAAGTAGGGCTTGAAAAACTGCTGCCTGAAACCCTGGAGAGCCGTTGCTGCCAGTCTGTGTCGACAATACTGGGCTGGATGGACAAAGAGTGACTCGGTATAAGGCATGACCCTTGGTCTGATCCAGCACGGCTCTGATATTCTAACAGCGCACTCCCTCTCATCTCGAGGCGTGCAGAAAGGGAACCTCTGGCTGGGCAGACACCCTGGGATCCTGAAGCAAAGGAACAGTTGGCGGTGTGTATCTGGACAATGAAAGCACCACAGTAAACCGGAGACTTCTGAGGTTCTGACCAAGCCCATCCGACCCGAGGAACTTGAGAAAAAGGCAAAATCAGGACTAGCCAGGACAAGAGTTTTAAATGACGCCCCTTCAGTGGTTCGTTAAAAAGTTGGGACATGTATTGATAATGGAGAGACGGGACGACTGAAGCCTGGTGGATTTTTACCTATGTGTAAGCCAGAGGCATTTGTGGGAGGCTGTAATTCACACATTGCCTCCCGCAAATACCTCTGGCTTACACATAGGTAAAAATCCACCAGAGTCACAGGTTGCAAAGCCATCCATATATAATGCATTTTGCCTTTAAATTGATCAGGGGCAGTTTTATCGTTTTCATTAGCCTGGCTGCATTGCTTCACGTTCCTTGTGTTTAAGAAACTATGATTTCTGTACGGCAGCCTTCCTCAACCTGGTGACCCCCAGATGTGTTGGACTAAACATCTGGCGGGCGCCAGGTTGAGGAAGGCCGCCCTACCTCAGCCTAAACACAAACAACTGAAAGCATCACATATTCCTCCCCCCGTGTCACCGCTGCCTCCGCCGTTTCCCCTATGTCAAATTTAGAGTCTAACCTCCCCAGGGCAGAGACCCGTATTCTGACAAGCACGGTGCAACAGCGATGGTGCTGTATACCGGTAAATACATAAATAATAAAAACACGATCGGTAAATTGGCAACGTTAGAGCTGGTCATTATAAACAACCATGTAACATTAAGAATTCGTGCCGGAGTTTTATTCCGTTTATTTATCTGTAAGCTGCTCTGGGAGCCTTTCTGTTTGAAGAGTGGGGTATAAATACTTTTAACTAACCAACAAACAAATGTGGGCACTGACAGGTTATTTCCCCCTTCCCTTTTCTAAGAGAGGCAGTGTGGTGTAGTGGTTAGAGTGTTGGACTGGGACTCGGGAGATCTGGGTTCTAGTCCCCGCTCAGCCATGAAGCTCACTGGGTGACTTTGGGCCAGTCACTGACTCTCAGCCTAACCTACCTCACAGGGTTGTTGTGAGGATAAAATGGAGAGGAGGAGGAGGGTTATGTAAGTCTCCTTGGGTTCCTTGCTGGAAAAAAGGCGGGATATAAATATAATAAATAAATACAGTTACTGTTTTAAGTAGTGCTGGGCTCCTTTTTAATCTTATATTTTGTACCAATCCGCTGTCTTGCGTGTGGTTTTTAAACGCTGCTTGCTGAAAAACCAGAATAAAATAAATAGCGGTTGGTGGGAAATGTATACGGCTGAATGCATTATGAGGCGTTACCTGGATAACCACCCAGACCCTCTCGTGAAAGGACTCGGGCCAGAAGAGGGGGAGAAAAAGCAGCCCACGTTTCTCCAGTGCTAAGACGCAGGGCCGCTGCATCTGGATTCAATCTGCAGGGGCCCAGGCCGCAAAAGCCGTGGCAAATTATTGTGTCCAAGAAGTGGCAGCGGCAGCAGGGGGGATTGTCACGAGGGTTTAAGAGCCATGAGGCAAGGGCCATAAAGCAACTTCAAAGCGCTTTGCCAGAAGTCTCAGGTCTGGCTGTGCCGTGTTCACGTCCAGACACGATGGCGAGGCGCTTGTGGGAAAGGGCTCACGGCCCGCCGGAGGGACAAGCTCGGGAGTTGCAGGGCAGAGAGATGCGGGAAAGACCCGCTGCGGCAGCTATGGGGAAGCCGCAGCCCCCGCTCTCCACTTGCCTCCCTGTCCACTGTCGCCGATGCGTAATGTACCTCGTTCCCAGCTGCCATATCCAGCGTGTGCGCGGATATGCAGGAAATACAGCCAGGATGATGGGATGTAGACAGCAAAAACAGAGCAGTAGGTAGCCAGGACCATGGGTCTGTAAGGTCCGGGGCGTGGGCGGCAAGGGTTCAGGGCTGGAACGCCGGGGGCCGGGGGAGATGGGAGGCGGAGATAAGTCGGCCCAAGGTTCGGCACAGGTTCCGGGCAACAGAGTCCAAACAGGGGCCAGAGGCAGAAGGAGAGTCAAGCAGAATCCAGGCAAGGGTCAGAGGCAGAAGACAAGCCCAAGAGCAGACAGAGTCCAAAACACGTACCAGGCAGAGCAAGGGCCAGAGGCAGGAGCATAGGTCGAGAGCGGTCACGGGTCAAACGCCAGGCAAGGCAACGCAAGGAGCAAGGTTGGTCACTGGAAGCAGGAACCGGCTGCAGACAACACAGAGGTTGCTGTGGCAAAGGTTGAAGGCAAACTGCAGCCCTTATATAGGTCTTTCAGACTGCTTCCAGCAGGGCTGCATTAGCTGGCCTGAGAGCAGCCAGGAGCAGGAGGCTACACCCTGCGAGCGACTACAAACCCCGGGGCTCGCTCCTGCAAGGAGGTAGCGTTGCCACCAGGTGGAGCTGTGGCGCTACCCTGGAGGAGCGGATCCTGACAGGGTCAGACTGACCCACCTGAATCAAGGAGATGGCCTATGTCCCAGACGGTTGTGGTGACCCTGTACACACACAGCTCCAAAGGCACACCCTACCAAACTCATCCCCAAAGACGCTTGCTGCTTCGCTCCAGGTGTGAGCTCCAGAATCAAGGAACATTCAAGGAGAGTCTGCACAACGCAAAAGGCCTTCTACAACAGGTCAGAGGACATTCCTTTGAACAAACAAAAGCTTACGAACTGCTCCTCGCTCTTCCTTGCATGATCAAAAGCTGACTAAGACAATAGGAAGGGGGCTGGTCTCATGTTTCTATACACAAGGAACTCATAAAATAAAATTTAAAAAAGCTATTGAAACAAAATAGGAGAGAACGGAGAAGCCCAGTTTCTTTTATGATGCAAACCAGTTTCTGTCGTACTGCCCATCTGGCAAACTGCCGTCACGCCTTGCCATGGCGAATTTACCCTGGGAATGCTGACGGATCCATAGGTCTTTCCGCTGGGGAGGCAGTGCTGATTGACTTCTAAGAAGCCTCCTTTCAAAACTCTCAAGGATGATTACATGCCACAATTGGATCCATCTTCCCCTCAGCACCCCCCACACCCCACAACAAGAGGACATGGAATGTACAGGAGATAAGTTCATCCAGGCACCTCAGGCAGCTGCTCCACGCACGCTTGGATTCCTCTGGCCAGAGATGGGCTCATTAACTTAACGGCAAAGGAATCATAGATTTCATAGATCATAGAGTTGGAAGGAGCCTACAAGGCTATCGAGTCCAACCCCCTGCTCAATGCAGGAAACTAGAGGAGGGGTCTCCCATCAGTCGAAACCAATGCTACGGCTGAGCCTCCAGAGCCGCGTCTATCTCCAAGGTGAGCTGGCGAGCACCTCACAAGCGATGGACGAAACCAGCGGCCTCACCTCACCACGGAACCCACAAGATTAACAGCTTAGGGGAAAGGCAGAAAACCGGCCATCTGGAGTTCCCGTTTGCTTCCCGCTCCCCTCTCCTGACCTCGACAGCACATGCTCGGCTCACGCCTCTGAATTCTCCTCTCTTTTTCTTCCCCCTTTGCCTTTTTTGCGGTTGCTATTAGTAACATGCCTGTTACCCCTCTGGCATAAACAGAACGGCATACTGAGCTATTTCAGGGCAGCGCCTTCCAGCACAGCTTACAAACATATCCTCTAAAAACAAAACAAAAAAACCCCCCACCACGGCAGGATGTTTAGATTTCGCAGCCGCTGGGTGGCTGGAACGCACGCAGGCACACGGCACCTGCTCTGCGGAGGACTGCCGGGGTTGCCCGCTAACAGGGGGCTCCCGCACAACTGGGACGGGCCCCTGCGGCCAAGCCACAAACAGCTCAGGGTTCGGAGTGAAGTCTACTGCGACGCCCCAACAGAAGAACAACACATGCGCCGTTGAGAAACCTTCGCCCCGTGTCCCCAAAGAGCAGGGGACGTGACACGCACGAGGCAGGGCGCTCAGTTAGAGCGGAGGGTTCTTGTAAGAGGAGGCAGGGCTGGCGAGCCAGGGCTAGAACAGGGAACCCCCTGCCTCCGTGCACAGCGGTCAGTGAACAAATACAAGCGTTTGTGTGACCGTTGCGGGTGGTTGTTGTTTTTGCAAATTGCATCGCAAACTTCGGAAACGTACAGATTTTGAGGGCAAGCTAACTGCGTTCCTGTTCATGTTTGGCTTCGGGAATTTGGTACGTCCACATTAAAATGAGAATCCCGCCCTAGGAGCCATCACTGCTATCCGATGGCAGCAAATTCCATTAGCCATTCACCAAGTGAAAAATCGCTTCAAGGATGATTGTATGAAACCAGCAAAAAGTGGGGGGGGGGATATCCCTCCTTCCTGGCAGCTGGAGACAACTGTTGTTACATCAGCTCTGTTCACCAACAGAGGCCTGCTTGGCCACGATGGCGTCGCACAGCGCTTTGCATGTCAAAGCGGGATGCGTTTTGACAAGAGGACGCGACACGGGGCCGAAAGTTTGCAGGACATGGAATAATGGGCTCAAGTTACAGGAAGCCTAGATTCCACCTAAACATCAGGAAAAATTTCCTGACTGTCAGAGCAATAAGACAATGGAATCAACTACCTAGGGAGGTGGTGGGCTCTCCCACTCTGGAGGCATTCAAGGTGCAGCTGGACAGACATCTGTCAGGGATGCTTTGACCTGGATTCCTGCATTGAGCAGGGGGTTGGACTCGATGGCCTTGTAGGCCCCTTCCAGCTCTACTTTTCTATGATTCTAAGTGTGGGAAAAGCCTCCCGAGTCCCAAGCACCCTGCTTTCTGACAAAGCATCCTCTTCAAATGTGGGCCGCCTAACTGGAAGATTAAATCTGAGAGAGAGGAAATCGCCTTCGATCATGGCCAACAAAATACACGCGCGTGTTATTCTAAGACATTCCTAACTTGTGGCAACAGGTTGCCTCCTATGACTTAAAGCGGGTTTAAGTGTTGGCTAGACCCATCTGCCATGCCATAACCATGGGAGGGAGTATAAAATGCTGCCTCTTAAGAGGGTTCAAAAACCAATTCCTCCAAGTGAAAAATCCACATCTTTCTATAGAAACAAGCTGCAAAAAGATAAGAGATATATTTGCCACTAAACTACACACCCTAAGGTAGAAGGTCGATCTCCAGATGTTCGGAGTTTCATATCCCAGAAGCCTTTGCCAGAACGGCCAATGGCCAGGAACGCTGGGAGTTGAAGTCCAAAACTCCTGGAGAGCTACTTTCTGCGCCCACCTCTACCTTCTTAGAGAAATGAAGTGGATCCATTCTTGTCCTGAGGATAATGTGCCCTCTCCCCACCCACCCCCGACATACATACACACACACAAGCACGTGACAGCAGGAGGGAACATACAAGTCTCTGTACTGGTCAAAGGCATTGTTCGCTTCCACCTCCAGCTTTCGCAGGCGAGCGGACGGCATGGCACCATCTTCCAGAGGTGGGTCATATTTGTTGCTCCACGGCGATCTGCAGGCGAGGGAGGGAGAAAGAAAATGGCAAATATGTAAAATTGTCAGTAGGTCAAAAGGGGACTCCCAGCTACGCTCACAGAAGATCTGTGCTAAAAGAACTGCACCAGCTGCCCATTAGCTAGCAAGCCAAGTTCAAGGTCATGTTGTTGTCATACAAAGCCCTAATCAACTTGGGACCAGGATATCCAGCGGACCGCCTTCCCTTATATATACCCAGCCGACCTTTAAGGTCGTCAGAGGAGACCCTGCCAGTCATTCTGAAATTAACAGAACATCTTGGTCTGTCCAAAATTAGCATTGTTATCAATAACGGAGAAACTTCTGTGCTCACAAGAGAAAAAGGAATTAATTGTAAGTTTATTAGCGGCAGGGAGATTATTGATTGCAAGGAATTGGAAAGTTCAACATCAGTATTTAATAATAGACTGGTATAAAGAGGTTTGGGATATTGCTTTAAATGATAAACTAACATGTAGTATTAAATGTAAAAGGGGACAATTAAAGAAAAATAATTTTAAGGAAATATGGGGGTCATTTTTAGATTATGTTTTAGTAAAGGGGAAAGGGAGTAAGCCATGTCATGATATGATGATTTTTGGAATATAGATTAATAATGGATCATGTGGATAGAATTGGTTTTGGCCCCGGGGTGACGGGTGCACTTGTAGTGTATGATTTGTAGGTTTATGGTCTTCGATGGTGGGCCTTTTTGGTGGCGGCACCCTCCCTTTGGAGAACTCTCCCTCGTGCAGTTCGGGAGGCAGAAAATGCAGCATCTTTCAAACGCCTCCTGAAAACACACCTGTTCACCCAGGCTTTCCCTGGCTTATAATTAAATTAATCATACTGCTCCATTTCACTGCTCCTGTATCGCTCTGTAGAATTATTAGTAGTATTATTATTACTGTTGTTGTAATAATTGGAATTGTTTCTAAAACTGTATTTTAAATGTGATTGTAATATTTAAATGTAAACTGCTCAGAGATTTTATTATACTTGGCAATATATAAATACTACAAATAAAAATAAATAAATAAAAGAATTCCCTCCGGGCGAGCAGACACCAAGGTTTTTGTAATTATTTACACAGCGCCAACTACGGTAAGTGCATGGCAAGGCGGCAAGAAGCTTACAATCTAAGCGCTCCTCCCAGATCTGGTATAATGAAGGAAATTGGCATTTGAAGAGCAAGGATTATTTGGCAGGCTCATATTCAGGAAGTTTATTTCTAAGGTACATGCATATATGTTATGGTTGTACACAGTTTGTAACCTTGAGCTTCTCTTTCTTAAGATTTTGAAGTGCAATCCTATGCACGTTTAGACAGAAAAAAGGCCTACAACTCCCAGCATGCCCCCAGCCAACGGGTCCACTCCAACCCAGCTATGCTGGCTGGGACATGCTGGGAGTTGTAGGCCTTTTTTCTGTCTAAAGGTGCATAGAACTGGACCTTTAGATGTTTAGGTTGTGACAAATACTTGTACTACTAACATTGTATATATTTTTGAACAAAGGAACAAGTTGAATGCCAATAAATTTTATATATCGTTTTTCAGATTTCCCTGAAGAAGGACCTATACATGGCCTGAAATGCAATGGAACCATTCATTTTTGTTGAATAAGACATCCTTTTTGTCTACATTGCTTTTTAGCACAGGGGTGGGCAACTTGTGGCACTCCAGATGTTTTGGCTGACAACTCGGGAGAGCCAGAGGGGCGTAGTCATTAGACTGGGACTCGGGAGACCCGGGTTCTAGTCCCCGCTCAGCCATGAAGCTCACTGGGCGACTTTGGGCCAGTCACTGACTCTCGGCCTAACCTACCTCACAGGGTTGTTGTGAGGATAAAATGGAGAGGAGGACCACGTAAGCCACCTTGGGCCCCTTGTAAAAGGGGGGGGGGGGCAAGGCAAGATATAAATGTAATAATAATAAACTCCCATTATCCTTAGCCGGCATGGCCAATGAGGCGGGATGCCGGGAGCTGAAGGCCAAGACGTCAGGGGCGGGGCACATGTCACTGCCCACCCCTGGACTAGCAGTTCTTGTAGACTTACTTGCAAGATGGCAGTGAAAACACAGAGAGAAGAGAAAGCAGCACTTGAGTTTTCCTTCACTTGAGACTCTTTTGGGTGTGTGTGTGTAGAACTCTAGCTCTTTTTCTGCAATTTAAAAACACCCGACTACGTCTAGAGCAGGTAACCGCTGAGCAAGTGTTCACAGTCTTGCCTCCTCCTCTCACCCCCCCCCCAACCCCAATCTGCCTCCCTCTTTAACAAGGTGGGCTTGATTTAATTGCGGCGAGCAGATCTCTTCTGCAGAGCGCAGGGGGATGGAATTTCAGAGCGACACAACCACAGCTTAGCACTTTTCTGGCCTGCAGAACGTGCACACGTCCCCTTCCCTCCCCCCACCGCCCCCCAAAAATAAAAGAGTGGGGGGAGGCCGAGAGGAGAAGAAGAAGAATGCTGGCTGCAGCAGTAATTTTATCCACGAGAAATTCATAATGTTACCCCCTAAAAAAATGTTTTTATAGCAGACAAGCACTCGAAACACATTTAAGGGCTTAAGACGGGAGGCCACTTGGAAGAAAGACAGATGGACGCGCTCTCTCGGGTTGAGGGAGCCCGGGCTCCTCTCGCTTTTGCCGACACCGGAGAGCCATTCCTGCCTCAAGCTCACAGGTCTCAAACCGGGCTGCTGGCACTGATTTCGCCCCATAAGGATTCCATTTATAAGAAAAGCGATCAAACAAAAGGATAGGAACGCGTAGAGAGAGCTGCGGGGAGGTGGGACCGGGTGGAATTATAGGTATCTTTTAAAGGGGTTGGCCTTTGCTCTCCGGATAGCTTGACCACCAAGGTCTCCCAGGTGCGAGCATTAATCCGTAAATTTAGTGACCACCAGACAATGTAAGGCATAACCTGATAACAGGCTGACGGTCCCAAGACCCAAGAGACAAACCAGAAGAGGAAAAAAAGAGAGGCAGATATTATTTGCCACTAAGAGCAGAGAAATTAATATGCCGTGGAGAGGAGTGCTCCCCTTTCCAAAGGAATCAGCGGTCACCTGTATGAATCTCCATCTCTATTGTAGTCGCACAGTAGATAGTCCTTCCCCACCACTTTGTCACGAGCAATCTTCAGGGGCTGGTCGACGGAGGACAGGAGATCTTCGCAGAGGCTTGGGACCTGGGGAGAGGCGGAAACAAAATCAATGTGAGACAAAGGTGCTTGGAAGACAGGCCTCTCCTGTTGTCACATTTGAATCGGAGCTGCCTTTAGCCCAGGGGTGCAGAACCTCTTTCAACCGAGGGCCACATTCCACTTCAAAAAAGATCTCGGGGGCTGCATTCCACTGGTGGGCAGGGCCGAAGGCGAAAGAGGCAGGGCCAGAATCACCAAGAATATCTGCATCTTTCAGCTTAAAGCTCTTCCTACCAGTAACTGAGCCTGAGGAGACGCAGTTCAAGCTTTTAGAATGAGGGGGAAACTGCGCAAAAGCCAGGAAACCACCCAATGATCGGTGGCTGGGGATATTTGAGGGAGCCCGGAAGGCTGGATTGGGACCTCAGATGGGCCGGATTTGCCTGCAGGCTTGAGGTTCTACACCCCTGCCTTAAAGCCCTCTGCAGTTTGCAAAAAAGGGAATGACGGGAGTTCCAGCCCAGCACATCTGGAGGGGACCAGGCTGGGGAAGGCTGAATTAAAATATTAATGTCAGACCAACATGATAAACACACAACAGTCAAAGAAAATGATCAACGATCTCAAAGGCCCCGGGGGAGGCTTTTGCCTAGTGCCCAAAAGATGAAGAGTGGCCGTAGCTCAGTGGCAGAGCCCCTGCTTTGCATACAGGAGGTCCTGGGTTCGATCCTCGGCATCTCCAGGTAGCAAGATGCAGGATCACTGATAGGTTATGCCTTCGCTGATTGGCTATGCTTTTAGGGGAGAGGTTGTAGCGCAGTGGTAGAGCACGCTTTTTACATTTAAAAAGGTCACAGGTTCAATCCCCGGCATCTCCAGGTAGGGCTGGGAAAGATCCCTGCCTGAGACCTTGGGAGAGCCGTTGCTGCTAGTCCATGCGGAGACAGTTCTGGAGTAGATGGACCAAGGGCCAGACTCTGTACAAGGCAGCTGCCTATGTTCTTATGAAGAGTTGGTGCCAGGCCTGCCACCGGGGGTGGGGGTGGGTGGGGCAGATTTCCACAGGCAGAGTGGTACAACCAAGGCAGCCTTTTCCACAGTCGCTATCCGCCTAATTTCTGACAGCAAGGCGCATAGAGAAGGGCCTTGGAAGATAATCTTCATGCGCCACTTGAACCACATGGATGTGAATACACACACACACACACACACACACACACCCAACTATTCCTGCCTTCTCTTCCTCAAAGCACATTATTGGTGCATGCACAAACACAAACACACACACACACACACACAGAGGTCTAAACAAATTCAGGCCTCATTATCAAGGCCACTGGTGTGGTCTCATAAAGCTAAATGCATGCGTGTGTGTGTGTGTGTGTTTGTGTGTGTCACGGTGCCTGCTTCTTGCCAAACCGAGGGCTGTAAAGCAACTGCTGGGGGGGGGGGGGGGCTTTTAAAAATGGTAAATATTTATAATGGAGTGGAAATCCAAGAGCTGCTAAGAGAATAAGCTGCCTAAGAATGGCAGCTTAATTTTTTCCACTAGCTCATGCTCTGGGTGGAGTTTAATATACTTTCCAGGCAGCCTGCCAAACATTACCATGCTAGCTAACTTTGGGGAGGGGGGGGGGGATACATTTACCTGACCCGTGTCTTTTTTTCTTTTTTTTTTAAAGAGAGGCACAGAAACATTGCGGAACAAATTTAACAATAGAAAGATAAACAGAGTCCACAAGTTACTAGTCCACAGAAAAACTAGGCTCACAATCTTGAGCCCCGCCTTCCCCCACCGGGTGCTTCTCCAGCTGTGTTGGGCTGCAACTACCCTAATTCTGGGCATTAGGGGAGTTGCAGTCCAACACAGCTGGAGGGCACCAGGGGGAGGGTGGCTGGTTTAGGCAACCAATCACTTAAAACATCTTTTAGCCCACTATAAAGGTGTCCCCCCCGATTTATGGTGCAACTTATTTTTTTAAACACAAGAACTTCCAAAAACTGTAACTAGTAGGCACCATCTCAGAAGTGGTATGATCCTTCCACTCCACCCAAGACGGAGCTTTAGCTCAGTGGCCTACCTTTGCATGCAGAAGGCCCCAGGTTCGGGACTTGGCATCTCCAGCTAAAAAGGACTAGGTGCGCTGGTGCGGTGTCCAATTTTGAAGCGCAGGCGCTCCTCATGACAGCCCCTGTAGCCACGTCCCCAAGGAGAGTCCAAACACGGAGGCAGCTGTGTTGGATCCACATCAACAAACCAGTTCTCGGAGTCTTAAGCTCCACCAGGAGCAAGTTCTTGTAGACTGGCTTTTACGGCTTATTAAATGATATTTTGTCACGTTGTATTTTACGGCTTTAATTTTTGAGGCCCACCCAAGAGAGCTTTGGGTATTGGGCAGCAGGGAAATACAATACAATTCAATACAATATATAAAATACATTTTTTGCCCGAGCTGGTTACCAGCTTGCTTCCGGGCCCAACTCAGGAAGCTTGGTTTGACTTTTAATGCACTCCACAGAGTGGGCCCCGAATCCCTCAAGGAGTGCCGTCAAACATATGATCACACAGGAACATCGGAGGCTGCCTTCTACGGAGTCAGACCCTTGGTCCATCTAGCCCAGTATTGGCAACACTGACTGGCAGCAATGGCTCTCCCAGGATTCAGGCAGAAGTCTTTCCTAGCCTTAATTGGGGATCATAGGATCATAGAGTTGGAAGGGGCCTACAAGGCCATCGAGTCCAACCCCCTGCTCAATGCCAGAGAGCCAGTGTGGCATAGTGGTGAGAGTGTTGGACCGGGACTCGGGAGATCCGGGTTCAAGTCCCTGCTCAGCCATGAAACTCACTGGGTGACTTTGGGCCAGTCACCGACTCTCAGCCTAACCTACCTCACAGGGTTGTTGTGAGGATAAAGTGGAGAGGAGGAGGAGAATTATGTAAGCCGCCTTGGGTTCCTTGCAGGAAAAAAGGCGGGGTATAAATGTAATAAATAAATAAAATGCAGGAAACTAGAGGAGGGGGTCTCCCATCCAAGTAATAACCAGGCCTGACCCTGCTTAGCTTTCCACACTAGGACAAGCTGAGCCAGCGTGAGCCACGGGGATTGAACCTGGGACCCTCTGCATGCAAAGCAGGTGCTCTGTCCCTGAGCTATGGTCCTTCTTCCAGCCCCCAAGTTGTTTTGTTTTTTTTTAATATCTGCCCAATAAGGTCCTTCTCCAGGCTCCATTTTCACATCTACCAGGAAGTAAGGCTTCCTGCATGCTGGCCCCAGAGTTCAGGAATTCTCTTTTCTTCCCAACCTTTCTTTACAAACAGCAATGCAACCTCAACAATTTAAAATTGTTTCGATATATGTGTGCCCTTTTTTGTGCTATCTATTGATATGTTTGTATGCAAATGGTTTTTATATTATGTATAAGGGTGGGGTTTTTTTTAATGGTTTTTAATCTTTGTAAACCACTCAGACAGCTTCAGCTATTGGGCGGTATAGAAATGCAATAAATGAAATGAACTTTCCAATTTTTATTTGTTCGGGGCTTGTTCTCATTTTAACTGATTTTGGGGGGTATTACACACACACACACCTTACATATGGTGCCTTGTGAACCAAGCCAATGAGCCCTCCAGCTTGGGGAAGGGTCGTTTCATGTAAGCACACCTCTGGACCCAGACCTCCCCGAAATAAGGGGCTAGTCTCTGAAAGCTCGGACTTTTTGTTCCCTCCTAACAGGGAATGAATGAGTGTACTATTTGGAATTGGGCTGCAAAAGAGTGGTAATGTTCCGAAGGGGCAGAGAGATCAGCCACAGACAAAGAGGAAGACAAATTGAAAGAACAAGGCTGCCATATTAACGGCGGATGTCGAACAAGGATTCCGTTGTCCTTCTGAAACGCTAATCTGGCTGGAGTTAGTGAACCAGGTACTGGGACAAAGTTTTAATTAAAAATAAGCCATCTCTCCAACCAGCGGGACAAGCGGCCACCTGTGCACGGGCAGACACCCAACACCTTCCTGAGCAGCTGGCCAAACTCTTGCTTCCTGCTCAGAAGTCAGGATGCCGACAGACTAAGTTGATATTCAGGAAGCAGTTACCGAGATGGATTCGTGTCAGATAGTGTCAGACACGGTCTTCGGGAGTAAGCTGACATGGGAACGCGGCGGATCATCAACCTCCTGAACTTTTATTTCAGAAAAGTCAATTTTCGATGGGGCGGAGGGGGGAAGAGAGGAGAGTCTAACACTTGGACATTTCCCCCCCATCCATAGTGTGCGCGCGCATATGTGTGCGTGCGCATGTTTGTTTGTGTGTGTTCTGGTTTAACAGTAGAGAATCTAGAAAAGTCACACCAGAAATTAGTGTCTCTGTTAGTCATCAGGCTGAACAGCTCACGGGGTAATGTACATGCAAAAAACAACACCTTCAAAAGATTTATGGACTGACAGCAAAGGACTGTACTCATCATCATCAGGCGATCACTCGTGACCGAGTAAGATTGTCTTCCGGGATAAAAGGAGGAAATTCTAAAGAAGATTGTGTAGACTCTAGCGATGGGTCCGTAAGTGACTGTGGAGGCCAATTCTAGATCCACACAGCTTCCCACAGTGAGGACACAGGTTACCAGATAGAAGATGGTCCTGTAAAGGATTCATTTGACGTGCTTTTCGCTTAGCACGTTTCTCCCTTTCACCGTGCACTCGGGCTTCTTCAAAGTCCATGGAACCTTTGTGAAAGGCCAACCTCCAGTTAGATCGTTCATGGGTCAGAGCTTCCCAGTTTTCGATGTTTATATTGCATTTTTTTAGATTAGCCTTATGAACATCTTTAAACCTCTTATATTGACCACCGATATTCCGCTTTCCATCCTTGAGTTGGGAGTAAAGTAACTGCTTTGGGAGACGGCAGTCAGGCATTCGAACAACATGACCGGTCCACTGAAGTTGGCGTTGAAGGATCATTTTTTCAATGCTAGTAGTCTTTGCTTCTTCCAGTACACTGACATTTGTTCGCCTATCTTCCCAAGTAATTCGCAGGATTTTCCGGAGGCAACGTTGATGAAACCTTTCAAGGAGGTGGAAGTGACGTTTATAGATAGTCCATGTTTCGCAGGCATACAATAAAGTTGGTAATACAATGGCTTCATAAACCAGTGTTTTGGTCTTCTTACAAATATCCCGATCCTCGAACACTCTATGTTTCATTCGAGAAAAAGCAGCACTTGCAGAGCTCAGACGATGCTGGATTTCACTGTCAATGTTAGCTGTAACAGAAAGATAGCTGCCAAGATAGAGAAAATGATCGACATTTTCCAGTATTGTCCCGCCAAGCTGGATAGAAGGGATCACCAAAGGGTTAGCTTGCACTTGCTGATGAAGCACTTTGGGTTTTTTTTGATGTTAAGTGAGAGACCAAGTTTTTCGTATGCTTCTGCAAAAGCATTTAGGATAGTTTGGAGATCATCCTCTGAATGTGCGGAGACCACATTATCATCAGCATACTGAAGTTCCACAACGGAGGTTGTAATTACCTTACTTTTTGCTTTCAGCCTGCTGAGATTAAAAAGCTTTCCATCTGTTCGATATATAATTCCCACACCTGTGGGAAGTTTCCCCTTGACAAGATGTAAAACCATGGCGATGAAAATGGCAAATAATGTTGGGGCGATAACACATCCCTGTTTAACACCTGATCCCACTTTAAATGGAGCACCATGAGAGCCGTTGTTGTCCAAAACTGTTGCCGTCATGTTGTCATGGAGAAGTCGCAAGATATTCACAAATTTAATGGGGCATCCAATTTTCATAAGGATAGTCCAGAGAGCTGTACGGTCTACAGTATCAAAGGCCTTAGCCAAATCGATAAATGCCATATAAAGGGGTTGATTTTGCTCCCGGCATTTTTCTTGGAGCTGACGTGCAGTAAAAATCATGTCTACTGTCCCTCTAGAGGGGTGGAAACCATATTGAGTTTCAGGGAGGATCTCTTCTGAAATAGATAGAAGACGGTTTGCGAGAATCCTAGCAAATATTTTACCTGCGGTTGCTAAGAGAGAAATGCCCCGATAGTTTCCACAGTCTGTTCTATCACCCTTCTTAAAGAGGGTGATAATTATGGCATCCCTGAAGTCTTCTGGGATCTCTTCTCTTATCCAGATTTTTTCGATGAGTTTATGAAGATGTTGTACAAGTTCGGGGGCCCCTTCTTTAAAGATTTCAGCAGGAATCCCATCTGGTCCACTAGCTTTGTTGTTCTTCATTTGATTAATGGCTTTTTTTACTTCATCCAAAGTGGGGAGTATTGCAAGTTCCTCTTTAATTTGTTTTTGCGGGATTTGCGAAAAAATCTCATTATCCACCTTAGATTTATGATTTAAAAGGTCATAGTAATGCTCTTTCCAACGCAGTGCAATAGACTCTTTGTCTTTTAAGAGTTTGGTGCCATCTTTTGATTGTAAAGGGTTTGTACCATAGGTTTTTGGTCCATAAATGGCCCTTGTGGCCTTAAAAAAGCCCCGTGCATCATGAGATTCTGCAAGTTGTTGAATTTCTTCAGCTTTCTTTTTCCACCAAGTGTTCTTAAGTTCTCTTGTTCTTCTTTGGACCTCAGCCTTTGCGCTAGCATAGATTTTTTTCTTGGCAGCGCAGTTAATATCATTTTGCCATATTTGGAAGGCTTTCCTTTTTTGGTCAATTATATATTTAATCTCATTATCATTTTCATCAAACCAGTCCTGATGTTTCTTAGTTTCATATCCAATAGTTTGTTCACAAGCTGCAGTAATGGAGGTTTTCAGCTTAGACCAATGGTCCTCAATGTTGTCAGGAGGTTCCGTAGGTAGATGTTCCTTAAGAAGTGATTGAAGACGAGTTTGCTTAATAGGATCTTGAAGGGCTTGGATGTTCATTTTATGCCTTGGTTTCCTTCCTTGAAGCCTACGTTGGGGAGCAATGTTGATAACCATTGTGGACCGGATTAGTCGGTGGTCTGTCCAGCAGTCGTCGGCACTCACCATGGCCCTAGTAAGAAGTACATCAGCTCCCAGGTGGCCAGGCTTAGAAATTGGCTGCAGGGCTGGAGAGCAGCCTGATCCAACCCAGCAAAGCAGCTCTTCTGCAGTTTCAATTAGTAAACTTTTATACTTGCTGTTACAACCTGTCCACGAGGCTTTGGACTGGCTGGATGCCGAAATAAAGCCAGCCCCTCTACACAGAAGTTGGTCCCAACATCACACTCAAATAGTTATTTATACATTGCCTAAAAGAGCCAGGTAGCATTACAAAAAGTAATACACACCAACTCAGCTCACACGCCACAGCGGCAAATCGTGAGTTATTTACCGTAAGCAACCTCCAATCGGCGTGATGGGCGGCCGTCAGAGCGTGGCATCCAAACCCAGACTGCTGGGTTGTTCAGAGCTAAACAACCTAGGGGTTAACCCATGGTTTGTTGTTGGGTTAATGTGGGGTTGTTTAGTCCCTTTTACAAACTATGCTGACAACCTCTGTTTGTATTAATCAGAGGGTCATTTACAGTAAATGGAAGCAGCTCGTGCAAGCCGCACACCCTGGGAAATCTTGAGTTAAATAACCCACAATTCGCCACCATTACATGCAAGCAGCCCCAAAGGGTTGCAATCTCAAGGTAAAGGCAAGGCAGGTGAGGGAAAAGGAGACTCGAACAGGAAAACCCAGAGTGAATAGATGTCACTCTTGGGAATGTTTTGCTAAAATGTCGGCACAAAACTTCATATGCATTTTGGTGTGCATTTCTCCCAATATAGGAACATTTTTGTATGACATTCTCCTAATGTGAGCACTTTTGTGCGGGTATGGGTACATACCCGCACACACAATTCTGAAGTGAGAATAGCGATGTCTGCCGTAGAAGATACCATTTTGCTTCCGACGGTAACTCACCCCACCACCATCGGACAATGGAGATGGAATATAGGACCAAGAGGGATTGTGGGAGGCCAAAATAACCAGAGCCATAGAGATGACGGAAGGTCAGAAACCAAAGCATGGAGTTATAGGTTGAGCAGCCTTATTCTATACTGCAGTGATGGGCAGGATTGAAGCAGTTTTCTTCTGAAAGACGACTTTGGGCAGGAAAGGAATGGGATCACTTAGTTCATTATTTAATTGTGCTTCAAAGCCTTCGAAGCTCTGGTTCTCATTTGAATTCTTACGGGACTGATGTCACCGTGACGGAAGTGAACAATCAGAGTTGGTGAAGGCCAGGGCCAAAGAACAGCTGGAAGGCTCAAGCCAAAAGGAGCAAAAACCAGCACTTACATCCCAACAAGTCACCCTAGCATCCACTCACCCCGGCCAGCAGAGACTGGACTCCTGCCACGCTGGGCCCACATCTAATAACGTGTCATTGTAATTCTACTGAGTCATCTGACAGGCTTTTAAAAGTTTCCTCTCGCAGCAGAGGAAAAACAGGCCCAGCCTAGCGGATGTTGCGGAAATGACGGATGAAAACCTCGGAATTGCGCTCATGTCCGTGAACGCACACAGGGGCCTCGAACCTCAACGGTAGCATGATACAGTCCTTCGATGCACTCTGCCGGGATGGGCCATAGCTCAGGGGTCCTTAGATGGGGACCTCAGGGGGCATGCATGCAGAAAGTCCCAGGTTTAATCTTGGGCATCTCCCGTTAAAAGGAGTTGACAGGAAAGACCTCTCTGCCCGGGATCTTAAAGAGCCCCTGTCACAGTCAACAATAGAGGGCTAGATGGAGAAATCGTCAGGCCTGGAGGAAGGCACCTTCTATGTACCTTCAAGACATCGACCATCATCGGCCCATTAGGGAAAAATTGCAGGAGAGAGGGGCAGGTGAAGACCACCACAGGGCCATATACCTTCGACCTCCTTCATGAAGGTTTCTTCACACGGCGGATAGTTAAACTATGGAATTCACTTCCACAAGATGTAGTGATGGCCACCAATTTGGAAGACTTTAAAAGGGGATTGGACAAATTCATGGAGGAGGAGAAGGCTATCAATGGCTACTAGCCTTGATTGGCTATATGCTACCTCCAGTATCAGAGGCAGCATGCCTATGTACACCAGTTGCTGGGGAACATGGGTGGGAAGGCGCTGTTGCACTCACATCCTGCTTGTGGGCTTCCCATTGGGGCAGCTGGTTGGCCGCTGTGTGAACAGAATGCTGGACTAGATGGACCCTTGATCTGATCCAGCAGGGCTCTTCTGCTGTTCTTAAGGCTCCTCCTCCCTCAACTGTCACCCCCCCCCCCACAGCCATTCTAGCAGGCTGTACAGAGGGAGATGGGAGGGAGAGCAGGGCCTGCTTCATTTTTCCTCTTCCCTTCCTATCAATTTTTCCTTGTGTGTCATGACTTTTTAGACTATACACCTTTGGGCAGGGACCGTCTTGTTTAATCGATTCTACGTAAGCCGCCCTGGGAGTCTTTTTTGGCTGAGGAGCAGCATAAAAATAAATTGTTGGGACTTGAAAAAGATACTAGGAGAGGATATATTGTGGAGTAATATCCTTCCTATCTCACGTTAGTGAGATCAGCAGAGTACAGTCCCTTTCCAGCTTAAAAGAAGCTTAGATTTGGCTAGTATTAGCCAGTTAGCATTTGGTAATCCAGGATGCTTTAAGGCAGACTGGATTTCCCTGGTTTTGCCCCCTTTTCTCTCCCTCAGAACAATAATCAGAGACACAGTCTTGTAAAGGTTAAAAGTAACATTTACTCATTATGCAGTTTCATTCAGGCAGGCTTAAAAGACGTTTATTACAGTTGGTTACAAGTTCATTTGTAGTTACTTGGGGTCTGAACTTGTGGAGTTCAGACCAGCAACTCTGGTTACATGCTGCTGCTAGAACAACCTGGAGGCAACAGCTGGTGCCACACTCAAGAGTCCCAGCAGAATTCCTGTTGGGGCTCTGTTAATGATTCAATGAGTATCTTCCAGTGAATCCACCCTAGAAGATACCAGTGATCTTACCATTTCACCCTACTACCTGGTGAAACATGAGCCATAGGTTTTGACTGCAACTTAATTATCCCACACAAATCAACTAAATGAATAAACCGTCCTTTTGGAAGAGTTCCAGGAGAGGCAGGTAGAGGAGGAAAAAACCAAACACCTGCGCCTCTTCCAGCTGGATCCTCCCTGACCCTGGGACCATCTTCCACCAACTGCTCAGTGGGAAGGATGCTCATGGGTTGTTTTTTTTTTAAATATATTTTAAACTTGTTAATATTGTTGATTTTGGTATTATTTTTATGTCACTTGTAAGCCGCCTTCATTGGGTTTATATCCGGAAAGGCAGCATATAGGAACCCTCTATGCCAGATGCTGCAGAAGAGATCTGGTAAAGTGAAACAAGAATTTGACTTCTGGGGCACACTGGGTGGCCCTGGGCAGAAAAGAAATAAAACATCAGCTTGGTCTCTCACAGGACAAAATTGAGACGTTAAACACATCTCAAAGGGTAGGAATCTGCACTCTTGCATGAGCGGCCCAGGCCTTCTTTCTGGGCTTCACAGACACACCTGGTTGAGAAGGAGGGTGGGCGGGGCTTTGCCCATTTGTGGTCTGACCTGGCAGGGCTGATGTCCTTCAGGATCAGGGACTCAGGGTGGGGCCCATCTTCAAGTGCACACTGACACGAGCATGGCCAATGGTCAGGAACTCTGGGAGTTGTCATCCAAAACATCTGGAGGGCACCGGGATAGGGTAAGCTGTCCTAGAGTGCCCCCGCAGCAGCCTATCCGGACTTTTTGCCACCCTCTGCAAAAGGTTTATCAGGCATGATGGCATGGAAATTCAAATACATGCGGGGCCACAAAAAAACAGCCAACCCTCCACGCTTCAATTAACACAAGCGACAGAACACAGAGATGAGGACACGGCTGTTAACACCCTCCCACGGGCTGCAAGCTTGCCAGTGTGTCATTGCCGGGACATCTTGCTAGCTTGGATTGAGACCCCGCGGGCTGTTGCCAACCCATTTATCCATTCTGGCTTCAGGCAGCCTTGAGCCAAGGTTCACACCGGCTTTCCCAACCTGCGGGAAGGCTGATTTCCACCTCGATAAGAAAGACGTGCTATCAGGCTTCTCATCGTTTGAGGTTCTTGACCAGACAGCTAGTGTGGTGTAGTGGTTAGAGTGCTGGGCTGGGACTCAGAGGAGATCCAGGCCCTGGAGCTCACTGGATGACTTTGGGCCAGTCACTGACTCTCAGCCTAACCCACCTTACAGGGCTGTTGTGAGGATAAAATGGAGAGGAGGGGGAGGATTATATAAGCCGCCTTAGATTCCTTGCAGGAAAAAGGTGGGGGGATAAATATAATAAATGATAAAATAAATTCTCGCCTGATAGACAAGCAACCTCATCCTGACTTTCGGCTTGGGGATCAGCCCTCTAGGGGGACACTGGCCAGGAGAGTTTTAATCCACCCAATCTGGGCTCAAGAACTGCAACGTGGGTGGAACTGCTGCCAACACTGACCCAGTTTGCATATTGCATCAATAACCCATGGTTTGGTGAACCATGTATTGTCGCGAATGAGGCGGAAGCGAGTGAGGGTGCTGCTTCTGTAGTCCTGATTGGCTACATGCTACCTCCAGGATCAGAGGCAGTGTGCCTATGTACACCAGTTGCTGGTGAATATGGGCGGGAGGGTGCTGTTGTGCCCTCCTGTCCTGCTTGTGGGTTTCCCGTGGGCAGCTGGTTGGCCACTGTGTGAACAGAATGCTGGACTAGAGGGACCCTTGGTCTCATCCAGCAGGGCTCTTTTTACGTTCTTGCCGCCCGACAGCTCCTGCGGCAGCCGGGCAGAGCTAAACAAGTCAGGGACAGACCTGCTGTGACATGCGAACTGGGCCATTATATGATGACGCGAGGATGCAAGAAGAGTTACAAAAAGGGATCCAAGAACACCCTTGACTTTTCTTAGTGGGCAGAACCTACCACCCAGTTGGCAGTGGGCATCGAAGTCTGGATGCTTCCATGCTCTCCAGCTCAAATTTAAGTGTAAAAAAAATGTAGAATCTGTCGTAGCTCCCAGAAAAGGGGGGGGGGGGGAATAGATCCAATACTTTTGGATGCACAAGAACAGATTTTACAAGGCACTTTGTGAAGACCGCTAAGGGAAGTCATTGAGCTGTGTTTAAAGGTTGTTTCCTGCCCAATTTAAACGGAGACCCTCCTTGGCTGCCCATATACCGGTATGTTCTTTTTGGGGTTGTTGTTGTTGTTTTTAAAAGAGGTCTTAAATGAGTTCCGAATGCCTTGATGGTAATCTTTTCTAAGTTGAAGGCATTTCCATTTACAGCCAAGCTAGCCGAGTGGAAAACTGGCTCATGCCGAGGGGCACAGCATGAACTGTGCCAAGTCCCCCTGGTTTCAGCCAATAATTCTCTGTTTGGAGCCCCGGCAGCTGCTTTCAGCGTTAAGGAGGGTGAGCCGCACCATGCCCGACACGCTCGGCGTCTTTCGGAAAGAACGCCAAGTTCATGGAGGCCACCCCTTTGAACCCCTCCAGCTGTCGAGGAGGGGGGGGGCTCCTCCCAGCAAGGTGCTTAAGCGAGCCAGCCAGGACAAGAAGCCATTCCAGCCTCGGTGGGCATTCTGAGGAGTCCCTGCGTTTGCTCTACCCCCCCCCCCCGGGTCCTGCTGTTCACACTATTATCTTTCAAAGCCTGCCTTTGTTAGGAACATTACGGAAGCTGCCTTACACGGAGTCAGACCCTTGGCCCATCTAGCCCAGTATGGCCGACACTGACTGGCAGCAACGGCTCTCCAGGGTTTCAGGCAAGGATTTTTTCAAGCCCTGCCTGGAAATGCCGCCGGGGGGTCGAACCTGGGACCTTCTGCAGGCAAAGCAGGGGTTCCGCCACAGAGCCACGGACAAGCGGGCACACGGCGCCGTCTGCAGGCCCTCAGGCTAGAAAGGAGGGGTCGACTCAGGCACATTCCTGCCAGCCCCCAGGAGCACGGAATGCAGCTTTGGGGGCAACAGAATCCAGTTCATACGTCAACCTCGAAACCTTAAATGCAAGATTCCTATGGGCGTTCAAGGCTCCAGTACTTGCGGTATGGACAATGGCTGCTGAAATTGCAGAAGTCGCGGCAGGGGGCGGACCAAATAAGATTTCCAGGGGTCAAAGGACAGGTCTTCGAGAACCTGTAGATCACCTTGCCTCTCCCCTTTGCGGGGGGGGGGAGTAGCCATAGCTCAGTGGCAAAACACCAGCTTTGCATGGAAAAGTCCCCATGTTCAATCCCTGGCATCTCCAGTTTAAAAATAAAAATAAAAATCAGGCCGGAGGCAATAAGAAAGACCTCTGGCCTGAGACCCTGGGGACCGCTGCCAGTTCACATGGACCAGGGATATTGAAACTCTGTCAGCCCGAAGGCAAAGTTCAGTTTTACAGAAGCTCTCCGGGACTGGGGGAGGAGGCAGCACTGTATCATCATCATCATCATGTAAAAAATACACCACACAAGAAAAAAGGAATAGGGAGGGAAGAGGGGGGAAAGTAAGTCTTTCCGCTGAGAAGACAAATTATGTAGCCGATGCCCATTTTGCCAAATGCATATAGTTCTGGCTTAGAATGAATCCGTTATGAGAGAAGTGATTAATTATTTTTTTTGTGCTTTCACATTCAAGGGGGCAGCACAAGCTAACTCATCAAAGGTCCTTCGGCGGGTCTAAGTCGACATGGTTTTCACCGCACGACTGTAAGGGGAAGTGTTGACTTTAACAAAAAAGGGGGGGGAAGGGGCAACAGGCATGCCTCCAAAACAAAATTTTCTTAGGATGAAGCCGTGGAGGAATGAGTCAGACAATATCCGCTATCCAACTGTCAAACCACAAAGACTTGTTTTGGTGCCCGTGCCACCGGGGGGGGGGGGGGGGAGTCGCATTAAGTACAGGAACCAGGTTCCCAAGAGACCCTCAGCACCACCTCCCAGCATTTTTCATGAGATCAAATAGTCCCTTTTGCCAGGCTTTCCATCAAGGTTTTTGGTTTTGTTTTAAAAATGGGGATTTATACCTGGCCTAGAGAATGACAAGAACTTTATTTAGACTACATTACAACCAACAACACTGAACACGGATCGGCCATGGAATGTCTAGTTTAGTTCTCGATCACACAAGGCCATGATCATGGAAAGTTGAGAACTAGAACTCTCTCAAATATTAGATCAATTTTGGGACACTCACACATGCCCGGTTCACACGACCCCAGGTTGGTTAATAAGCCACAGTGGCTTGTTCGCCAACGCCATGTGTGCTGGTTGTGTACCGGCTCATTTCCCTAATTGTCCTGGCCAGGCGTGGGTTGTTGTGACATGAGAATCTGGCAAGGGCGGGTGGCTGGGTTCAGAAAACACAATAACCCACGGTTCAATAAGAACCCATATTCAACCCCGAGTGTGGGTTATTGTGTTGTCTGAACCCAGCCATAGACACCATGGTTTGTTAACCACAAACAACCCCAAAAGAGAAGCCAGGGTCTGTTGTTGGGCTGTGAACTGTCGGTTGTTTAAACCATGGGTTTTCAGTATGTGTGAACACAGAACTGTGGGTTATTCGTGGGTGGTTTCGCCAGGTTACAGAGGTGGTGGGCAAAAGCGTTAAAAAAAACCCAGCAGTGCTACATGCCAGTAAAGCAGGCAGAGAAGGGAAACAAACAACCCAACGATTGGGAAAACAAACCAGTTTGTTCGATGGTCTACCAGATAAATCCTGGGTAGGGCAACTAACCATGGGTTAAATAAGCCAGGGGTTAGCATTATGTGCGAAGCAGGTCACAGGCAGACTGGGTTCACACAGCACGATAAGCCATGGTGGTTTATAAGCCATGTTTGTTTCAGAGTGGCTTGTCATGTTGTCTGAACCCAGCAGCATTGTTTGTTTGCTATGCACAAGCCACTCTGGCTGGGTTCAGAGCACACGACCAGCCACTCCGAAACAAACCTGGCTCATAAACCACCATGGCTTATCATGCTGTGTGAATCCAGTCACAGACATTAAGAAATGATATACACGCTCTGGTTGGGGGGAAACCTTATGTCAACCACACCAGGGCTTCAGTTTCACTGGCTTCCTACTGGCAGAAAGTGTTCTAATTTGGTCAATTACCCTAAAAACTAGCAGCTCCCAGCCCTGCGTGCGCCCACGCCCGTCTCCCACAGCAATTTCTAAGATTCCCCGGTACACAGACATGTCTCCAAGCTGCCCATTTACCAATGATGAGTCATTAGACTCCCGAGTCAAGCGCTCCGTGCCAAGGCAGATTACCGGCACCCGCAGACCCGCTCCTTTCAGGTCTGGCTTCGGGGAGGCCCCGTGACTGACAAGGGCTCTAATGAACTCTAATTACAGGCTCGACGGCCTGAGGAAGCAACAACAGATGTGGCGAGAGGGCCGGCCGCACAGCTCCGCTAATGAACGGGGAAGCGTTCGGGGGCCGATGAGGGGCAGTGACCCAGAAAGGGCCTCCACCCGCCTCCTGGCCATGCCCTTTCGCTCCACGTTCAAGTTGGGACGTTTTCTCTTCTGACAGCGCAATCGCGTCAAGGAAGCGCGTCTCCCGGCCTGACAGCCGCCACCACAGCAAAGGCCTCCGGGAATTAAGCACTAAGCGGCTTAAAGAAGGTTCCCACTTTTTGGTTCAACAAGTTCAATCCCAGCAGCAGGAATTGCAGGGGGTTGGGGGCGGGCTTCAGGCGAGGCACCCTCAGTGGGCTCCCTTAACCTGGGAGAGGTGGAGCATGCAAAACCTTGGCCTCTCTCAATGCTCTTTAAGAGGCAGAGCAGTGATCTGTAACCAGAGTAAGAACCGAGCCAAGCAGAGCGGAGGCAATGGCCTTCTCGGCTCTCTTTCCTCAGTGAGATGTACTGCAACTTTACCGTCATTTTGTGAAAGGTCTCTCCTGGCTATCCAGCCTGGTATTGCCTTCTCTCACTTGCAGCGACTCTTACACAGGCCTCCTTCCCAGTCCTGCTGCCTGAGCTCTCTTTTTAACGGAAGAAGCCAGTGACTGAACCCTGGGACCTCCGACATGCAAAGCATGTGCTCGACCACTCCAGAACGATCCACCCCTCGACTTGGAGAAAGGCCCAGAACATCCCCGAATTAGAGCCGCGAAACTCAACAGCAGTCCAGCGCTACAGGAGCAGCCGCAGAAACTAAGGCGCATGCGCCGCTGGAGGATGAGGTCAGAGTGGACCTCAATGAAGACAGCAACGGTGTGGACAACACAGAGGGTCAATTCAGACAACACACAAGGCTTTTCTAGGGATTCTTTCACAATGGTTCCGCACAACACCTGAGATTTATTTGAAGCAGGGGTGTTGGACTTGGTTTGGTCCAGGGGGCCAGATTGCCACCCCTGACTAATCCAGCAGGCTGGAAGGTGTCAGAGGGCGGGACCCTGCCCCAAAGCCCTACCACCTTCCCCAATGTCATCTGGTCCCATTTTGCTTTTCCCATGGAGAGATGGGGGATCACTGATGGGAGATGACAAAGGAGATTCCTCTTCCCCAGGCAGCCTCCGCGGGCCACATGGGGAAGCTCTGCAGCCCAGACATTCCCCAACCCCGATTTAAAGCATTTTAACTCCACTCTCTTAACCAAAAAATGGCTATCAGAGTGGCTTACAAGTACCAGAGATATAATAAGGCAGAGCCAACCCTCAGGCTTTCAAATTAAAAGACATGACACACAAGGAAAAGGGATGGGGAGGGAGGAGGAAAAAGGCAAGCGCAGGTACCAGTCCTTAAAGTTAATAGTTCTTATAATGACCAGCCAGGAAGGATGGGGACAGTTCAGGCAGCCTGATGGAATGACTGCCAGCCAGGTGGCAGCTGGGGAGAGCCAAAGGCAGCTGGTGTCCCAGAAGAGGCAACGGAATAGCCCTGCTTCTCTGCTCTGGAGCTTGGACATAGCAGCTCCCAGGCAATGCTTGACAAACTACGGGTACTGATTTGGGGCCAATCATCAACCACCTTTTGAAATGGCCTTGGGAACTATGGGCCAGGCATGACGCATGAACTGACAGGCCACTGCTGACAGCGATGGCTTCTCCTCCAGAGTAGACCGCACTGGGACACACCAGTGCACCGAGCAGACAGGCGGCTCCGATCCCACCGTTTGCCTACCACATAAACCAGTGGGTGGGAAGCCAGGTTCGGCGTGACCTCCAAGCTGAGCCCAAGCGCAGGAGAACCCCTTGTTCTCATTTGAAAACACCATGTACTCACCAAATCGATCAGGTCACTGAGGTTTTTCTCAATCTGTTGAGGAGGCAGACGCCTCATCAAATCCAAGGCACAATCTAGCTGCTGGTCACTCTGAAGGGGGAAAAAAAACAGGGAAGAAAGGGGGGGGAGGGAGAAACGCAGGGTTACTCACAAGAAACAGAGAACAGCATATGAACACATGACGCTGACCAAGTCAGGCAGACCACCGGTGGAACTAGCCCAGGACTGCCTGCTCCGAGGGGCAGCACCTCCCCCAAGCCGGTGCCTTCCAGAGGTGCTGGACTACAGCTGCCAACTTCCCCAGTCGGCATGGCCATCGGGGATGATAGGAGTCATAGTCCAACACCTCTGCAGGGCACCAAGTTGGGGGAGGCCGCCACTCCAGAGCCTCAGGCAAATCTTTCCCAGGACTGCTCACCCAAAATCCTCTCATTTTGTTTATTTATTATTACATTTATACCCCACTTTTCCCCCCTCTTGCAAGGAGCCCCAAGGCGGCTTCCATGGTCCTCCTCCTCCTCCTCTCCATGTTATGCTCACAACAACCCTGTGAGGTAGGCTACGCTGGAAGCCTATGTGAGGCTGGAACATTTCCCCAAAAGGCACGTTTTCCGGCGCTTTATTTCTCCCCACTGATTCCCCCCCCCCCGCCACCCATTACCTAAGTTCATTCGTAACAATGAATGGATGCCAAGTTGCAAATACAAGATTAGGCCAGCTTGGCCATTTCAGAGTTGCAGATGATGAGCTCTTCGGATTTCTAAAATGTATTAGGGCGCAACCCTATCGGGGTGCTGCCTCTTAGAAGGAAGCCTCCGATCTAGAGTATCCAGTGCCCTGCTGGCTGCTGCTGGCTGGGTGAGAAAAGCAACAACAAGGGGCAACATCACTCCCCTGTCCTCCTTTTTTTCTTTTCCCTTTAAACGGGCCTCTGAGACAGTCTAGAGGAGGCGTGCTACCAAGGGTGGGGTGGGGCTGGAGACACCGTGAGATTTTTTCGTATCCTGGCCCCTCCTCCTCTCCTCTCCCATTGGAATACCCCCCTTTTGACCTCTATGGGGTCCTCCCTGGCCGCTTTTGTGACCCCTGAAAGCAGCCGTGGTTCTTTCTGCCACGGCTGTGAGGGGGTGGCGGGCAGAATCGGATTTTGGAGGCCCCCCCAAACTTGTAGCAGCATCTACAGCTTTGGGGGGGGGGCTCCCAAAAATCCTACAGTTCCTGGGTCACTCTCCAGGGACCACAGCACTGTGCCCTTAGCGTGTCAACGGTTTTCAGTACCCTTTCGCCACATACACATAAAATGTAAGCAAAGTACACGCTGCTGACTTCACATTTTTACAAGTGTTCCAATAAAAATGTCTACATAATATAACATTTAAATCACATTAAGTGTGCTTTTATTTCCCCCCCTCAAATATTTCAGGTCAAATATTTCTGGTGCATTGGGACAAACAATTAATGTGGGGTCCTTTTTCTTTTTCAGCTTCGTTTACTAAACACAAGTAAAATAAACATGCTAAATCATACTCCAGGGCACCAAAAAGTTTTCTGATGCAAACAAAAGGTTCCAGTGCAAATTACCCTATGCAAATTACCCTAATTTGCATTGGAACCTTTTGTTTGAAAATTAACCCAATTTGCATAGGGTGATTTGCATTGGAACCCTTTCTGGAATACAACTGCTATACAAATTAACCTGATTTGCACAGGAATATTTTCCAGAAAGGTTTCCAAATTTTCCCAGAAAACCCACATCGCTAAACATGATTCATCATTTCAGCTGCTTCCTGCCAACTTAGGTCTTCGCCTAGAGGGAAAGAGACTCAACGGACACATTTTGTGAAACCTCTTTGCTGGCGGCGATGGAGTTCTTATCTGAAGATCCAGCCAAGCACTTTCTAAGAGGCTCCAAGACCCCTGTGTTTGCTGGATCCCCAGTACCCAGCCAGAGCAACCTTGTCATCTGGCACCAGATACCTATGGCGGGTGAAAGCTGACCCCTAAGAAAACCAGGGTCCCCATTCCTGCAGGTATGGTCACTGGCGACAGGGCCAGGGGGGGCACGCACCTCTCCTTAAAAGACCAGCACTGCGACCCATGTGTGCTTGGGCTGGCACCCCTATATCCTCCTTCCAGGCCTGCAGTGACTGGCTCCGAGCCTAAGCAATGTTGCACAGATAAAACACGTCGCAGAGACCCTAAAACGGTTTCCGCTGGGGACCGACACGGAAGAGGTTTGTAACCAGCGGCCGGGCCGTGGGAACACACCCAGGGAGAAGACAAGTTCTGTTAGCCTTGGCTGGGGAGAGGCAGTATGTTCCACAGGAAGCAGGGCTGGAAATTTGTGTGCGCCTCTTCTCCCCACACTACACACACACACACACACACACACACACACTTCAACGGAGAAGAACATGGAACTCCCAAAGGGAGGCTTCTCAGGGCTCCTTTCAATAAAGAGACGGCACAACGTCCCAGGGACTGTTACTGTAAGGCGCCAAGAACTCCCGGCGCTCTGCCCATCATTAGCAAATGGTGTCAGCACTTCCTCCTTTACGGGGCGGCTTGAAATGCCAGCCATGCATGGAGCCTGGGAACCGACTCCTCGGTATGAATTCTTCGGAGGTCACAGCGCCGCCACCCAGCCAATGCATACAGCGTGCAACTCCCAAAACGGGCAGAGAGATGCCAGCGCAGCAGAGGTGGATCCTACGGGGGGGGGGGGGCGCTCCTTAAGCCAAGGGGAAATGCAGTTGAGCCCCTTGACAGAATAGGCGACAACAGACTTGCAGCAAAGTTACTAGCCCACAAGCACTTTTACTGGCTTGCTCACGCACACAGGTAAAGACATCTCCCTTTATGGTTACAGGTTTCTATTCCTGACAGTTATGACACCTCGAGCCCAATCAGTGAAATGACAACATAAAAAAAAGAAGTTGTTTGTGCAAAGCTGTCTTGTTTGTGCAAAACAGTGGATCCCTGACCACTGGCCATGCTGGCTGGGGCTGATGGAAGTTGTAGTCCAAAACATCTAGAGGGCACCAGGTTGGGAAAGGCTGGAGTAACGTTTCAGAGCAACCATGTATAAAATTGGGGGGGGGGGGGGAGAATTGCTAGCAATAAAAGAACGATCCAAACCACCACCATCAACACAAAACAGCATCAACATCTAGAAAGGGCAAGCAGGGCAGTAACCAATCCTCAAAACGCTTTCACCCATCTACACAAGGACGGCAGAAAGGCAGCTGCACAAATATCACCTGGAAAAAAGATTTCAAAGTGTCGGGGCCGCCACCAAAAAAGCCCTGCTCCTCGTGGAGGCTAATGTAGCCTCCCCATATCAGATGGAACCTAGAGCAGGACCTCGTCAGTTCACAAGTGCCAGGGCGAGGGGTGCGTGTGAGCAACCATTTGGGAGTTGGTAGTCCAAAACATTTGGAGGGCATTAGGAAGCTTGTGTGGTATAGTGGTTAGAGTGTTGGACTAGGGAGACTGGGGTTCTAGTCCCCACTCGGCCATGAAGCTCACTGGGTGACTTTGGGCCAGTCACTGACTCTCAGCCTCACCTACCTCACAGGGTTGTTGTGAGGATAAAATGGAGGAGGACCACCACCACATATACCGCCCTGGGCTTCTTAGAGGAAAGGTGGGATAGAAATGTAATAAATAAATAAAAATAGGCTGCTACCTGTGTTCCAGGCCATGAGTTGGGGGATTATCTTAACCGTGGCTGTGCTTGGTTTAGAGACACACTTTGTAACTTTGCCCATGCACAATCCCGGCTACTGGCAGAAGCTATTCTCAGTACAGAAGTCCGGTTCTTTTGTTTAGCACATAGGCAGAAATCCATTTGACTCTCTCCTCTTCAACCTCTTACCCCCCTCAAAGGAAAAACGCTGTTTGGCTTGGCCCATGAAGATGCAATTCTAGGAGCTAACCCCAGAAAGGAGATCCTTCTGACCACATATTGTCATTGCCTCCCACTGCTTCTTACACATCGCTTTTTGTGTGTGATTTTCAAAACCCGAATGCACAGTTGCAAGGTCAAGCGGGTTTAACTCCAGGATCGTGGGAACGTTCGAGGAAGGGCTCATTGAAGCAGGACCAGCTGGAATTGTTTAGTAAGGCTGGAAGGGGAAAGGAGAGACAGTAAGCCTCGCCGGCTGCTTCCTTCAGCACTTTCCTGTGACTCAGATTTTTGGACTGAAAGCTCGAAATGTTACAGATCCTCAGAAAGGTTGAGGTTTCGACGCTTTGAGACGAGATCACAGGTGGGTAAACCTCAGGACTGCCCCAACGCCGCAAGGCACTTTCGGGCCGTCTACGCAGGATGATATTAAAGACACCTGCAACCCAAAGTCCTTTTACGGGGAAACGTCAGGGGTTTGAGTTTCAAGCCCAGGCTTCCCCAACTTGGCCAGTGTTGAGAGTTGCGGTCCAACAAATCTGGAGTGGCAATCAGGTCAGGGAAAGCAGAGCTAGCACCTCAGCATCAACATACATCAGGGGAACTGAACTGCTTTCGGTCTGAGGGCCACACTCCTGTGGCAAAAGGGGCAGGACCGAAAATACCAGCACATTTGAGCTTGAAGCTCTTATTACCAGTCACTAAGCCTTAGAAGAAGCAATTCAACCATTTAGAATGGGGACACACACGACACAAAAGCCGGTAAACAACCAATCAGTGGTTCGGCCAGGGGAAGGGGGTAGGGCTGGAAGTCTGGCCTGGAGCCCTAGGCAGGCCGGATTTTGTCCGTGGGCCAGAGGTTCAACACCCCTGACATACAAGCATAGGACACTGCAATGACAATACTGAAGGAGAAGCTGATTGGTGGGAGATTCAGGACCAAGAAAAGGAAGCAGTTAAACTATGGAACTCACTTCCGCAAGATGGAGTGACGGCCACCAATTTGGATGGCTTTAAAAGGGGATTGGGCAAATTCATAGAAGGCTATCAGTGGCTGCTAGTCCTGATGGCTCTATGCTACCTCCAGGATCAGAGGCAGTATGCCTGTGTACAACAGTAGCTGGGGAGCATGGGTGGGAGGGTGCTGTTGCACTCCTATCCTGTTTGTGAGTTTCCCGTGGACAGCTGGTTGGTCACTGTGTGAACAGAATGCTGGACTAGATGGAGCTTTGGTCCGATCCAGCAGGGCTCTTCTGATGCTCTGAGAAGGAACAAGAGCCAAGTGATACACACATGCGCGCGCACACACTTCAATGCATTCTTCAGCTCATGACTTCCCCCCCCAAGTAAAATTTTTCAGAGAGCCAGCATGGTACAGCTCAGCAAATAGAGACCAGGCAGTGGAGGGTCCGGTTTCCAGCCCAGGGTCCTCCAGGTGTTGGTGTTGTTGGGACTGTGGAGACAGGTCACTAGACTAGAGAGGCCAGGGATGGGGGGTGGGTTGCCCTCTGGAGATTTCCAAGCTGCAACTCCCATCAGCCCCAGCCAGCATGGCCAGTGGTCAGGGACACTGGGAGTTGTGGTCTAACAACTTTGGGAGGGCCCCGGGGTCCCCCACCCACCTTCTAACCCTTCTGATAAAACAGACAGGGTTGAGAGCGTCTCCACAATGCCAGAGGAAGTCTCTGGAGCAAGCAGGGCTGGCCGAATAAGATTTGTGTGGCCAGGTTGGGCCTCAGAGACCTCCATGTCCCTCCCCACAACCTGAAAAATAAATCAGTAGTTAGCAAAATTCTGCAGCTTTGCATTGTTTACACAGGGCATAGACATCATTTCATCTCGGCTCAAAATCTGGATGATCTCATTCTTGCACACACGTCTCCGAAGTTACTAGCCCACATGACTACACATATCTGATTATTGGTGGCACACGGAAAGCCTGAAAGGGGGTTTGGGGGTAGAAATACAAAGAAATGGAAGTCCAACAACTCTCTTCCAATTTACCGCCCTGGTTATTTTGGGGCCTGGGTCACCGTGAGAGAAGACTTCTGACTCAAGTGCACACAGCACTTCTGAGGCCCACAGCACACCCACCCCTCACCTGCCGAAGGAAATTTAATTAGACACATGCCTGTGTGACCCCCTACATCCTGTTCCTGGTTGGGGCCGTTCCTCTTGTCCCGCGGGGAGGGGAAGAAGAAGAAAACATAACCCTTTGCATGATGAAAAAGGCAACCACAGGGCCTCACATACCAACCCCAGTGTGGGCTGCAGACTCAGCCAAGATC
Source organism: Shinisaurus crocodilurus (assembly GCA_021292165.1). NCBI lineage: Eukaryota > Metazoa > Chordata > Lepidosauria > Squamata > Shinisauridae > Shinisaurus > Shinisaurus crocodilurus. The sequence continues at coordinate 2,469,018 of JAHFWL010000571.1, read as the reverse complement.
TTTGAGACTTTGGGGCGGCCGGCAGGTTTCCAACCCTCGCATCTTCACCCCAGGAGCAAACTCCCAAAGGAGCAAGGAGTGCAGAGGGAAGTTCTAAATGAGCTTTTAAAATTACAATTCCAGTCGCTCCAGGATTGAGAGTTCTAAGAGCCTGGAGGTGAACTGTGGGCCTTCGCCAAAGTAAAGCCCCTTTTAAAAAGCCCCCTGCATAGATGCTTCACGTTGTGGGATCTTCACTCCAGCATCTGTTTTACTACAGCACAGGAGCTTACGCTGACCCATTCCCTTCCCTCCCCTCGTCAATACATTCCACTGGCGGCCAGGCCATTTTGGGGGGGCCGAATTCAAAGTGCTGGTATTAACGTACAAAGCCCTAAACATCTTGGGTCCAAGTTACCAGAAGGATCATCCCTTTCATATATATCTGCCCGGACTCGAAGATCATACTCAGATACTTTACTCTGGGTACCTCTGCCAAATGAAGTGAGGTGGGTGGCTACTAAGGAGAGAACTTTTTCAGTGGTGACACCCCAGTTGTGGAATGCCCTCCCCAGAGAGGCTCACCTGGCACCTACATTGTGATCTTTTCAGCACTGGGGGAAGACTTTTTTATTTTTAGACCTCTGCAGTGCTGCTGGCTTTTACTCGCGTTTTGACTCTGGTTTTATTCTGTTTTAAACTTAGGGTTTTTATATTATGTTCTACTGTGTGATTGTATCTTATGGTTTCCCGTTTTGTCTTGTGAACCATTTATTTATTTCACTTTTTATACTGAATAAAATAAAAAATTCCACTTCCTTTCTATACATCTTATAAGACTGCAATATTAAGGTTTACCTGTGTTAAGTTTGCCCCAGCGAATTAAAAAATATATACCCACGAGGATAGGTCATCAGCAGAAACAGTACTGTCAAAAGTAGCAGCAACACAAAGTCTGCATCGCAAGGGTGGATGCTGATGGTGTCCAAAAAGCACCACTGAAGTCGGGGGCAAACCCTGCTCACTATTGCAGTTATTGAGAACTATGACAGTTCCGGTCTCTTTTTCTTGCTCAGCAGAGCTGATGTAGCTAGCACAAGCTGGGGTTTGTTCTTGGCTTACGATTCTGGCTTGTTAGGAGAGCAAAAAGACAGAGACCCCAATTCAGATGTAACAGTAAACAGACCACTAATGGAGGATTCCTGGTTTGTTTAGCCGTTCCTGCTGGCAGGAGGAGGCAAGCGGTGCCGATCGAGCAGCATACGCCAGTACGCTGGCTTGAGCACGGTAAGGCAGAATTCTCAGCAATTCCGGCTTACCGCAACATCTGAGCTGGGCCACTGTTAAGAAAACACAGCATTATAGGATTGGATCGAGTTAGTTGGCCACAGCAACAAAGTTGCCAAGTTTTGCAGAACTTCCCAGGAGACGGAATGGACAGATCACAAAGCGCACTGGATCTAGAGAAGCAGCAAGCCGGAAGGAGCTGAAAAGAATGACTAATGAGCCAACTGTTGGTGGGACCATGATTGGGGCCCCCATCAGGATGAAAGATAATTTTTTTAAAAAGTGAAATAAATACAACCAAGGCATTGGTTCACATAAACACTGTCTCAGAATTCTTCATGGAATTCACCAGATCTAGGCTACCTTCACTCAGTACCACCACACGGATAAGCAAAGTTCCCTGAAACGTTCCGATTTACAGATCCACTAAACAAAACCAAGACACATTCTCTTCACACATAGGTTCCCTCTAAGGCAGTGGTGGGACATGCAAGGCCCTCCAGTTGTGGTTGGGACTGCAACTCCCATCAGCCCTAGCCAACATAACCAATGGTGAGGGCTGATGGGGGTTGCAGCCCAACGACATCCAGAGTGCCAACGTTCCCCGTTCCTGCCCTGGGAGGACTGAATTTTATGCTACACGCTCCAACCGGGAGAGAGAAGGCTGTTTTTTTCATGACCTAGCAGCTTCTGCAGCTATGTTTATCTTCTGGATAATAGAAGGGATGTTGATTATTTGTTCGACTTGTCATTAACCATAACTGTGTAATTTGGATGCTTTTATCCGGTGCCAGAGAGACCCACAGACTATAAACTTTACCCAAAGGAGGATCCATTTACCCAATAACCTTGGCGTCAGAAGGAGGGTCCAAGTCCCATCAATTCCTTTAGGAGGGGAACTGTTTGGGCAATTACGCTTCAGCCAGGGGCATTTCCCAAACTTGTCCCCCCCCTTGCTTATGGGGTAGCGTGTAACCTGGGTCTCCCCCGCCCCCCGCAGCAATCAAGTACTTAGCAGCAAATCAAAGAAGGAAGTTGCTTCTGCGTTGATACACAAAGCAGGCTATGGTTCAGTTTTTTAGATTGTGGTGTTTGTACTGTGTATGAAATCCTGAGTGTTTACGAGGGATCATTATATGTGGAGACACCTTGACCCCAATACCCTATTGCAGGGATGGGGACTCGGACTCGAGGACTCGACTCGTGAGTCGGACTGAGTCCCCCCTCTGACTCGAGTCCCAATATTTTTAATGGGACTCGAGACTCGACTCAGGACTCGAGACCAAGGACTCTTCAACATCCCTGGGCTGTGCCAGAAGGAGTGGAGAGGAGCGTGGTTGCCGGCGAAGAGCGCATGGAAGCGAGGTGTGCCGCTGCTCAGCCACTATGAACAGCTACCAGGAGCGCAGCCCCAACAGTGTGTCAATATTTATTTTGATTGATGTGTTGCGTACTTGCGAGAGGCAGAAGAAGGACCTGAGATTACTCTGTGTGGCTACTCTGAGTGTGTTTCTGGTTCCAGCAAGTTCATCACCAGTGGAGCGGGTGTTCAGTGAGGGTGGAATTGTGATGAGATCTCACCGTTCCAGAATGGGGGCCAAACATTTAGAAAAAATCATGTTCCTCAAATGCAACATGGATAAGTTTTAGGAAGTACAGCAAGTTTATTTTTTAAAATCATTTTTCTAAAATGCAACCTTTCAGACATTTTGGGTTTGGCTGCCTCTGCCTGCCTGTCTGAGGTTCCCTGCCTCCTCTGCCTGCCTGGTCTCTTCTTGACCAGTTCAACAGTTGAATTGTCCAAGACAAAGGCCTCTGCCTGCCTGCTTTGGGGTTCCCTGCCTCCTCTGCCTGCCTGGTTATTTTGGGTTTTTCTGCCTGGTCTGTTCTTGCCTAAATCAGTTGCAGAGTTTTGAAATCTGAAGTAGCCTTATTTTGTTGGGGGAAAATCCCATTGATTTTAATAGGGACTTGTGGAGTCAGCTTTGGGAGTGACTCGTGACTCGTGAGTCACCATTTTGGACCAAGGACTCGGACTCGAGACTCGGGTCCAAAGACTCGTGACTCGAGACCAAGGACTCTTCAACATCCCTGCCCTATTGCTGGGGCTGGCAATCAGGTGCCCTGCAGATGTTGGGACTGCAGCTCAGTAACGCCTCACTATTGGCCATGCTGGCTGGGGGTGGTACATGGTATACCCTAGAGTTGGGAAAGGCTTTCTAGGTGTGGTTGGTTTCTCTGCATCATGGCTCAATTTGTGGGATTACAGATCACTCAACAGGGCAAAACAAGAGCAAGGAATGCTTCTGTGTGGTACAGAACATTAGCACTCAGGGAGGACGGGGACAAGTGGGAGAAGAGCACAGTTCCTGCCTCCAAAGGACTAAGATACACGGTTAAGGTCCCCGTTTGAACCTTGAATTTGCTTCAACAGGGAAATGTTCTTTTAAGAGGGTTTAAAACAAAGAGTTTCCATTTTATGCCTTCTAACCAAAGGTATTTCCCCCAAATAGTTTAACTTTCAGAACAAAGTATTAGCATTTTTTATTCAATAGTTATGTCCTTGGAATATACAAAAGATGGAGACTGGGGGGGGGAGGGGGGAGAGAGATTACTTAGGGACTTGGAAGATAAAAGCCAGGAAAAAACCTAGTTGTTTGATCTGTTAGCTGAGCTTAGAGTGCCCTGCCTCAAAAGAAAGAAAAGCCCTCCATCTATGCAGAGGAAGTTTTAAAAACCGGGCTCCGAATGAGCAATGCAAAACTGCATGCCCTTTTCATTCTATAGCCATTGCATTTTGCAGAAGCTAGGGTCCTTTTAGCAGCCACTAAAGAAAGGAAGGAAGGAAGTAGCAGCACCAACTTAAAAGGCTGAGTCAGGGCATACGAAACGTTCCAATGTGATGAGTGGGGTCTGCATGTGGCAACTCCACAGAAGTACAGAAAGAGAGAGAGAGAGAGAGAGGAGCATCTGCCAAAGAATCTCAGCTTTCATTTTTCAAAAATAAAGTTTCTAGCCTGCATCACTGTGAAGGTGGGCATCGAAGTGTGCGGGCAACGCCAAAAGAGACCACTGACAGATCTGAGTGAGATGGTTGAAGGTTACCGGTGATTGGGAAGGGGGCTTTAGTGCCCTGCAGAATTCATCCCTAGGAGGAGCAAACCTGACATTATGCTTTCAAAGCAACAGAGAAGCCGAACACCACAGCGCAAGAGGGGTATGTGGAGCTCTTGATCCAGTCTTCAAGTTGAGTATCGTCAGACACGAAGGGCGCAATCTTATCAAGATGAGTGTGTGCCTCCGAACTCACGCTCACCCAATGCAGAGCGGGAGGAGCAGCGGAAGTGATCTTCACCTCCCCGCTCCTCCTGCCCTGCATTTCTGCAAGAGGGCCGTTTGCAGCCTGGAGGGGCTGGGAAGGAGGCTGGAGCAGCTCCAGGAGACCTCGCATCCCGGTTCCTCAGTCTCCTCCCCTCCCTCTTTAGCCCATCTCCAAGGTCGCTTCCCCAACCTCGGAGAGCAACCAGTGCAGTGGTTCTTTCAGCGCCTGCTGTGAGGGGTCGGAGGTCGGATTCCCAGCTCTGTGCCGGCTCTGACCTCGGAGCCGGGAATCCGAACTATCCTTCCCCCCCCCCCCGCCCACAATGTCTAGGGGCCAAAGGATCATTCCCTAAATGTATTTATTTACTTACTTACAGCAGGGGTGGGGGCCAAATTCAATTTTGGGGAAATTCTCATAGAGGCCACATTCCAGTGGTGGGTCGGGCTTGAAGGCAACTGGGTGGGGCCAAAGGGGAAAGACCAAAAATATTTTTTTAAAATACCCTCGGGCTGAAGGGAGAACAGGGGAAGGGGGCACTGGCCATCTGGGGAGGCCTGGAAAGCCAGCTTGGGACCCCAAGAAAGTCAGATTTTGCTGGTGGGCTTAAGGTTCGACAACCCTGCCAACATACGAAGACCCATTCCCTGAATAAGAACGAAGAGGACAGAACCAACTTGCTCTTCTTTCAGCAAAGCATGGCAACATGTCCGCTGGACTTCTCGCTACTCCCACACACAATATGCAGACACTAGCAGCGTGGGGTGTGTGTGTGGTTGGGTAGAAAGACCCGCCGTGCCTCCTTCTTCGTCCACCTGGCATTTTACAGATCTACATCTGGGGCATTGCTATGATCTTCTAACCGGCATGCAAGCAAGCAAGCAGGCAAAATAAAACGCAACGGGGGAAGTGGGAAGAGAAGGAGAGGAGAAAAAGGCTCACCTCGAACAATGCTTGCTCCAGAAACGTCGCCAGGACGTTTATCGCAAAGTCCTTCCCTGCCCCACCCGCCCAAAGCAAACAGGGGCTCTTGGCCCACGGTATATGGAACGTTATGGCACCATGTCCAAGGTCCTATTTCTGGACTAAAAACCTAACATTTTGTACAGCTAATCAGTAGTTGGTATTCTGCTGACAAGGGCACAGAGAGTCGCCAAAAGCCAGAGAAGGTGGTGAGGGGACAAGAGGGAGGGGAAGAGGGAGAAACCCAGAGGGTTTGTAGGAAAGATGATGATGATTATTAACAATATTTATACACTGCTTCTCATTTGAAACAATTCCTGATGCATACAGGATTGCCAGAACAAGCACCCGTCACCACCCCCTCTCTAGTCCAGGGGGCAGAACCACCCTCAGACCGAGGGCCAAATTCCATTTCGGACAAGCTCTCGGGGGCCACGTTCCAGTGGTGGTGATGGGGGGGTCGAAGGCAAAAGGGGTGGGACCAAAAATACAAAAAAAAAATTATGCCAGCATAATTTAGCTGAAAGCTCTCACCGCCAGTCACTGAGCCTTAGGAGAGGCATTCCAAACTTTTAGAATGGAAAGGGGGAACCGCGTAAAAGTCGGGAAACCACCAAACGATTGGTGGTTGGAGGAAAGGGGGTGGGGGGTCATCTGCGGGACTCCAGAGGGCCAGATTCAGCCCACAGGCCTGAGGTGCTGCAACCTTGCTCTAGAACGTCAGGAGATGAAGGGAAAAGTTGGTGGAGAACTTCCAGCTGTTAGCAGGATTCATTTCTGTTCATCCCCATAGAGCCAGCTGCAGTCTGGCATTGCATTAAGAGAAGAGCTTCCATTCCAGCCAAATCGTATTACTATGTCATGCCGGCTCTCCGGCCTGGCATTTTGCTCCTGCAGTTCCATTTGCGTCTTGCTTTTCTCAACTTCCATTAAAGCCCGGGTTATGTTTCCAACCCTGGCGGCACGGAGATGCGGCAGAGCAGAGCAGGGCACAAAGCCGCAGACATCGGTCCTCCGGCCTCTTTCTATTTCTGGTTCGCACCAGTGCAAAAAATAAACTGGGAAAGGCAGGTAGCTGGGGATCAGTTTCAAACTCAGTAATGCTGTCAGCTTAAAAAAAAAAAGAAGAAGAAGAAGGAAGGAGGGGGGGGGGAAAGGACAGCAGATACCCTAGAGAAGTATCAGGCAGGTGTTATTTACAGCGTCTTTAAAAGTTACTCACACAAGGCAGTTTCTAAACGGCAAGCAGGAAGCATGGGCTACACAGCCAGATTAGAAAATCTGCCACTGCTGAAAGAGGAAGGGCACAGCCTTTCTTAAAGCAAAAATGCTACTTCAGAGGGTGTGTCTGAGGTTCTGAATCAGTAACACAGGGCTGGGCAGAAGGTAGATTGCAATCTAATGGTGGATATCGGGGCGATTTGAAATAAATCAGCGAGGGCTTCCAATTTCAAACTGTTCAGCAGCAGCAAGAAGACTCCCCCCCCCCACTCCTAAATTAGGCTGCCGAAATCAAGAAAGCTTATGGGGGGGGGGAGGAAGTTTCCTCATTGCTGCTGTTGACCGTTCGAAATTGGAAGCCCTCGCTGATCTATTGCAAATCGCTCGGAGATCTACCATTAGATCACAATCTAGTGGACAAAAGTAGATTCAGATGAGTGCCCAGTCCTGGTAGTGAAAACAAATTCCTGGGCCGAACACCTTCTTCCACAGTTTTATGTCCACCTTCCAGAGCCGCTATTTTGCACCTGGCTCTGGCTGGAGGGGCTTCTAGCGAACCCCCACATGCCTAAACAAAATCTGCCTGCCCCTGCTACAACACGGATTTATGGACAGCCACCCTCTAAACATTAGCTGGCACTAGGAACACGGCAAGCTGCCTCATACCGATTCCAGCCACTGGTGTGTTGTTGAGCTGAGTATTGTCTACAACAAGGGTGTTGAACGCTTTTCAGCCTGAGAGCCAAATTCTGCTTCGGAGAAGCTCTCAGAGGGCCACATTCCAGTGGTGGGCGGGGCCAAAGGCAAAAGTGGGGGGGGGGGCAGCCAAAATATCAATGTATTTTAGCTGAATGCACCGAGTGCCAGTAAATAAGCCTTAGAAGAGGAGGGGCCTTCTGGCAAACCCCAGAGGGCTGGATCTGGGGCCCCTAGCTGGGGCTTTGCAGCCCTGGTCTACACTGACTGGCGGCAACTTGCCAGGCTTTCAGACAGGGTGTCTCCCAGCACTACCTGGAGATGCCAGGGACGGAACCTGGGACCGTCTGCAGGCGTGCAGAGCGTGCACTCCACCACTGAGCCACGGCCCTTTGCGAAACAGCCCTCGACAGCTCTCCCCGCCTCCATGATTGCGTCTAGTTTCCAAGCCACACCTTGTGCGCGAATGACCACCACGGGCTTACAGGCTCTCCCTTCACAACTGCTTGAAGCACCGACTCCCACTTTAGCACCCAGGTTCTCACCCAAATACAGACGTGCGAGCCCTGAAGTGACCCTCCCGCAAAGGCTCAGAAAGCCTCTCTAGTCTGCTGCGCATGTCCTAGCAAAGCACACAGTTCTGAATACCCCGCTAGCCGACAAAAAGGCAATACAGAAAGCGCTCCCTAAAGGCGAAAGTTCGGAAGCCCCCCGGTCTATTCTTAGCATTGAAACATGTGCCTCGTTCTAGAGAAGCGATTGCAGTGCCGACAGTTTGAGCAGCTAGGTGGCAGGCAGGCAGGCAAACCTGAACAACATCCGTGCCTTTCAGATCCTGCGTTTAAAACACTGCCCGCTGCAGCCCCTGGCTTAATTGGCAGCCCTCAAGTCATCCTTCGAATGCCAGACAAGCCTCCAAAGAGGGGAAGTGGCAGAGACCACCTCAAAGTACAAAGACCACATCGCGGCAGAAACTGCAGCTCTCGGAGTACCGACTCAAGTGTTCAGAACCACCATGCATTTGCCACAGGGTTTAGTTTATCTTACCGATGTGGGACAGACATAACGAGCCTCAGTTCTGAACTTCAGGGCTTATTTAACCAATTATTGTTGTGGCCAGAGGTTAGTGAAGCTTATTTGCTACAGGGGAGCCTTGAGGTTTCTCGAGTTCAGGCACACAGTTTGTTGAGTTAGCCCCCATATGAGGCAGGACAGGGGTGGGCAGAAAGAAGGTAAGAACATAAGAAGAGCCGTGTCCAGCATTCAACACCAGAAATGCTTTGTGTGCAAGCTGCTTAGGGCACGATGCTATGCACGTTTAGGGAGGAAAAAGTTCTACAACTCCCAGCATTCCCCATGCTGGCTGGGGAATGCAGGAAGTTGTAGGACTTTACTTCTGTCTAAACATGCATAGCATTGCGTCCTTACGAGGTTTTACTATATTAAGCAGTATCCAAGTATTGCAAATAAATAAATAAACATTCGAAACGGCTTAAAATAGATTTTGATTTTTTTTTTCATTATTAAGGATTTTGTTATGGACCATATTGAGGAGGATACTATTGGGATTGGCCTTCGGAGAGAGGATGCAGGACAGCCCCGGAAATGGCCCAGTGGTTCACTCTTCAGCAACTGGTAAACAGCTCTGTCCCCTTTCCCCAGAACACAGGGGAAGGATTTTGGGGAGGGGGGCTTGGGAAATGAATGTTCTCCCCCTCTCATAGTACTGGGGTCATCCAATGAAGTTGAATGGTCGGACATTCAGGACAGAAATGTAAGAGGGGCCATGCTGGACCAGACCAAGGGTCCATTTTGTCAAGCGTTCTGTTCCCACACCCGGACATTACAAAGACATGAATGATTGTGCCAGGTCTGTCTTGTCGAGAAAAGATCAGAGTTGCTGGACCCAACGAGGCTGACAAAAGGCACTCCTAGTATATGAGAAAACTGGAAAACATCCAAAATAGATCGAAAAAGAGAGCTACTCTCAAGATGCTGGGGAGGGGGATAGTTTTTTAGTCTTTGGGCTTCTTACAGAATAAAACTATTTTCCCAGCATCTTGAGACTAGCTCCTTTTGGATCTGAAAAGGCACTCCTAGCCACTGCTGTGATCTGACCCATAAACTTCACTAAAAAATCATGCTGTCTCGTCCATCAGAGGCGGCCAAAGATGAGAGCAGCCTCAGACTCACACAGAGAACATTTCTGCTTCATTCCCACCTTGACCCACTCTTCTGCAGCATGAACTGCATATTGCTCATGACACAAATTCAAGAGCCAACACATTCCTTTTACAGGGGATTTTAGAGCAGTCCAGGGGAGGGAACCAAGAGGAGCGCTTCCTTTTCACCCTGGGAAATTCGGCACAGTTGTCACCTACCGTATATTTATTTGGGCGGCTATCGGCCCAATTTCAACAGCCCTTTGCGGGAGGAGCCAAGAGGATGCAATCAATCAAGTCGCACACACTAGCCGGCTGCTTCGCTGACAGTAACCCAGGTGTTCGTTTAAAAACCTCTCTGTTGCCGTGACATGTGACACACACACCCTTTGCGGCACACCTTTTTGCTACAGCCTGCAATCTGGGGACGACTGTAACTGACTGTGTTTCGTGCACCTAACACCCACAAGCTCGGAGGCAACTGTGCCAATCCCTGCTAGGACATCTGCGGCGGCACCACGGTGCTTTTCACCAGTTCTGGCTGGTGCATCGGCTGCAGCCTCTCCTGGCGAGAGAAGAGTCTTGCCGCAGTTACTTTTCACTGGCCAGCCTCCAGACTTGACTACTGCAATGCACTGATATGTGGCGCTGTCCTTGAGGACCACTCAAACTTCAGTGGATACAAAATATGACGCGCGGAAACTTAATGGGAACTAGCCACATTGAACGTTATGTTGCCAGTGTGGGAACAACTCTGCTGGCTTCCTGAATATTTCCAGGCACAATTCAGAAGGTTGTCCTTGACCTTGAAAACACTATATGGCTTGGGACCTGGTCTACTAACAGCCTATTTCTATAGGAAGCTGCACACTGGTCAAGATTCGTATTAGAGGCTCTGCTCCAGATGCTACCACCTTCAGAGGTGTGTGGGCCTTCTCAGAGGAGGTGCACTGCTTCTTAAAGCTCTCCCCAGAGACACTATCCTAGCGCCAACTTCCCTGCCAAAGGAAGTGAGGCAGGTGGCTACCAGGAGGAGGGCCTTTTCTGCTGTGGCACCCCGGTTATGGAATGAGCTCCACAAAGAGGTTCACCTGGCGCCTACTTTGTATTCTTTCCGGTGCCAGGTGAAGACCTTTCTATTCTCCCAGGCATTTTAATCATCTTAATCATTTTAATCGTGTAGTTGTTTTTAATTCCGTTATTGTAATTGCTGCTGCTAGCTCTGCTGTTTGTTTTTAATCTGTGGTTTTAAATTTTATATTGTATTTTATGATTTTAACTGTTGTAAACCACCCAGCGAGCTTCAGCTATTGGGCGGTATAAACATGTATTAATAAATAAATAAATAAAATCTGTTTGGTACCAGGTGAAGACAGCTTTTATTCTCCTGAGCTTTTAATTGATCATTCTTAACCTTACTCATCCCAGGTCTGATAGTTGTTTTGAGAGTTACCATTGTTATATTTTCAGCAGCCTGCAGCAGAGGCAAAGGAAATGGGAAGTGGGGCCATTCCACTTGCTGCTTTCTTCTCTCTCCATCCCTTTTTTTCTTTTGTGTGGTGTCTTTTTAGATTATAAGCCTGCGGGCAATGACTGCCTTATTTTATTTACTTAGGGCACAATCCTATGCAAGTTCAGACAGAAAAAGTCCTACAACTCTCAGCATTCCGCAGCCAAAAGACTCCTAAAACTCTCAGCATTTCTCCAGCCAACATGGCTGGCTGGGGAATGCTGGGAGTTGTACGACTTTTTTTTCTGTCTAAATGTGCATAGGATTGCATCCTTACTGTACTTTTAAACCACCCAATAACCAAAGTTCTCTGGGCAGTGCACAATACATGGAAAACATAAAAGGCAAACATGAAAACAAAGAATGAAAACAACACAGAATATAACCAAGATGTCTTGATTTCATTGACTGTACAAAAGCTGTTCCTGGAACCTTTTTGGCTGATGAGTGGGATAAAAAAAATGCTTTAAATAATAAATTTAATATATCATTGTTTTAATTTCAAGTACCGTAACTGTTTCTTGGGGTTTGTTTGGGGGGGGTTGTTTTTTTAAACCATGTTAGCTGCCTTGAAAACCTTGCTGAAAGGTAGAATGCAAAGGTTTTAAAGTCAATTTTACAGTTCATCTTCATCCCACTCACAGGACCATCTACCTTCAACTACTCTGTGGGGAGGATTCCCAGAGAGGGAGAGAGATGAGGATGAATTGACCATAAACAACTGCTCCTGTTCCACCAACTGCCCTGGGGGAAGGCTCCTCTTTATTTTTATTTGTTAATCTTGTTTATTGTGGTTTTATTTTTAGGTTACTTCATAGGATTTCCAGAAGGGTATAGCCGTGTTAGACTGCTGCAGCGAAAACAACAAAGAGCCCCTGTAGCAACTTAAAAGACTAAGGGAGCGATCCTGTGGTGCCTAGACAGCGCCTCAGGGACCACAGGATGGTTTGGATTCCCAGATTTGAGGTCAGAGACAGCGCTCGGACCTCGGAGCTGGGAATCAGAGCTCCGTCCCCCTCCTCCGCAGCCAGCGTGGAAAGAACCATGCCGGCTGCTCTCCGAGGTTGGGGAAGCGACCTCTGAGAGGGGGAAAGGGGGGCGTTATGCCTGGCTGTGAGGGGACTGGAGTGGCCAGGATGCGAGCTTCTCTGATGCCTCTCCAGCCTCCTTCCCTCCCCCTCCGAGACGCTCCAGCTAGGCGGGCACAAAAGCCCGTCAAGTGAAAATGCAGGGCGGGAAGATGGTGAGGCAGCCATTGGCTCCACCACTCCTCCCACTCTACTTAGGAGGCTTACCGCCATCACCATAGGATTGTGCCCTAAGAGATTTAAGGCGCAATCCTATGCATACTTAGACAGAAAAAAGGCCTACCACTCCCAGCATGGCTGGCTGGGGTATGCTGGGAGCGGTAGGCCTTTTTTCTACAGCATGGCTGGCTGGGGCATGCTGGGAGCTGTAGGTCTTTTTTTCTGTCTGAATATGCATAGGATTGTGCCCTTATCTTGGCAGAAGCTTTTGTGGACACTGTCCCCTTCGTCAGAACACATATAGGATCCGTAATAGGACTTGTATCCTGAAAGGCAGCATATAAACAATCGTAATAAATAATACATAAAAGAAAATCGATAAACGTGGCAGGCTGGGAGACAAGACACATGGCCCAGGCAGGTTCGGTAGCTCAAAACACCCATTCCACCCAGTGCCTCTTTCCTGAAGTACCTCCACACTCTCCACTTCTGGTTTCATACTACAGGGCTAAGTCAGCTGAAGGGGGGTGGGGGGGTGGGAATGAGAGGAGAGAGGCGCTGTTTGGCCACAGCCAGTGCCTCCTCCAAAAGGAGTCATTGCTATGGGCAAGTACAGTACCAAGCACTCTAAAAATAGACAAGTGCTACATTATACTGTATGCTTATGCTTTACTGCTGGACGATGAATACCGTATCACCACTACTAGGAATGCACACCAAACCAGGAACACGTCATGCCAGAGACTTAGCACACTTGATTGTGGGGCAGCGGGATGAAGGTGGAGAAATGCTACTGGCTAGAACAGGGACTGCTGCAGAAAGAGAAATAAGGTACAGTCATGCCTTGGATTGAGAGTATAATTCGTTCCGGAAATGTGCTTGTAATCCAAAACACTCTTATATCAAAACGAAATCCCCCCAAAAAAATTTGTACAGAGATTTTTAATTTAAGCCAGTACTGCAGTACTGGTATTGCAAGACGTCGCTTGTATATCAAGTAAAAAATAAATAAATAAATATTTAAAAATTTGCTTGCCTTGCAAAATGCTCTCAAACCAAGTTACTCTCAAACCAAGGTATTACTGTAATGTGCCCTTTACAATGGTGTTTGCCACCTACTAAGCTTTTAATAAGAGAGATACCAATCTTCCCAACCGCTCAGGAAAAAGAAACCTACCCAGTTTGAGCTGGGGTTAATTGATGCTTCCTTTGCAAACGTGAAGTCAGCTTTTCCCCAGTGTGCCAGACACAGAAAAAGACTAACTAGCGGGCATAGCAGGGAAATTAAGATGGGTAGGCCCTTTAATAAAAGCAAGCTTGGTTTAGGAGGGACAGGGAGTCCTTTCATTCTCCTCGATGACAGGCAAAGTTCAGAAGGTGGCTACCTGCTTCAGGCAACATTTTTGAAAGTGAATCCGTAAGAACATCAGAAACGCCCTCCTGGATCGGACCAAGGGTCCATATCTCCTACAGTATTCTGTTCACATAGGGGTCAATCAGCCTCTCATAATACTGGGGTCATCCAATGAAGCTGAACGGTTGGAGATTCAGGACAGATAAAAGGAAGTAAGAACGTAAGAGGAGCGTTGCAGGATCAGACCAAGGGTCCATTTTGTCCAGCATTCTGTTCCCACAGTGGCCAACCAGCTGTCTATGGGAAGCCCACAAGCAGGACGTGAGTGTGACAGCACCCTCCCGCCCGTGTTCCCCAGCAACTGGTGTACATAGGCATATTGCCCCTGATACTGGAGGATAAAAAGTGAATGGCTCCTTTTATAAAAATAAAAATTGGGATATGCCACCTATTAGGAACATAGGAAGCTGTCTTCTACGTGGTCAGATCCTTGGTCCATCCAGCCCAGTATTGCCGACCGTGACTGGCAGCAGCACTACAGAGTTTCAGGCAGGATTCTTTCCCTACTTGGGAGATGCCAGGGATCGAACCTGGGACCTTCTGCATGCAAAGAAGGGGCTCTACCACTGAGTTACAGCCCTTCCGCAGAGCTTCAAGATATTAGGAAGGCACTTCACACAAATCAAGCTTTTTTTTTTAAGGCACATGACATGACGTAAATGTCCCTGCTTCCAAGACAGATGAACACAGCCTGAAATTCTGAAGCTACACCAAAGCAGTGTGTCTCATCACCTGCCTCCTGACTTCCTTTGAACAAATTCACTTCTCGTTTGTAGTGTGAAAAAAAAATACTTTTAGGGCTATTGCATCTCTCCCAACACGGCTGTGTACTCCTGTGCCACGTGGTTGCCTGCCAGCCACAATAAACAGAAATCAGGGTACATCCCTGAAACTAAACAAACGTAGGCTGCTTGCGACGTGAAGTTCATGCTCGAAAGTTCTGCAAGCATAAATAGTATACATCCCGGGCTGCTACTGGAACGAACATATACCCCCCACCAAGGCTGATCGAGTGTGTGAAAGCGCAACTGAACTTCTAGTAGCCCGAAGTTCTGTACAAGAATACCTCCCTGTATTATGAGGTAAACTCCATGCCCTGAATTTTAACCGTTTTCAGAATGTTTCAGGCTATACACCCAGGTGTCAAGTTTTCTAACCTGAGCTGAATGGAGTGATTATTTTAAACCAGGCACAGGGAACCTGGCCCTCTCCAGATGTTTTGAACTACAACT
Organism: Shinisaurus crocodilurus; assembly: GCA_021292165.1. Lineage (NCBI taxonomy): Eukaryota > Metazoa > Chordata > Lepidosauria > Squamata > Shinisauridae > Shinisaurus > Shinisaurus crocodilurus. Next base: position 2,453,988 of record JAHFWL010000571.1, on the reverse strand, counting down.
CCTATCAGCCCCAGTCCAGAGATTATGGGAGTTGTAGCATAAAACACCTGGAGGGCACCAGCTGCCTACTAACCATTTTAGCGTGCACTTAATGTCTATGTGCTATGCTTGTGCCTTCTACCTAGTAACCCTACAAGTTCAGATTGGAGAACACATGATTGGCTCACAGAAGCTACCAACCTCTGGCACCTCCAGTGAAAGGATTTCTAGTGGCAGGCCTGGGAAAGACTCTCAGCCCTGGGACCTTGAAGAGGCGCTGCTAATCCAAGTAGTCAATACTAAGCTAGATAGACCAACTGTCTGGCTCAGTACGAGGCAGCGTCATATGCAGCGGAACAACAAGTATCTTCATTAAGAGCCCTCTTTCATTCCCTGTTATAGCAACCATAAAATTATGGCTATTAACAAGGACAAGCAATAATTCATTCTGAGTGAATAGCTGGAACAGATTTGCCACTCAGATTGCCCTAGGACTCGCAGGTACATTTCTGTACCGATCTCCAAGGTAGATTTAAAACTTCTCTCTTCCCACCACCCCCTTGAGTTTCTCAGCTGACTTCGCAGAGGCACCTTTTGAAAAGGAAAACCACATGAGGTTAACTGAAAGCCATAGGCGTGTCCTAATATGGGGTCCTCCCGCCCGGCCTCTATGCCATGATGACAGCTATGAAACCACAATGTAACTGCCACCGCTGACGTTCCACACCTTTGTGACTCAAGGAGGCATGTCCATGCGGGCGGCTCCTACCAACATCTCTTCAGAGGAATCCAGCAGATGCACACGGTGGTGAAAGATGTTTTACCTTTCAGCCTGCCCAAGGCGAACAACACATTTCTCCTCGCTACAGGCGAACTACGGCTCCACCCCATGCCAGGGCGAAGCCTTCCTTACAGCAATTTCCAAGTGCCCAGGCCATGAACCCCTGGCCCAAGAAGAATTATCTTCTTCCAAGGGGGCACCAGGAATCCCCAGATAATTCATCTTCCCCCTCACACTCTTCACATCCGAAGCTATCAGAAGATGCCCCCTCCCCAAAGCAACCCATAGTCCTCATCTCTTCCTTAGTGTATCTTCGCCATGGCACCTCACATCAGCTCTACTCTGCAATTCCCAGCCAGACTCCTGTCCCCAACATACTTCTACAGACTCCCTTTCTGTGTATAATCCTTCACCTATTATCTCCCTTCTGCAGAAAGAGGAAGGAGATGCACTGGAACTTGTCCTCTTCACCCCACACCTGGCTGACCCCCTCTTTCCACCCTAACAGTCCTCAGAGCCGCTCCAGTGATGAGGGGTTGTTCCCCCACCATAACCACAGCCTTTGTCTTCCTCCAGATTGCTCTCTCTCTTGCACACACATTTCTACCTCCTCCCATTTTTATTACATAAGAGTGCCACGAGTATATACAAAGCAAATAAGCAAAAAATAAAAAATAGAGTGTCAAGTCCCTGCCCCAAGGAGCTTACAATCTAGACCAGCTATGGGCTGAAGCATTCTGGGAGTTGTAGTTCAACACATCTGGAGGGCACAAGGTTGGGGAAGGCTGGTCTAGACTTGGATAAGGGGGGAAGGGGAGTTTCAGTAATACACACACGTTTGGGAAGCCTCTCAGACATTCCTCCACCTCTTAGCCCATCTTCTTCGTCCCCAACCAGCCATATTTCCTTTTCCAGCCCTTCATCCTCCCCACACCTTCTCAACACAACAGCTGGGGGAAGGGAAATGAAGCAATGCTTTTCCTTTTCACCGCTATTCCCCCCCCCCCCTGCCACCACATGCACACCCACACTTCTCTCTTCCTCCTCCCCCCACAGCACCTCTAAGGAAAACCTCTCCCCATCACTAATGGTCCACACTCAGTCATTGTCTCTCCCTATCATACCCATGCCTTCCCCTCTCACTTGTGACCACCATCACAACACACACACACACACACACACAGACCAGCTCTACCTCATAATCCCCAACCCTAACAGCACTCTGGGTGGAGGGGGGAGTGTTTCCCATCTTGACAGCAACATCTCCTCCCGCCCCTAGTAAACCTAAGCCCTCACCTCCCCCCCCCATATCATCTCCCCTCACTTGCCTTTACACATTGTCCCCACACTACTCACACGGGGCAGATCCCATAATCTCCAGCCAACAATCTTTTAACTTCCTGGTTCAGCACAGGGGGAGAGGGGGGGGGGGAAGCAAAAGGAGGAAGAGGAGAAGCAGAAGCTTCGCCTCTGGACAGCAACGCCCCCCCCCCTACTTCAAGGCTTTCCCTTTCCAACCCCAAGGAACCACTCGCCCTCACTTCTCCCTTCCACACTCCCTCATGTGGAGCTGTGTGTCACCCCAAAGTATACCCCATAACCCACAGGGTACCATCCTTCCTCAGCCAACCCGCAGTCCAGCATGAGGAGTGGAGGGAGAAGCAGAAGAAGATGGGGGAGAAGAAAAAAGCAGCCACCCCTCTGGACAGCAACAACCCCTCCTTCAGAGGCTTTTGTCACGAAGTGTCCAGCAGCCCTTCTCTCTAAGGACAGAGGAGTCAGCATGCTTACTGAATCAGGCCAAAGGCCTATCTCGGGGATGGGGGAACTTGCAGCCCAACAACACCCGGAGAGCCACACGTCCCCCACCCGTGGCCGATCTAGTTCTGCGATCTCTTCCCACGATGGCCCTCCTGATGCTTCGGCCTACAACTCCCGTCGGCCCTTAGCCAGCATAGCCACTGGTGAGGGATTATGGGAGTTGCAGACCAAAACATCTGGAGAGCCACAAGTGGCCCACCCCTGCGCTAAAGTGAGGCAGAGGGATCGCCTGTGCCGAGACAGAAACGGAAGACTGTGAGGAGCCCAAATCCTCTGGAGATCTGCTTTCTGCCCACCTCCCCTCTTGAGACCCCTTTCCTTACATGTGCCCCCCTCCCCCGAAACCGGCTCTATCCACGTTTTCCAGCCAACCAGCCCTCCTTTTCTCACTTTCCCCCACCCACGAGTTCAGCACTGGGGGGAGGGGCGGAAAAGCGAAAGGGAGGGTCATTTGTTTCCCCCCTCCTGACAAGGGGGCATCTCCCTCTCCTCACAAGGGGAGACGGGGGGTCTCTTTGACAGGGAGGGGTCTCCCCCTCCTGACAATAAGGGGAGCGGGGGTCTCCCCCTCCTCACAAGGGGGGCAGGGATCTCCTGACAGGGAGGGGGTCTCCCCCTCCTGACAATGAGGGGGAGGGGTCTCCTGACAGCGGGGGCTCTCCTGACAAGGGGGGTCTCTCTCCCCCTTACTGAAGAGTGGGGGTCTCAAGGAAGGGTGGCCTCCCGCTCCTGACGACGACGGGGGTCTCCACCGCGTCCCCCCTCAAGCCGCTCCCCTCCCCCCAGGGTCTCCTGGCCCCTCCCCCCACCCAACCCTGGCCCCTCCCCTCGGGAGCCCAGGCCTCCATCCATTTCCTCCTTCGCGCTCTCACCCCAGGCCCTGACAGGAAACGCGAAGGGCCTCCCAGAGCCGCACCAGCCGCCGCCGCCGCCGCCGCCGCCGCTCCTTACCATGGTGTCTCCGCGGGACCGGGCTCTCAGCGGCGGCGGCGGCAGCGAGGGCGGCAACGGCTCTCAGTCCCTCCGTCCGTCCGGCCTCTCCGAGTTCTGAGCCAGGCCGCGGCCCTCCTCCACTGCCTCCGCCTCCTCCGTTTTTTTTTCCTCCCCCCTCCCGCCTTGGTGTCTCTGAGAGCGCGCGAGCCACTTCCGCCGCTGCCTGACAGTTCCACATCCGGGTCAGCGCCGGACGGGCGCGCGCGCAAGCCCCGCCCCTCGAGCCTCTTTCCCTTCGCCTGCGCCTCGGCCAATCAGCGGGCGGCTCGCCGGGCATCGCCAAGTATGGAGCTGGGAGGCACGCGAGCCCGCGGCTGCGCGCGCATGAATCCTGGCAGGCAGGCAGGCAGGCAAGAGACCATTCGGGTGCGGCGTGGGGGGGGGGGGAGGTAACGTGTGGGAGGGACCATGGAAGGTGAAAGGGGCGGGGGTGGGGGAAGTGGAATCGCGTATTACGGAGGAAGAAGGGCGGGAGGGAGAAACCATTGGGTGGAAGAGCGTGGGGGGAAAGGCGCACAGGAATGGGGAGGGAGAAACCAAGTGGTGCGTTCTAGAGGGGTAATTCATTTAATGTCGCGGGGGGGGGGGGGGGAAGAGAGAAGTGGAATCTTTTCTGGCGCCCTCCAGATTTTTCTTGACTACAGCTCTCACAATCCCCGACCATTGGGCATGCTGATTGAGGCTGATAGGAGTTGTAGTCCAAAGAGAGCGCCAGGTTGCCTGCCCCTTACATCAAGCTTTACCCACACACACACACACACAACCTGGTGCCCTTCGGATGGTTTGCACTACAAGACCCATCCTCCCCGACCATTGGCCAGTCTGGCTGGGGCTAATGGGAGTTGTAGTCCAAAATACCTGGAAGGCACCATGCTGCCTACCCCTATATGATTCAAGCATTTTTCAGCGGGGGCAGCGGCCCATGTCACTCTGTGAAGCAGCAAAAACGACAAAGAATCTCACAGTACCCGGAAGACTTACCAAATTTATTATAGCATAAGCCAGCCTTCCCCCAACCCGGCCCCCTCCTGAGGTCTTGGACCACAACTGTCATCATCCGCAGCCAATATGGCCACTGACTGCTGTGCTGGCTGGGGTTCATGGGAGTTGAAATCCCAGATGTCTGGAGAGCCAGAATTTGCCTGCCCCTGCATATAAATCTTTTCCTTCTTATTCCTATTTTCTGGTCAAACGAATGGATTCAGATTTCAAACCACTTCCTCTCAGAATGACAAGGTTGCCAACTTTCCAACTAGCCCGTGCAGCCTTTAACAGCAGCTTAGGACACAATCCTATGCCTGTTTGGAGTAGACAGAAAAAGTCCTACAACTCCCAGCATTTCCCAGCCCTGGCTGGTGCATGCTGGGAGTTGCAGGACTTTTTTCTGTCTAAACAGGCATAGGATTGCACCCTAAATAAATTTAGTCAAGTCAAAGCAGCCAGGCACCTTTCCAGCACACCTCTCTCTCTCTCTCTCTCTCTCTATATATATACAGGGCTTTTTTTCTGGTGGAACTCACCAGAACTAAGTTCCAGCACCTTTTATTCTATTAATTTCATTACAATTTAATCGCCATCTACTCCCGAGGAAACAATCCAAGAGTTCCGGTACCTTTTTCTCCAGAAAAAAAGCACTGTCTATATATATATATATATATATATATATAGACACACACAGAGTGTATTGATTGATTGACTATTGGCCACGCTGGCTGGGGAATGCTGGGAGTTGCAGGACCTTTTTCTGTCTGAACATGGATACGGTTGTGCCCTTAGTGTGCTAACACCAGAAGGCTTCCAATTTCTGTACATCAAGATGCTGTTAAAGGCACGAGAGCAGGCCAGACAATTTCCACCCTGTTCAGGATCATCTAACTAGGGCCAGCCACACCATGAGGCAGAGTGAAGTGGTTGCCTCAGGCGGCAGATGCTGGAAGGCAGCAGCAAGGTGTTGGAGCAGAGAAACATTCAGCCACTGTATACTGAGTCAGACCCTTGGTCCATATAGCCCGGTATTGCCGACACTGACTGGTGGCAGCAATGGCTTTCCGGGGTTTCCGGCAGGATTCTTTCCTAGCCCAAGCCGGGGACTGAACTGGGACCTTCTGCATGCAAAGCAAGAGCTCTACCACTGAGCTATGGTCCTTCTCCTAAAAGATTCTAGTCCTCATGGTTCTAAATACAGGACTGGTTTAAATAGGAACATCGAAAGCTGCCTTATACTGAGTCAGACCCGTGGTCCATCTAGCCCAGTATTGCTGACACTGACTGGCAGCCATGGCTCTCCCAAGGTTTCGGGCAGGACTTTTTCCAGCCCTAGCTAGTGATCGAACCTGGGGCCTTTGCATGCAAAGCAGGGGCTCTACCCCTGAGCCACGGCCCCTCCACAGCCATCTTTCCATTGGGCAGCAAAACATCTCAGGTCGGACCTGCATCCAGCCCTGTCTCACCTACCACATAAGAAGACCCATGCTGGATCTGACCAAGGGTCCATCTGGTCCAGCATTCTGTTTGCACAGTGGCCAACCAGCTGCCCCCAGGATCCCACAAGCAGGACAGGAGTACAACAACACCCTCCTGCCCGTGTTCCCCAGCAACTGGCGTACATAGGCAGACTATTCTGATTTCAGTTTTACCTGGCTTTCATCCCAATCCACCCCCATTGTTCATGTGTGGATGCATCAGCTTTTCCCCATGCTTGGAGGTAAGGTGGAAATCGTATGCACTTTTCAACCGGAGTCGTAATTAAAAACAAAAACAAACCCCCCAAAAGTTTGCCGGACAAAAATTAAATCATTGGAGCTGCTAGTGCATTCTTTGATACGGATGAGATGAGGCGCTCCGTGACCGCTGGAGCTGAAACAAGAACCGTGTATCCCCAGGGGAGAACTGTTTCAGTTTTTCCATAGACGTCACATCAAAGGAACATATCCTGGAGAGGCTGCAGGATCGCTTTGATCTCGCTGTGATTTGTGTTGTGGTCGCTGCTTCACAGCTGCAAGCAAAAACTCCCGTCTGTTTGTGCACTACTAGTGAAATGCCCGTCCTAGTGACAGTGCAGGGACGGTGAATGGGTTTCCTCAGTTCCCTTCTGTTATTGATCATCCTGCCCTGCCTTCTCCTTTGCATTTGACCAAGAGATTTCTAAAACTGATTCCAGAACTGATGCATGTACAGATGGCTATTATGCATGGTGTGGAGAAAGTGCGACAGGGAGACATTTTTCTCCCTCCCTCATAATACTAGAACCCAATGGGGTCGTCCCATGAATCCGATTGTTGGGAGATTCCGGACAGATCAAAAGGACTTCACACAGCATAGAGTTAAACTATGGAACTCACTTCCACAAGACGTACTGATGGCCACCAATTTGGACGGCTTTAAAAGGGGATTGGACAAATTCATGGAGGAGAAGGCTATCAGTGGCTACTGGTCCCGATGATGGCTGTATGCTGCCTCCAGTATCAGAGGCAGTGTGCCTACGTACACCAGTTGCTGGGGAACATGGGCGGGAAGGTGCGGTTGCACTCCTGTCCTGCTTGTGGGTTTCCCACTGGGGCAGCTGGTTGGCCACTGTGTGAACAGAATGCTGGACTAGATGGACCTTTGGTTCTCTTCTCATGTTCTCATGCTACACTTTTTCAGTTCATGACTTCCCCACTGCCCACACAACCCTTTCTTGCTGATGTACACACCAGGGCATTCACACACGGATGAAATCTTGATATGATTGCACAAATGTCACGGCCCCTGACCTAAGTTTGTACTAGACTTGGACCAGACGGCCTTTCAAATAGAGGACCATCCCGTCAAGTAGAACACATGGACAGCATCCAAGGTGGGCATGTGTCCTGGACCTGGGCTACAAGGCACTGGACATCTACCCCAAGGTCCAGTCGTGACTCCACCAGTGTATCAGGGATCTCCCGACACTGTATAATGCAAGTTGTCACATCCTCCTCTTTCCAAGCAAACAAATGTGTTCATTTCAAACATGGCCTGCAATAAACATTTCGGCGCATGCAGCTGGTCTTCATTTCAAATCATGTTCTTCCGAGGCGGAGAGTGCAAACATTTTTTTGGCTGGCCAACTTAATGCAAATATTCGGGGGGTGGGGATGAAACACAGCTGTTTGATCCTTCTTTGTACCTCTAAAGAGCAAATCGAGCCACCCCGACCCCACCGGGCTTGTCCCTGTGCCATAAAAGAAAAGCATCCTCGTCTTGAACTCTGGATGTGTGTGCAAAACAGCGATTAGGAAAAGGATGCTCCGTGGATGAACGCATCGTTCGAGGATTTCTGCAGCTCTTGAACACATGCATAATGCGTCCCGACCTTCCCTGGGGCTGGTGAGCCAGAAGTGTTCCCAGAAGAAAATCCAATTGATTTTGTTTCATGTCTTGCCCTCTCCCCGCCCCCTTGGCTTATGGAAAACATTATGGGTATTCTGCTCTAAAGAGAAAGGAGAGGAGAAATCAGCAGGGCCAGCACCAAGGGTAGGCATAGTTGGGCACCTGCCGAGGGCCCACACCCCAGCAGGGGCCCACTGAAAAGAAACCCCCTGGACTTGCTCCTCCTCTTCCTCACTGCAACCTGCTTGTTCACCTGCCTCTCACTCCAGGCCAGACAGTGTTGGCAAGGAGGAGGAGCAGGAGATGCTATGGCTTATTTGCTCCCTGGCACTCTGCCTGCCAAGCAAGCAAGTGGTAGCCATGAGGAGGATGGGGATGAGGAACAAGAGCAGCTGGTGACCATGGCGGTGAGATGGTAGACACACCGAGGGATGGGGCACATTATTTATTTATTTATTATATTTATGAATCGCTCATCTGGCCAGATATCCAGCCACTCTGAGTGATGTACAGTCCAATAAAATACAAGAGGGGACACACACACACACACACACACAGTATAAAACACAATTAAAAACAGTACAAACTTAAAAATCCAAACCCACCCCATATTCCCGCCTGAAAAGCCACGTTTTTAATGCACGGCGGAAGCTACATAGCTACATGGAGGAGGCCTTGCCCAATGGCCCTCCAAAATCTGGAGCCGGCGCTGAAAAACTGGGCATCTGAATTGAATCATAGGCACTTAAACTTTACTCAAACTTTTTAAAGTTGCCAACTTTTTAAACGGGAGGGAGGCCCCGCTGAAACCAGAGGTGCGGAACCTCAGTCCTGGCCTTCCTTGGGTCTCAATCTGGCCACGCCTCTTCCCTTTTCCACACACCCTTTCCTCCAACCACCCATCGCTTGGCGGCTTCCCAGATTTTGTGCAGTGTGTCCCCCCCCCCCCCCCATTCTAAAAAGTTGAAATACCTCTCCTAATGCTTTGTTACTGGCAGGAAGAGCTTTCAGCAAAAATAGGCTGGTGTTTTGGCCCCACCCACTTTTGCCTTCTGCCCCGCCCACGACTGGAATGCGGCCCCCGAGAGCTTCTCTGAAATGGAATTCGGCCCTCGGGTGAAAGGGGTTCAACACCCCTGCTCAAAACGATCCCTTACTAATATCCAGTGGCAGGTTAAGCTATTCTTAAGAAGCACAGGAGTGGAGCTGTTCAAAAAGCATTGACATTGACAACCCTGAGCCAGGCAGTTCTTACGTTCTTCAGCGCTGGTGGATGTGTAGGCCTTTCTCTACACCCAGAAGATCAGACTGCAAGTCTGCAATAGAAGCGGGGTGACTCGGGGAAGTGGTTTGGCAAAAGCTATATCCCACCTGCTTGGAGCGTTAAAAAAACAAAACCAAGTTTCACTGCATGCGTAAAACAGGCCCGACATGTGTTTCGAAGGAGAGGTTTCTTCTGCTTTATGGATCCGATAGAAGAGAAAAGGCATCTTGGCACAAACACACTCACAGAGTCAAACAGAGAGGTTAGCCTGACAGCTGAACGTCTTTGCAAAAGCCGCATTCATGTGCATTTAATAACGGGTGTTTTTGATCACACTGTCAGTGGTGGTAGATCCACATGTGCTTCCCCCTATGTGTTGTAACAAAGCAAAAAAATAATTAACAACCGATTCTGTCTTTTTTTACGAGCGTTGGAAAGCATTTTTATCCGCAGCGAGCCAGGATTTCATTTTATTTTTTTAAAGAGCATTTCGAAAGTTGATCGGATCTGTGCCAAATCTCCCTCGATTTGCCCCATGTGGAGACAAATCGGAACCGCTGAACCAGAGAAGAAGGGTGTAGTGGAGGAGGAACTCAGCTCTGGGATGTTTTTCAGAGCAGGAGCATTGACCTCATCTGCCGGATGCCCCTTGCTCCGGCAAGTGAAGGAGGTGATAATGAGGCATTCAAGCCATGCTGGCTGTGGGGATGACGGGAGCTGCAGTCCAACATAGGTTAGCACAGTGTTCTCCAACCTTGGGTCCCCAGATGTTTTTGGCCTACAACTCCCAGCATGCCCCAGCCAGCGTAGCTACACTGGCTGGGGCATGCTGGGAGTTGTAGACCAAAAACATCTGGGGACCCAAGGTTGGAGAACACTGCTCTAAACACAGCAGGAATTGCAAGCTGTAGTGTGGGAAGGAGCGGTTAACTTTTAGCAAGGGTGAACATGCGTGCTTTAAGCTTGCTCACTTTCATGCTATGATCCCAGTTCATTTTTGGCTCCCTCTTGCCTTTAAAAATCTCCCTTGCTTCTTTTCCTCTTATTTATTTATCAGCCTCACATTATGAAAAGTGCTCATAAAAGCCCGTGCGATGCAGCGAGGAGGATTTGGAAATAGCGTCATCCGATAATAAATACCCTCGATTGCATTGGATGGGTTTAATTGCCGGCGTGTATCTATGGCAACAGAACAAAAAAGCCTGACCTTTGTATACATTTGCTCCTCCATCAACTTTTTCCCAGGAGGTGGGAAATGGATTCAAGGTTGTTAATGGAAAACGTCTTCCAGACCGCCGTTTTGCCCGGCGACTCGTGGATTAAAAAGAAGCAGACGGAATCCATGCAAACACACACACACACACACACAAAGAAAAGCTGGACTTTGGAAACAATTAGGTGGAATATTTTCCATATCTCTCCAGGAGAATTTTGCACCGCGGGGACCCTTAACACACGGCCGTCGAAGGCATGGGGGAGAAGTTCAGGCTAATACGATCCATCTTGAAGGAGTTGGTGTCAAATGAAAGGGGATGACCTGCATTTAACAGGGATTTCTTGCAAGCAAGAAGGATCGGGACCTTCATTCCTAAGAGAGATGACCGAGATCCGTAGGCTTTGAAGCCGAAACTCTTCCCACCTCGTACTGGATGTGTGGGGGCTGGTTGGAGTTCCTTGGTGGTGAGGGAAAGCACTCTGAGCTTCCTTTCTTCTCACTTCCCAGGTTCAAGGGGTGACGTCGGGTGGCCAGGTGCCCTGCGTTGCAGAGGATGGTCCCCTCTTTGAAGGTCTGTCAGAGACCAGTCCTCTTTTAGAAGGGCTGTTTAGCCCAAGCAGGGGCAGGATTAGGTACCGAAAAGATCCGAGGTGCAGGCCCACAGGACAAAAAAAATGCACAAATTTGCATATACCCTACAGGCTGTGGTGTGTGTTTAAAGGACCGTGTCTCCTAAGGACACCCCTATTTGTAAAAAGGGATGTATGGACAGGGGAGAGGAGGGCATTTGATGTCAGGAAAAAACTTCAGGCGGAAAGATTCGAGGGAGGGGGCAGCAGGAGGGGAAGCACCTGTGGCCCCAAAGCCAGCTAATCCAGGGGGATCAGAGTCAACAGAGATCATCAGGGCCCCTGGACCTTTCTCTCAGCGAATGCCCATGGAGAGCAGGGTGGTGGGGCAGATGGCCTCCCGGAGATTCGGGGCTCCAAATGAAAGAGTCGGGACTCCAGCCCTGGTGGGCCGCCCCCTAACACTGCCTCTGAGCCCAAGTCAGGTTTAAAGACACCAAAAGAATGGAGGGGGGGGGAAGCTTCAAGAATGGAGTCTTGAAGCTGCCCATCAACAGCACATGGTCAGTGGGCTGAGCCCACATATGCTGAGATGTATTGCATTCCTATTTAAATTATAGGAATTATTTCTACATTTGCATCTACACATAAGACGTCAGCACATGCAGTTTTTGTGGAACCGTGTCCTCTTTTTTGGCAATGCACATCCTGTTTCTTTGCAATGTGTAATTGGTCACCCAAAGGGCAACTGCATTCACAGGCCTTCAGTCCTCCCTGGGGTGTTATCTTGGCCACACCATTCATTGGAACATCAGAAGCTGCCTTGTACTGACCTGGTTCACGCAAGACAAGCCAGAGTATAGGTTGAGTATGAGTTGAGTATGGGTTATCACTGAATTGAGTTGAATATGGGTTATCATTGAATTGAGTATGGGTTGTCATTGAATTGTGTGTTGTTGAATGAATCGTGGGTTGTTGTGTTGCATGAACCCAACCACACTAACAAACCATGGTGTGTTAACCACAAACAACCCAGAGTTCACAACCCAACAAAAAACCATGAGTTCTCTGCATTGTATGATCCCAGCCACACCAAGAAACCATGGTTTGTTAAGAGTTCACAACCCAACAAAAAAAAATGGGGTCTCTTTGTGGGTTGTTGTGTTGTGCGATCCCAGCTGCGCTAACCATAGTTAGCCACGAACAACCCAGTGTGCAGAACACAACGAAAAACCATGGGTTCCATTTGTGGCTTGTTTGTGTGTATTGTGTGAACCTAGTCACGCTAACCAACCATGGTTTGTTTACCACAACCAACCCAAGAGTTCACAACCCAACAAAAAACCTCTTTGTGGGTTGTTGTGTTGTGTGCTCCCAGCAACTCTAACAAACCATGGTTTGTGAACCACCTTCTCTGAGAAAGAATGGCAATTTATTGGGCTACTAGCCTTACTTTGCTGTTCTGACCATCTCTAAGTCCCTCAACGGCAAATTGTTTCTAATCTAGGACTCTTCTGTAGCAGTATCTGAATGTGGCTGAGTGGGCACACTGGAACTCGGGCGCTTCCAGCCCAACACTCTTGTTGAGGGCAGCTAAATCCCAGCTTTCCTGGACCCAGGGCCCTCCAAATGTATTGGGCAACAACTCCCATCATCGCCAGCCAGCTGTTTGGGAATGATGGGATTTGTGGTCCAACACATCTACAGGGTGCCGGCCGGAAATGGAAATGCTGGCTGGGGGTGATGGGAGTTGTATGCAAAACATACCTGGGGGCTGTCAGGTCAGGGAGAATGGAAGTGCTGTCTGGGGATGATGGGAGTTGTAGTCAAACCCATCTGGAGGACGCGAAGTTGGGAGAGGCTGTTCTAACCAAGGCCCCATGCTGCCTTTCTTGTACATCATGATTTTCTATTATTACTGAAAAGGAGGGTGATAAATACTGTAAAGAAATACAAGACAGTGAATGGGTTGAGAAGGGTGTGTGTTTACCGGAGAGAAGGATGCCTGCGGATTGGAATGAGAGCGGCCTGCTGCTCGCATCGCTTCTGGGCCTAGCTGCCCCAAGGTCAAGCCTTCGGGCCTTGTTGCTAAGGCTCCCCTTGGTCACCCTTAGCAACGGGCGGCGAGGCGGAAACGGAAGCTCTCTTTCCCTCCGCCACTTTTGCCCGTCTAAACTCTCGCGAGAGCCGCCCTGCTCAGGCCAACTCTGCGGCGGCTCTCGCGAGACAGGGTGCCTGAGGGGGGCGGGCGCAACGGCTTGAGTGGCAGGCGCGGGGGATTGCTGGAGGCGGAGGCGGCCAAGATGGCGTCGGAAGGCGAGCTGGGTCGGAAATGGGACCGGTGTTTGGCTGACTCCGCCGTCAAGCTGGGTAAGGGGTGGGGTCGGTGGGTAAGGGGGGCTAGGAAATAGGGGAGGGGGCTTGTGTCTTGGAGGGGAAGGGGGGCTAGGAAATAGGGGAGGGGGCCTGTGTCATGGAGGGAAGAGGGGGCTAGGAAATAGGGGAGGGGGCTTGTGTCATTTATTTATTTATTTATTTGCAGCATTTTTACCCCGCTCTTCAGCCAAAAAAGGCTCTTAGAGCGGCTTACAAAGATTAATATTAGACAGTCCCTGCCCTCGGGCTTACAATCTAAAAGACATGACACAAAAGGAAAAGGGATTGGGAGGGAGGAGAAAGAAAGCAAAACTCAGGCACCAGTTCTTAGTTACAAAGTTCTTAGAGATTTTGTTTTGTTTTGTTTGTGTCATGGAGGGAAAGGGGGGGGCTTGGAAATAGGGGAGGGGGCCTTTGTCTTGGAGGGGAAGGGGGGGTTTATATTCTCTTGCTATCCTTATGACAGCCTCCCCCAATCTTGTGTCCTCTGGAGATTATGGACTTCAGCTCCTGTTAGCCACAGCCAGCATCGCCAAGGAATTCTGGCAGTTGTGGTCAGAAACATCTGCAGGGCACCAGGTTGTGGAAAGCTACCTTACATGAACCCTGTAAGAGAGGTCAGTGTTGCCATTCCTACATTTCAGTGGGGTGGGTGGGAGCTGAGGCTTACTTACTTAGTTATTTTTCTTTATTAACAATATTTATATACCACTTCAAATGTGAAAGAAATCCCAAAGTGGTTTGCCACAGAATAAAAACAAACAAAGAAGACCAGAAGCACGTGTTACGGCCTTTGCTGAGTGTTTTCAAACTATAGTTCCAGTATTTAGGAAGCTTTCGGCTGCCGGTTAACTACCAATAGCTGATCAATTCCCTTCAAACAAAACGTATGCCAAAAATTGTTTTTGGTGGATTCAGTTCTGATTTTGTACTAACAAGAATTCGTAAGGGGGAAATCTTTTAATTCTTTTTTTAAATTCTGATTAAAAATAAACTTGTAGCATTGTATCAAGTGCATATAAAAACATTTCTTGTTATTAAGCAGACCATGTCTTAGGGAGCAACCCAGGGTCCCTAGGCAGCATCTGAGAGGCCATAGGATACTTTGGATTCCCAGATCCGAGGTTAGAGACAATCCGATTCCCCTAATCCGAGGGGGGAAAGGGGGCATTTTGATTGATGGGGGGCAGAGACTGGAGAGGCCAGGATAGCTATGCTGGCGCCTCCTTTCTGCTCCATCCAAAACACTTTCACTAGACAGGCAAAAAAAAACCCATCTAGCGAAGATGCAAGTAGGGAGGATGGGGAGGCAGAGATCACCTCCGCCACTCCTTCCCTGCATAGGATGATCGTAAGCCTTCAAGTTCGGGGGTTCACGATCATCAAGGGCGCAGCCCATAGGATCATGCCCTTAATAGCTGAACAGAAAATAGTTTTTCCTAAACGTTTCTTATGCTTCGACTTCTAGTCCTGATAACTTAAAAAGGAGAGACCTTATTCTCAGTACCAAGTTCTCATTCAATTCGGAATAGGCTATTCAGCGAAGAGGTACACAGGAGTGGTGAGCTTCTAATAAGAAGCTCCCACATTCTAAAATCAGCACATATTTATCCCTTTTTGTGTAGAAATTACCTCATAGCTAATAGTACATGCTGTCCCATAAATTAGCGCTCACAGTCTTAATTATCTCATTGTTACTAAGCATTCCAAAAAAATTAGAGCATATGAAAAAGCTTACACATACACCTTTCAGGATAGATAAGATCAATTCTGAATCACGCCTTTGAGAAGATAACGCCATACTCAAAATTGCTAATTAAACCAAAGTCTGTAATTTTTTTAGACATCTGTATATCAGACTTTTTGATTTGTATACCTTATATGATATTTTTGCTCATTAATAAGCAAAAACTTTACACTTAAGTACACCTAAGTATGACTTGAAATAATACAGTCTTACACCTGTTCATTATTCAAATAACTCTTCAGCCCAGATGATAGGGCTTTAACTCAGCATTTTCTCTTTGGATACCATCCAGGTCATCTAGACAATTATTTTTATGCCAGTTACCCAGAATTCATTGTAAACCTGCTTGCGTATTTGTGTATCTTCCCCTTTTACTTATTCACATTTTCAAATTCTTAATTATTTATCGTTAAACATTTGGCATTTGCATTTCATAAGACATCTTATATGGTTTTAGGAGAGGTGGGTTGGCATTTTTTTAATAGCCTTCCCAGCAGGTCCAATCAAGCAAAATTAGCTACCATGTCCTATCAATGGTATCATGCGCTTGGTAAAAAGATAGCTCATGGCTGGGGGGAAGCCAAAGGAAACAGTTATATTTTCAATAAATGCCTAAACCATGCCAGCTGTTGAGGCCTGGCTTACCTCAGAGGGGAGATCATTCCACAAGACATTGACTGGGTTCAGACAACATGATAACCCACACTCAAGAGTTGTGTATGGGTTGTCATTGAACCATGAGTTGTTGAAACGTGGGTTATCGTGTTGTCTGAATCCAGCCGAGATAACAAACCATGGTGAACAACCTACAGGTCACAACCCAATAACAAACCATGGGTTGTTTGTGGTTAACAAGCCAAGGCTTGTTAGCACAGCTGGGTTCATACTAAATGATAAGCCACAGTTCATCGACAGCCCATACTCAACCCTTGAGTGTGGGTTATCATGTTGTCTGAACTCAATCATTGAGAGGTAGTGGCTTGCCTAAGGCCATCTAACAAGTCTGTGGCAGAGGTGAGAGTTCAGTCAATCAATCTTTATTGTGCAGGGAGGTGAGAGCTGAACTGGTAATGTACCTATGTACTGGGGGAAAATTTTGCCTATTGAATTTCTGCCTGACCTGCAGCTATTAAAAACACACCTTTGTCAGACAAAAAGGTAACCACTCTAGACAAGTCGAGTGGGACAGCATTCAGTGGATATGTTTTTTTGAAGAGATTGAGGCCATGGTGAGAATGTGGACTTCCTGTGAGATGTAATGAGGGGAGGATACTGCAGAATTAAGATCCATGTTAGTGTAGTAGACAGTGCTTGGGATTTGGGCTGGGAAGACCTGCATTTCATAGATCATAGAGTTGGAAGGAGCCTATAAGGCTATCGAGTCCAACCCCCTGCTCAATGCAGGGAACTACAGGAGGGGTCTCCCATCCAAGTAACAACCAGGCTTGACCCTGCTTAGCTTTCCACGCTCAGACAAGCTGAGCCAGCGTACCTCACTCGGCTATGAAGTCCAGTGGATAGCCTTTGGTCAGCCTCACCCAACCTGGCAGCCCTCCAGATGTGTTGGACTACCATTCCCAGCACCCCCTGTTCCCCAGCCAGCCATCTCGGCGGGGGAGCAGAATGGGCTATGTGCTGAGAAGCAGGGGCTTGAAGAGAGGTTTACGGTGTGGGCTTGTGGAAAAATCATTTGGGGCCTAGAGCCATGAAGGGATGCGTGCGGTTGGTGGTGTAGTTAGCTGAATTAAGGTATTAATGCATAAAACTAGATACCTGCAGCCAAAGAATGAGCTCAAAGGAGTGTGTCAAATTCAGTTTCCACCAACCTTTTCTTGGCTCAATTTCCTAGCTCCTCTTCTTTTTCCAAAACTCTTCTTCAGTTCCTGTTTTTTCAGTCTACTGCTTATTCTGCACCCTTCAGCCAGCCATTTTGTCTCTGGGCTTCCTGTCCATTGGCTTGTTTGCCTTATGGGTTCTCTTTCCAGTCCTCTGCCTTTCCCGATATTCCTCCCCTTAGTGCCTGTGTGAGGTTTTAATCCTAGCCAGCCTAAAAACGTAACATTCCCGTTCCTCCCAGAAACTAGGCTATAAATATTCTGACACCTTTGTTCCCCTGACAGCACTTCAACAAATGTTTGTGAACATTCCAGACCATCACACCAGCTCGCCCAATCAGTGTCAGAGGCCACAAGTTCAATGCAACATAGATGCCCATCCAAATCCTTGAGTGCTCATCTCTGGATTTGGTAACATTTGCCGGGGCGGCCAACTAGCATGTTTTCTTGACCTGGGAACGAAGAATTTGGGAACCTCGGTCCTGCTTGCTCTGCCCCTTTCCCAGGCTAGGAGAATGGCTGCCACATGATGTACCTTTGATGCTCAGGCTGTTGAGAGTTGCACAAGACATTCCCAGCATATCGTGCCCTGGCGTTGGCTGCGGTTGTGAGGGTTCTGTCTGCAGCCAACTCCCCCTTTCCCATACAGGGGAAAGTGCTTTTAAGTTTCATGTTATAAAACTTGTTTACCTGCTTTGGGTAGTTTTGAAAAAGAAACAAAAAGGCAAGCATGACTCAAGTTTGAATTGCAAATGAGTTAATATCTGATTTGTGCTTGTTGCTGCAATTTTAATCTCCAGCTTCTTCTGTGCAGGTAATAATTTGGTCTTAAATGAACAGTGAGGCGGGTGGCACAATGGGACTGAGTGAGAACTTGTTTTGTAAGTGGGATTAAGGGCACGATAAGGTTTCTGGTAGACAACAACATAAGAAGAGCCATGCTGGATGAGACCAAGGAGAGTCCCATCTAGTTCTCTTTCCTGCAGCGAACAGCCAGATCCCTCCAGGAGGTTCACAGACAGGGTACAGAGGATCGGACCGACCTTGCTCTTTGTCCCTACTGTCTGGCATTCAGAGGTGAATTGCTTCTGAACATGGAAGGTCAACTTAGCACTCAGTTAATGGCTGCCGATCCTTCATGAATTTGTCTAATAATTTTTAAGCCAGCCAAAACTGTCATTGTGCCATTTTTTTCAGAGGCCTGTTTTCTCACATAACAGTGCGGTTTGTTGGAATCTGGCTTGTTGTCGTGTCCAAATCCATCCCCGCAAACAAACCATGGATTGTTAATCCGCTACAACCACAAACCGTGGTTTTGTTGGCAGTTTACGAAGTCTGACTCGTTTAAACCGTTAAAAAATTATATACAAAATACCTGCACACAACAAAGTGCCTGGGTGTACTTTCTTGTCCGGAGAGAAGAGTTTGAACCCAACGTGAACAGCTGATTTAAGTGGATGCCGAGATAGGTGTAAGAGTGCAAGATTTTGAGTTTCACAGAGTGCATCAGGCATATACGGTAGTAATGAAGGCTTCTGTGGAACACGAAAACTCCCATGCACTTGCATTAACTGAAGCCGCCCCACTGAAACGTCCGTTTTTTACTTGTTTGCAGCTGGAACTGCAGCCACCTCTTTCGACAAGGTTTAATGCCTTAATTCTCTCCCCCCCCCCCCCACTGGAACCAAGCTTAAGCACTTGTAACTGCATTTATTCTCATTCTCCTGTTGCTACCCTCCTCTCTCCCTCCCCTTCCTTTGATGTTTTCCCCTGCTGTCTGCTTTAATGATAAGCTGCTTGGGGGTAGTGGCCAAAGAGTCCCTGCATGTGGGGAGGGTCCTATCTAAGTGGTGGTGGTGGTCCTGATTTGTTTGCAGACACTTAAAGTTCCGTTCCTAGCATCTCGTGTTAAAAGGATTAGGTAGCAGGTGATGAGAGACCCTTTGTATGAGATCCTTGAGATACCCTTCTAGTCAGAGTAGAGTCCATAGGTGGGCAGAAAATAGACCTCCAGATGTTTTGAACTTCAGCTTCCAGCATTCCTGGCCTTTGGCCATGGTGGCAAGGACTTCTGGGAGTTGAAATCCAAAACATCTGGAGAGCTACTGTCGGGGATCTGCCACAAAAGGTTGGTGACAAAGTCCTTAAATGTGCTCGAAATGATTACTGAAGAAAGTGACTATTCTACATGCACCCCTCCCAAAAAAAGAAGCAAAAGCTGCCTTGTCTTAGAGCTGCAAGCCCCAGGCAATTAAGCATGTTGCGTAAAAGGTAATTAGGAATCCAGAGAATTAAATAAATAATATGGTAGCTGGTACCAGTAGGGAAGATACAAAGTGAGTTCACAATGACATTTGGGTAATTGTTATAAAAAATGCAATTGGCAAAGCAGTTTGGATAATATCCAAAGAGAAAATGCTGAATTAAAACTCATCACTAAAAATGAAAAGGGTTGGGTGAGAGATGGGAAGATATCAAACTGTATTATTCAAGGTCAAAGTGAACTTAAAAGTTTTCACGGATCGATGAATGAGCAAAAAAACCTGTAAGGTACAACCATTAAAACTCCTGATATATAGACGTCTAGAAAAAAAATATGCACTTAGGTTTAATTAGAGCGCGATCCTGTTGCCCTCGTTGCACGTAAGCCTCTGAACTTGGAGGCTTGCGCAAGGTGCGGCAGTGACAACCTTTGCCAGCATTTCATCTCGACAGCTGTTTTTGGCCATCTAGACCAATTTGTGAACTCTGGGAGGCAGCAGGATTCTTCCCATACCAGCTGCGAGGGAGGTAGGGCAGGCATGAGCTTGGAGGACCTCAGAGCTGGGACTCTGAATAATCCTGGGACACACACCCCAGGCAAGGTCAGAGGCCCGTAAGATTGCACCCTTAGTCAACTTTGAGTAAGAAATCACTTTATCAAAGACATACATCAGAATTACCCTTATCTAACTTGAAATGTGTATGTTTAAGCATTTGTGTGTTTTGATCATGAAGGATTATTTTAGAAGTCAAGATTCTGAACCTAGATTTATGAAACTGGAATTAGTATTGGCAGTCAGGTGATATTTTAGAAACTGTATAAATATGGTCTGATTTGGGGGTCAGGTAGCTTCTTTGATATCGAAGCTCCTTGCCTGTGATACTGCCGGACAACTCTGCAGAGAAGTCTTGGTAAGCAACATGGGCTTAGTAATGCTTCCTTTTGTAGCGACAAGAAATGCTTAGGAAATTTATTTATTTATTTATTTCATTTTTATACCGCCCAATAGCCGAAGCTCTCTGGGCGGTTTTTACAGCAATTAACAAGACAGTCCCTGCCCGCAGGCTTACAATCTAAAAAGACACGACACACAAGGAAAAAGGAATGGGGAGGGAAGAAGGGGGAATATTAATGAATACTCCTGGCAGGGCTGGTGGCATGGCCCTGCGCTCCCTCTCTCCTCCCTCCTCTCCGCCTGCTGGAATGGCTGAAATACGACTTCAGTTGCTTTTAAAGACTTCACTGTACTTGTATTTCAATTGGGAATTTATATTTGTATCAATAAAAGAATGAAATGGATTCAAAGATCCCTGTACTATAATTACTGTTATTCGTAGACCTGGACTGCAATCCACCAAACAGTCCCAGGTGTACACTTTGTTTAGAAGTGTTTTTTATCTGCTGTAGGGAGTTAAGAGGCAGCCAAAGCCTCCCAGAATACTGAACTATAAGCAGGTAGCTCAAACAAAGTAAAACCATGACAGTAGCCTCTGCTCATTCCTGGAATAGGCGATCCTAATCTGACCTGGTACAAGGTTGCTTCCTATGCCCATAAGCCGGGAGGAAGACCTTAGATCGCCCTTCCCTGACCTGATGCCTTCCCCATGCTGGCTGGGAAATGCTGGGAGTTGTAGTCCAAAACGTCTGGAAGGTACCAGGTTGGGGAAGACTGCCTTAGCTCCTCCAGGAGTCCTCATGTAAGCTGGCTCAGGAGCATAGGAAGCTGCCTTATACTGAGTCAGGCCCTTGGTTCACCTAGCCCAGTATTGCCGACACAGACTGGCAGCGGCAGATCTCCAGGGTTTCAGGCAGGAATTTTCCCCAGCCCTACCTGGAGATGCTGCCAGGGATTGAATTTGGGAACTTCAGCATGCAGAGCAAGGGCGTTCTACCACTGAACCACAGTCCCTCAGAGGATCCCTCGTGGGCAAGTGCGCTCCTGCCCTCGCTAAACCAATGCACGCCTTCTTCCGAGGATCGGATTTGCATGCGTCTTTCCCAGCTGGGGCCCCTGCCTGAGTTTCTCAGTGGGAGTTTCTCACCGCTTGCCAGATTGGGCCAGAGTCGTGTTTGGGCACAGGCTTTTGGCCCAGAGTACTAGAGGGAGTAGCGCCGCTCCTTTCAAAAGGGATCAGAAATTAATACATGTATGCACGGAGCCACGGCTGCAGTTGCAAAGGTAAGCACTGCACAAAACAGGCATTATCTGGTTGACAATTAAGCTGCAATCCCACTAGAACCCACGTTATGGCCTGGGAATGCTTGATGCTACAGTTTTGCTGACTCTAAACTGGTGTGGACCTGATCGATCCCTTGGAGAAGAAACTATTATGGAGCTCCATGTTGGGGAGAGGTGGAAGTTAAAGCT
Source organism: Shinisaurus crocodilurus (assembly GCA_021292165.1). Lineage (NCBI taxonomy): Eukaryota > Metazoa > Chordata > Lepidosauria > Squamata > Shinisauridae > Shinisaurus > Shinisaurus crocodilurus. The sequence continues at coordinate 2,432,423 of JAHFWL010000571.1, read as the reverse complement.
TCAAACCCGCCAAGTCTTACTTTTATTAATTTGCTCAAGACGTTTATCTTACCCCGTTCTGTTTATTTAAACACACACACACACACACACACACGATAGTTTGCAAAATGTTCATAAAAATAAACCAAGCAACAATAAAGCCCCAAACAGTTATTATTATTTTTCGTGCTGCTTTTCCCCCAGAAGACTTTCCTAGAAGTATGGAATGAAACCAGCAAACTGTAAAACGGGTGAGCAACCTCGGGCCCGGAGCCCAATCCGGCCTGCCAGGGTTCTCCAGGAGGCCCCGCCCCCTTCCCCCCCAACCATCAATGGTTTGGTGGTTTCCCGGCTTCTGTGCAGTATTCCCACCCACCCACCCCATTCTAAAAGGTTGAAACTCTCTCCCAAGGCTTAGTTACTGGCAGGGAGAGCTTTAAGCTACGAAATGCAGGTATTTTTTGTAATTCTCCGTCCCTGTGCCTCTTTTGCCACGCAGCGCGCACACACCCACCACCACCACCACCACCTCTGAAATTGAATTTGGCTTTTGGGACCAAAACAGCTTCCCCATCCCTTCCGTAAGAAGCCATTATCCTCGATTAAAAGCTCTGGAAATAGGATGGTCTTATCCTGGCACCTAAATGATGATAGAAATGGCATCAGGTGACTTTCCCAAGAGGAGTCCTGATGCTGGACTGTGACCACAGACCAGGCCCTGTCCCCAGTCGCGCCCTGCTTGACTTTCAAGGGCGCGGCGACTCGGAGAAAAGCCTTGGTTGCTGGTCTCGCTTGACGGACAGGTTTCTCTGTGCCTACGTGGGCCTGCCCATGTGGCCGTCAAACCGCCATCCGTGTTGTGCAATGTGTTATTTGACTGTTGCCGGTCCTTGCCCTTTCGCCTCATTTGCTAGGAGCCTCTTCAGTTTTGACAGCAGCTAGCACCTTAAGGAAACAGGCATGATTTCATTTCATTGGCATTTAGGGTTATGATTTGGAATCGATTTGTGTGTCTCCATCCAGACATAACGCGTTCGGGGCATGTTGCAGGAGCCGAAGGTGTGGAATGGGTGAGAGCGGCTAGGAGGCTGTAGGCCAAGGGTGCAGAACCTCAGACCCTGGGGACCAAATCCGGCCCGCCTGGCATCCCAAGCCAGCCCTGTAGGGTTCCCCAGACCCCCTACCACCTGCCAATTGGTGGCTTCCCGGCTTTTGTGCATTCTGAAAGCTTGAATTGCCTCTGTGAGGCTCAGTGAGAGCGTTAAGCTAAAATAGGCTGGTATTTTTGAGATTCTTTGCCCCGCCCCTGTTGCCTTCAGCCCCGCCCACCGCTGGAATGCGAGAGCTTCTCCGAAATGCAATTCAGCCCTTTGGCCGAAAGAGGTTCAGGCTGCACATGCTCCCTTCCCTAACCATGCTCTAGCACGGAAATGTATAGGTGGGGGAACACCTAGCCCTCCAGATGTTGTTGGAGACCGACTTCAATCGCCCCTCACCACTGGCTAGGGTAGTCCAGCCACATCTGGAGGGCCACATGTTCCCCCCACCTATACATTTTTGCACTAGAGCAGTGTTCTCCAACGCTGGCTGGGGCATGCTGGGAGTTGTAGGCCAAACACATCTGGGGACCCAAGGTTGGAGAACACTGCACTAGAGCGTGGTTAGCCGCCGCCCCCCGCCAGCCAGCATGGGGCCGTGATTGGGGAAGGCTGCTTTGTCCGTAGCATCACAAGTTTCTGAAAGGTAGGTGGTGGGCCGTTTGGGGTATGGGTGTGTGTTTGTGAGTAGTTCCACTCCACTTTCACAAAAGGAGGTACAAGTTGCAACAACTTGTTCCTCATTGTTCCCTAGAAGCATTGACAAGTGAACTCAGCCGAGGTCCCTCTTTTGAAATTGCCTCCACGATAGATTTCGAAACGGTTTAATCACTTTAATCTGCCTGTCACTGGAAAAAGCAGCTACGGGAAAGCTTTTCCTCTCCTGGCATCCATTTCAGAGGGCTCCGTTGCAAGGCATGTTCATTTGGAAGCGGCCCTGCTTTGGGGAGATGCGTATGACCGGGCGGCAGCCTGCAAGCTCATGAATTGCCTCTTGCTCCCTGGAAAAAAGCTAATACTCCCTCGCCTCTAATCCTTAGTTTGTTTTGACATCTGAAAGTTAAATGTGTATAACTATTAAATCATTTTTTTTAAACTGTTCTAATTATATGGGGGGGGAAAGCAATTCGGGTTTTTGATTCTAGTTTCCTGGAGTTTATAATTTCAGGCCGGGGGGGTGGTTGAATTTTGGATTAGTCTGGTGGCTGAAAGCTCATCTAAGGGCTTTTTAAGATTTATCTATTCATTGATTAGATTTATATGCTGCCCAGCTAGCAACTGCCTTCAAGGCAGTTTACAATCATTGAAAAAAGCAACCTAAAACCAAAATAAATAACCAAACCCATAGCTACAACGAATGCAAATATCAAAATGTTAAAAACGTTGATACCTAATTTTGAATTCCATGGCTTCAGAACCAAGGTGTGGGATTTCCCCCCATTCGAGAGATTGGAAGGGGGGATTCTGTGTCCCCCCCCCCACTCCAGTTATGTCTTCAAGGCTTTCTGAGTTTGAGAGCTTATCATTCATCTGTTTATTCCTTGTCCAGTTCTAGGTTGGATGGGGGAGGACTTTGGGAGGCGGCTTCTTCTGCGTCTGCTCAGCTAATGAGCTCAAGGGGGTACATTTGGGGGTGGGATGGGAGGCTGTTGTCTGGCTCTGGCTTCCCCACAGCTGCAGCGTGGGGGTCTGCTGCTTGGGGAGAAGAAAGCTTTTGAGGGCTGGTTCTGTGGGCTGTGAAACGATACTGCGAGTTTCTTTGAAGTTTTAGAACGGATCAGAGAGTCTGGGAAGCGGAGAGTTTTCCTTCTGTATTCTCAGTCCCAAACTCCATGGTACTTTAGTAGGACGTGTATGCTTCCTTAGGTTCCAGGAGGGAAGAAAGGCAGGATATAAATGCAGTCAGTTATTTTAGCTAACCTGTGCCAAAGGTCCCATGTTCAGTCCCCTGCATCTCCAGGTTGGGCCAGGGGAGCCTGAGTCCCCAGAGAGCTACTGCTAGTCCGGGTGGAGTCCAGGGGTGGGCAGAAAGTAGATCTCCGGATGTTTTGGACTTTAGCTCCCAGCATTCCTGACCCCTGGCCATGCTGGCCGGGGCTTCAGGGAGCAGAAGTCCCAAACATCTGGAGATCTACCTTCTGCCCACCCTGGCCAGCTTTTCTGCTGAAGCTTCTTCCCTAGTCCTGGTGTGAAGGAATGTAGATGCTAAATGCCATGATCCAAAGCAGGATGTCCCAGTGCTCTCACTTTTCTTGTGGGTTCTCACCTGCTTGTAGGTTTCCCGTGTGCAGCTTGTCAGCCACTGTGTGAACAGAATGCTGGAGACTATTCGTCTGATCCAGCTTTGCTCTTCTTATGTTGTTATGAAGTGCTGAGACTTTTTTTTTTTTACTAGCAGTGACAATGAGGGCATCTGTCCACCCCCACCTCCCTGTTCCCTTTGAGCTTAGCTGCAAACCTGAGAACATAAGAAGAGCCCTGCTGGATCAGACCAAGGGTCCATCTAGTCCAGCATTCGATTCACCCAGTGGCCAACCAGCTGCCCACGGGAAACCCACAAGCAGGACATGAATACAGCAGCACCCTCCCGCCCATGTTCCCCAGCAACTGCTGGGGTACATAGGCACTCCGCCTCTGATCCTGGAGAGAGCATATAGCCATCAGGACTAGTAGCCACGGATAGCCTTCTCCTCCTCCTCCTCCCCCTCCTCCATGAATTTGTCCAATCTCCTTTTAAAGCCCTCCAAATTGGTGGCCATCACTCCATCTTGTGGAAGTGAGTTCCATAGTTTAGCTCTGCCTTGTGTGAAGAAGTCCGTCCTTTGATCTGTCCTGAATCTCCCGCCAATCAGCTTCATGACGCAGATGAAAACTCATAAGAAGTGGTCTGTTGATACGGATCGGCATAGCTGCCTGGAGTTTTGGACTCTCCTTGGGGACATGGCTGCAGTGACTGGCATGACGAGCGCATGCACTTCGAAACTGAACACTGCACCGCTGACCTTAACATGTAGATGGGGCCCTAAAATCGGCTGCTGGGTGCAAGCTAAGCACTGCATGGATGGAGGATGGGTTTGCCTGGAGGGCCGGTTTCCTCTTAGTCGAGCGGTCGGAGCTGCGTCAAAAGGGAAAACCCGCTTTCCCCGAAGTCCCCCCACCCTCCACTTGAGCCCGTCATGGCTGGGGCGAGGGGAAGCCAAAGCGGCCTGGCTCCGCGAGATCCGTCGCGTTTATTCCCCACCCGTTTGTTTTCCTTGTAAGCGAGACCTTTCATGTTTTATTGTTATGAAGTTAAAGGCTGGCCCTGGAGGTGCCGATCTTTAGTGGAAACAGCTGCAGCAGTCGACGTCCCTCGGTCAGGTGGGAGGCCCTTTTTCGGAGCAACAGCGCTGCCCTCTTAAAAGGAAATTGAGCATGCCAGGCCCGGAACCTGTGAAAGCCATCAGCTGCCTTGGCTGTTCTGTTTCTTTGCCCTTTTTGTGTGTGTGGTGGTGGTCTCTTGATGTACGACGCTGTGCAGGCCCGAATCGGCAATTCGCCCATCCCCCCCCCGCGCGACGTCTCTTGCGTGAGACCCGTTTCTTCCAGGAGGGCTTGTGGAGGAGAGTCTCTCGGTGGGACTGTACCCCCTGGCTTGAGTTTGGTTCCCAAGGAAGATTGGCTCAGACTCCCTGTTGCTTCCTTACCGACACCAAGGAGGTTTTCATAGTTTTCATAGATCTAGAGTTGGAAGGAGCCTACAAGGCCATCGAGTCCAACCCCCTGCTCAATGCAGGAAACTAGAGGAGGGGTCTCCCATCCAAGTAACAACCAGGCTTGACCCTGCTTAGCTTTCCCATGCTCAGACAAGCTGAGCCAGCGTGAGCCACAGGCCGACCACAGAACCACAACCACTTCCTAGTGGGATGAAGAATTATCCACAGTAACAGTTTCCTAAACTAGGCAGGGGGAAAGAACGTCTTCGTTGTCACTGAATTCCTCCTCCTCCTTTTTTTTTTAATGAGTTGGGGATTGTGTGTGCGCGTGTTTGTGTGTAATCCCAGGCCAAAGCTCGCCTAGAGAAAAGAGGTTATTTAACCAGGGATGGAGCGGGAAATGTTTGTCACATTTTCTTCTCGGTGATCCTGATGGTACGGTCCATTATGTCCATCGTCACCTGGCATTTACCCTTACCCTTTCTGTTTGTGGCCCTCCATGTTGTCATGGAAAATTGGATAGACCAGCCTTGAGAATCTGTGCAAATTGGTAGCCCTCGCCAACTCAGCCTGCCCGCCTCTCTCCTGCTCACACAAATTTGTTTGTTGCACATCAATAACCCAAATGTAGGAAACAATGGGCAGTATCCAGTGTTGCCTGGACTTGCCTGGACAAAGGCTGGGGTGGACTTGATCAGCAAAGCTATTTTTGGCCTCTTCTATGTAGAATTGGAGGACCACTGTAGGCCAGTGGACAGTGAGTTGTTCTTGGCTTTGGAATACACCCAGTTTCTGGATTGTTGGTTTCCCAATTCCTCTTTGTCCCTATATTCCAAATGCCTTTGCAGTGCCGTACTGCTGGCATGTAGAGGGGCTGTTTGTTCGTTTGTTTTACTGCTCTTGCCTTCCGCCTCTATGCCTGGAGAAATAACCCATGGTTTAACTAACCCAGAGTTCACAACCCAGCAACAAACCATGGGTTCTCTTTTTTGGTTATTATTGTTGTTGTTTAAGAAACCATGGCTTGTCAACCACGAGTGTGGCCGTGTTGATGCATCACGACAACCCAGAATCCAACAACCCATACCATGGGTCAGCGTTATGTGCAAAGGCAGTTTCTCCATGCTAAGACAAGCATGGAGTTCCAGGATGAAGCATGGAGAAAGGGACTCGTCTGACTGGAAGGAGCAGTTGCCAGCCATGTCCCTTGACTCTGAGCAGCCTCTCTGTGTTTTAAAGTCTAATGCCAGTAAGTAGACTTCAGCCTGGAAACGAACTGGTAACTGGTGGATCACTCATGGCTCTGGGGTGGTATGTTCCACATGGCCAGCCTGCAATAAAAACAGTGTTTCCACGTTCTAGAGCAGGGCTCTCCAACCTTGGGTCCCCAGATGTTGCTGGACTACAGCTCCCAGAATCCCTTGCCATTAGCCATGCTGGCTGGGTATGCTGGGAGCTATAGGCCAGCAACATCTGGGGACCCAAGGTTGGAGAGCCCTGTTCTAGAGGGTAGTAGAGAATCTTTCCCCTATCTATGCTGTGGCCCCAAAATGGCAGCCTTTGAATGGAAAATGGGAAGTGAGGGCTTGTGTCACTCTAGCCTTCTCTGAGCTCTGTGGTTGCCCTACCCTGGGCAACAGTCGGGTGGTGGATTTCTCCCAACAGGAAAGTGCGGTAACAAGCGACTGATTTAAGGATGGTGCTAGCGTGATTCGCGATCCGTTTTCCTTGTAAATAATTTCCCGTTGATTAGCTAACTTGTTTGGCTTGGCGGCGGGAGAGAAACGGCCCATGGGCAGGAAGTATAAAACCGGACTACGGCATGGCTCGCTAAGCTGAATACCCAGCACTCACTCTTTCTCTCTCTCTCTCTGTCTTGCGTGTTGAAATAATTATTTTTCACTCAGCGGCTTGAATTCCAGCAGTCGCGCTTGAAAGGGCAGCACGGCCACACATAGCAAGGGGATGGGCTGTTTGCACCTCGGGTCAAGGGGCCAAACAGTTTGAAAGTTTGATGCATCTCTGCAGATGGTAATTTGTTTTTAAAGAGCATAAACACCCTCAGCCTCTTCTCCCCTATGCACAGCCCGGCACCAGCTGTTCCGCACGGAGGCTGTGGTAGGAAAATGGGAGAAGAAGGAGGCATTGGTCATGACTGATGGTCATTCATGACTTGGTTGCCTGCCTTGACTACAAACTCTAGCTGAGCAGAAACTTGCCTTGAATAGGTCTTTCAAAACTGCACAATACTGCCGAAAGTCCTAGTGGCAAATCCTACCTTGTCATCATCTCTTCTATTTGGCCAAGAATCAACTTCTAATATTTTATCACCTTGTGGCAGCTCCACTAAATACACTTTTTAAAAATCTGCTTCTACTGTTCCCATAATGCCAGCATAAACCATTCATGCCAGTGATGCATTTGACTTAACTGAAGCAGAGTAAGATGCCGTGTAGATCTTGTGCAAGCTGGCGTCGTCCAGGCCATGCTGGATGGGGGTGGTGGTGATGGAGGTTGTCGTCCAACACATCTCGATGACACCAAGTTGGGAGGGGCCATTGGTCAGTGGTAGAGCCCCTGCTTTACATGCAGAAGGTCCCAGGTTCAATCCCCGAGTTCTCCAAGTAGAGCTAGGAAAGAATCCTGCCTTTAAAAAACCCTGGGGAACTGTTGCCAGTCAGTATCAACAATACTGGGCTAGATGGACCAGTAATTTGGGGATCGACTGTAGCTCAGTGGTAGAGCCTCTGTTTTGCATGCAGAAAGTCCCAGGTTCGATCCTCGGCATCTCCCGGTCAGGCTGGAAAAACTCCTGCTTGAAACCCTGGAGAGCTGTTGCTGCCAGTCAGTGTTGACACGAATGGGCTAGATGGACCCAGGGTCTGACCCAGTATAAGGCTTCCTATGTTTCTATGGGAAAGGCTGATCTAAATCTTATAAAGGCTTTAACATTCATACATAATGTAAGTCATGGTGTCTTCTTCCAAATCCATTTCCATTCGTCTTCTGGGATTGCCTTTCTTAATCCTATTTACGCCTAGGTAATTCTTCTGGTAGGCAAGTGAGCGTGAATCTATCCCCATATGCAGGCCTGTGGCTTATGCTGGCTCAGCTTGTCTGAGTGTGGAAAGCTAAGCAGGGTCAAGCCTGGTTATTACTTGGATGGGAGACCCCTCCTCTAGTTCCCTGCATTGAGCAGCGGGTTGGACTCGATAGCCTTGTAGGCTCCTTCCAACTCTATGATCTATGAAATATCCATTCCATAAATTTGGTTTGGAGTTCCTTTTGATCATCTACCTGAAATCGCAGCCTCAATTTGTGCAATCCTGTAAAGGGCAGTATTTTGTATATGTATACGGTATGTAAAAAAAGCAAAGCCATTTACTACATGCCAGATCTAGAAATGCTGAAACATCAAGGATTCTGCAATCAATTATTTTTAGACAGTTTTGTACAGATCTTCATCTCATCCTTGTTGAGGGCAGGGACTCCATAAGACAGGGATGGGCAGAAGGTAGATCTCCAGATGTTTGGGACTTCCACTCCCAGAAGCCCCTGCCATCATGGCCAAGGGTCAGGAATGCTGGGAGTTGAAGTCCAAAGCACCTGGAGGTCTACTTTCTGCCCACGCCGGCTGTAAGATGCCCTGCTTGCTGATGGGGCTGTAAAAAAACAAATTGCTATTTAATTTATGCACGTTTCCAGTGGATCTTGAGAGAGAGCCTGAAACAGTGGATGCTTGAAGACCATTGATTGTTCTACTGCATCTCCTTTTGAGCTGTGAAGAGAGGTCAGGAACAAGTCTTGAGGCATTCAGTTTGGGCACAAGTTCACTCTTGAATTCACCGAAGTCTCAGCTCCAGAGCTTATTTCTATTGCCAAGGCTCAGCTTCAGAAAAAGTGAGGTGAAAGAGTGCCCCAGAGCATGGGCCGAGAGCCTTAATGTTGAAAGATTTTTAAAAAACAACCAAGCCACGCTGGCTGATGGCTTCCACGGGTTCCGGGCCTGGCATGCTCAATTTCCTTTTGAGAGGGCAGCGTGTTGCTCCGAAAAAGGGCCTCCCACCTGACCGAGGGACATCGACTGCTGCAGCTGTTTCCACTAAAGATCGGCACCTCCAGGGCCAGCCTTTAACTTCATAACAATAAAACATGAAAGGTCTCGCTTACAAGGAAAACAAATGGGTGGGGAATAAATGCGACGGATCTCGCGGAGCCAGGCCGCTTTGGCTTCCCCTCGCCCCAGCCATGACGGGCTCAAGTGGAGGGTGGGGGGACTTCAGGGAAAGCGGGTTTTTCTCTTTTTGACACAGCTCTGGCCATTCCAACTAAGAGGAAATGGGTCTTCCGGCAAACTCCGTCCGTCGGCGCAGGACTTAGTGTCCACCCGACCGGTTTCAGATCCCATCAGTTCCTTGAGACCTTTCCTGAAGGTTGCACGATGCCTCCCGGGTTTGGTTTCTCCACTGAGGTACTGGGCACACTGGCAAGGGCTGTAGCTCATTCTTGTCTCACGTACTCTGCGTGCGCGAGGTCTCAGGGTCAAAGTCTAGGTAAAAGCATCCTGGGTAGCAAGGCTAGGCAAGCCACTGAGAGTACAGAGTAAATACATAAGAGCATCAGAAAAGCGCTGCTGGGTCAGTCCAAGGGCCCATCCAGTCCAGTCCTTTCCTCGTAGGGGAGTTGCTCCAGCCCCTTGATCAGTTTGGTTGCCCTTTTCTGCACAGGGCTAGAGGAATCCATGATGGAATAAGGCCATCTTGGGACGTCCTGTCACTCAGCGCGGAGAGCACCTGCTTTACATGCAGGAGGTCCCACGTTCAGTTGCCGGCATCTCTAGCTGGAAGGATCTTCGGGTGGCAGCGTGTTTCATGACCTTTGCCTGAGGCCATGGATTGCCGACATCTGTCCGTTCTCGCTGTCTGAAGCAGACTTCCCCAGCCCGGTGCCTTTCCAATGTTTTGGACTTCAACTCCCACCAGCTAGCATGGCCAGGGATACTGGGAGTTGTAATCCAAAACCCTGGGCGCGTGCACCAGGTTGGAGAAGGCCGCTCCAGAGAGATCAAACGTACTTGTGTTTGTGTTTTGTGCACTTAAAAATAAACCTTAGAAATTAAAGGGGTGTTCTCAAGGCAATGAAGATGTGTGTCAACATTTTGTAAGGTGCCTTAGGAATTTCATCAAGGGACGTGGTATAAATCCCTCTAATAAATCATAATTCCCTTGTTTGCCATCTGGGCAGTTGACAGTCTCTGTTTAACTCTTCCTTTTCTCTTGCAGGTGCTGGTTTTGGGCTGGGCATTGTCTTCTCTGTCATCTTCTTCAAAAGTAAGTGCCTGTTGGTTCTCTGGTGCCCTGTTTTTTTGCATCTGGAAGTGGGGACAGGGGCTCTTCTCCCTGCACTTCACTCTGCGGCTTGGTTCACACATTACACTAACCCACAGTATGGGTTGTCATGATGTGTGAACACAGCCGCAGTAACAAACCATGGTTTGTTAACCACAGACAACCCAGAAAGAGAACCCATGGTTTGTTGTTGGATTGTGAACTCTGGCTTGGTTAAACCATGGTTGATTGTTACGTGCAAACCCAGAACCCTGGGTTGTTTCGTCAGGCTTCAGAACGTTCTCTTCATACTCTTTTTCCTCTCCCGCTCCCTTTGTTTTAGGGAGGACGTGGCCCATCGCTTTTGGGTCGGGGATGGGCTTAGGAATGGCTTACTCGAATTGCCAGCACGACTTCCGGTCTCCTTACCTTCTCCACGGGCAATTTGTCAAGGTGAGTCTGCATTGGAGAGTCTCTGTTAGGATCGTTTGCTTTAGTCCAGGGGCAGTCATTCCTAAGAACACAGTGGTGAATTCTGCAAGGAGAGAGTTCCTCCATAATGTTTAATCAAGCAGCAAATGACGAATGTGCTTCAGCCATTGGAAGTTAGGGGCCTATGATCTGCTGTCGTAAAATAGGGATGCAGAACCTGGGGTGTGTGGCCATTTCTCCAGCCACACCCCCTTGGGTGGTTTTCTGGCTTTTATGCATTTCCCTTCATAGCATAGTAGAGTTGGAAGGGGCCTCTAAGGCCATCGAGTCCAGCCCCTTGCTCAGTGCAGGAATCCAAGTCAAAGCATCCCTGACAGATGGCTGTCCAGCCGCACCTTGAATGCCTCCGGTGTGGGAGAGCCCACCACCTCCCTAGGTAGTTGGTTCCACTGCCATGTTGCTCTAACAGTCAGGAAGTTTTTCCTGATGTCCAGGTGGAATCTGGCTTCCTGTCACGTGAGCCCATTCTAAGAGGTTCAGATGCCTCTCCTATGCTTAGTTATTGGCAGGAAGAGATTTAAGCTAAAATATGCTGGTATCTTTTGTGGTTTTGGCCACACCCCTTTTGCCTCCCCCCCCCCCTGGAACGTGGCTCCCGAGAGCTTCTCCGAAATGGATCTCAGTCCTTGGGCTGAAGGAGGTTCTGCACTCGTGATCTCAAACAGCAGGGTCTTGTGACACCTTAAAGGTGAATGCGTTTATTGTCGCATAAACTTTTGCAGACTAGACTAGAGTCGTCTGTATCAGATGCATGAAATGCCCTCAGTTGGCAGAGATGCACACGGCTACTAGAGCGGAGCGGAGGGGGGAGGAGAATTGTAAACTGTGGGACCAAAAGGCCACGAAATACAAGAGGGCATAGTTAGTAGCACTAAGCACAGGGTAAGCATAGTGACAATTCACATCAGGAGCAATTGGTGAAAACAACACAGTCATCCGAGCTTTGCTATGCTCCTTTCACACTTGTGGACGGGGGGCATAACGGAGACCTGGGGAGGACAACCCTGGTCTCCACTGAGCCCGAAGTGAATACAGTCAAACTTGCAGGAAAAACTTCTAGCGCAGCCATTTTTCCTCAACAGGGATCTGGGGTGCCTTCCATTCCCACCAATCTGGAAACGTCACCGAAGTATAGCTTTGGGGCTGAGTTGCGAGAGCTTTCAGTCTGAAAGCATGGTTGGCTCTCTCTTCCTTTTGGTCCATCAAGCCCATCTCCTCCGTGTTCTTCCATATTGTCAGCTGAGCCAACTTAGCCTCATCTTTGCTCGCATCTTCTGCCATCCGACTCTGTTGGCTACTCCCTTGGCTTCACCTCTTGCCCCGTGCCCTCGATCTTGTGTGTATGTAATGCAGATGATGTAGCCCTCTGCCCAGGAATCATTTGGCTCTAAACGTACCGTACAGCGCCTTGCGCAGAGCCGGTGCAAGTTAGTTGTTCACTCTGCCCAGTTAGCGTTCGTTCTGGCTTTCTTCCACGGTGGTGGTAGGGGAGAGACTTTCCACCCCAGTTGGTAGTTCCACTTTATTGACTGGTGAAAGGGATGTGCCAACCAGGCATCTTTCTTGCTGATGTTTGTTTGGAGGGACGGGAGTTGTGTAGCGGCCTAGACTCCCCGTTTTCCAGAGCATCACCTTCTCCGAGGCCTCCAGACTGCTTGGCTGTCCACATCAAAGCCTCTTGTCGGGACCTGCGTCACGGTTCCCGCAATGTTGTGAAACGGCAGTAAAAGAGTTTATAACGAACTCTATTGGTGGCTTCCCCCCCCCTTCCCCCCTCATTGACCACAGGCAAAAACAGCAACACAAATCCCCGTCATAGCTGCCTTGGAAGTGAGTAGCCCCTCTGGCACGGCGACCCACATCTCTGCTTCCACGGCTACTTTGTGCTGGGCTCTCTGCAGAAGACGTGAATCACTTGATGTGGGGAAACACACATCCTGTTTCCTCGTGGGAGCGATTGGTAGGAAAGGTGGGGGAACTCTGGCCAGAGCGGGTGGCAGACTCGCATATAAAGAAGACCGGTTTTTGGGGGGCTTTCCCCAGGGACGCCGGAGCTCTTTGCCACCTTATTCTAATTCTCACTAATTCCGGTTAGCGCACCCAGTTCATATCGGCATATGACACTGTCTACTGCTGAGGCGGCCCGCTGGTCCAGAATGGTCCCCTCTGATTGGCTGCAGTTCTCCAGAGGGCTTGGGCAGAGCGACGGCTTTTCTCCAGTACTGCTTACCTGATCCTTTGTGCTGGAGAACTTTGGGCTTCTTCTACTTACAAAACTTGGGCTGTGCCACAGAGTGACAGCCTTTTTTGCCACCTCCTGCCAGGGCAAATTCTGCAGGGAGAAAGGGATAAACACTGCTGATGGAGAGGGTGGGTTTCCTTGGACTCCTTTTAAGTGCAGCAGAACTGCCAGGCCTCCCGTTTTCCAGGTCCGAAGTGTAACAGCGGCTTGTCCTTTTCCTTCAACAGGAGCAGTAACATGGGCTTCAAAGACACCTCTGTGGCACAGGCGTGGAGACGCCTTGGTTTATTATTCCTCAGGAAGATCGACGCATTCCCCCCCCCCACCTGCCTTGAGTCGACGGTCTTCGGAACGCTCTCGCCCGTGGCTCTCTCCAGCGGTGCACCGTTGCTGACGCCCGAAACCAAATCTTTGTTTTGTATCTTCTGGCAACGGCAAGGAAGGTGCCGTTCTGGGAAATGAAAATAAAAACGACAAGAGACACACACACGCAAACACCCCTCCGCCCTCTGCCTCATCTGTCGTCTCTGTGTATAGAGAGGGAACGTGTGGGCAGGCTCTCTTGTTTGAAGTAGCAGCTGCAGCCACCTGGTTAAACTCCTCTTTGAAAGCCGCCCCCCCCCCCCGTCCCATCCCCGTGACAGCTGTCCTCTGTACCTCTCCCACTTGCGGCCAGGTCCTCGCCAAAGTTTACAGTTTGTATTTTTAAAAAGCACTCCCGCCCCATAGATCATGCGTCCCCCTTTATCTCCACTGTAGCTGAGAGACATCCTTTTGCCAGAGCAACTGCCTTTTTAAGATCTAAATTCAGACGTGGGTTCGGGGATCCACCAGATGTACCGGTCCAGCTCTCTATCCCAAGATGGGGCATCTTGGTTCTGAAAGTGTCCTCCGTGGCCGCCTGTCCAGCCTTTTGCTTTGTTGTTCCTTCCCAGGGCTGCGGTTGCGTATCTCGCCGCAGCACGTAACATGACTGAGTTGCTTGTAGGGTGCAGAGAACATTCCTAAGTGGCGATGTGAAGGCCCAGAAAACCCCCAGGAAAAAGGGGGGGGGGGGATAGACAGGAAAAAGTAATTTTTTAAAAAATCCCAAATTCCCAAAAGTTCCCTGAAAAACCCCCCGGGGGAAAAGGTTAAACACACACACACACACACACTGTTTTTCCCTTCCATTTTTTCTGTCCCCCACCCCAGACTTTCACATCTGTATTCCGAAGAGCAGGAATCGAAAGGGGCCGGTCCATTCAAACAGGACCTGGCTCTTCCCCACTTGGTTTCCACAACCCAATTTAAACAAATGTAAAAACCGACGGGGGGGGGGGGAGGAGATGTGTGCAAATCCAAGTTTATCCTGCGCTGTAGCAGAGTAACAACAACAAAAAGGTGGGGGAAGGAACACTGACTTAAAAATAATAATAATAATAATAGAAATAACATAAGAAAAACCCTGCTGCAGGATCAGACCCATGGGCTGTCTGGGTCACACAGTGGCCAGCCACATGCCTCTAGGAAGCCCACAGACAATAGCCTCCTCTTGGTTGTCCCTCGCTCCCTGGCGTCCGGTGCCCTCCCGTGCCATGGCTCCCAAGCGAGCGGTGTTCGAAGATTAGGCTGCCTCTCTACGGGGAAGTTCCATTCCTTCCTAGTATGGCTGTTCAGGACCGAGGAGCCCTGCTCCGCCAGACCAGCAAGCTGCCCCCCGCCCCGGGAAGCCCATGAGCAGGGCATGAGGAAATGGCCACCCCGTATTTGGAGGTAGACTGCCTCTACGGAGCGTTGCTTTGGTTTTGTAGTACCTGCTAACACGAGTCCCTAACGTGGGTGCCATCATCTTCTGAGGCTTAGATCCAGTGCTGGCTCCAGGTTTCTGAGGGCCTCTGGACAGGACTTCCCCCCCCCCCATGGGCCCGCTCTCCCATCTAGTCCACTTTCTCACTGCCATTTTCTCCCGCTGCTCTCTTTCTCATTGCTGCCACTTGCTTGCTTGCTTGGAGGCCGTGGCATCTCCTGCTTACCACCACCACCACCACCACCACCGTCTTCTGGGCTGGAGTGAGAGGCAGGTGAACAAGGAGGTTGCAATGGGGAAGAGGAGCAAATCCATGGGCTTTTGCGGGCCCCTGGTTGAATGCTTCCACATGGGGGGGAAATATCCTACGTCTAGAAAGCTAGCAGCTTGGGGAGAAATGGCTGTCCGGATGCAGTAGTTTTCTAGCTGCAAGGTCCCCCCCCCCCAAAAAATGGTGAAGCGTCCGAGTGTTCCCATTTCCTCCACTTTTAACTTTGGTGGTTTACTTTCCTCATCCGCTGTTTGTAAGAACAAAACTGCACGAAATGCCCTTTTTTCTTTTTAAAGATGAGTGGTCAGGGAGTTCATGAAGAACCAGCAATTTAGGATCTGAGTCTTCTTTTACTTGCCAGATCACTCTGTTGGGCCCAACGCCAAAGGTGTTTGTGTGTGTAGCAGTGAGGGTGGTTCTGTTTGTTTTCTCGATGGCACGGCACTACTTCCGCCGTCAGATGCCCGCTTTGGTTATGTTGTGTTTGAGCCTGTCTAAATAACCGGGGCCAGAGCATCTCCGCTGAACGCCGGCACTGGCTTTGTTTTCGTCTCCACACGGCTGCGGCCTGTGATGTCGGAACAAAGGCAGTTACGGACAGGGAAGCGAAGCGCTGGTGGAAAAACCTCTCTTCAAGTCCCCGAAGGAATGCAAAGTTCAGTGAAGGCTCATCTGGAAGCAATCGTCTTCTCCCTCGGCCGCCCCATTTGCTTTTAAGAAATCTGAAATCACTCCTTTTCCCCCCTTTTAAATTGAAGCTCACAAATTTCGTATCAGAAAATGCGTCACCGATTGACTTAAGATTTTCATAGAGTTGGAAGGAGCCTACAACGCTATCTAGTCCAACCCCCTGCTCAACGCAGGAAACTAGAGGAGGGGTCTCCCATCCAAGTAATAACCAGGCTTGACCCTGCTTAGCTTTCCACACTCAGACAAGCTGAGCCAGCGTAAGCCACAGGCCTGTACAAGATCGTTTTGTTAAACGCACACACCGGGATTTGAATCATAGAATAGTAGAGTTGGAAGGGGCCTACAAGGCCATTGAGTCCAACCCCCTGCTCAATGCAGGAATCCAGGTCAAAGCATCCCTGACAGATGGCTGTCCAGCTGCACCTTGAATGCCTTCAGAGTGGGAGAGCCCACCACCTCCCTAGGTAGTTGATTCCATTGTCTTATTGCTCTGACAGTCAGGAATTTTTTCCTGATGTTTAGGTGGAATCTGGCTTCCCGCAACTTGAGCCCATTATTCCGTGTCCTGCAAACTGGGATGATTGAGAAGAGATCCTGGCCCTCCTTGTGTGGCAACCCTTCAAGTACTGGAAGAGTGCGATCATATCTCCCCTCAGTCTCCTCTTCTGAAGGCTAAACATGCCCAGTTCTTTCAGTCTCTCCTCATAGGGCCTTAATTCCAGTCCCTTTATCATCCTTGTTGCCCTCCTCTGAACCCTCCAGTTTGTCTACGTCCTTCTTAAAGTGTGGTGCCCAGAACTGGACGCAGTACTCAAGATGAGGCCTAACCAGTGCTGAGTAGAGGGGAATGATCACTTCACACGATTCGGAAGCTGTACTTCTATTAATGCAGCCCAAAATAGCATTTGCCTTCTTTGCAGCCACATCGCATTGCTGGCTCATATTCAGTTTGTGATCTACCACAATTCCAAGATCCTTCTCACTTGTAGTATTGTTGAGCCAAGTGTCCCCCATTCTGTAACTTTGCATTTGGTTTCCTCTCCCTAGGTGCAGCACTTGGCATTTATCCCTGTTAAATTTCATTCTGTTGTTTTCGGCCCAGCGCTCCAGCCTATCGAGGTCACTTGAATTTTGTTTCTGTCTTCCAGAGTATTAGCTGTTCCACCCAAACCACTTGAGCTTCGAAGCACCAAACCACTCTTCTGGACCATAAGGAGGATGGTGCTGGAGGGCAGCCCCTGGTGCTGACCCATACCAGCCTCCCAGTTTTAAAAAAAATAAATTTTCCCCCATAAAATAAAAGTCAGGAGTGGCTCATACTGAGGATCCAGGACGGGTGCAGAGCCCGAGGGCCAAATTCATGGGGGGGGGGGGGCTGCTGTGGGTGGGGCCAAAGGCAAAAGGGGTGGGGCAAAAGGGACAGGACCAAGAATACTGGCGTATTTTAGTCACTAAGTCTTAGGAGAAGTATTTCAGCTTTTTGGTATGGGGGGGAGACTGCACAAAAGTTGGGAAGCCGCCACACAATTGGTGGCCAGGGAATGGGGGAGTGGCCTGCTGCACCCCCATCTAGAGGGCTGGTTTGACCCCCCTGGAAGACCAGAGTTGACCCCTGGGCTTGCGGTTTTGCACCCCTGCAGAATCCCAGGTGTATCTCTGGGGTAGGGAGCCCGGTACCCTCCAGAGGTTTTGGCCTACAACTCCCATCAGCCAGCATGGCCAATGGTCAGGGATGATGGAACATAAGAACCATGCTGGATCAGGCCAAGGGTCCATCTAGTCCGTCCCAGAAGTTGTAGTCCACAACATTTGGAGGTCACCCCTGAGGCATCCAATCCCACCCAGGACAAACACCGGCCCACAAGCAGGGAAGGAAGGAGAGTTAAACCTTTCTGCAGGCCATCCAGGGTGGTGACAGGCGTCTTCTCCATTCCAGCCTGCTTCCTTGGCATCTAGAGGTGTTCTCTTTAGCCTGAGCCCAAACTGCCAAATGGCAGGGCTTTAGATATATATTTATTATATTTATTTATTTATTATATTTATACCCCTCCTTTTTTCCTGCAAGGAACCCAAGGCGGCTTATATAATCCTCCTCCTCCTCCTCCTCCTCCTCCTCCTCTCCCTTTTATCCTCACAACAACCCTGTGAGGTAGGTTAGGCTGAGAGTCAGTGACTGGCCCAAAGTCACCCAGTGAGTTTCATGGCCGAGCGGGGAATAGAACCCAGATCTCCCGAGTCCCAGTCCAGCACTCTCACCACTATGCCACACTGGCTCTTATATATATATAAGCATCCCCTCTGTCTCGACCGGCCACAATGCCAACTTTGGCGCATGGAGCACGGCACGGCACGACATACCGATGTGCTGAGAGAGATCGGGCCCTGCTGGGCCACCCACAGTGTGAACTCTGCAACGGAGTCAGATCATAATTGGGGGTTTGGGGGGGGAAGAGAAAGAGGGTGAGGGAGGAGAAGGGAGGGAAGAGCAATTTAAAGTAGTTCAGCTGTGGGTACCTCCCTCCCCCTCTCAAAACAGAACTTGTGCATAGCCGCGCAGCAGCTGGTGCCCTGGTTTCTCCCACTTCGTTTCCCCGGCTAGATCGGTTGGTAGGTTTATAGCCTTCTGGCTGGTCCTCTTGCTTTGTTTTCAGAACCCAAGCAAAGAGCCCTGCCGGATCAGACTAAAAATCAAATCAAATCTAGTATCCTGTTTCCAACGCTGGACAGCCACACATGCCTGGGAAAGTCCACCAGCAAGGCGATGCATGGGTGCAAAATCCTTCTGGTGTTCACTGTCCCAATGCCTGGTACCCAAAGAGGCCTCTGGATATGGCAGTGCCATTCTTAGCTCTCACGCTTACCGGCTGAGAAACGGTTTCCTTGCCATGGGATGTTTCGAATTCTTTTACTTAGAACGTAGGAGCAGCCCGGCTGGGTCCGTTGAGTCTAGCTTGCTCTTTCCCACAGTGGCCAAGCACATGGCTTTGTGAAGCCCACAAGCGCGGCATGAGGAGAGGCGGTGTTAGGGGGCAGCCCACTAGGGCTGGAGCCCCGAATCTCTGGGAGGCCCTCTGCCCCACCACCTTGCTGTCCAGGGGCACTTGCTGAAGGAAAAGTCCAGGGCCCCCGAGGATCTCTGTTGCATTGGATCCCCCTGGATTAGTTGACTTTTGGCCCACATGGGCTCTGCCACTGACCTACTGCCCTTCCCGAAAAGGTTGACTTCTAACATCCTATCCTACCACCCTGTTTCCAACAGAGGTCAGCCAAAAAAAGCCTATGGAACGCTCGCAAACACCCGTCTTTTGCAGGTAACCTGCTTCTGAACATGGAATCTCCATCCCAAGCTATTTAAGGCTAACAAGAACGTGAGAAGATCCTTACTGGATCCAGACCACATGGTCCATCTCATCCCACATCCAACAGAGGAGCAACCAGATCCCCCCCCCCCTGGCAACGCCGCACGAGCAGGTCGTAAAGGCACCCCCGCCGTTTGCTCCCCTTTCTTTCTTAGGGGTAGACTGCCACCGTCCAAGGAGGCCCA
Source organism: Shinisaurus crocodilurus (assembly GCA_021292165.1). NCBI lineage: Eukaryota > Metazoa > Chordata > Lepidosauria > Squamata > Shinisauridae > Shinisaurus > Shinisaurus crocodilurus. The sequence goes on along the minus strand of JAHFWL010000571.1, from coordinate 2,413,297 downwards.
TATCGAGTGATCGAAAGATCCGCCCTCCATAAATTGGTCTCATCTTCCAAAATCACACGCGCGCAATGCAGCATTCGTGAAAGATCTCTTCCCCTTTTCTGTTTTCCTTGGAGGCTCCAAACTCTGCCTCCCCGGCCACTCAGCAGGAACTGCTGGCCTGTGTCCAGGGCTGAGCTGCACGAGCAGGAGAGAAGCATCCAGCAACTCTCCTGGGGGTTGGGTGGGGGGAACTGTGAGTGCACTTTCTCTCCCCCCCTTTTTTTAAAGTGCCCCCCCCCCACTCCACCTCTCTCCCCTTGTCCCACCTGGCTCATTCTTGTCTCTTACAATATAATCAGCCCCTACTCAAGACAGGCGAAAGAGGTTCCCCCTCTTGAACTGAGAGCAGTGAACTGGTTATCCTGGGAGAAGGGGAGAGAGAAAGAGAGAGAGAGAGAGAGAGAAGAGGGGTGGAGGAGGAGGAGGGAGGAGGAGGAGGAGGAGGAAAGGGGGGGTTGATTTACAAGGAGTGGAGTTGCTGTCTCTTCTTTTTGAGCCTGGCCAGCAGCCTTGTGGTTTCTGCTGCTCTCAGAGTTCACAATTCTCCTCTGGAAAAGGCACATTCAAAAGACAGAGTGGCTGTGATAGAAGCTGCGAAACTTGGATGATAATAATAATAATAATATTTTTTATTATTATTCTTTTTTTTTTTCCTTTTTCTTTTTTCATTTCCAAGGTGTTGTTTTTCTTACGGCTGCGTTTTGTTTTCACAGTTTTTCCTCCACTTTAACTTAGAAAAGAAACAACAACACACAACGAAAAACTCTAAGGTTGATCGATCTGCGATTTTTGTTCTGTTCTTCCCGAGTTGTGTGTGTGTGTGTGTGTGTGTGTGTGTGTGTTTTGGATATTTTCAATGATTTTTCTCCCTTTCACGGTTGTCTCTCTTGCTGGATTTTGCCTTGGCAACGTTGAGAAAGAGAGAACATTCCCTTTGAACGGACTAGAAGTTTTGACTCCTTTGGGATTCTGGTGCCTGGTCTGGAAATAAGTTATTTTTCTTCTCTCCCCACCCCCCCTTCCCCTCTACCTGCTAAGAAGAGAAAGTTTTCTTGAGGTTATAAGGAATTGTACTTCCCTCCAACTCCTCTCTCTTGTCTGTTTTCCCCTGAGTGTTTGAGATGCTCTGAAGCAAATATATAAATCTTCAGAGAGAGCTTATTTGGAAAGGACACCGATCTGATTCTGGACTGCGTAAAGGACAATTCTTAGATTGTATTGGATAAACTGACTGCTGCTTTTCCCTTGGAGAAAATAATCCTCACCAAGAAACTTTTTTTTTCTTTAATGGAATAACCCTCCAGCTTATTGCATGGTAAGTAACCATTTTTGGTGTCTTCTCCGATCCGGTTTTCCAACCCATTTGGCTCCTTGTTGATCCATGCGATGAAGCGTTCTGTGCGATCCGAAAGCTCGCCTGATTCCTCTGGCATGTTGGCGGAAACAAATTGTGATGACATGTCAGGATTTTAGCTAAAACCCAGTCTGTAAATACATCCAAAGAAAGAAATGCAACGTAAGATTTGTGCTGCCTAGGGCGAGATGAAAAGAGTGTTTTTTAAAATAATAACTTTAAATTAAAAACCAACGCCGCTTAATCAGAATGCACGTTTGATTTTAATAAAGGCTTTTCTTCCGCTTTCTTGCCCGCAGTAAAAGCTTTTGCCCCTTCGCACGGTGATGGTTCTTTATAAACATGATTCACATGTCTGTACAAATGGCTGCTGAAATGCCCCATCAGGATAGAACATGTTGAGGCGAAGGAGGCCAAAGGGTACTTTTTGCTAGGCCAACTTAGGGCTTTTTCAGATATTAAGAAGAAATAAACTCGGCTTGCCAATGATCCTACACCCCATCGCTGTTTTCATGATGTGTGATGCTTGCATTGCAAAAAATGTGCAAGGTTCTGTTTTCAAGTGTAGCCTGAATCGTAACAGCCAGAACCCAATGGAGAATTTCACAGTGCAACCCTGTGCCTGTTTTTCTTGTGTTCGGTGGGGCTTACTTCTGAGTAAGTTAGTTTAGGGTTTCAGCCTTAATCCTGTGTATGCCTATTCATTTCAGTAGGCCTTCACGCAAACTCTTTCCTTCTTGGGTTGAGGCCAATCTTCAGGGACTCACAGAAAGTCTTCAGTTAGGCTTGTAACTAGCTCCCTGCTCTCCTGGGGTGAGTAAATATCTCTTCTAGGTGATCGGATTTGGGGGCGGGGGCGGACGGGAAGAAGCATTAAGGGGGAAACAATATATTTTTTTAAGTGTTCCTTCCATGCTCTCAATGTACCACCATTTCAAATGGTGAGGGCCTTTTCTGTGGCAGCCCCCAATTTATGGAACTCTCTCCCCAGTGACCTCCGCCATGCCCCTTCCTTGATTAGCTTCCGCCGGGCATTAAAAAGTGTGGCTTTTCAGGTGGGAATATGGGGTGGCTTAGGATTTTTAAGTTTTGTTCTGTTTTTAATTGTGTTTTATACTGTGTGTGTGTGTGTGTTCCCCCCCCCCTTGTGTTTTATTAGATTATACATCGCTCAGAGTGGCCGGATGTCTGGCCAGATGGGCGATTCATAAATATAATAAATAAATAAATGTCTTAAGACACGAGGGCCAGCAGGCTAGTGCATTTTTACAGAAACATTTCCCGAGCTGTCTTCACGTGCACCCACCAGCAAACCCCGCTCGCGTATCTGTGAGAGGTGCCAGCCGTTAGGACAACTGTGGCAGACTTTTCTCCTCTTCTCTGTGCCACCCTCGAGGGGGGGGGGCTGCGTTAAATGGAAGCAAACCTGTCTCTCTTTTCTTCCCCGTTTATCAAGACCAGATTGTTACACTTCTATTCTGCTCTCCACATGCACGCATACTTTCTTCTTTCTTGTATTTCTACTTCCCTCCCCTCTCTGCCAGCTGCGATTGATGGTTTGAAAGAGGAGAAATCGTAGCATATATAAATCAGTTACAGATGAAACAGGACTGGAACAGTGTGTGTGTGTGTGCGTGTGTGCATGTGTGTGTGACTGTGGGATAGCTTTGGAGTCATTAAAATATTTTCATTCCCCCTCTCGACAACAAAAGGGAAGAATCCATGAAGAATTGCATTTTGGAAATTTCTTTTGTGTGCGGAATCTCTGATCTCTCTCCTATTTTTCCTTACCAGTTATTAAAGGGAGAGAATAACTGAGCTCAGGGAGTTCTGAAATTAATTAATTTGGGGGTGGGGGTGGTATTGGGACAAGGGAATGGGCTGCTCACACCGAAATAAATAGAGGATCTTGGACAAAGAGAAGCGAAAGCAATTTTTCCTGTTTTCAATGAAAAACAGCAAAAAGGGGCCAAAGAAGAACAATTCAAACGTTGCACAGGTTGGGTAAAATCCTACTTAAAGTAGACCCGTTGAAATGAACAGGACTTAAGTTACCAACTTGTCCAGTTCATTGCAATGTGTCTACTCTAAGTAGGACTTATGTGGGATTTTACCCCCTGTCTGCGCATGTTTAGAAATGCGTCTTTTTGCTACTCTGGGGTTGGTTTTGGAACCTGTTTAAATGCCACTGTTTCCATAAAAAGAACAAGAAAAAAGAAATGACATTTACTTTCATGCGTGTAAAGAAAAACATCCAGTGTACGTATCTTAAGGCGTCGCAAATTGCTTGGTAATAAGAGCGTGCTTTCTTGACGGCTTTCACTGGCTATTAAAAGCAATTTATGTTTGCCTTGAGCTGCCGTTCTATCTTTTCCTGCGGTGTGTGATCGCTTATGCTCATAGTTTCATATCCCCTGAACATCAAGGTGATGTTTTTTCCAAGCATGATTTCGGTTATCGTTATTCGGAGAGGACTTTTCTCTTTGCAGGACATGTATCTCATGAAAATCCCAGTATTAAAAAATATATAATCAAATTAAATTAAAAAAACAAAAAACTTTCTGTAGATTTGTATCCATTGGTATCAACTGCCAATCAGAGAGAGTGAAAATTTTGTTGAGGGGAAGAAAAGCGCACACAATTTCCCCAAATTTGGGGTGACTTACCAAGAGTTAGTGGAAGATCTAAAGCCTCTCCCGAAAACCTTCCCTGTGAGCCTCTCCCTTTACAAGGGAGTTTGGTGAAAAATCCGTGCAAAAATTTGAAGGTTCCAGAAAGTTTTTTGTGGGGAGGATCACGCTCAGAATTTCAAAAAATATCCCTCTGCATAATTGCCTGTAGGTGAATGATAACTCTGCCAACTGTCTCGTATAGAAGACGGACTAGCCATGCTTTCTAGCTTTTGCGCAAGGAACCAGCTATTTTGTTGATGCGGAATGGATTTACGAGGGGACGAGGCCTTCTGGGGAATCCCAGCAGGATGTATCGGGACCCCTGAGGGGCCGGATGTATCCCCCAGTGCTGAGGTTTTACACCCCTGTGTTGGAGTCACCAAGCCAGCAAATGGCCCACCATCCCAACAATTTTGACGTTCTCACAGAACGCCCAAGAAAGTCCAACGATTTTCAGTTTCTCTTAGAATCACAGAATCACAGATCTGGAAGGCGTCGTTTAGGCGATCCAGTCCACCCGCCTGCTCAGTGCTTGAATCCCATTTAAAGCATCCCTGACAGATGGCCGTCCAGTATCTGCTTAAATACCTCCAGGGACAGAGAGCCCAGCACCTCCTTAGGCAGTTGGTTCCATTGACTGGGTTCGGACAACATGATAACCCACACTCAAGGGTTGCCGTTGACCCATGGGTTGTTGTTGAAATGTGGGTTATCGTGTTGTCTGAACCCAGCTGCGCTAACAAACCATGGCTTGTTAACCGTGAACAACCCATGAAGAGAACCAATGGTTTTATTGTTGGGTTGTGAACTGTGGGTTGTTGTTCGTGGTCAACAAACCATGGTTTGTCATCATGGCTGGGTTCAGACCGCATGATAACCCACGTTTCAGCAACAACAACCCGCGGTTCAACGACAACCCATACTCAACCCTTGAGTGTGGGTTATCGTGTTGTCTGAACCAACCCATTGTCTGACTGCTCTGGCCTTTAGGAAGTTTCTCGTGACGTTCAACCGAAATCATCTTCTTTCCTGCAACTTACCAGTCCGTCCTTTCGTGTCCTACGGTCTTGGATGACAGAGAACGGGTTGTGGCCCTCTTGCGTGTGACAACGCTTTTGGTACTTGAAATGTGCGATCATCTCCCCCCATAGGCTTCTCTCTTCTCAGGACTAAACATAGCCAGTTTCTTCAATCTTTCGTCTAGATGAGGGGGTCCCACTGAATGTACCTGGCGCCCAAATTCGGGGATCCACCCTACAGCCACTTCCAAGTCTGAACGCCTTTAAGGGTGGTGGTGGTGCAGTCTTTGTCCCAAACGGGCAAAACGTCCATAGGCGTCCAGTCAAGTTAAGAATGGAATTTTGTGAAGCGACAGATGACGCGTGGGTGAGGAGCGGAAATGAGATACATCCAAAAAGAATAAGGAGTGAATGAGGTGCCATTATCCGGAACACCCTGATCCTAAATGCTTTTTCTGAAAACAGAAATCAGATCTGTTGGCTTCAGCAGAATCTTCGTCCAAATTGAGGTGCCTGGGCGATGGATGTCTTTTTGTTGTTGTTGTTTGCTAGGGGCTATGCAAGGTTTGGCGTTTCACAGGACGGCGCTTTTCTGAAGCCGCGTGGAAAGGCAGAGAGAAATCTCAAGCCCCTACAAAGCAAGGGGGTTGCAAAGAAGTAACAGACTTTGCAAGGTCAATCGTGGCTTATTTGCAAAGTTCAGCGGCGAAGGACTGAAAACACTTGCGTCTTACGGCTCACCCAGCTTTTGCAAGTACGGTAATAGATGCAGTTATAATGCTGCCGCAGAAACCCCAGGTCTGCATTTTAAAGAAGTGTCTTCTTTTTAAGGGTGTGCGTGTGGGTTTTTGAGTGTGTCTTAAGCAACAAATGTTAATCCTCACGTGTGTCTTTTGAGGAAAGCGTTTCACAGATTCCCCTTTTAAGATGATGGCGCAGAGATTGGAAATTGAATGGGCAGGCTTCTCCGGGGGGAAAAATTAAATCAATCATAAAACTGAAATCATTGATTACTTGCTGCAGACTTCCTTTAACATACATGTGTTTAATTTTGTCCAACGTCACAAGGGTCACCGAATAAACTTCCGCAGCTGGCCTCACTAGGCAGGAAGCCCCGGAGGTGGCTCACTCCAGGGAAGCGCCCACCCTAACAGGTGGGAATCCAACTCAATATAAGAGTGAGTTATATTATACTACCCAATTTCCCTTCTAGTGGCATTCAAGTGCAGTTCTTATGGATTTACTGACTTAGAAGGTGGGGCTGGTGTGTGTGTGTGTGTGTTGCTTTTAATTTCCGGCCAAAGTTTCAAATCTTCTTCAAAAGAAGGTTTTGGGGAGATTGCTCTGGGGTACGTTAACGCGGGCCACCTCCTGCCTGGTGAGGCCAGCTGCGGAAGTTTATTCGGTGACCCTTGTGATGTTGGACAAAACTAAACACATGTATGTTAAAGGAAGTCTGCAGCAAGTAATCAATGATTTCAGTTTTATGATTGATTTAATTTTTTTCCCCTAGCAAGTTCGGGGGGCGCGGGCGGAATGAATCCAATGTGTTTAGGTACAGGCTGACCTGACTACACTGTGCTAATTGATCTGTAATAACTCCTGCTCTGGGATTCTGTACTCACAATTAATAAAGTGGATTTGAATCTCAGCTTTGCCCCTGAGCAAGCATTGGGGGGGGAGGAATCCACCCCATCACCACTCTTATTGTGGGCCAGCGAGGGTGCAAAAAAAAGTGTGTTGTGTCAAAGGGGAAATTAATCTGTTGTAACTGTCAAATACTGTTGGATCTGATTGCCATTGCATGTCACCTATTAAAGGCCACCAGGTGTTTCATGCCATTGCATGTCACTTATCAAGTGCTGTCGTCAAACATTGTCAGATCCTAATGCCATTGCATGTCACCAATTGAATACCGTCAGGTATCACATGCCATAGCATATTACCTATCAGATACTATCGGGTGCTAAATGTGATTGCATGTCACCGATCAAATACAGTCAGGTCTTAAATGCAATTGCATGTTGCCTGTCAGATGCTGCCAGCTGCTAAATGCAATTGCATGTCACATATTGAATTCCGTCAGGTCTTAAATGCGACTGCACGTTGCCTGTCAGATACTGCTAGATGCGAAATGTGATTGTGTGTCCTCTATCACTATAGCCAGAGACTCAGATATGAATATACACTCCGACTGCTCCTCTGTACCAGGGATGGTTCCTTTTATATGGTCTCTGCCTGCGCTGGTAAACCACCATTCCCATTTCTGGCTTTCGGGGAGGCGTGTTGGTGATGCCTCCTTAAAAGGTTGTGTACTTCTGGAGATGTTTTGGGGTCCAGCTCCCTCTTCAAGGGCCTCTGGAAGTTAACTGTCTCAGTGGGACGTGAGTGGATGCATGTTGTATCTTGCCACGGTTAAGGAAGGGGTGGATAGACTTCAGGCTCGTGGGACTGACTGTAGTTTTTTCCTAGAACTCCAACATGCACCAACCGGAAGCCTGGTGCAAAAGACCAATGCTTGGAATTAAAGGACTTCTGAGCCCAGGAGGTTGTTCTGAGTCCTTCCACACAAAAATCCACTCCTGGTTACCATACGCTTTCTTCATTTCAGCAGTATCATTTGGGGCAGCTGTGGGATACTTTTGTTACTGTGCTGGTTAAATCATTGGGAGTCAGAAATCTGTGCTGATTTATGATGCCAATCCACCCAGCGATCTGCCAGTGGATCCAGACCTAACTTCTGCCCCTTCCTTGCTGCTGAGGAGCTTGCTTTGAATGGTTGATGATAACAGGGCCGGTGCAAGGCAGTTTGGTGCCCTAGGCAAGATCAGATATTTAGCGCCCGCTCCTTCCCACTTGAGCCCTCCCTCCCTCTAGCCCTATGCTCCTGGCACCCCCTTTAGCCCGGCACCCTAGGCAGCCGCCTAGTTGGCCTAATGGTAGCACCGGCCCTGATGATAACCAGTTTCTTAAAAAGAGAACTGATGTTTTCCTAGCACATGTTTTAGCTAAAGAACTGTTAGGACGGAGCAGAACAAGAGAGACTGAATGAATGCGGCTCACAGCAGCCTTAAATCTTGGGGTAGGTCAGTATATGAGAATAATGGGGTTACAACCCTGCCCCTCCTTTTCCTCTGTGACCTACTGGAAGGTGAACCGGCAGCGGGGGGGGGAGATCTTGGGTTTACACCCTTATTTGCAAGGTACCGGTAATTAATAACAAAAGTGTCTTGTGTGACCCCTTAAAGCCAGGGTGCAGAACCTCTTTCAACCTGAGGGCCAAATTCCATTTCAGAGAAGCTCTCGTGGGCCGCATTCCAGTGGTGGGCGGGGCCAAAATACCCCAGAGAACAACATATTTTAACTTTAACTTTTAATCTTTAACTTAAAGATTTTCCTGCCAGTAACTCAGCAGGAACCTTTTAGATTGGAGGTGGGGATCGTGGGAAAACCACACACAAGCTGGGAAATCACCACATGATTGGCGGGTGGGGGAAAGGGGGTGGGACCAGTGGAAGGGGCGTGGCCACTTGGAGAGCCTCGATGGGCCACACTTGGGTCCCTGATGTGAGGTTATGCACCCCTGCCTTAGGGCGCAATCCTACACATGTTTGGACAGAAAAAAGGCCTACAACTCCCAGCATGCCCCAGCCAGCGCCTCCTCCCATACCAACCTACCCAGTCACTGAGGTCATCAGATGGCATGCTCCTGGTGGCTCCTCATGGACCTTTGGCCCGACTGGAGTTCACCGGGAGAAGGGCCTTCATTGTGGTGGCTCCATTTCTGTGGAACTCCCTGCCTCTGGAAGTCAAGCAGGCTCCGACATTGTGCTGCTTTTGTCGCCTGCTGAAAACCTCCTCTTTCCAGGAAGCCCTCTCTGCTCTCCAACCACCACTGTAATCGTTACTTTGCTTTCAATGTATTGCTTTTGTTTCTTTTATCTATTTTTATCTTTTTCCTGTTCACTGCTCTGGAATCTACTGAGATATGGAGCAGTATACAAATACTGTGGTGAAGAAGAAGAAGTTAGGCCAAGAGTCAGCGACTGGCTGAAAGTCACCCAGCTAGCTTCATAGCCAAGTGGTGGACTAGAACTCAGATCTCCTGAGTCCTGGTTCAACACTCTAACCACTACACCACACTGGCTCTCTAATTATCTAAGGGGACTCCCCTTCCCAAATCTTTGCTGAAGCGGGGGACCCCTTTTTACCGGGGTTCAGGCTTTGGAATTCACTTTTAACAGCTCTTTATGTTTTGCTTGACCGTCTGCGGTTCTTTGCGGCCTGCCAAGGTTTTTTCTCTACCACCACCTGCTCCACCACCTGTCTCCCTTATCTACATTTTTGTGGTGAAGACCGTCATCTGCATGTTTGTTCCTTTTTCCATTCTTAAAAGCAGATGGCTTGTTCCCTCAATTTTCTTTTTTTAAGACCTGGGGGGCGGGTGGGCATGGAATCAACATCCAACTCATCATGAAGTTCGATTCGATCTCCTGTGGGTTGAATTGGGATAAAGGTTTTCTTTTTTAAGAAAAGAAAAGAATGCATCACACTACAAAAGTTAATTGGCTTACCCCAAGGTTGTTCTCCAGATGTTTTTGGACTACAGCTCCCGTAAACCCCAGACATCATGGCCGACAGTCAAGGATGATGGACGTTGTAGTCCCCAAAACATATGAAGGGCACCAAGTTGCCAACACCCAGCATATTTATTTAATTAAATGATTTTTTTTCCTTTACACAATCATTTATTTAATGATTTACTTATTGAAATGGCTTACCCGATGGAAGGATGTTTGTGCAATATTACCAGTGATGACTGTTTTGTGGGTGGGTGGCATTCATAATGTGACCGGCACTGTCTGTACGTTCCGCCCTTCTTCTCTGTCTGGGCTCATTGTTTACAATTCTCCCCTAACCATGTGCAGGGGCGGTGGTAAGTACCGAAAAAAAGATCCAGGGGCTCAGGCCCACAGGACAAAAACAAATGCACAAATTTGCATATGCTAATTTACAGATGCTCTAACGTCTGTGGTGTGTGTGTGTGTGTGTGTGTGTGTGTTTTTAAAGGACCCTGTCTCCTAAACCCCTATTAGTAAAAAGGGATGTATGGACAGGGGAGAGGAGAGAATTTCATTTCAGAAAAAAACCTCAGGCAGAAAGTTTCAAGGGTTGGGGGCAGTAGGAGGTGAAGCACTTGTGGGCGAAAAGCCAGCTACTCCAGGGGGATCCGATGCCACAGAGATCACCAGGGCCCCCGTGCCTTTCTTTCAACAAGTGCCCCTGGACAGCAGGGTGGTGGGGCAGAGGGCCTCCCAGAGATTCGGGGCTCCAAGTGAAAGTTTTGGGACTCCAGAAAGCTGTTATCATAAAAGCTTTCTGGAGCCCCAAAACTTTCATGCCACCATAAATCAGTTAGCCTTTAAATTGTCCCCAAGACTTTCTGACAAATTGCATGTTCATCAAGAGTCGTTTCAGAGCCAGGGTGGTGTAGTGGTGAGAGTGTCGGACTGGGACCCGGGAGATCCGGGTTCTGTTCCCCGCTCGGCCATGAAACTCACTGGGTGACTTTGGGCCAGTCACTGACTCTCAGCCTCACCTACCTCACAGGGTTGTTGTGAGGATAACATGGAGAGGAGGAGGATTATGTAAGCCACCTTGGGTTCCTTGCAGGAAAAAAAAAGACGGGGTATAAATATGATTAATAAATAAATAAATAGTCAGTATGCAGAAAGAATCAGGGTCCTGATTCAGAAAAGCCCGGGGGGGGGGGCGTATTCCGATGGTGGGCTGAGCCAAAGGCAAAGGGGGCAGTGCCAAAACACCAAAATTACCCCCCATACAGTATTTTAGCATAAAGCTCTTGCTGCCGGTAAGGATGCCATAGGCAGGGCATTTCAACTTTTGAGAATGAGGAAAGCAAACACACAAAAGTCGGGCGCTCAGCCCTGACTTTGCGACTTGCCCGGAACCACAAGGATGTGCTTGCCTGTGGATGGGCAAAAATTTCACTCTTCATTTCATTTCTATACCTGCCCAATAGCCGAAGCTTTCTGGGTGGTTTACAAAGATTAAAGCCTTTAAAATATTTTATGAAAACCCAGATGCGTACAAACATATAAACATGCAACGCACACAGACACACACTATCTAAAAACAAGTTTAAACAATCAACCACGAGAGAAATCCAAGACCTGATTAAAACCTCATCGCATGCTGCCAAATGCCGGAGGGAAGAGGAAGGTCTTGACCTGGCGCCGAAAATATCACAATGTTGGCGCCAGGTGGGCCTCATTGGGGAGATCATGCCACAATCGGGGGGGGCCACCACTGAGAAGGCCCTCCCCCTCGTTGCTGCCCTCCGAGCCTTCCTCAGAGGAGGCGCCTGGAGGAGGCCTGAGATGACGATCCGTAGTGTACGGGGATGCTCTTGCCAGGAGAGGTGCTCTGTCAGGTATTGTGGTCCCGAGCCGTGTAAGGCTTTATAGGTCAAAACCAGCAGCACCTTGAATTGGGCACGGAAACATACAGGCGGCCAGTGCAAGAGGGCCAGAATCAGTGTTCTGTGTTCAGACCTTCTGGTCCCCGTTCTCTTCCGTACACTTGCAAACTTTTTGTCGTGCGTGCTTGTGTCAGGCATCCAGTTTTAATTCAGCAATCAAGTATATTATTTCGGAAGGGAGGGAAACGCGTTATTTCCCGTCGCCGTGCCGTCTAGGTCGCCCTGGGGCTGGCGCGCTAGTTCTACTGACTGGGCTGGCTACGTGAAGGCAGCAAAGCCGTCCTTGAAACCTGCACGGCCCAGGTTTACATCTGCAATCCCGAGCCCAGGTGCAATAACTTTGGGTGTTCTTCTACGCCACTGCCCTCTTTTTCTCCCACGGTGAGCTTTAGGCTTGGTTTCACCCCACATCGTGCGGGTCTGAGCTTGTTCGGCAGAGCAGGGAGCGTTGATAAACAAGGAACAGGGGAGGGAGAAAGAAAGAAAGAAAGAAAGAAAGAGATTTAGATGTGGTGATGGAGGCCTGTTGGTGGATTTTCCGACTTGGCCTTCGCACAGCTGCAGTTGGGCAAGTGATTTTGTCGAAACACGCCAAACGGGTGCCCGGTTTGATCCCGCCCATCTATAGGAGGCAGTTTTTCTGTCTGAATCTGCCCGTGCCACGTTGCTCCTTGTGAAGCTCTCTCTGGACGACAAGCCCATGCGGGAATTCCCGTCGGGCACTTTTTTGATGCAAAAAGTTGCAGCTTGAATACGAAACCTGACAGGGATGGGTCCCATGAGTTTGCCCAGCTAAAAGGAATGTATGATTAGTTCCTTTTAAAAAAAAAAAAAATCAAACAAAAGCAAAATACATCTGTAAACTCGCAAGATGCATATATTCAAAACACTGCAAAATATTAACGTTTAGAATCAGGAGGAGTCAAACAATTCACGGGGTAGTCTTGTAATATAACGAATTTCATACATAGTACTCCTAAAAAAAAAGGTGAGTATGGGTTGTCATTGAACCGTGGGTTGTTGTTGAAACGTGGGTTCTCGTGTTGTCTGAACCCAGCTGCGCTAACAAGCCATGGCTTGTTAGCAACGGGGAAATAATGCGTTTCCCTCCCTTCCGAAATAATATACTTGATTTCTGAATTAAAACTGGATGTCTGACACAAACACGCACAACAAAAGGTTTGCAAGTGTACGGAAGATAACAGGGACCAGAAGGTCTGAACATAGAACACTGATTCTGGCCCTCTTGCACTGGCCGCCTGTATGTTTCCGAGCCACAAACAACCCATGAAGAGGTTTGTTGCTGGGTTGTGAACTCTGGGTTGTTCACCATGGTTTGTTATCTCAGCTGGGTTCAGATACCCCCCCTCCCTTGAGTGTGGGTTATCGTGTTGTCTGGACCCAGTCAATGGAAGCAGTTCCCTCAAAGAGTGGGTTCTCTCTCGTGGGAGGTCTTCAACCAGAAACTGCTCTAGCATCCTGCAGGGGGTTGAAATGGATATCCTCCAAGTTCCCTTCGAACTCTAGGATTCCCCATACAGTGATGGGGGGTGTAGGTAACAGAGAGAGTGTAAGAAGAACAGAGTACAGTTTCCCACTTTGATAGGAGTGGGGCTTTCAGGCCACCATGAACAGCTGTTGGCTGGAGGAGAAACAGCTGGTTTTGCATCTTATAGATGATGTAGGCAGGGCCGGTGTGCTTCTGTGTTTG